>JAOQGH010000001.1:31077643-31107758 GCA_025769975.1 Gallinago jamesoni
GAGTAACATGCTCTAGCTCTAGGCAATCCTGCTTCAGCAGGGGAGTTGGACTAGATGATCTCTATGGTCCCTTCCAAGTCTAAAAAAAATTCAGTGAAATTCAGTGAAATTACAAAGAAAGTCAATGGAAGTTGAGATACAAGAGAACCACTCCTGAAGAGAGATAAAAAATGAACAGCCTCAGACCTAAGAAGTTTGGTGTTGTCATCATTCCTAAGAAAGCCAGCAATTGTGGACAATTCCCAGCAGCATGTAAGGCAGGAACATGTTTGCACAGCCTGATGAAATGGCCAAGGTTTGCATTGGCAAGGGCTCCATCACTGTGTGGGCAACCTATAGCAATGACCAATCTTTTTCTGACTTGGGGATCAACATAATCATAGCATTTTCAGCTTCAGGTTTTTCTGTTACGTAATCACCTTTTGTTATTGCTGGTATAAGAGTGAGTTAATAATTTTATCCACATCTCTTGTGGTTGTGAAATAATGATACAGAAGAGCAAGGCGTTTGGGGGGTTTTGGTTGTTTTTTTTTTGTTGTTGTTTTTTTTTTCTTTTGTCAGTGAGCAAGTAGATTAAGTTTTGGATGTTCAGACAATGTGTGTAAGATGTGGTCCGAAACCAAGTTAAACCAGTTTGAGTTTAGTAGGTATTTGATCAGTCCATAGAAATACTTAAAGGAGGTTATAGCTGTAGAATTCAGTATCTTGTAAAGGAAATCATAAGCCTCTTTAAGAAAACAGAATATGCTTTAAACCAGTGTTTTGTAATACTGATATGTCTTAAGATTTTTGCAAGTGCATCTTGCATATATTTTCATCCCAGTGCGTCTCCCAATCCCAACTGAGAGCACGGTAAGGCAATAATAACAAAGCAACCAGAAAAATCTGAGCTATCCCAATGCTTAAAGCATTTTGGCTTTGACATAGCTCAGCAAAAAGTTCGTTTATTAGTAGGAAGCATTTCAGTTAAAAACCTGACTTCACAATTTCTGTTTCCAGAAGCAATAAAAGGAAGTTCCTAATTGACAAAACATTTTCCCCACTGAGATACTGATTTACCAATCCATCGTGGTGTCAGAGGGTTATTGGCTGGAGTCTGAGGAGCCTGATCTCCGGTTGCCATTATTCGTGTGAGCTGTGACATGGGGTATGCTTTTGGTCTTTAAAAGCCTGTAGCGCGTGTAGATTTATTTCCAATTAAATAAATACAATTATGCATTATTTTTGAAAGTGTGTTCAGAGGTAGAGAGTTTGCCCTCAAAGAGGAAGTATTTATTTAAAGTATTAATGGCTAGGTAGGATCAACTCATTTGTCTGAAGAGGCTTAACCCGCTGGTAAGCTGGCTGGGGGGAGAATTCCAGTTGTGCTATAGTTCGGTGCAGTGGGGCTGCAGTTCCTGACAGGGTCTCCCCTGTCACCAAAATGAGAATATAACTATAACAACCTAACAAAGCTGGGAGATTGTATCTGAACAGCACGTCACCTCTTTCTTTCCATTTCTGTAACTTACTCACCGGCTTCACTGGGACTCTCCTAGAGTTTAAAATGCTAAATTCATAGAGGCAGTTTTTCATTTCAGAGATTTGTTGAGCAATAACTGTTCTACAGTTTTTTTGCAAATAAAACATCATTCTTACCATTTTCCAAGGTCCTCTACTACTGGAGGGTGATCCATTGTCACTACCTTCAGTTTTCATTCTCACCTCTGTGTGAATGTCCTTTTGTAGTTTAGTCTATTGCCACTGTCAAACCAAAATTGAGGCGTTCTTGCTTATTAATATATTATGAATACACTACACCGCCAACAGAGCTTAATCTCTCACATTGACTCCTAGTCATCCTTCAGAAGTGTACGGAAAGTGAAAATGGGCCACTTGAAACATTTTAGCGTGATTGGAAAAAAGTCTTTTTTTCTCCTTATCCTTGCAGCTCCCTGGTTAAAAATGCATAGACTGCTGAGCTGAACATGGAAGCACAAAGCGTTGTTGGGATGACCACCCGTCACTTCGTGCTTATTGATAGGCTTTGGAGCAGAGCGCTGCATGGCTGGCAGATGCAAAGTGGCACATGGCCTGCTGTAAATTTGGCATTGTCAAAGTAGTGAAGTGCTCTTGGAGCAAACCCATTATTGCTAAGGATATGCAGCATAGCTCAGTGTGTAAAGCTTCATAATTTATATGAGGGGGTAAACAGGGGAGGGAGAGAGAGAGAACAAATATGCAAGTAACTGAGAATTATAGGACTGAAGTCACACCTAAGGGTTGTCCTGAAAGTGAAGCTCCAGGGGTTTATTATCTTTAGGGATGGGAGAGGTCTGTTTTTTAAAGGTCCATATAGGAAAATTGCTTCTCCATGCCTGTGAAGGTTGAGACAACAAATAACATTCTTAAACTGCAGCAATATAAGTTTGGGTTTGAGTTCAAGAAAAACCTTTCAGGAGTAAGAAGGGTGGCCTGGAGCTGCTAGTAATTGTCTGTTAGTAGCAGGGTTTTGACAACAGATTAAATAAACTCCTCTCAGGTAAATCCTTGAGACCGGCGTGGATTAAGTGATCATCTAAGGTGTGTCTAGGCCTATTTTCCAATGATTTTATATCATGTGTGTGTTCTGTGCTCATGTGTATATGTGAGGAAGGAGAAAAAGAAGAGGAGAGATGATGATTTTTACACCATAGGGAACTTGCAAAACAGCCTTCTGTTCTCTGATCCCTTTCTGCAGTTGCATATATTATAGGAGCAAAGGAAAAAATGGTCAGTGTTTTAAATTTCAGTGAAAGATATCTTCATTTGTTATTCTGTAAAGCAGCATAGAAGCATGATGAGGAAAAGTGCAGTATAGCATCACTTGGAAGTAGAAAGGGAATTGGAAAGTAGTAAATATATGGCTTCATTTATATGATTATGCTTATTCAAACTGAGGAGCAAATTCTTCTGATAGGGCAGAACTTGAGGACTCTGGCCTTTGTCTGACCAAACTCCTCATGCCCAGTGAAAGGTAGGGGAATGGCCAAGCCCAGGACAGTCCCATCCCATGGCTCATAGGAAGCCCCGTGATCTCCTTTCTATCTGCAGCCAGATGTGACAGCGATCTCCTCGGGCAGGGACCGGTGCCCTGCCCTGGGTGTGTGGGTGCAGTGTGCTATGGCTGCCCTCCTCCCTGCCTGCCCAGGAGGCATATGGGGCAGGGAACACACGTTAGCATCTGCATGGCCTTACAAAAGACACCTCCATACGTTTCCTGTCTGAAACTTGGCTAAGGGCATCTGGCCCCTCTTTTTCTGCGTCAGGATGATCCTACTCGTCGAACCATGAGTAGCATGTTGTTAAAGAGGTGGTTTGTCAGAAAAGAAGGATCTCAGTTAATCATTTACAGGCACCTTAGTCTGTCAGTGGTCTGTACTATGTTAGGGATAGAATCCATTAAAAGGGTTGCACATTTATGTGGGACTCTTTTCCCTGCTGGTGGACCATAGCTGTGAAGTTTCTATGATCACCATACAGCTGTAAAATACTGGTTTTATGTAGCAGCCAATTTCTATTGCAACTGTTTTAAATGAATGGGTTGTCTTTTTACAAAATATTTTATATATGTTAGTTTTGTCCCCACCTGCTGGGTATCACTTCTTCTTTTGCACAACTGAGTACATTAATGCTGCAGTTGGAAGGGAAGAACAACAGTCTAATTACTTGTCTTATTAGTTCACTGGAAATAATGGAAGACTGTAGCATTGAATTGCCATTTAGCTACCGTAGCCCTGGATGTACGTAGAGCATGGCATAGCAGAGTTAAATCATTTATTAACTCCTTAACAACATATATTTAATCAGTTTTCTGGTGCTTCAGACCTTGCAATCAATAAATGCCTTTTATTTCCTTGCCCTTAATTAGTGTATGTTTGTCAAGATTTACTGATTTGTAAGCCACAAATGGTACGTGGTAGTGAATTCTTTATATCATTAAATGGGACAGTTTTGAATTTTTTCAGGATACCCACATAAGAGAAGACAAAATTAATCTTGCTGCTTTGACATCAATCCAGTGACTTTTTTTTTTCAGTTAAACCACTGAGTGAATTACTAAGACTAACACCTGCAAGGGAAAAATGTCTTGTAATATGGCAGGGTTCACAGGTATCATTGTAGTCTTTTTTCTCCATGTTTGTAATTAAAAATTTGGTATATTGGCATAGTCATCTATTCATACAGAAAGCTCCACACAGGTATAGAGTTTCTTAAGGTAGCACCCACATTTGCATCCACAATGATGTCCACAGAGGTCTGAGAGCTGGCTCCTTATTTGGATCAGGCAAGAGCATTTGTTAAAAGCACACGTGAGCAGACGGATCTCTTACCGAGATCTAATTATACCATTTAAGTCAAATCTGAAACAGATGCCCTTCTGCTTACCTATTGTTGAAGCCATTTGGTACCACTCTAATATTACACTGACACCAGGCAGGAAGGCCCTTTGTATTCCCCAATGAGTCAGATGCCTTGGGTGCTAATTTAATAACTTCCCAGTCCCAGGATCCAAAGGTGAGTTTTCAGCACACATGTGTGCACCTCTCCCTGTGAGGTGAGCTGGCTGCCATGAGGAAGAAGATGAATTTGTTTATGTCAGTGGTATATGAGAGGGGAATTGACAAGCAGGAGCACCTTAATGGCTTCAAACTACCTGTTAATGATCGTGGCACTGGTGCCTGCCTGGCAGCCTCAGTCTCCAATTAAGCATCTGCCGGAGCTGGAAGCCGGGCTCTTAATTGGAAAGAAACAGATTCAAAGCAGGTTGCATTTTCTGCCAAGACAGATTTATCAGTGAAGCCATGCCTTAATCCATTGTATTTCCTTTCCCACCCCCACCTGGCTTTTCTCCCTGTGCTCCCCACCACTGCAGGCACAGCCCTTGAGCAGGGCAGGTAGCGGATGGATGCTCTGCACCTCAGGGAGGTTTGGTTCTCCTGTAACCTTTCCCTGACCTGGGGCCCAGTGATGGATGCTGTCCTAATTGCTGACTTTTCTTCCCTCAGACCCTCCACGAATACGCCCATTAAGATATATTGTCTAGTACACATTCAGGAGATCTGTTTGCAGCTATCTTTTACATGGAACTGATTGTTTAATTGCAGATTAAAGATTAATGCAAGTATAATGATTCCATGAGGACACTTCAGACAAAAGCATCCTGCATCAGGCAGCCTGCATTCATTTTTCAATTTGGCCATAAATTTGGCTGGGAATTAAATAGTAAGTAGCCGTGATTGCAACACTGGTCTCTGAAGGCACTCACGGGAATGAAAATAAATGAACAGGCTCTCACACAAAGCATGTTTCATTATGGTCATTAGTGGACAGATCCTCAGCAGGGACTGAAGGTGAAATTGTCTACAAGAAATCTTGGCATATGTCCGATGAAATTGAAATAGTAAGGAAGTGAGTATAAAAATGTTCAGGTCACAGAGCCTAGAGATGACAAACTTATTTTCTCTGAGCTGTGGGTGTAAGCCACAGGAGAGGCAGACACAGAGAGACCCCTGGTATGCATTCCAGCATAGCCATAGCTTATCTGTTACAGAGGACGAGCATATTGGGGGAAATGTTTACGGTGTCATGAATGCATAATTGTGTATGTTATTTATGTACCAAGAGTTACTACAATTCATTAGCCTGATGATTTTTATGAATTATTAAGGTTTTGCTTTCTGTTATGTTTTTCAGGTAAGGGTCCTTTTATTTTTTCCTTTAAAATGCCCAGCTGGTTGGTAAGTTGTTTATTTCTCTTCATTTCTCTTCCCTCGTGTGACATGCTGTGAACAGAATCATAGACTATTTAGGTTGGAGAGCACAGCTGGAGGCCATCGGGTCTAGTGCCTTCCCAGAGTAGGGCCAGTTTTCTGCAGGTCATTCAGGGCCTTCTCCAAGGATGGAGACTGCACAGCCTCCCTGAGAAACCTGTCCCGGTGTCTCGCCAACCTTGTGGCAATTTTTCCTGATGTCTGAGTGGGATTTCCCTCATTTTGACTTGTGCCCACGGGCTCCCATCCCGCTGCTGTGCATCACTGGGAAGGGCCTGGCTCTGTCCTTTCTGTACCTCCCCACCAAGCTCTTGGTGGCATCACTAAGGTCTCCTTTAGCATTCTCACAGTTCTGGAACCTGCCTTGTGAGATCCGTCCAACTTTCAGGCTTTTGGGGGTAGAAGAAAGCATTGAAGTTACAAGTTATTATAGCTCAGTTTGGTTAAAACAGCTTTTGGGGCACTCCATGATGTCTTGCATAGATTTTGGAAGTCTTAGCAGTAGCCACTAATTTTGAGTGATAAAACATCCTAACATCCTATTTCTTCATCATAAATAAAATTTTTATTGTAATTGATGCTATTTTAAGTCTAAGTAGCAATCCTAAAATTGTTCTTCTTCTGAAAAAAAGCAATATATTATGATAAAATATTTCCTCTTTTTTTTTTTCAAATAACTAAAGGAATCCACTTGGAGGCTACTGAAATGTAACTGAAGGAATCCATTTGAGGGTTACTGAAGTGTGTTTGACTCAGCTTGCTAGACTTTCAGTATAATTAGAATAAAAGTGGTGACATCTTTAAAGATGCTCAGTGTTTTGGGTTTTGTTTGTTTTCTGTTAGTTGAAGAGTCAGAAGCATTTGTGTAAAAGTAATGCCCAGTTTTCTCTAGTTCTTTGCCGCTTTTTTTGCCTTCTGTTGCAACCTTGAAGTTGCACTTATTTCTATAAACCCTTAAAGAAGCACTAATTATAGTCTCAAAAGCAGAGGTATGATTTAACATCAGTAGTAAGTTACAGAATGAGATGATGACATAAATTATATGCTGGTTAAGCAAATTTCACAGTCTTTTTGTCAATCTGTGTTCCTCCTTTGGTTTATTTTTTTCTCTTTGTTTTTTTGTTTGTATACTGATATGCAAGCTCTTCTAGGCACAGACTATTGGTTACACATTCATACAAAGACAGGAGAGCAGTTTCCTGATAAATATACCACATTTTGTAGCTGTTAACATGGTAATATAATTAACAATGCTAATTTGTGTTTATTTCTGAACATGACAGTGGAAATCTACCTGCATATGCATATGTGCCTGTGTGTGTATGAGAAAGCAGATATTTTGGGACAGTAGCGTCTGAGTTGCAATGCAAGCACTTTGCTGCATTCCCCAAAAATAGCATAAACCCCAAGGTGGTTGTAGCCACCCACTGTTATCTTATTATCTGTAGCATCAAGAGAGAAGCTTGTTTCATTCCTTCTTTAACCTATTTCACAGTATCTGGTAGGGATCTCCTTACCGAGCCCAGCCTCATGCCTTGTTGGCAGACCCCCCACTCATCCTGCTCTTAACAGACCGGTCTGCTCCTGCCTGCAGGATGCTCTGCTCTACAAATCCTTCCCTTTCAAGAGCCAAAAGGGCCGCTTCCTTCAATCTGTATCTACTTCACCAGCCCATACAGATCAACTTGGATACAGAGGAGATGATCATGCTAGGATAAGGCAACACAAATTAGTAGTACCCAGTGCTTCCCCCAAGCCCTTCAAACATCAGGCAAGAAAGACTTTAGCAGCAGAGAAGGTGTCTGCCTCAGTGCTGGGGAAAGCTGCTGTTATGGTTTTACTTGTTCCGGTGAAGGCTTGATTTCAAGCCTTTTTGTATTTTGATATTCTCAGCAGCTTCGGTGTGGTCTTGTCTTGGCACTGGCAGTCACAGTATTGACTGCTCTGATACCAGTGAGACTGGCTCTTGGACATGCACTAATAGAGTAAGTAGTGAAAAAGTCACACTTGCCCATGTTTTTACTGGGTCTACAGCATATTTATTCTGAGTTTTAAAATGCTTGGAAGTCCTGGAGGAATGATGTTACTTTTGTTAGGACAAAGCTCTGGAGCATCTAGGAAGACCATAAAATTGGAGCAATTTCTGTGGCAGAGAGACTACTGTTCTGTTGTAAACTGTAGAAGCCTCCATTGAAATGCATGCACCAATAAGGACTCCATCTCTGTAGTGGGATCCACACTAACACTTACTTGAAGACTCAGAGATAATGTAGAATAAAGAGAAGGGTGTCCTGCATTGAAGAGACTGGTATGTGAGTTGAAAGAATGTGAAGCACACTAAGCCTGGGATATGCTCTGGAGAAAATAAACAGTAAAATGCAAATGGAAATACTGTGGTGAGTTTCGAAGCAATCAACGTTGTACGCTAGAGAGATAAAAGACTTGTGACTTCTGCTACATTTTGTTAATGCTGGCCTTCACAGACTGAAACCTGATGTGATTTGGGACTAGTCCTTGTGAGTTCATGTCAAAGTTTATATTTCAGGTACTCACCAACTTACTCCTAGTCAACCAGGTTAGAGATTTGTCTTTATAACTGGAAATTAGAAAGACAGCTATGTAGCCTGGGGAATTAGCTTTTTTGTTTGATGACATACACATTCTCTTTTCTATATATGGATGATACTTCTGGTAAAAACCTTAGGGGACATCTAGGCCTACCTTAAATTTGGTTAAAAATCAGCTTACTCTTTAATATAGCAAAGTAAAGCAGCAGGCAAAGAAAACTCTCCTCTAATACAAGGAGAAGTAATGCCCTGTGGCATGAGGTATATGGCATAGATCCAGCAAACTATTTAGGATCTTGAATCACTTTTAAACTCTGCATTTTCCATTTATTTAAGGAACTGGGAGCCTTTAAACCAAAGTTCAAGTGTTTTCCCTCAGGAAATAGGGAAAGGAATGAGGAGTCTGTTTGCTAAATAAACTACAAAGAAATGCAGGAATTTTGTGTGAAATCAGAAGCAGATTAATATGAATATAGCTTAGCAAAGCTATAGTTTCTCAGGTACTCTGTGATCTACCTTACCTGATCAATAAATTTATTTATTTTTATTATTCACTTGCCTTAGCTGAATTAGGGCACTGTGATGTGTATTACTAGATAACATCACTGCATTTTTCAAGGGTTCTGTGTTTATCAAAGTTGCTGGAGTGAAATGCTTTAAAAGGAATAAGAAGCATTGTTACCATACTTGTTATTGTACTTGGAATTTTTTTATGATTGACTTCTTCAGAGATGTAAGTATTTTGGAGGACGAACTTACTAGCAGTCTCTGTTTTGGCATCTGAGATAATAATGCATGAGGAGGTGCTCTTTTTACTTCAAAAGACCACCAATTTTTTGAATATATTGTCCATTTGGGTTTAGAAGGTAGCCTTACTATAAAGAAGTTAGTGCCACACTTCTGGTAATGAATTCAGAAAGAGGAGGACAGAAAGATTATTCACCCTAGGCATGTTTTATTTATCTACATGATTTATTATAAAGATTTAACGATTCATAGTTGTTAGTAATCTGTTTCTAATTGATCAATAATTCACATAGCATAGGGCACAGGCTGTTCCAGTAAGTGTCCATGCCTTTACAACAATCATCCTGTATAGATGTGCAAATACAACTCTGATAAGCACTGTTTGCGTGGAAATGCTAGTACTTCATGTACAGTGATGCTGCACTTAATTCCGGTGATGCATACACAGGGCAAGTCGTTAGCTCTGTGAGCAGCCAGAGGAAGGCATCTGTCTTGTTTCATACAGAGCACGAGACTTGCTGAACTAGTTTCAGAAATAACAGCACTGTTTTCCATCCTGTTGTTTCTTCCAGAAGCCCATTTGAATATCCAGGGTGAGCTTTCTGCTATTAGTAGGGTATTTCTTTTATGCTGAGCCAACAGTGAGATTTTATAGAGAGCGCCATCAATCATAGTCCAGCATTGCTTCAAGATAATTTACTTAGGATGGATTATTAAAGAAAGATTAAGGATGTGTTAAAATGGTTTATTTTATATTAATAGCACACCTGAAAGATGTGTGGTCATTCCAAGGTGCCTCCCATAGGCTATTTCTATGAAACAAATTAACTCTGTGGAGTACATCCATTACGATCGAACTGGAGATATGGGTGTCATGGCGGGAGTTCCTTGGGCAAGAGAAATATGAAAAAGGTGTGAAACAGAAATAGCTGCAGTTATTCTGAATCTTGGAATCAGTATGCGGAAGGGGAAATCTTTATTAAGAGAACTGGGGAGGGAAATTGTATTTTCGCAGCAGGAGATACAACATTAGCAGTCCTGCTCTGGGTGGCCTGTGCTGCGTGGGAGAGAGCGAGAACAGTGTCGCCCAACAACGTGCTCCCTTTGGTTATTGATCAGATCTTCCCTCAACAGCAGCAGCCTTCATAGTCTGCAGGAACCTAAGGAAATACTTGTTTTTCCACTGATGGCAATAAGAGTATATTGATGAGTGAGGAGCCATGGAATAGATAAAAGTAGTTAAAAGTTAGCTGTCCTATAAGACCCTCTCAGGGTATCAACATGTAAACGGGATGGTATTTAATCTATAAATAGCTTTTGCAGTGGTTTTCTCCCGGATACACATCTCTCTTACTGCTCTAAATCAATTCCTCAAGCCTCAGGAAGCAGGACATGAGTCCAGTCTGGAACTGGTGCTGCTCAGGGGCTGCTGAGACCAAACTCCCTCTTCACACATGGGTTTCCTGTGACCTCTCGATCCAGTATATTCCCCTCGTGGTGCATGCAGTCTGAGAGAGACTGGGAAAGCGGGTTACGCACTCCATGAATGCCTTTGTGAGACTTGTGGCAGTTTTTAATTTGTCATGTGCTGCGTATAATCAAAACAGAAATTGCTTAGATGCTGAAGGATTGGTACCTGATGAAATTGTGACAGGAAATACTTCTAGCTCTGATCTGGTGTTTGCAGTGTGTGAGGGAGAGAAATCTGTTCTTGTGAGGTCTTTTATTCACTCTGCTTTCAAGAGCTAGAACAATCTGTCTCTGTGCTTATTTAATTAATGTGATGTCAACAGCGATAATGTGTTAAATAATATAGAATGAGTTGTAAACAAAGCAGGGTTTGAATCTTCCAAATACACCACAACCAAAATTAATTGGCCAACCTCAGGGGATATTGCAGTGCTGAACCTTCTTCTTGGGCTTTGTTTCCTTTTTTATGAACAGTGAATTAGTTTCAGTTTTGAAGCTTCCTGAAATATTACCACTTTTGCTGTCTCACTTTGAGAAATAGCTCACACTCTCTCTCAAAAAAGAAAAGGGGAAAAAAAAAAGAAAAGAAAAAACAAAAGCCCCATGGCTGTTGGAGGCATAAAGCCAGATCCTGAGCACCCTATCAGTCTGAAGCAAGACTGGGAGCGGTCCTGCCCGAATAGTGAAAGTATTCAAATTAAGCCATTAAAACACTGGAAGGAGGTCTTAATTAGCATTTAGTTAGCAAAATATAAGTGAAAGTAAGACTACCTAAATGAAAACTTCTGGGGGCTTGTTACTGGAGCTATTTTTATTTTATTATGCTCTTGCTGGATGCTCTTTTTTTATTGTACGTTTTCCTCTCCATGGGGGCTGATGCCCACTTACCCACTAGATGAAACACAAGCTCATTGCTTGTGAGCAAACACAGCCAAGCTGTCAAGAAATGAATGAGGCTTGAATGGGATTCATCTGCCCTGTTTCAACCTGGTCTTGGGAAAAACAGGGTAAGAAACAGGCACCATCAGAGGGCAGCTGATCTCTCCCTTAACAGTCATAAATCAGATCAGATGCCCTCTTCCCCACTTTGACTTTGAAGGAAGCCCTAGACATATAGCTTTGGATACCTAAAAGGCAGGTGAGGTGGATCCTGCCTCATGTTCTAATGGTAGTATAAGCCTGTGGTAGAATGAAGTCCATCCCAGGCAGGATGGACACAGTGGCCTGAGGGAACCTCCTTCGCCTCCATGCCTCTCCTGTGCTTATTTATTTGACCTAAACCCTGCTACTGCCTTAATTATGAGCGCTGAGACCTGGCCTCATGCTGAAACGTTCATCTGCTTTTCTGCCTGCACAGGCACATTTGGCCTCTGTTTATTCTGCTGTGTTTCTGTTTTGCTGCTCTGAAGTAACTGCAGAGAAGAAAGAAGGGAGAATGAGAAAGTTTCTGTTGTATTTTATATTAATCTGAGGGTTTATCCATCCTCACTGTCACTGGAGCACAAAAATTATCTTACCTCCAAGAACTCCTGTTGTCTTCAGGGAAGGAAAGAAATAAGGCACCCTTTGCTTTTAATTATTTTCCTTTTATTTTAAATGAACAGGGATTTTTTACTGTGGAACAGTAGGAAATCTGTAAGATTAGTCTAAAAGGTGAGCCAGACCTCAAACAAAGGAAATATGAAAGCCCTCTGTGAGTTGGTTGGTTTTTTTTGTTGTGCTTTTTTTCAGATTCCTGCTGTGCCTCAGGCTTGCAAAAGAGTGCAGAAAACCTAACACCTCACTTTCTTAGATAACAGTGGAGGCAAGAAAAAGCTCGTTTTTTTTCTTTTGAGAGTTTAGGTGCAATACATAGAACTGATGTATGACATGCTGTTCCTTTGTAAAAGTACCAAGAATATTAAAATACTCCCATTATCAGTGCTTAGCCTCAAGCTTCCTTTAATGATCCTACCACATCTTGTAAGAACTAGAACTAAATTGAGTATGTGACTTCAGAAGGTAGCTACACAGTGACAATTAATGGTTCTTGTCAAAGTCCTGTGCAATCAGTATCCATGAATTATGACATCTAACCACTAGCCCTTTTAATCTCCACTAAAGGTTTTCGGGTTCCTTATTAAAGCATCAATCTGTGGCTCTGATGTGTCCCCTCAAAAGAAAAAATAAACAACTAATCAAGTAGACAGTGTTCTTTGTGGTTTAATTCAAAGGCTGCTGTTGTACATATATTGCATTTATATGCTAATATCAGTTCATCAGACATTTAGACATGTATTCTTTTCATCTATATTTTGTGTCCTCGTTATTATGTCAGTCTGCTGTTGAACTTTCCCCCGTTCTCCATTCAGAGAAAGTGGCTAATACAGTCAGCTAAGCAGATGAAAGAGTTATGGAGATAGGAGTTGGATCTTGCTGTTCTTGTTTTACCCACCAATAAAAGTGGTGCAACTTTAAAAAAAAATAATGGAGTAAAATAACTCTTAACAATGATATGAGCAGCAAAAAAGAGCTTGTAAGTGGTCCATAACAAGAATGAACAAGCTTTGCCTTCCTCTATGGGGTTTCTTTTTTAATGTGCTGTATCTGATCCTGGTGCCTTTTCTGATTTAGAGAATAACTACAGATGTGCTGGAAACTTGTGAGACCTAAGAGCTGAGATGCATTTATTCCTGGATTTGGTTTGAAGAAGCCAAGCTAGCAGTTTCTTTTCCCATGTTCTCCACATGAATGGCTTGTAATTTTTCTGTGATGTTTACTTTTCCTCCATTATATCTTGTGGCCCTGCCATTTTCCATCTAAATGTTACCATCTAGACCAGTTCATATCATCCAGTCTTCTAGGCTACACCACTGAGCCATGGGAAACTGATTCAATACAACAGCCAGGTCATTGCCACCAGCATGGGCTGGAAGTAGATCTTACTCTAATGTGTGGTGTGTCCTGCATTTCTAATATTACTCTATTTTGATCAAAGCAGTATCATGGCAGGTTTGAAATTTGGGATGGCTACAGTGGTTTCCCTGTGATTCCTTAAAAAAAAAAAAAGAAAAAAAGAAAAAAAGAAAGATGCAGCAAATACCTTGTCTCTTGTCCTTTACTGAAAAACAGGCTTACTGTGGATCTGAGAGAGGGCAGGTGAAACCTAGTCAAAACCTCTTTTGCTGGTACACAACTGTCATGAAGTCACAGCAGGTACTCTAGTTGTTTTAATCTCTTTCCTTTTTGTTTTGTCTTCACCCCTGCCCTTCTCCAGTAGCATGACGGTACTTCTGGCCTCAACTCACCCACATTACTTTATCTACTGCTGATTAATTCTGGAGACTTTCAAGGCCTGGACTCTTTTTGTTTGTTTGTTTTGTTTCAATAGAGAGCTTCTGTCTTTGGCAGAGGATGTTGTGCTTGTTTGACGGGCAAGCTTCCATATGCAAGACTTCTGCATAATAGCTGCTTCTGAAAAGCTAACACTTCCTGAGTAGAAAATCTGTAAGGGTTTGACCTTCAGACTTATCCTAAAAAGCTTTAAATTCCTCATGAGTTCAGGAAGCTCAGTTCAGTGCTAAATCCAGAAGATCCAAGGCACTTCTGTGATGTGTCTGCTTGTCCAATTTATCTGAGTGAGTGAATTCCTAAACCAAGACAGGAAATTTCTCAGAAGCGGGCTTTCACATATGGTTTACAATAGTAGGCATACATATACCAATGGAAAAAATACATTGATACACCAGAATGGAAAAAGATGAATCATTTCTTAAAAAGTAAAAGATAGAAACTCTTTTCTATAGATAAGTGCAGATGAAAGCATTTCACCCTTTGGTTCTTGAACGAATTTTAGCATCCTAATTAGAGGATATCTCAGTATACTTCATTCAAGCCTTGTGGTTATTTTCCCTATTCTTAATTGGTGATGTGGTTTGACATTACCTTGTGCCAATGTAGTCAATAATATTTTAGAATTAGTTAAATCCAACTTTAATTGGTATTGTTCTGTAATAGCACCAGATTGATTTTGATTTCTCCCCCACCCCATTTCTTTTTCACAGCAACTCCACTTCTGAATTATTAGAGAAACAATATTTAATTTTTGATCCATTTTGCTGATGGATCCTCTCTCTGTCAATCAATAAGAAACATTTACTGTGATAACTTCTGCAAAGGAAACAAAATCTGTTTTATAACTGGACCTGCAAAACAGAAATTTCTGCCTCAGAGGTAGACAAATGTCACTCATACCCAAAATCATGAACCATGTAGACTATATACCAATAGACATTTTGGTATATTGTTTTACTTTCCCATTATCTATGCCTGACTAAGGTAACCTTTCACTGTTCCAACCTGCTGATTCTTTCTCTTTCTGGGTTCTTACTGCTTGCTTACACCACCTATTCCTCTACGTGTGCTAACTCCCTTTGTTAGCCTTTGTATAATTAATACAGTTCAGCTTATTTCAGAGCAAATGCTGCAGTGCTCATTTCATTTAAAGTTGCTGTGTCTGTTTCAGATGAGGAGAAAGGCTTGCCTGGCTAAATTCCATGTATATTGCCCAGCTCTCTTGGGCTGTCATTCAGTGATGTAGTAAATGCAGCTCTATGGTTCATAAATACAAGAGAGCAAGTTCTGTGACTGCATTGCACTTACCACTGATTAAGTTAAAGTTCATCTTCCAGTTTTGTTGAAAAAGCCTTGATTGGCTTATTTCCTACCAGCAGGCTTATGCTTAATACCAAATCAGATATCGTCTGTCTGCCCCATTCTAACTTTATGCTGGTTCAACAGTTGTCTGTTCTCCCACAGTATCATGTAATTGCCATTGTACCATAAACTTGCTGTCATGCACTCTGGCAATACATCAGAAATGTGATTATAATGCAGGGTGATACAACCATACATATATTTAGGATCAGCAAATTGTGGAACCGCTGCATGACCTTTTCTTGTATGAGTTATATTATCGTGTTCCATGTACTTTACTCTGATGTCTTTAGATAATAGTAGCAATAACACTCCATGTTGTGTGTCATTGAAACAGAGAAATGCTCTGTTATTAGATCATTTATTAAAAACAATGGAGATGAGATCAAGTCCATCTCTTATGGTAGAAATGTGACATATTGCGTACTCTAATATTTTTCAAAGCCACCTGTTTTGTTTTGATTATTTTTTTTCAATGTACAATTGCTCTGGTACCTTCTTAAGGTATGCCTCAGCAGTAGGACATATGAACATGATTTTGATCATTTTCGCTCCTCAATCAGATTACCATTTTTACTGTTTTCATGGACTTTTATTTTGACTAAGTTTGAAATAGAGAATCTGCTCAGAGCAGAATAGATGAATGATATCTGCTGTGATAATGACCGTGAAAAGAAGAGCAATCCAAAGTTTTTAGTGGTTCCATTTATTAAGCATACCTCTTTCCAGTCTCCTTCCCCATGAAATATGCAGTGGGAAGCAATTGTGTAAAAGAATAGAAAGCAAAACTCGAGGACGTACATAGTTAAATGTTACAGATATGATGGTTTCTACCATTTCAGGATGTGGAATATGAAATGTTATTGATACCATGTGTAGGTGAATGTACTGCCTCATCTATCTGTATTGTTCTCCTCGCATACAGAGCTGATGATCAACACAGCTAGTTTTGACTACTATAAAATACCACCTTTATCATCTGATCAGTGCAGCCTAAGGTATTACACCTTGTCAACAACTGGCTTGCTGTCGAAGATTCACAGGTGGAAATGAAGGGGTTTATACTTCAAATCCCATGGTTATGGTTTGATTGATTCTCCTCCAACATCTGTCTTTACTACAAAGCAGTTTCTGCTCTTTACTGTTCATGAGACAAACTGCCTGAGTAAGGCTAACACATACATAGCCTGACATCTTCTAAAAAGAGAACTGTGTGGAAAATACTACAAAAGCCGGTAGACAAGATGGAACCCAAATACAAATTGTTGACTTATGCTCTTTTTCTGCATATTCTTGGTGCGCATAACCAGCATGTGTATTTATGTCTTTATTCCAAAGGTATCCACTATCATATAATTAAAAATAGTGATGATAGGTTGGGCAACGGAAAGTGTGCCAAATGAAGTGCAACTAGCAACAGTGAGATCCAACAGAATGAAGGAGTGTGTGGCTGAATACTGAGAACAGTTTGCTATTAGGGAATTCTAGTTATGGAGTAAATATGCAGAGTAAGCCCCTTTGCTGTTTCACTTGTAATTATAGTAGTTTGCAGAATCCTGTTCCAGGGCTGCTTTTCCACGGGTAAGAACAAGGCTGATGGACTAGCTGAGTACGATTATGACCTGCCATTCCCACTTTTCCCAAAAACAATAAATCATTCTAATGCTATACCTTTGCCAGACAAGGTACAGTTGAGACACAAAGATGATTTAAGAGCCATGTTTCAACTTTGACTAGAGTGCTTAAGTTTTTTGGTGTCCTGTTGAAAGAGCAGACCATGAAAAGGAGGTCCTTGGAAAAGGCTTCCAGAAAGCTGTCTGATGCCAACTTGCATCTTTAAATCTGTGCAAATAATGTAGAAGGTAGTATTTGTGTGAGTATCAGGAAAAGCAAATTTTGATTCCTACATATGAAAAGAAGATAATATACCTGTAATAGGTGCAGAGAAAGTAGAAGAGAAGACGATGAAAGAGAACTGCAGCACTAGGTTTTCCTACAGGAGAAGTGTTTACAGCCAGTCTTCCCTGTGATGATATGAAATCTATGCAGATCAGCTGTACTTGCATGTGTTAAAGAAAAGCGAAGATCTATAAATTTCCTGTAGTCCAATCATAATGACCAGAGGTTGCAGTGTGTGTGTACACGTACAATATATATTATAAATGAAGTATCCATTTCCATTTCAACACTAATACTCAGTAAGCTGGTATTCATCAATATATGTTTGCTAGCAGATCAATATCTAATCTGTTTGCCAATTTAATTGTAGCAGGAGGGTGCATCAGACTGATAATTTTCTAGTCAGTCTCTTGTGTTAACTGGAAAAAAAAGGAAAGAAACTATTTTTACTGTTACAAATGAATGAAATATTTCAATGCAGATAAAATGCTTTGCATTCTGATCTAACTAAGCAAGCAGAGAGCCAAAGCTGTTATTTATATTAGAACATTAGATATTTTAGGAGTGGAAGATGCATCATGTTAGATTAATGTAGCTGTTTTATTTAAATTTGTATCTACCCAGTAAGGGAGTGGAGATAATTCAGTGCGGGAGCAGATGAAAAACATGTTACAGCAGCACAACTGGGAATTTGTGTCACATAAATGAAAGGAAGTCTCTAGTACAAAAGATGCTGTAGCAGCTCTTGGCTTTCACCGTGTGAGTAGATGGATGAGTGTTTCTGTGACTCCCAAAGCTGGAAGGTTTATGCTGCATTAACGGGAGTGTTTTCATCTGGTTGCATGGATCACATCCAGCATTTGGCCAGGATGTCTAGAGCTGGAAATCTGCCAAATATTATTCTCTGCTATTTAGAAACAAAGTGAAAAAGGCTTTTTTTTTCAGGTTCGCTGTGCAACTGACATTTTTAAAAAGATGATCTGTAAAATTCCCTGAGCGCCTGGGAAGGTATGTGGGAATGGATTGCCAAAAGTACCTGCCTCACATGCCCATTCCTAATAGCATTTCCGATCACCGTTGCCAGAACCACAGTACCTAGGTGGAAGTGGTTTGGGACATTTCTTGCATTCTGTCTGTGATTCACTGGAAAAGTCAGGCTCATTCAAACCTACTGTCGCTTTAGATTGTTTTTCTTCTTTTGGAGGAATGTGAGGCACTTTGGGGCATCTTTTTCAGAAATTGTTGTTAGGGCATGACATTTAATATGATTTCAAAAGAGTCTTACATATTTAAAAGGAAAACAACCTGCTTTCTGAAGGTTGGGATTGCAATGATCTCTTTTCAATATGGATCTTCTCTATATATGGCATTCTGCAAATTATATATTCTGTTTCACAGAATGACTGTATTTATTACCAGAGGAAAATAGATTATTAATTACAGCCAAAGGCTGCTTTGATTAAATATACAATTAATTAGCTATGCTAAACCCATCCCAAAGCTTCCAATATTTTCAGCTGGATGGTTTTTCTAGTACTTTTAATTAAAATTGTTCTAAAAAGCCACAAGTTAGCTTCATGTGCACTTAAACTGAAGTTAGCTCTTCAGTGTTTTGCTGGTTTCCGTATGCCATCTAATTAATCTGTAGTGATTAAATGCACATAAAATCATCTGAAATACAAGGTAATTTATATGGAACAGTGGAGAGCTTTTACTAGTCCTTGGCATGATTGTTTTGTCTTTGGAAAATGATTTTGAAAGGCCACAGAGGAAGCAGTGTGTTTTGATGAAGCAAATGTGGAAAAGAGCGTACCAACGAGACACAGTGACAAAAGCAGCAGCAGAGACTTACAGAGATGGAGGTGTTTGCTTTTCAGTGTGCAGCTTGTCTTTGTTTCTGGAGATGCAGGCTCCTTGTCGTCTGTCCTCGAAGTTTGGGAATCTCACCTGAATTCCTCTGTGCTGTCTGGCGCTTTGCATCTCACTCCTATTTTCATGAACTGACTGCTGCGTGGCTGGGAGGTGGCTTAGAGCTATGTTTCCTTCATGATTTATGAATAAAGTTAGGGTTGAGTTTTCCAATGAGACCAAGAAATCAAAGATCTCCTACAAAAATCCACAGGTTGTGTTTTTCTGGGTGCCTTCAGTACTCTTGAAATCTCTCTCATTACTGCTGAACTGTTTTCATGGAGTTCTCTGAGAAATTTGTAGATATTGAAAACTATCCTTAAAGGGAAGAGGGTCTTTTTCTTTTGGAGTCCCAAATGCCTGGAACTTTTGGCAGCTCCATGCATGTATGTGGGTGAGGTAGCAGGCCCTTTATGTCACACTAGTAAAAAATTAAAGAAATAAAGACTGGGACTAGGTCAGGGGTGCGTTATCACTGGCTGGAGCATGTGTCGTTCCGAAGACTGGAAGGGTAGTCCCTCTAGGGGACTAGAGCAGACGTGTCCAAGTACACTTTGCTCAGGGAGGTGCTTCGTCTTTGTGTTCCTCACTAGCTGCTTCTGCAGTTGTCCTTTTCGTGTAGTGGCTGCAGAGCTACCCAGGGCACACAGCCTGTGCCCTTGTGGCTAAACCAAAGTCCCATAAAGCTTTGAGCCCTCCAAACTCTGGCCTTGGATTCAGATCATCTGTTTCCCTATTGGACACTTGAGCCACAAGCTGAGTGTTTTATCAGAACCATGAGCCTCAAGCGTCACTTGCCACAAGATGTGTGATCACATGGTAACATTCTGTTGCTTTGTTGTTGTGGGTTTTTTTAATTCTCATGTTTTGTCTTTTGTCTTTGCTTTCTGTATGGTTCCCATGAACAACATGGGCCAAAGATGCAAGTGATTTTTAATGGTAAAAATACTTATTAACAAAGAGGTCAATGAGAGAGCACAGGAGAGGGTGGTAGAGGCAACATGGAAGGAAACGATTTTTTAGCTGAAGGAGGAGTCAAGCAGTGTAAAGATAATCTCCAATGTCCTCTGGTGGAACTTTAGTGTACAATTACACCATTCTGGAATATGACCTGCTCTTCTATCTTATTCCCTCTTTTTCCTTCTCCTCTTGAAGGCAGCAAAATTCTGCTGGACAGCTTTGATGAAATTACTGCAGGGTGAGGAAGTTAAGGTCCAACATAAGGATAAGCTGTGCATCGTAACAAAACAATAAATACTGTCTCCAGAACTACTGCCTTACTTTTCATTGGACTTCATACCTTTTTGTTCTTTTTTACCTGTTGTTAATGTCTTTTGCCAAAAAGAAAGCATAATTTTGTTTGGATTGATATTAGTATTCCTAAATATGCCACAGGAGAAGTAGCAAGTTGATATTCAAGTTCCTAGCTGAATGCTGGATCACCCCTATCATGTCTCTGCACAGATAGTTTGTCATAGCACACTCCGTGTCCTAATGTCATGTTTTTAATGTATATGAACCGCCAACTTTTAATGGTACATTATCTTAATTTGTACTTGGCAAAAATTATATTCCAGTTTTGCACATCTTAGTCTATAAATATCTTTATACTTAAGGCAAAAATATTCTGGCCTCCCATCAAATATGCCTCTAACTTTTTTCACAAAACATTTTTTTTTCTAAATTACAATAAATTTTATATGTCACAAGCCTCGTTTCACATGCATGTTCCATAGGGCCAGTTACTGGATATAATGACATCGTACATTCTAGCTTTTTCTCTTCATCCAGACTTCTTCAGTCCATTCTTTTGACACAGAAGGGAGTTTCTGAATATGTCAAATGCCTTGCAAATGGTCATTTCAAAGCCTTTGTCATGGAGTGTGACAAAGAACAGACTCCAAGCACAAACAGGCATGTGCTACACATCCCAAGTTAAAAGCAAACCAGCATAGTAGTCCTGACCCAGCTGTATCCACGAGCTACAGTGTGCAAGTTGAAGTATGCAGAGACCCCATTTTTGTGGTTAGCTCTGCCTGTATCTCTGAGCTGTGTTACTGAATCTGAGGGTCAGAAACTTGAGGGCAGAACTGTTTCTGGTGCCAGCAGCGTGCCAGCCGGCTGCAAAGGGAACGTGCCAGCGAATGGAAATGGAGCCATGCAAAGCGCTCCCAGCTGGGGGATGTACTTTGCAGTTGTTATATTTTCCAGGAGCTGTACCTGCAAACCATTTACATCTGTATCTGCTAACTGGTGTCCAGACCTTAAATGGAGTCCTTCAGATGTCAGGTAGAAATGCAGATACTCTGGCACAAGAACTGTCCTATTTCTGCTAGCACTGTTCTGCATTTCCCCTCTTGGTAACGCATCCAATACCAGTATTAAACATTGGTGACATTTGGAGATACGTGAATGAGGGTCAAACGTCAGTCATAAAGTTATTGCTTTGTGCTGTTGCTGCAGCTTTTATCAGATTTCAACATTTGTCCTTACTACAGTTTGCTTTGTGACTGTGCTCTTTGGGCAATTCAGAGTGCTTTTGCAAAGATGAACTCAGCCAGACAGTGTTTCTGAGGTGTAGTGCAACAAGTGTGCATCATGCTTGGAGGTACTGCTCTGCATATATGGCAAAAAAATAATCTTATGTTCTATAAAAATAAATAAATAAATAAAATTATAGTTCAGTAGAAATCAATAGTCAGGGTGGAACGCTACTGTTTTACCATAACCGTAACAGGCAGGGAAAAAGTCAAAATATAGTCAAGTCAAGTAACTGTGCAGATGACAGGGCCAAGCCAGTGATAAAGGCAGACCTTGGGCACTCGGTCCTGTACTGTCTAATTCACAGCTCCGCTTCCTTTTTTTGTAACATAAGTTTTAAATAAAAAAATACTCATTGTCTGAGTGCAAGAGCTGGCAGAATACATATTTCCATCATAGCTGTTCTGAGCTTCAGGATTCATACCTGACACTTTTACAGCCTTTTTCAAACCCAGCTCATTACGATCTTTTGTGTAAATCCTTCTAAATTCATAGATAATTGACAAGACAAGCTCTGAGGGGCTTACAGCCAACTATGTTAGTGAAGCTGCTTTAGGAAGTCTGGGTGGTGCTGAGAAGCCTAATATACTATGGGAGAAAAACAAATGATTGCCCATGCACAGCAGCAGCTATACTAAATGAAATACCTCACTTGTTTTCTATTTTATTTTTTCACTAAATACCCAAAGGCAATAATCCACTTTCTGGATTAACAGCCTGTAAAATATTACTCTGAAAAAATAAAGCCATTTTTGACCTAACTTGTGGCAACACAGAAGGCATCAAGAAGCAGTGGAGTCTCTGCTGTGTTGTACTTGTGTAACTTGAAATCATGCTGAGTGAACGCTTTTTTCTACTTTTATAAGACACAGGAAGAATAATTTCTGTCCAAGACTATTAATCAGACCTCATCCTGGGAAATATGTTTACAACACCCTTGAATACTACTGTCTGTTAATAGAGATGTTCTCCTTGGATTACGAAAAGCAATAATAAAATGTCTTTATAACTTTTCAGCATTTTAAAAAATCTGTTCTTTTCCTGTCTTCACGGATTTTATTTCAGTGCCTGATTTTTTGTCTCCAAATTTTGTCTCTAACCAGCTCAGTTCTCTAGACTCCCTGTTGTCATTGGAGAGAGGTGGCCATTTCCAGAGGGTGATTCAGCTCACCCACAGCTAGTTTACATCTCTGACTCACCCTCTCCTCCCCTCTCGTCTTTGGTTACAGAAGGAGTTGTGAGATTACAGTTGTAGTTGTGCAGTAGCTCAAGACCTGTATTTGCAGCTATGCACCTAGATAATCCTACCTAACCCTGTGTGAATGGAAAATATTTCTGGATCTTTCTATTTACTTTTTTCCCTAGTACCTCCCTGGTTTTTATGTCTTCTGGCATTTGCAAAGAGGTAGATGTATCACTGCTTCCCTTTTCTGTTAGACACCTGTTTTAGATTTAAGTGTGAGCAGATAAGATTGGTGGATGGAAAGTCAATACAGTCAGCAGTTGGCTGGGCAAGCAGTTTGTCTGGTTGCTGTGTAATTTAGTCTAGGCGACACCACCTAAGTTACCTGAAGACTGGTCTCCCCTAAATCTTATGAAAACTGATGTTAGGTTGGTGGAACTGCAAACTTTCACCCATTGACCAGCAGCTGGTCCGTGTCTTCAGATGGCCATGCAGAAAATTAATGATCAGAATAGGTAGCCATGGGGTTTGTGTGAAAGTTAGATGACACAAGGGGAATATAAATCTTTTTTTTTTCCAGCTTATGTCAGACTTGATTGTAGAATCTCGTGAGCTGCTTGAAGCCTGTTACTGGCAGTAGTATAGATTAAACTGAGTGCTGGAGCGAGCAGCACTGGAAGCGAGTGCTGGAGATTTGCTCCTTATTCTCATGCTGCCAATGCTTTGTGATACCAAAGGATACCCAGAGTGTAGTCCTTGTTGAGTGTAGTCCTTGTTTTTGTTGTGGCGAAGCAAAAGTCTCTTTATTTCTAAGGTTGAGCATGGTTAAATAGGAAAATCTTAAGGACTCTGAAATTCAGTTTGAATTTTCCTGATAGTTGATTTGGCTCCTAGAAGATCATTTGTGGGTTAGTGTCCCAAATATGAGATCACTTGAGGCTTTGAGGTGTATTCCCTCCCAGAAAGGTGACCTTTCTTAAAACTGAAAGGTCACCTAACATTTTCGTGTGTGTTCAGGAATCAGAGCTCAGTTTTGATTGCATTGTGTATGCTTCACCCACTCGATGCCCCATCTGATGTAGGACATAGCTACTACGTGGTGACAAAATTGAATAAATAAAACATAAATAGTTATTCTTGCAATATAAAGGTAAGCCTAATGTAGGTCTGCATCAGAGAAGTTTAGCTGTAAATGCAAGGTGTTTAGTAATAAGAGTGATTGCTGTCTTCCTCTTCAACCTGAAGACCTGGTTGTCTTACTGTACGTCGTCCTTGTGTCCAGGTAGTTGCATGAAATACAACATGGAGGGAGAAGGCAATTGCCTGTAGGGTAAATAACCCTAACATTTTAATAAAGGTGATTTCTGAAACAGTGTTTTTCTGTGGTCCGATTTTTAACACAACCCCCAGAAGTAGTTTTACTGGCATAACTGTGAGGCAAGGGACACCAGTGTTCAGAGGAGTAGTAGACAAGATGAACAGGGAGATTTGTTGACCTAGTTTAGCATGCAGGAGATGGTGGAATAAAACTAAATGGTGCACCTATGCTTAGGATTATTGTGGGATTTGCTAGACTTCAAGTTCAGCGTGCACATGGAAGGTGTTAAAATACAATTTGAAAAAAAGGATGATTACATGTAGGGGAGGCAAAGGGCAAGTGGGATATTATGAATCACAGACTAAGCGGGGGTAGATGGTTACAAAGCCAGGCTAACCTGATAGACTCTTTGATTAGCAAATGCCTTATCTTGACAAAGAATATGTAGTAGGTCCTCTTTATCTGGACTTGAGATAAACAAAAATATCTGATGTGGTATTATAAGAGAAAATATTTTGCTAAAGCGAAACAGAAGTGGTTAGATAAGCGGTCATAAGGAGGATGTGGAGTTGATGCTGGAGGAATATCTATCTACATAGTCTTAAAAAGGAAAGTGAAAGGCTGAAGAGAGGTTATTACTGGAGCTCCAGAAGGGTTTGTCTTTGCAGTGATCTTATTTAATACTTTTATTAGTGACCTTTGCAGAAATATCAGCAAATTTCACCTGCCAATTCCTAATAACATATCTAATGTCTTCTAAAATACCAATGGCTTCAGCAGTACTGGGAGGTTTACCTGGGAACCCTGGGGGGAAAAAGGAGGAGGGCAGGAGGGGAAAAGGCTAAATATTGAGTGAAGAAGGTGGAGGAAAAAAAGTTTAATGCTGTAATGAGTCGTGCTTTAGGAAAGTACAGTAATCCATTTGCTCTACTATGAGGAGATTTCCAAAACCAGCTGTTGTGCCCATTTGACTGGGATGGAGAGAGCATTTCAGAAGAGTAGTCTTCATCTACCCACACTAGCTCCTTAACTCCAACCCTACTTAATAGCTGGTTAGATAGTATTTAATTAGTTAAAATCATAGCTTCAGAAAGTGGTGTATAATTTCTTGCATTCCAAAATGTCCAGTAACCAGATGGAAAGACTCCCTTGCAGAGTGAAAGACCTGATTTCATACTCACTTATGCTGAGTTCAGCTTTCACAATTTCTAAGCAAATGATTTATTCATTAGGCTACTGTGCGAATCTGCAGCTGCTACTGCCCCCAGTCCTTACTATCTTCATTTTTAAGGGAAAGTCTTGTGTTCCATTGGTTTTCTTACTTTTAAAGAAGTCCAGCTGACAAGCCTGGGCCTGGAGTAAAAGAGAAGACCCGGTGGGAAGAAATGGCTGCTTAAATACCCAGCTTTGATGGCAGCTCCAGAAGTGCCTTTTGAATTTGCTGCCAATGTTTTGTGCACAATGTCTCTTTGCTTGCCCTGTAGACCATACGCATCTCCTGCCTGACAACCTCCGAGGGGCTCCATGCCTCCTCCTACCCAGACAACAGAGGGTGAAATGAGGATACTAAATCCCTTTTGGTACTCATGCACCTCATCTGCTGATCAAGCATGAGGATGTCAGATGGGACAGCGTTGCTTCCTCTGAGATCACAGAACCACAAGCTGCTCCAGGTGATCCCTCTCTCGCTCAACAGAGCTGTGCGACGTACTGGATGTGATGGCTTGCCTGCGACTCCGGCCCTCTGGCTACAGCAGGCATCAGGGGGAAGCTGAAGGATACGATGGCTGATCTCACCATGACTTGTTTTTCCTAAGGCTGAGTTTTGGAGGGTGAGCTGTTCTAGATGTGTGTAAAGTAGCACTGGCTTCCTTAGCTGTGCCTTACTGAGACTTCTGCACTGACAAGTGAGTGTGATGCTATTTCCATTTGCTATTAATGAAAGCACTTGAGGCCAGTATGCAAATTCTTTCCATCAAAAATTTTCTTCTCTAAGAACCTCCATCAAGAGTAGATTTGTCTCTTACATATGTAAATAGTGAATTTCCACAGAGATTGAAACCTGTAGTCCCTTTTCTCAGACATTTTGCTTGTTGTCTAACAGAATATCAATAATTAGCTGCAAAGTAGTCACAGTGAGAAACAAAACCATGAATATTAACTTGGCAGGTTTATTTTTAGATTGTCTGCCTGAAAAGCTCTACCTGTGAGATTCCTGGCTGGAATCTCACCCAGTATTTCCTCTCTCTTATATGAATAGTAATCGAAGAAATTACTTTATTCTGAGACCTTGGAGGCAGACCTGAAACAGTGAACAAAATGGTTTATGTTTGGAACAAAGAACGATGCTATGAGGGTTGGAGACCTGTGGCGGGGTGGTTCACTCTCAGATGTGGAAGCTGGCCAAATTTCCCCAGTGGCCTGGCCTTTCTGCCACGGTTCCATGTCAGCGACTGAGCCCAACAAGTGTCAGGACGAATTCAAATAGCAGAATTGATTGCCGGGAGTGATTTATGCCTGTCTGCCTCTCCTCGGGTGGGGAAGGTTTGTTTAAATTTTGCTCTGCCATTTTCAACTGGCTTCAGACATTTCTCAATTTATTGGAAGTCTCTGCTTTTCAGCTGCGGTTCTTTTCACCAATAGCTTTATGCTATGACATTTTACTTGACTAGCTTGTAAAGACAGCTTACCATGAAAGTTTAAAGGAACCTGGTTTTCTTAAAGAATTTATCTCTCTGCAGTAACATGAAAGCTACTCTCAAGTCCTACATGATGTGGGTTTTGAAACAGGAGCCTGTTTGATTTTAAATTTAAGGGGAAAAATATTTTTTTCTCCAACTGAGCCTTTCTAAAACATAACCTTTTCAACACGTAAACCGGGAGGAAACCCTTAAATCCAGGTACAGCTAAACTGTTAAGAGCATCTGGAATTAGGTCTTGATTGAAATTTGCACTTGGATACTATATATCCATCCAGATGCAGGTCTAAGCCCTCTTCCCTGAATGGGTGTTATTCTTCTAAGTACAAATACAGATTCTACAAGCTGTGACATTGCAACATTGTATTTTAGTTTCTGTAAGTAAAAATTTTATGTTTTGCAACAGTTTTTTGCCAGCTACTAAAGAAGGCTGCAGGAGTTAATGTAAACAAACACTACAAGGCAGAATTCATGGTTAGATGGCAAATATGACATTTTAAAATCTGGCTGTAGGGTTCAATTAAGAAATTCAGTTGAGAAGTGTTAGCTTTCAGTGTTGCTGATTTTGCTGAAATAACTTAATTTGTTCAGGAACTTTGATTTTACAAACACTATGCTGTTTTTAAAGCTTATTAAAAGCATTTCTAGATAGTCAGCTGTCGCTTGATCATTCTTTTATAAGCAGATATAGAACTTATATCTGCCTTTATAAAACAATACTGTACATATAATTTGCATATTGTTACCAGGAATTTATGGCACCTAGCACTTCTCCTTTAATATATAATGTAAAAAAAAAAAAAAAAAGACTTATTTCTTCTTTCACTGTTATCTATCTTTTTACTTTATGAAATGCCATATAAATTAATAAAAAGAACACTTTTCAAAAGGACTTTTTTCCTGAGACAAAACAAAGATGATACTGCCCTTATCTCAAAATCCCACAGTGCCATAGTCGCAGTATTTCCATTGTCTAGGCCATAAACTTTATTTTCAATCATGTCTATTTTAATACATGTCCATTTATAATCCGTTGTCTAAATTCTCAGCACAGGCATATAATAATCACTGTTTTTACTGCAGCAATATCCAGAAGGCCCTATATGACTTGTGGCTCTGTGATGCTCGATACTGTATAATCAAAAAAAAACAGTCCTTGCACATAGGTCTTTTTTCCTAAATAAGTAAGTATAGGAGGTATAAAGTGTGAATTACACTATTTTTTCAGTGTTTTAATTAAACTGTTCATGCTAGTTTTACAGAAGATAATCAAAAGGCTGCCAAATAATCTCATTACATATTAAAGGATAACTCTGTTGCTCAGAAGAGAATGAATTACTCTATTCCTGACATTAAAAGGTCTTTTCTGCTCTGTGTGCTAAACTGCACCGTCTGATGTCAGTGTATTGAAAGCAGCAAGAATTGCCCACATGTATCCAAAGGCCAGGTATTTCTCTGAACAGTTAACGCAGAGATTCTTCAAAATCTGTTTGGATTTTAGTGATATTTGTAGTATTGCAAGGCGACGGTACAAATCTGATTCACACAGCATGTTCAATGGCCAGTCAACTGCACAGCCTTGGCTACAAGCCACATGTAAGCTCCCTGCCATATTTTTTGGCCATTTGGTCCTTAACATCATTGCCGTGCCTTGGAGAGCTGGAACAGCAGCTCTGACACAGACTTGCCAGACACCCAGAACTGCCTGGAAAAAGGAAATTGATGACTGAGGTGTGAACTTCCTTGGTAATTGTCCATTGTTGATGTTTGGAGAGCCCATTGGAAAACCAAACCAGCTTCTTCATTCTCTCCATGCAGGAGAAGGTTCCCTTCACAGGTGTTAAGTACTAAAGCTGTACAGAAGTGACAGCTGCTGCAGAGGCCAAGCCCAAGAAGATAAAGGAAGTAAAAGGAGGAAGAGAAAGATAAGGGAAGGAAGCCAAAGAGGCAAATGGAGCAAAAGGGAAGGAAGTGGTGAGGGAAGGCAGAGATATGGAGAGATTAAGGAGAGAGGCACTCCAGAAGGAAGTACAGACATAAAAACACTGGGACAGAAATAGCAGCTGAAATTGATTTTCAGCCAGGAAGAAGCTGTAGCTCCTACTACTGAAGACGTGTATACAGCCGTGGTGCTGTAAAAATAAGGTAGTATTAGCCTGGTCCTAGTTTTCACATCCCTTCCCATTTTTCCTGCTAAGAAGGAATGTGGAAACTAAACTTTAGAAACTGACAACTTAAAATATTTCTCTGATAATGCTGTAAGCCATCACTCGGCAGAAAATTAAAGTAATCCTACATGACTAAGTGGTCTCTGAAGGAGTATTGAAGGAGGAGAGAGAGAAACAAAAGGGAAGAAACAGACAAAAATCTTTTATAAGATATCTCTACATATACATCTACATGTAGTTTCTTTTATGTATGTTGTGTTTAAATGTGTACAAGCATACAGTCATTCATATTACTTGCTCTCTTGGATGTTAGTATTACCTGCTCTCTTGATCTTCAGATAGAATTTGTTGCTAAACTTCCCTAAGAGCTACTGGGAACTTTCTGGTACAAAAGAATCCGATGGGCTTTTAAATTGCAGGTGAGGCCCCATCACTAACTTCATTTTATCAAATGATTGGTTCCTCTGAATTCACATTTTCTTCTTAGAAAAGGAGATCAAAGAAGTTGCCAAATTGCATGTTTCAGAGGCAGGATGATGTTAAACTTCATTTTATTGTATTGATGTGTCAGCCCCCATTGCTGAGCCACTGAAAATGCATATGAGCTTGTAAAAAGCATTTTTAAAACATTTAGTCTTGTAAAAAGCTGGAAGGAATTTTTGCAAGTACTATTACACACAAAAAAAAATGTTGCCAATATGCTTCTTCTGGAGTAAAGCCATGAAAATCAATGGAAAACAACAGTGTCAAACGAGTGTTAAGGCAGCATGAGATAAGAATGGAAAAATAAAGATCTCTGAGTTTTATTTCAAGAGAGGAGGAGCCTGTTCTGTTCCTTCAAGATAACGATTAAAACAGGTACACAGTGAGAAAGCAAGGCCTTTGATACAGTCTCCGACAGTATCCTCCTGGAGAAACTGGCTGCCCATGGATTAGATGGGAATACTCTCCACTGGGTTAAAAACTGGCTGGAGGGTCGTGCCCAGAGAGTGGTGGTGAATGGAGTGAAATCCAGTTGGCGGCCAGTCACAAGTGGTGTCCCACAGGGCTCGGTACTGGGGCCAATTCTCTTCAACATCTTTATCAATGATCTGGATGAGGGGATCGAGTGCACCCTCAGTAAGTTCG
>JAOQGH010000001.1:31107858-31132357 GCA_025769975.1 Gallinago jamesoni
TTTTTGTCAGGGTTAGGTTGATGGTTGAACTAGATGATCTTTAAGGTCCCTTCCAACCTAGACAATTCTATGATTCTGTGAAAGGCCTGTTGAAGTAGAGCAAGTCTGTTGTGTGTTCATTGAAGAAAAGCAAGTGCAGATGCTTTTAGGGAGCCCTCTAACCTTAATACTTCATCTCACCGTTGCACTAGCAGGACATGGGGTTGGGTTAGATGTGTGGCAGCACCCAGGGATGCCCAGGGTTCCAGTGAGGGGTGGGACCAGGCCAGCACTGACGTTGGGTTTAACATTTCTGCTGTTTTGCAGCGTGAAACACTGGCACACAGAGCACCCTCTTGTCCAAGGCAAAACTCTACATCCTGGAGAGGCTGGGGACAACATGCTGTCAGCTGCTCTTCTCTGCAGCTTTCAAGAGCCAGCCCAGTGCATTGGTGCTTGCTGGTGGATTTGCTGGCAGAAATGTTCTCCCTTGCTGGGACAAGTATTGTTGTCAGGGAGGGAAGAAGGCTCCTGGTGCTGGCACCACAGCCAGGAGCAGGACGGTGAGACTCAGCCGACTGCTGGCGCTGCCACTGCTGTCCATCCTGCTCCTACACAGCTGGAGCAGGCAGGAGTTAGTCCTCAGCCCTGGGAGAGCTCTAGCTCTTGCTGTGCTACCTTAAACTGAATTTAAAAATAAAAAGAAATAAAATCTGCCTTGTGCTGAACTGCATGCCTTAAGTGGGGAATTTTAATAATGTGCCAACAGCAGCAGTTTGGAGTATCTTACTGAGGAAAAGGTCACTGTGCCCATAAGTTATCCTAGCATTTGATCAGTGGACTCTTTTCCAAAGACTTTAAGTCTCATTATTCACTGCTTATAAAGTCAGTTGAGATATAAAAAGTCTTTTTATAGTAATGAAAGAACTCCCACAATTAGCCAGAAGGCAGCCATCTATCTTTTTAAACTACTCGGTTCAGAGGAGACCAGGAGTTTCAGGCGTCTGTACGTGGATGAATTGTTATGACAGTGATAAGTGTAACATTCATGTGGCTATGCCGTCCATGGCTGAGTTCATGGAAAGCTGGGTTGTTTTTTTTAAGAAGTGAAAGAGAGACTTTTTTTTTGTTAGTGAAATGTAGAATGTGATTCCCTGAAAAGGAGAAAAGTGACTACACATTATTTACAGAGTCCTGAAATCTGTCAGTCAGCTTTTCCATTATTCTTTGGGAATTGCAGATGATTAAAGAATGCCGTTAATTTGATCTCCTAAAACTTTAATGGCAGCTACCTTTTGAAGTGCCTCTTCCCTGAGAAAAATACATACCCTGGAAGATAAATTGGAGAGTGAGCTTGTGGTAGAGCAGAGAGACCGTGAAGTTCACAGGAGAATACAGCATTCAGTGAAGGAGTTCAGAGATAAAAATGATTTGTTCTGAGCACACACACTGGCCTTTGATTGTATTTTTCTCCACCATCAAAGGGTTGCTGTATGTGGTAGATCTCATGAGAGATTTATATAATGTCCTGTCCACAAATAGAGAAAAAGTTTGCAATGATTAGTGTAATAAACAATGATCTAATTATATGAAGAAGTAATTCAACGTATTTTATGCATGCCACAGCTAGTTTAGTCTTTATTGCCCTCAGGCAGAATCCTAATATCATCAGAAAAACTGTTTGTCAATATTAAAAGCAATTTACATAGTAAATACACTCCAGCCTTGTTGCATCACCATCTGGGTGAGTTGATCATTTGTGTTGGTACCAGGAGGTGCTGGTGAAGGCAGATCTCATGAGTGTTCCAACTGTCCAGCTGTCACCGTGGGAGGATGACAAGTGCCTGTGTTCCCACCTTGCAGGAAGGTGACAGGTTCAGTGAAAGGGCAGACGGAGGTCTTCATGAAGCAGGGTTCAGGAAAGGGAAGATGGAGGGTGCTGAAATCGAGAGGCATGAGATAAAGGGGATTCCCGGGGAGGGAGGAAGGGTCTGCACTGAAAGGAAAAGGCAGCGTGAGAAGAGCAAGCAGCCTAAAAGAGAGGAGAGAAGAAAGAGACCAGAGGTAGCAAAGCAGGGGAGAGGAGAATGACACTTAAATACCAGCTGGAAGAGGATGCAGGAAAGATGGCCACAGCAACTGCCAGGCAAATTGAGGGGGTCAGAAAAGGAGAATAACAGCTGCTCACAAATGCATGTCTACAAGCACTTGTCTCTGGGCAGCTCACTATGAAACTAATATAGTGGTTCTTAAATTTAATTTGGTTGTTTCATTTCACTCACAGAGACAATTGCAGATAATAGTACATTCTCTCTATCAAAACTCAAGTGAACCTTTTCTGAGCTGTTACTGTACTTTCTGAGCGGTTCTGATGTTGTTGAACATCAGCACTAAAGGACTTGAAAGCATCTTTGTGAGATGTGCATTGCTCTAACACACAGTGAGGAGATGGAGGGGATATTCTCTGGTTACCCAGGCTCCCAAGCCTTGTGTTATGAAGTGCGGGAAGTCAGGTCGCATTTCGGCTACAGATTAAAGCTGCTCACTCAGTAGTGCTTTTAAATTTGTTGCAGCAGGCATAGTTATCCTGGAGATGTGAATTATAGCATCCAAGTGTTTTTCTGAAATATGTCGCAAGGTGAGGGCCCAGATCGACAAAGAGACTAGGAATGAAAGCGCCAGGTGTCTCCCAGGGTGGACTTTCCCATATGCTGTTAGAGGAGATTGAAATGCTCAAAGGCATTTGAGGTGAATTGTGGTTGTGCCTAAGCCTAAGCTGTAAGCAGGCTATAGGCATGCATCTAAAACACCATCCTTTTCCTATACTCAGTACCTTGAATGTAATGTCAGTAAATTTGGGATTTAAAACACCAAACTTCCTCCTAAAGGTGGAGGGGTTTGGACCTTCAGTGATTTCTTTGCTTACAATGGACTTGACTTTTCTTTCAAAATACGGAACATGATTCTGCACACAAAGTTTTGGGATACGCTTCTTGTAGTTTTGTTTTAGTTAGAGATGGCTGGGTAGAGAAGGCAAAATCACGGAGAAAATGATAATAAACTAGAGTTTGTTTCACAAGCATTTCTGTATTAGTTAGCTTGCTCACTCATTTGCCATTGTGATGGGAACTATTTCTCTATTCCCTGTACATCTACCTGGGGCACTTTTTCCAATTCAGTTTAAAAATCTCTCAAATTCCCTAGGATAGCTCATCCAGGCAGTGTCCAGCTCTTTGCTGGGGTCTTCTGGGGTTGTGACCTGTACTTCATAGAGAGGCATTGCAGCTGCCAGACCTGCCCACAGGTGCACTGATTACAGTGGACAACTCTGACAAAATGAAGCATCATCTTGAGGTCATTTGAGAGAAAGATGCTTTTTTCTGACAGATAATCAACATTTCTGGGAAGCCACTGATTTGTTTCCCTCTGGAAGGAAGCTGTACAGAGTGGAAACAGGTAGATTTCTATGTTTTCCCACTTTTTGTAGCATTTATTTTGTCTTGCTTAGGTTATGGCTTTTGAGCCATAGGCTTTCCAGCCACAGTAGATTTCTGCTTAATACTGGGAAATAGAAGTGGTGCTCGTAGCACACAGGAAGATTTACAGAAGGCTGCAGTACTGGGCATTGCCAGGATCTGTTCAGTATTGTCAAACCAGCTAAATGACCTATCAAACAGGACAAGCCTTAGCTCTACAAGTAGTGGAGAGGTAATTTTCGTTGCAAGCCTGTGGTTCAGGCTGAAGGAAGCAGCCAGAGCCTGCATATTCAGTTGCTTGTGTAGCTTTTAGGACGGATGACAAGATTTGGTGTACAGGGCAACAAAGGACCAAATGGGAACAAACATTGCTTAACTCATCTGACTAAAGAAGAGGAAATGTCATTTACCAGCATGATAAAAGTTGTCCATTTACTGAACTTGCCTGAACCCTAACTGAGATACTGGTATTGGGTAATGACTGAATTTGCTACCTTTCAGATGAACTTACTCAAGCAAATGCAGCTTAGTAGTGAACTGTAACCTTAAAGGTCAGTGTGTCTGAGTGCCCTTTCTGTAGATGAGCTATCACATTTATGTTAACAGAAGAGTTGCAGTGTCCTTTCCAGGATACGTGTCACTGGTAGCTCACATGTCGTGTGCCCCCCTGTCCTGCCTGGAGAGCCCCACAGCTGGTGGCCCCCAGCGATGGCAGTTTTCTAGAGCCTGTATGTGACAAAAGCTGTAAGTCTGGGAGGAAAGTGGTATGTTTTTGTTCTTTTACTGTGTCTTGCAGTTAGGGAGGGCTCAAATTCCTGTCCAAAAGAAGGACTAGTCAAACTAAGAGACAGTGTTCCATCCTTTGTGCCAGTTTGCCATCCAAGGATGCACGTAGGGTGTGGTAGCCTGGATGCATTTAGGGCAAGGGATTGGAGGTGAAGAGACAGGTTTAGCACCTGTCAGGTCAGAGGCATCTCCTGTGTGGACGTTGAAATCTCCTAGGACAGTTAGCCTTGTGTGAACTCCGTCATCATGTCAGTCAGCATCTTTGTCTTTTTGCTGGGAAACCCTTGTGTCTGGAGATGTCTGCTTTAGCAGAATGCTCAGGTTATTCTTCCCTTTGCCCTTACTGATTAGATGGAGGGTCTCCAAGGATTTTACTTCAGCAGAGCTGACCTTAAATTTTAACTTGCATATGCCAAGTATTTGCTGAGAATAAGAGGTTATCTCATGAGTGGCTAATGTGACACCTTCTGTGATGGTTGCATTCACATGACTACACATCTTTTTGCCTTTTATTCACTTTTTTCCTCTTTCCTTTTTCTCCTAGTATCAAGGAAATAGAAGACGGCAGGAAACATATCAACATTTCTGTCCCTATTGATTCAAAAATTCTGGCTAGTGTTAAAAGAAATTATCAAGAGCAGGAAAGTGTTAGAAGACAAGGCTATAACATTTCATGGGGTTATTTCTTTCATGGTCACAGGCACTTAAATTCTAGAAGCACTCTTCATTGAAGGACTGATTTTTTAATTTTTAAAAAAATTTTTAGAACTCAAAGCACAAGGATAACCTTTGCCTACATTTTTTTATAGTCACTGTTATTTTGTCCTGTCTCTCCTTCCTTCTCTGCTGTCCACCTCTGTGTGAGCCGGAATAAACCTACATACAGTGCTGCTGGCGTTAGAAGTGGCAGTTGGCCAATGTCAGTTGACTTACGTATGAAAGACAAAGCCCATTTCCTTGTTTATTTTCTGATGCTAATGCAGTTTTGCATGTGGCTGGATTTAGAGCAAGAATCCAAAGGGGATGGCCAGAATCCAGGCAGTGGCCACCAGTCACTCTGGGGGAAGATGTTGACAAGTGGCCCAGACTGTGCAGTGTGTCCAGACCGAGGCGGGAGAGTATTCATTAAACAGAAGCTAAATCTAACAAGGCAGGAGGATGGTTTACATGAGAAAAGATATATTCTTTACTTAACATTCACAACTTGCTTGTGGATTAGCCCATCTGCTACAACAAATGTATTCCCATGTCTTTGTGTTGACTGTTAAAAGTGACTGATTTCGCTATCCACTTAAAATAGTACCCGGGATTCCACTGAAAGTAACCTTTCTGAGGCAAGGAATTTACTTAATCATCCACTAAGAACCTGTAAGTGGCTTGCTGTAAATAAGTGCTGGGCTGTCTATGGCTCCCAGGGTAACTATTTGTGAGTGTTAAGTTGGGGGATAATGCAGGAGGCAGAAAACCCCTAAAGAAGCTAGGTAAGGAGAGCTTCCAACCCCATCTGTAGTATTGGCTTTAGGTTTTAAAATAAATCCTCTCTTCCCAGCCCCAAGTGGGCAGGACAGCTGCCAGCATATAGTAATTCAGCTATAGATTTTCTTCAGAGAAAGGTAGCATTCATAAATTAGGTGACCTTTATGCAGATTGACAAAGTGTGTTGATGAACTTCAAGTGACAATTTAAACAAGTATTGGGTGTTTGAAGTGCTTGCATTTTGTAAGAAACCAACATAAAGGATGGAATCTTTTTAAAGTCTTTAAATTAAATAGCCATTTAAATGAAAATAGAGGTCAGCCATAGGTTCCCAGGATAAATGAAAACGTGTATCTTTTGTGATTTTTTCACACTCATGTGATTTTAAAATATTATTATTCTTTGGAAATAAAATTTGCATGTAAATGGCATTGTTGTCAATTTATGTCTAATTCCTTAGAATAAGTGATAAGTATTGCCTGATGTGAATAAACAGAGCTTCTGGTTTTAAAAAAAAAATCTAATAATATATTTTATATGCTGTCCAAATATCTTTTTGCTTTGCTAATGTGGATCTGTGATAAATGGTCAGTTTGTGCCAAAAAATAAGCGGTTCAGCTGGGATACAGGATTGTGTGTTTTGAATAGGGGAAAAAATTGATACAGTGCTATGTGGTATTTATTCCCAAGCATTTGCTTTTAGGAGAAACACCATATAGTTATCCAAGACTTTAAAAGTATTAAAAGAGTTTGGGGAGGCAGGAAAATAAATTTTCTGTTCCTATGGCCTTAGGAGTGAGTTACTATAGGATGCTCTTGTTACAAAAACTGCAGAAACTGTGGAAAATTGTGTCTGAGACAGGATCTGAGTCAAAAGCAAGAATGAAGCAGAGGCTAGAACTGAAGAGTGACTAGGAGACCCAGGCTTGGAGTAATTGCTTCTGTTAGATGGGCCTGAGTCTGAACACCCTGGCAGTATAACTTGTGCTATCAGAGAGGGTTTGCAGAAGCTCCCTCCTTGGGGAAACTTCTTTGATTTTCTTATAACATACCTTGTTCTTTGACTGTTCTGGCTCTTCCTCCTATATACCGATGATATTTTTTCATGTGACTTATATTGATGTAACTCAAGGTTACAAACTCAAGGTTTTTTGGATGATAATTTAAATGATTCTATCTTTACATAAAATCTTTGCATTCTTGGCTTCAGTCATCAGAGAAACTGTACACATACATTAAACTTAGGTGACCAAGCTAGCTGCTGTTCATTGTACTTGATCACAGTCTAGGTGACAGTGGTGTGGTACTTCTGGGGATCCCAGGTATTCCGCACAGGGAGTTTTGGGCTTTTTTATGCATAGAAATCTGTTCAGATAATTTCTAGCCTTAACATCACCACATAGAGCATCAGGGCTGGCTTGAAAGATCAGTTGACCTTTGCATTGGTGGCTACTCTACGGTGTGGTTATTTTGCATGTCCTCATGAGTAACATGGCTGTGAAAGAGCTGCTTCTTTGCAAATTGTGTCAGAGGAAATCTGGTTCTACCTTGTACTTGAGCGTGTACTCTGGAAATGTATTGAGTTGGTATATAAATGTAATTAATGGTCAGCTGTATCATAACCATCCACATGAATAGACAGGACTATAATTACATATGTTGCCTCAAACGCGACATTTTTAATTGCAAAGGCTTCTCTCGGCAGGCTTAAAAATGTTACTGAAGGCTGCTGAGTGGCTCTTTTGAGTTTGCTGGCATTGTTCTTGTTTGCATATTTATCTTTTTTGACGAGGAAGTTCCAAGAATTTCTTGAATAAAGAGTGATGTGGCAAAGCAAGTTCGTTTTCAACCAGAATTTGCAGGCATTGGGGAAAAGCCAGTTATGAGGTTTGTCCCATTTCTGGGGAGGGATTAGACTTAGTTCATTAAGCAGAAGTTTTATGACTTCACTGTCTATACAACAAAGGTAATTGGGGCATGAAGTTGCAGTAGAATCCTATTTCTGATTTCCTGCCAGTGTAGAGATTTTCCCAGGGATATAAATTATAATCAGGCTTTGGTACCCTTAGATATTCATGTTTGTTACTAGAAAGCCCTGCCTTTCTACCCTGGCACAGGATCATCTCATCTCCAACACACAATGGTGAGCTCCTGTGCGTCAGTCAATGGCAGTCCCATTGCTCTGGAAACAGCATAATGGTCCTTTCTGTGTGAGGATGTTACGCAGCCCCTCTGTGTAAGGGCTTAGCAACTGACTGCCATTGACAAATTAGACCTTATATTTTGTAGTGGGCTGGTACTTGGCAAGTTTGCCCCAAACACGTGAATTCATATGAATTTAGCATCACCCAGCCTTTTTTAATACCAGACAGCCTCATCTAGACTGGGAGGGATTTCCTGCTTTGCCTGTAGCAGAGAGAAGTCTTTTAATTTTGCCAAGCTATGCTGCATTTGCAACATGATTTCCTCTGTTTTATTATTCGTCTGTTTGTAGCAAATTATTTCTTCAGTTTGTTTCATTTAGATTTCTCTTTCCTTAAAAGATCAGCAGCTGACTGTGTTAGTCAAGTCTTCCCATCTTTGGTCTTAATGATTGTGTAATGGCCACAGCAGATAAGTGACAAAACATTGAAAATTGGCCTTGTTTCTTTTTAGACATCAGAGACATGTTTATTGACATCTGCATTAATAACAGTGCTGTGCCAGAAATCCTGTAAAACAGTTACATACCATAGAAAATGCTGAAATTGAAAATTAAAGGCACCCCTCCTTTTTTATTTGTATTTTATGAGGTGAATAAAATCACATAAGAGAAATAATTTTAAGTGTCCTTTTTAAAGCTATAGTTTCTTTGCTGTGTTCAGATTTCATCAGGACAGTTATGGAAGAGTTCAAATAATTTCTAATTTCTAGCAAAGAATAAAGATTTATTTCTCCTGTCAGCCTTATCTTTCCTCTTGCATTGATGCCAAAATAAGGTCCACTCTATGTGAGCACATGGTTTGATGTTCTACACAAATAATTCATCCCCCTATATTTTACACCCATATTTCTATGCTGCCTTTTCTCTGATAACTAATCTTTGATATATTTTTCTCTTTTTCTCTAGGTCAATGGGAAGGACCTCTCTAAGGCTACTCACGAAGAGGCAGTGGAAGCTTTTCGCAATGCCAAGGAGCCAATTGTGGTTCAGGTTTTGCGACGAGCCCCAATTAGCAAAGCTCATAGTAGCTCTCAGGATGTTCGGCTTGTGGATGCCAGCACTCAGACTGACATCACTTTCGAGCACATTATGGCTCTGGCCAAACTAAGGCCTTCCACACCACCAGTTCCTGATATCTGCCCTTTTCTACTTTCAGACAGGTATGGTTTATCCTGCTGTTTACCTTTGGGATTGTGGCATTACGGTGGTAGGCTTGTAGCCTTCTCTTGAAAAAGTCTACGGAACACTTTAAAGAAATTATAAATGTCGTTGATAGCCACTGTCCCATTTGCGCGTCTGTAACGGTTTTCCTAAACTCTGCTTATGAATTAGAGCTAGAGGAAGGAATCTTGGCCATGTTTATTTTGTGTTCATGTGTTTTTTCATCCAAAGCTAAGCCCTAGTTGGGAAGAAAACCACTTCTTCAAACCTAGAAAGAGCTGTCTTGTTGCTTTCTGTTCTTCCATATTTCTTACTAAAAAATCAGGGAAAAAAATATTTAATTTAAAAGTACCCTTAGAAAAAGAAAAAAAAATATAGAGATCAAAAGTACAATTTCACCTGTCATACAGCAAATGATATGGATTAAATTATCCCTCAGTTGAATTCTTTGAAACTGAATTGAATGCAAACACCAGCAGGTGGTGCTTATACAAAAATAGGTTTCTTCCTCTTTAGATTCCACCTCATGAGTAATATCATCTAGTGGTTGACCGTTGTCTTCTGGCTGTAGCCAGCAAAAATATGATAGCCCTAGAGCTTTCCCACTGACTTCCTGGGTTACCATGCTTCTCTGCAGAATTGATGCGGATGGAGAGCAAACCACTTTTGACTTCGATGTAGCTCCAATTTTAGAAGTTCTAGGTAGGCTGGGTGGATGATTACCTCAGAGAGAACTTGCGAGCCTGATTGAGCCTACAACTTACTGCTGCACAGTTAAGAAAATGCTACATGTTTATTTTTGAGTTGTTACTGAATATTAGTGAACTGTGTGCTACTGTGATTGAAATTCCCATGCCCTCAGCAGGGGGCAGAGTTTCCTACCTCTGCTGAGATAGATCCACAGTGTGTGCTGTGTAGCTGGGATCCAGCCTTGAGTCTACGGCTGTGCCTAAATGTACATTGTACAGACTTCATTCTTTGTGCTCCAAGCCCATTTAACAGTGCGGTTTACTCACATTTTTAAGTTACTCAAATGCACTTCACCACCCTATTATCACTTTAACAGAAGAGGATAATGCAAGTTGTTTTATGCAAGTTCACGTTGTAGATTCGGTTGTAGATTGCAGCCGTTCAAGATGTTATAACCATATAATTAGTGAATTTCCCCCCGGCCATGATGCAGCACGTGAATCTGGAGTTAGGTACATTTATGAGCATAAGGAGTACCAAATTGTCACAATTCAGTAGTTTGGCCCAAAAGAGACCCTTTTAAGAAATCACCCTGTGTAAATCTGGCAAAAGATGAACCTAGCAAAACTCAGCTGGAGTATGAGCTTTTGAAAAGAAAACAGCCCATGCTACTTCTTGGTGCAGTTCCTTTCGGGCTGTCAGGCCATTCAGAGTAGCGTTCCAGAGATGAGAGAACTAGAGAAAAGTTGGGGGCAGAGGGGGGGATATCACTTTTTAATTTAAAAAACCCTATTGTCTCATCTACTGTTGTTGTACTGCTTTGTTCCACATAGCTGCCATTCTCTTCACCCAGTGGAGCATGAATTTTATGAAGGTAATGAGTATCTTTCCAGCCTGCCTGCTGATGCAGATAGAGCAGAGGACTTTGAGTATGAGGTAAGATCACTGGCACACTGCAGCCTCTTTCTGTTATTACAGATGTGGTATTTGCACAGCTGATAGCAGGCTCCTCTGAGAAAAATAATAGTGGGAATACTTAAAAAATCAGCACCAAAGACTGTTTTATTTTGTACCTGCGTAATATCACAGGCTTTAGTGGAGTTAGGCTACACGCATGAAATGTGAAAGCAGAATTTTGCAGTGGGTGGCTACATACAAGGCCAGGAATCCATTTATTAAACATGTTCTGTCTTTGTGCAGTGGAGACTGTAATTCAGATGCTTTGCTTTTGTAGTTTTAAGACTTTAAAGGAAACCTTTCCAAAATTAAAAATAGTAACTAGAAGCTTAATTGCTTTTTTTCCCCCTAATTTTAAGAATTAATTTGCCTTATATCTCATGCCTTAGGGATCAGTTTTCCAGATACTTGGTTGTGTGCTTGAGTGTTTGTAAGATCAAGCTACAACTTTGAAAATTAATATAATTTCTATTACTTTCTCTTTTATATTTGACATTGTAAGTATTGCAATTTTAAGAAATTGTGCTCTGTACCATATATCTCCCTTTGCTGTTAATGCATTGTACTCTCCAGGGACAAGGGTGGATGTGTTTCTGAGTCACTGGAAAATCATTATGTGAGGCTTCCCAAAATGATAATATGTGATTGGTGATTTTGCTCTTAATTAGATTTTCATTTCAATATCTAAATAGTCTTCTTGTCTGCCAGTCATTAGCTCTTCATGTTTTCCACTGTCATCCAGTAACAAAATATTTGTAGGGGCAGGCATACGAAGTAGATGGTTCTTTTCATTATTAAACAGTGCCGAGGCTTTGCATAAGTAAAAGTTATTGTATTTTAAATAAGAGTAATTATAAATAATTAAATATCTTTAATACAGGATTAAAAATATCCTATTCTTCTGTTTGCTCTACCTTAAGAAACCTTTTTAAGGGTTTCATATATCTGGTTGACATTTGGAAATGAAATGAATGGCAAAAGCTTTGGCAAATATGCAGTGTGTTCATTTTTATCATGTCTTTAGCAGCTAAGGTGCTCTATTGCAAGTTCAACCCATAGTTCTTTTCTTCTAGTAGCCCAGGGAATCTGAAATTCTTCCCCCAGGAAGCAGAACAATCAAATAATATCTACTCAGTGAATCTCACTCAGAACAAGCAAACTTCTATTTGAACTCCTCAAAAGATCATTGCTAGGGATTAGTGAAATCATCATTTCTTCCCAGTTGGGTTTTGGTGTGATAGGTCACAGCACAAGAGTCTCAGGCCTTAAGTTCTGTTTTGACTCCCCACGTGTTATGTAATATTAAATTTCTCTGTCAAGTGTGTTTGTTTATGGTACTTCTTCCTTAAATGTAATAGAAACTATTTTTCTAGTAATATTTAAATACATTATTAATATAAGCATCTAGAAAGAAAGTTTAAAAATAATGGTTAGATAAAGAACAATTTTCACCATTTGATGAGAATATTAGTGACATATTAAACTACTAACAGATTTCAATTTTTTAAAGAATTTACCTGGTGGAATCAAGCCCTCTTTATGACCATTATTAATCCCTAATAATAGCTGACATAAGTATTGTGACAATGGCAAATGCTTGGGCAGGTTCTCCTTGCCTGTAATCACTACTAATCACACCATCATAATCATTAATTTGCTGTCAGCTGTTATTCAGTTGCCCAAGGCAAATTCACTGACTGAAATAAAGTGTTTGATATGAAATTTAAATAGGGAAGGAACTGTCCAGCTTCCTTTGAGAAGAATGCTTTCTATTGAATATGAAAGTTTTGAAGGAGAAACAAGATCTCAGAGCCTTTAACTAGCAGACCTCTAAACATGGAAGACATTCCAAAAATTTAAGCATATATGGTAATATTATAATTTAGGTTACTTATTGGTTGTATTATCTGAGATTTAAGGTCCTTATACGAATTTATTAACTCCCTTGCTGGAACTAGGTAGCTGGAACAATTGAGAGCATTTTTGCCAGAGATATATATCTCCATCCAAAAAAGATTCTCAGAGAGAACAGAGTCAAAAGGGATTTACTAGCTGTGGTTGCTGATCCAGGGGAGAAGCAGCAGGACAGTGAGCAGAGCAGAAGCTATGGTCCAATGCTGTCAGGTTCTCTATAACAGTACTGGCTTAGGTGTATGCTGCTCTGACCACTCAGTCCTACCTTTGCCTTGATGTTTTCTGGCCCCTTGGTTATGCCAGCATTAATTTTTGTGAAACAGATGTGGGAAGTAATTTAAAAAAAAAAATAGATTTTTAGAAGGGTTGTTTTTAACCCAGCCTCACTGCATAGTCTAATTGCCAGCATAGCTCCACAAGCTGCTGTGCTGTGGTGGCAGCATCAGGGAAGGAAAAAATGCTCAAGCACTTGGGAAGTCAACTGTTAAAGTCACCATTGTCTACCCACCATCTAATGGTGAAAGCAGCAAGAAAAGATGGTGCAGAAGCTCTGCTTATGACACTGAGGCTGGGTGGAAGAAGTACAGAGCCTTCTCTGTCTCCCACCATTTGATTTCTTCTGTGTTTAGGGGAAAGAAGAGGTTTATTGTTATTACTGTGCTTCTTTTTTTTTCTCCATAACAACTTTCTGGTGTGAACCTTAGGTAATCACACACAGCAAAAAACCTACCTAGTTTCAGGAATATGGTCCAGTTTCCAAACTGCACATTAGAGTTCCCATTGTACTAAAAGGATACAGATAAGCAGCTCACAGATCTCTGTGGCAAACTTAATGATTTTTAAATGGATTCAAAGCCAAATCTGGATATTTCAGAAAGGGGTTGAAACAAGTTTGGTTATTATTGGGCAAGGTCAGTAGCATCCTGGCTTGTATCAGGAATAGTGTGGCCAGCAGGACTACGGAAGTGATCATCCACCTGTACTTGGCTCTGGTGAGGCCCCACCTCCAGTACTGTGTTAAGTTTTCGGCCCCTCATTACAAGAAGAACCATTAAAAGAAGAAGGTGCTAGAGCATGTCCAGAGGAGGGCAACAAATCTGGTGAGGGGTCTGGAGAACAAGTCTTATGAGGAGCAGCTGAGTGAACTGGAGTTGTTTAGCCTGCAGAAAATGAGGCTGAGGAGAGACCTTATCACTGTCTATACCTACCTGAAAGGAGATTGTAGCAAAGTGGGGGTTGGTCTCTTCTCCAAACTCACAGGTGATAAGGCAAGGGGAAACAGCCCCAAGTTTCACCAGGGGAGGTTCAGACTGGATATTAGGAAAAATTTCTTCACTGAAAGTGTTATCAAGCATTGGAATGGGCTGCCCAGGAAAGTGGTTGAGTCACCATTCCTGTAGATATTTAAAACACATGTAGATGTAGTGCTGAGTGGTATAGTGGTAACTTGGCAATGCTAGGTCAACAGTTGGACTTGATGATCTTAAAGGTCTTTTCCAACCAAAAGGAGTCTATGATTGTAAGATAGTGAGCAGAAAGAGAACTAAAGCAGCATCTTGTTATCTTGTTGTTTCCTAGAAACAATTTGTAAACAAAGAATGCATCAGTTCTGAGATGCTAATGCAAAATACGCAGCCAAATTAGGAAGTAAGAAAATAAGATGACTAGCAACTGAGGTGCTGAAAACAAGAATGTTTTCCAAGAAAGGGAATGTCCTGGAAAGCTTTGATCAACTTGGAACTTGCTTGCAGATCTGTGCTGATATTTAAGTACCTGAGTGACTACCACAAGAAACAAACAGCAGGATTGCACATGACAGCCAGCACTGGGGACCTATGCTTGCCAGTGGATTTGGTAGGATTAGACGCTTACAAGACTCTTCTACTCCATTTTTAAGCTAGAAAAACCCAGTGGGTTATGCTCAGATTGTCACAGTGCAATAAACTCAAGTATGAGCCAATTGTCTTGGAAGGATGAACTCCCTGGGAGGCTCATTAGGCTCCAAACAGTACCATACTTTAAACAAATGGCTGGGAAGAGGACAAAGCTGGGGGATTGCTGATGGCCAACTTGTGCATCCTTATGTTGCTGTTGCAAAACTTGTCCTAAAAAGAATCTGAATTGTTGGTAGATATTGACACAGGGGTCAGAGCCAGCATCAGTCAGTGTTGGCAGAAAGAGATCAAAAGATTTGCAATTCTGGCATAGCCAGATATCCATGAGAACTTTTAAGATAAAACAAGAATTGACCAATTTGTAAATGCTCAGTTGGACTTGCAGTCAATATCACTGAAAGAGAGCCAAAGAAATTCAGGGCAAATCCACCCAGTCTGGCTGTGGGTGGCTGTTGTGCTGGTGGAATTACATCATGTGATGTTAGAGTGTACATCTCACTGTCTAGTTCTGATGAGGTGAAAGGACTAAAACCGTCACAGCCCCCAGTAAATCTGTGTAAAACATGGCTCTAAAATTTGTCCCATGGATTTGTCCTTGTAAGAAGAGCAGAGGATACTGATGCTAGAGAGGAGTAAATAATCTAATGGATGTGCACTATTTTAATAACATTTCTGAACCTACTATCTAGGAGAGAGAAGCAGTGTATACTTGGTTTGGAATGTTGACTATATGTACAGAAATTAAGGGGGCAAAGTCAATTAAGTGATGGAACAGTGAAAACAATTGGGAAAAAAACCAAAACCCAAAGAATGTTGTAAAGACAACGCTGGATGAAAGAAAGCATCACTGATGTCTGGTCCTATATATCCAGTCTGAAGTGACTGCTTTTCAATAAGAGGGGCAGAAGAAAATAAGATGTTACAAGCAAGTACAAGCAGGTCATGTCGTTGAGTCAACAGGTCCTTATCCAGGGGCAGAGAGCTTTGTACCACCTATGTACTGAAGAAGCTTTTGAGCAAAAGGAAAATGGGAAGTGATTGGTTTCTGCTGTGAGAGCCAGTATGTCTGGGGAATTACAGCTTTTAAAATCCTGTATATGTGTGATAGGAAGAGGTTCTTATTTCTAGCTGAATGCTTCTTACAAACAACAAAAGCAGACATCCTTGAGAAGGAATAGCAGTGGGTGGGGGTAACTTGTTGTTGCATATTTGAGGAAGTTTTCTCTTAGAATTGAAGGGGATTTTGGAGGGAGGTTGGGTGTTAGTTGATGTGGAGAGACCAGCGCAATTGCTGAAAAGATTTTCCAGCTCTGGTTGTTCTCAGTTTTAGGCAAAGGCATGAGTGATTGCTTCAGTATAATGATATAGCTTTCAGGAGCCTGAAAAATTCCACATCAGTGGGCTACCATGTCAGAATTAGCATTTCAGAGTGCAAAAGGCAGAATGGCAGCCATTGTGTTAACCTGCCTGTGTCTGATGACTCCAGTTTTCATGTATGCAAATGCTGACAGATTTGGGCAATATGAATACTAGTACCTGGGAGAAGTTGCTAAGGGTTGAGTTGACCTTATATGAAATCATGAGGTACTCTGATGCTCTTTGCTTAAGGTGTTAGACACCATTGAGGTTGTTTATTTTACTTTTTTTTTCTCAAAAAGTTAGTGCATGTCACTAAATCAACAGACAACCACGTGATGCATGTGCAGGTAAAATCCTTCTGTGATCAGCTTTTATGAAGCCTTTAGTGTCCAGACAATAAAAGGGTCAGAACTCCTGCAAGAAACATCAGCCACAAAAGAGTGTAGTAACAGGACCTTGAGAAAAACCCATGGGAGATTTTTCCCACCTGATGCCTCTGTGAAACTTGGAGGGTGGGCTAGATACTATGCACCTGCTGTTTGGATTCCTCCTATGCTCTGGAAAATAGGACTTCTAGAAGTTAGAAGATTCATATGGAAGAAGCTTGACTCCATCATCAGTATCTCTACTAAGCAGAGCAGGAGGGTTGGTTAATACTCTTCAGTTCATTTTCTGCTTTGTACACCCAAGGTACAGATTTTCAGTCAGAATAAGGAAATAAATGTGTGTATATGTGTGTTGAATGTAAATGCTAATTTATGGTTATACACAGCCATTCATTTAAATGTTTGGATAAGTATTTGGACTCATAAATCTGCTAACTGTAAATGTAGATTAGTCCTTTAAGTGTACCACTGGCCTGATCCAAACACACTGAAATTGCTAACATTTCCTATTGCCCTGAGCATTTCTGGGTGAGATGCTGTCGCATGTTTTTACAAATGACTAGAAATGGGTCTTGAAGAGAGAAAAGCTAGAAAACTTTGGGAGTTTGCCATGAGTAAGGCCCGGTGAGACCTCTTCTTGCTGAGTGCTTAAAACTCCCAAAGGGGAGAATTTTATCTTGTTCTCTTCATTTGTATTACCATATCTCAGCATTGCAATAGATGGAGTGCAGCACTCACACATTGGTTTACTCGTCCACTAACACTCATCCCATCATGGCGAGGGAAAGTTGGTATTTCAGGTGCAAATTCAAATTTCCTATTTCTGTGACGTGACACTTTTGAAGTGATTGATTTTATTGGTGTTTTTTCCGTTCAGAACGAAAGGAGTAATTCTGTTCAGATTAGCAATCTGAGTGAGGCTGTTTATCTGAATAAAGTTACTTGAACGTGTAAGTGTTTGTGGGTTGAGGCCCTTGTGGGCCACTGAAGTGTGGTCTCCGGTGACTTTCTGAAAGGCCCACCGCTGCTGTAACAGGCCAAGAGAGACCTGCCTGCCCTGTGAATTCATGTTTAAGGCCTTTTCAACACATGGATTATTTAACCAGTAAACCAAACAGATCTGCATATCTTGTAAATACATATTTAGGGCCTTTTTAACATGAGGATTACTGAGCTGATAGCCTGTAACAGCTCCCTTCAGAGCTGTGATGGCCCGCAAACACCCCTCTGCGTGCATTACAGGCACTTGCGGCAAGGCAATTGGAGCTCCTGCTTCAATTGCTAACACCTGAATAAACAGTTCTTAGGGAAACAGCTTCTGTGCACAGGCTGCTAGTGCTTCTGATCGCTGCAGCCAGGCTCTTTGGTTTTGTTACCTGATGAGTGTTTCTGTACAAGGAAGCTAAGACAGAAGATGGATGCATAAGCATCAAAATGGAAAACACTTCCAAGATAAGAGTTCCCCAGAAATTCCTTACATGTAGAATGGAATTTCTCTGTACAGCTCTTGATTAATGTGTTGTTTTTTAATAATATATAGGGTGTGTGAGAGAGAGAAATCCTGTTTTGGGCAGGGATCACTCAAGCCAAGTTTCGGCCATGTTCAGGTAGAATGAAAAACTTAGGATGAATCAAGAAAAGCCTTTAGTGAATGAAATGCACTTTTTGAATTCAGCAACAGCCAGATGTAGTTTTAAAGAGAAGGCTTCAAGAAATAAGGTTACTAATAGAGACATGGGTGTTGCAGTGTAGAAGAGCTGAAATGGTGGACAAGGTTGTGTCTTTCCTTTGTCATTAGACCTGGCTGGTGTGGTAAGAGGAATGTGAAAAGGCTTGCTGGTAAGCGTGGTGTACAGTTTCAATGGAAAATCTTCTCACTTCTACTTCTTCTCACTTCTACTTCTCACCTTATAGTGAGCAGATACATGCCTTACCTTACGCAGCTGCTGTTGTGGTGGAGGGACTGGTCTGACAGCTCAGAGTGGGCTTAGAAAAACCAGGACTTACTGTATTATGCTTATTTTCTGACCATCAGTTCATAACTGCTTGACAGTTTTGGCTGAATCATGGATACCCCAACGGTACGGAGACATTTTACTGACACCATTATTCTGATTTTTCTGTGGTAATTCTTAACATTATATAAAATTATATAGCATCTGCTGTTAAGAAGTGTTATGAAGGAAACGAACAGATACGTGTGTGCCTGTGACTGGCGGTCTGAGTTGCTTAGGAGAGTCTTTCAGGTTTGTGGGGTCTTGGGGGTGGGTTTTTTTTTTCCATTCCTACCTGTAGTATCATACAAATCCAGATAAAAAGATGGACCGTATTTTAAAGCTATTAAAGCCTGTGAGAAAGTCTCCTGGACTAGTAAAGAGGTTATCAGGGTTGTTTCAGTTGGACCTGAGAAAACAATACAATGACTGGGGCTTCTGAAACCCATTCTCAAGATTTTTTTCTTTAACCCAAAAGGAGTTCTGAGCTGCTAACACCTAGCCTGTGATCCAGCTGACTGTCACTGCGGCCTAAAAATGGAAAAAGTCACAGATAAAACGGAGAAGTGGCATTGGAATATTTTCTCCTGTAACACTCCCAAATAACACTGTGTAATAATTAAAATGAGACTTACTTAGTATGCATTTGTTGTACTGCAGCATAAGATTATTTGTTTCACTAGCATTTTTACTTTTAAAATGCTTGGGGATTTAAGTCAGCATAATTTACTCTGAGGGTGGTGAGACACTGGAACAGGTTGTCCTGAGAAGTTGTGGATGCCCCATCCCTGGAAGTGTTCAATGCCAGGCTGGATGGGGCTTTGAGCAACCTGCTCTAGTGGGAAGTGCTCCTGTCAGGGGCACTGACAGGTGTCCCTGTCTAGTGGCAGGGGGGGTTGGAACTAAATGATCTTTAAGGTTCCTTCCAACCCGAACCATTCTATGATTTACACATAGACAATAATAAATACGTAATTTCTCCCCAACTGTGGCCAATTGTATCCTATAAATGAGCAAAACAGTGGTAAAAACGGAGCAGTCCTTTCCTTTTACTTTTTAATCTATCTTTTAAGAATTGCACTCCCTTTTCAAATATAAATTCATTAGACTTAAAACCATTCCACTGAGGTTCTTCAGTGTTACTATGTCCTGCCTTGCTGCAGGAATTCACAGGCAGGTGAACTAAGGACAGTCATGTTGAGAGACTTGCCAAGTCAGTCAGTGACGGAACTGGCAGTAAAACCCAGGAGCCTTTACTTGTAATGTGTCTCTTTTTTTGGCCATCAAATCACTCTTCTTCCTTGCCAGAAATTGGACCATTTAGATGGAAGAGGATGTCAGGGTAGTTTCTGCCACAGTTGTTTGTTAATTTTGAGTGTGTTACTGTATGTCATTACAAAATTCTGACATTCAAAGCAGATGAAGATGCTGTTGTCTCACCTCCCCTAAGTAAAGAATATTCCAGTTTAGGGATTTGAATTGTGTCTGCCATTACAGAGGATTGTGAGGGAGTGGGGAGTAAAAAAACAGAAAGCTGGCATGGGCAAATTTATCAAATTTATTACCATTTATTGTGTTTTAAAACAGAAGGAAAATATATCAGGTCAGCGTTATTCATTTTGTTTCATTATTTCATAAAACAAACACAGGGTTACTCCTCACTTCACCTGTAAGCTAATAAAATTTTTTCCTTGTTGTCAGAGCTTATGTTTTACCAGGAAAATGAAGAAAAGTGAGCTTACTTCAGTAGCACTTTATTGCTGCGCAACATTACAACATATGGTATGTGTTTTTCACTAAGCGAAAAAAGAGAAAGGTATTGGCAATATTTTCATATTTATGGAAATCTGTCAATTATAAATCTTCTGGTTTAGAGAAATGCTTTGTTTAGACAGTTTTTTATACTATTATACCACATCCCTCCAAATATGCTTTACAGTGAAAATGTTTCTAAGGATTTTATTAATATTATTTTTCATATGCTTTCTGCTTGAAAGTTTGTGTAGTATGTCTTGGAGACATGGAATCTAGCTATACAGACAGAAGATGGGAGAAAAGTAATTTCTTTTACATATTCATTTGAAAATTAGCTAAGTCATGTTAACCAGCTTATTATAATGTCACTAATTTAAAGCATGGTATCTAGGAAATGCAAGAGTGTAAGAAGCAAGGGCTGAATCCCCCTAGCAAGAGGGAACCTTTTACAAGAAAATGAACTTTAAACAAGGTTTCAATATTATGCATGCTGGGCCTTCAGAGGAGAAATCAAAAAAAAAGCAGGAGAGTCTTTCCTCTGGAAGTTTGCTTTTTTATGTAATGAGGCAGCTCTTCAAAGAGAATGTGATAGTCATTCCTGGAGGGCATGGTTTGGTGAGCAGGAATACAGGTGAAACTTTATTGTGCATCAAAAAGGCAAATGATGAGTTTGCTTTGTATTTCATCTCATGATTTCATCAATCTATACAAGTACAATTTTTGGGGGTGGAGGACATTTCCATGTGCAACATAAGTTTGAACAGCTGAAACTCAGCATGGATATGTTGCCCATAGACCTCATTTTGATGCCAGGAAAATAAAAAAGTGGTTTAAAAGTCATTGCCTATCACTTCATGTGTTTGATTTATAGGCACATGTATGTAATTAAAATTTACATATTTTAACTACACTTATTTTAATATGTATGTATCTCAAAGTGAACAGGAGCATGGATGAGGTAGAATTTTAGCTTAGTGCTTTCAAAGAATTTCCAATTTTGTAAGCACAACTTTAAATTTAGCTTTTTTTAGTATTTTGCCTTTACTGTGTCTGAAAGTCAAGCTGAATTACAGGAAGATGTGTTTCTCACAGCTGTCTAATATTGAAAAATTATATTTTCAACTTGCTTTTAATTAATATCCCAAAATAGCCTTCACACAGTTATAGATCAAGGCTGTCCAAATGTGTGGAATTGTAACTGGTTAGGAGTTTGAATCTACAGCTACGTGTTCTGCTGTCCAGATAAATGCTCACTGCAGCAGATGTTGGCACATCTGTTATGCCTCCCCATTTCGATTGGCTGCCTGGTTGTTTAGAAAGTGCTGATGAGGCAGATAAATCTTCTGACACATTTTGGGCCCAAAGCAAGCAGGCAGCAGTAATAATGATGTTTACAGAGCCAAGTGGTGGGAAGAAACATTTTGAAATGCAGTAAAAATAAAGTATTGTTTTACCTGTGATAGGTGAAATTTCTTGTGAAAAGTAAAAGCTAATTTAGCCAAGTTATCCTCAGCTGATTTGAACTGCAGCTATGACAACCTGTAAATCTCTGGGCTTTGTGTATCTAAGGCTTGTTGGCAGGAAAAAGGTACCTGCTACAGTTCAGAAAGAGGTCTGAGCTATGAAAGGGCTCTTTAATAAACTTAGGAGAGCTGGGAATCAGGTTTAGAAACAGCTGCAGCTTAAGTGCTTTTTGGAGGGGGAAGAGTTGTCTGCCAGAGGCTTGAAGTTCTGATCTTATCACAATTGTTACTTTCAACAGGTTTTCCTCTACCCTTTGAAACCTATCAGATTTGCTTGTTTTCATACTGTTAGAGTCAGGAAAACTCCAGATATTGGGGCCTTGTCTTGAGAAGGTCCATGATGTATCAAAACGAGCATTCATGGACGGAGAAGGATGTATCTGACAGTCTCAAAGGTAGAGTCTGGTTTCCAAGTAATAGAGCTTTTGCAAGTGTTGGATCCATTCCAGACCTTAATCTCCAGCACAATGAATGGCAAACAGAAATGTAGAAGTTACTGTAAAGATTTTAGCACTGATGTCATGTGCTAATATTGTCTCATTCTTTTAGATGTCACCACTAAATTTTCCAAGTTACTTTCAAGTACCACTATTTGAGGCAAGTCCAGAAATTGCAGAGAGAGACTCTTGTAGAGGGGCAAAGAACGGATGCTGATTATATAGCTGATGGAGTTAGTGACACAGTTTATAGCAAGCAGTCTACAACATCTCTGGATAATGATTTCAGTGTTTGAACACCCTCATAGTAAGAAGCACTTTGCTGATAGCTAATTGTAATTTCCCGTGTAGCAACTCATGTCCCTTGTCTCATGTGGCTGTCACTGTGCACCTGCAGGAAGATCCTGGTACTTGAAGGAAGCAATAAGGTCTCCTTCAAAAGGCTAACAGAATGCAGTTCTCCCAGCTTACCCTCATAGGAGATGTGGTCCAGCTGCCTAATTAGTTAATGGACTTCTAGCCAGATCTGAGGTGCTGTATTTCCATCTGATAACGAAGGTCCATTCTAACATTTTATGTCAAAGCGATTTTCATTGGAAAACAGATTGGGGAGAAAACTGAAAAGCCCCAAGAACAAAGAATACTGACTGGTAATACTTAAAAGGTTTTTTTCCCCCACTCCCTACTTAAATGGATCAGAACAGGGATTCCTTAGCAGTTGCTCTTATTTCTCAATGTTGAAGCCCAAAGAGTTTCAATATGGGGCACAGGTTAGGAGCATTAATGAAAAATCAGATTTTTTTTCATCAAATGCATGTAATAATAAGTCTCTTTCTTCTTTTTTTTTTTTGTCAAAATTGTCCAAAAGCAAAGGACTCCTTTAGGATGTGGAAGCTGTGAGCCAATGTGACAATTTAGTATATTCACACACACTGCACAAGGGAATAGTTGCTACTCCCGTCTGCTTACCTCATTTTACCATAAGGTTCAGTTTCTGTCTTGTCTGTGCTATTCCCACCTACTTTGTTCAATGAGAAGAAAGTGAGAATATATACTCTAAGATTAGTGAAAAGGAAACCCTTAGCTGCATATCATCAGCAAGTTAATTATACTTTACACTCTTCTCCTATCCTTGCAACTTCACACTTACATTGAGTGAAAGACCGAAAGTGAGGACCAAAGCCTACTGCTGAGAAATACGATATATAAGCAGTTCATCATGGATTTCTCTGCTCAGAAAGCAAGAATTCATTGTTTTCTCAAGTGCAGAACATACCAGAATGGGTGTTGGGTCTCAAGCAGGTGAAAACTTATATGCATATCTAACATAGGAAAATATATATATATAGTTTAGTACTTCTAAATTAGCATTCGTACTGCACCATGGGGAAAGAACAGAAATAAAGAGAAAAAATAGGGAGGTGGAAGAATTGGGGAAAAAACTAAGAGTGGGTTGTTCGAAATAACAAAGTAAGCTGAGGACATTTTACTTTCCAGTAAGTGTGATCATCCAGAAAATAGGGGGAAAAATATGTCTTTTAATAGCATTTAGGGTACTTCATGTTTAATACTTCCCATAAGGGTTGATTTTTGGACTGATCTTTTTGACAGAGGTCTGAAGATTTCATATTATGCATGCTAGCTAAGGGGGAAAACTCAGGTTCAAGTGGATGTTCGTGACTTCCTGGAGGATATACTGACAGCTGCTGGGCCTTTTGCAGCCAGGAGGCCTGTAATCTCAAAAGGATTTTTTGATTTTTATTTTTTTCTCACTTTTTGACTTCCTTATGAGATACATTCACTGTAAGGTCCACCATGTGTCTTTAAGCTCAAGGCTTAAAATATCCTTTAAAAGCAAGTCAGAAAGGCCACAACAAGACTGTGAGGCCCACAGAATTAAAAGTTGTGTTTATCTCATCCCCATATGCTTAGACCCTTCCTCCCACTGCAATGCTAAATTTGTTCATAGCACATTGATCAAAGGTTTCTCACATTCACAGTCCAGCTCCATCGTTGATCCAGCCCAACCCGTTCCCCCATCTGCTCTGCCAGTGCTGTCCGCCCCCCGTCCTCACCCGTTGGGAGTCTCAGCTGACACTTGGGTGTCTTCCTCCTCCCACTCACGGCCATCAGACTGTTACTGATCATCACATGTCAGGCTGCTGAATATGCACTGGCCATGCCTTAACTTACTTACTTACAGTGTTTGATTTCTTACATAGAAGTGTAGGGCACACCAAAAATTTTCTTTACAGAGCTGCAGGGAGAGAGTGAATTACCATATCCAGTGGGGCTTCTATATTATCATAGGATTCATCAGCTACAGGGCCAAATTCTGCTCCCACAGTTGCAAGATGATATTTTATTAATAGGTGCCTATGTCAGCATTTTAATTCCATTTCTTTCTGCTACTAGTTCTTTCCCTCCCTCCCTCTCCTCCTTCCTTCCTTCCTTCCTTCCTTCCTTCCTTCCTTCCTTCCTTCCTTCCTTCCTTCCTTCCTTCCTTCC
>JAOQGH010000001.1:31132457-31179860 GCA_025769975.1 Gallinago jamesoni
CTTCCTTCCTTCCTTCCTTCCTTCCTTCCTTCCTTCCTTCCTTCCTTCCTTCCTTCCTTCCTTTCTCTCTTTCTCTCTTTCTCTCTTCCTTTCTTTATCATAGTCTGCAGCATCCTGCTGTCCCAGAGCATTCTTTGTCTGGACACAAAGCAGCATGTGGCTCTAAGTGTAGCTATGAAGCAGGGATCAGCAGGAAAGTGATTTAAAAAAATATTTCACATTCTATGTTGTATTTGCTTTTTGGATTATGCATTTGAGAAATGTTTGCTGATATTTTTCCTTTCTGCTTTGATGTAGACAAATCTTGTGACAGAGATTCTTAAATCTAACCAGACTTTAAAAAACCCAAAGATTAAACGAGACTTTATCCTATAAGGTAGAGCCCCCACCCCTTGGACAGAGCATTGTTTTTCCCCACCATGTGAAATAGAGATAAGCCTCTGCTTCTTTGTGGTAAACTACCAACCAAATCCATTCTGGCAAATCTGACACCCAATGTGATTTGTCCTTTTCGATGCTGTTTATGAGAAGTCAGGACAGTCTTCTGTCAAAATTGATAAGTGAGAAGGCAGTGGGGAATGCAATTTTATTTGTAATAGCACAGCTGCCAGCAGTTCCAGGTTGTTTACATCTAGTCTGGCTCTGTCTTGCTCCACAGCTTTTCTATTTCCATCCAAATAGCCCCCGAGTACATTGTGGATGTGCCTGTCTATGTAAAATCTGCATAAGAGAACATGCTGGGAGTGTTAGAGAGGGGGGAAAAGGAACTTATTTCTTTAGGTTATTTTCACAACTCGAGAATGTCAGTCGCTTGAAAAGCAAAATCTTGAACTCTACCAAATCTCTATGGACATTTACAGAATGGGTTCTAAAACTAAATTATAATCTGCTAAAGTCCTGTGATGCTTCTTACCTTCCATGGTGAAGGTATCAGAGGAGTTAAGAGCTTTGTTTTTCTGATGAAGGCATTCTTTTACCAGTGGAAGTGGCCAGTGTTCGTAAATTAAATCCACTATGAACATTAAAATACAAGTTTATTCGTTGTGAAAAGAATGCAATAGGGCCCTGCAGTGACCTGTGAAGGGAAGGGCAGTTTCATTACACTCTGCTTCACGCTGAATACTTCTGCTACATAGCCTACAATTTGCCTGTGTTACATAGACATTTAACATATTTCCTGGAAAATCGTTTTCATGAGAGAGCATAACTCTTGATGGCTTTAGGGTAGTTCTCAGGTCTAGGAAGCCTTTGTTTGCCTGCAGTATTACTTGCCTTTGGTCTGGCAGTCCCAGAATCCCGAGTGGTTTTGATCTTTTTTTATTGGTACACTTAGGAAAACTGCAGTGATGGGTGTTTCCTCTATATAGTCTCTCCTCTGAGCTCTTTCTTTACAGTAGCCCACCTTAAAGATACAGTTATCATGGAGGTAAAGTGAGAGAGGGGGTTTATTGTTAACTGGTCTAGCTTATGACAGAGGAACTTTTCTAGCAAACTGAAAATTCTTGTCTCCTTTTGCCATGTCTCTTTGTTATGGTTTGAGAAACCCACAGGAATTTTGTGTCATTTAAACAATTATGCTATCGCCCAATGTTCCCTCCTCTCCTCAGAAGGCAAATTGGGAAAAAACAAGGAAACCTTAGGGTTGAAATAGAAACAGATTTAATAGAATAAGACTAGATAATTAACATTAATAACACTAAAGAACCAATATTGTTCCTAATACCAACATAAAATATACAAGGATTATACTCAGCCTGTTCTATCAGTAGGAATCTGTGCACTCCCAGCAGTGGACAGCCAATGTCGGACACTGTGGGCACAAGGGCTTCAGGAGGAAAGGAAGGGTTCAGGTGTCCGACACCAGGGCAAGGAGTTATCTGGATCACCGCCATTAAGGAAGAGAGAACTTTGTAGCAAACTTTCTAATTTATATTGAATGTGATGTTCATGATATGAAATTACCATACCCTGTTGGCCAGCCTGGCTCAAGTGCCCAGATCTCACTCCTCCTCATCCCTGCACCCGGCAAGGCTTGAAGACACTGAGACCTTGAAACCCACATACCATAGCTGGCTATAAAGTAAATATTTTCACAAATTCAGACACTACAGTCTTCTAAAAGTGCAGTTTTCCCAAACATTAAAAGAGAAATTAGTCCTGTGTTACTGAAACCAGGACACACTTTTTGCAGTTGTTAATAAATAATTAGTCTTCTACATGGTTTGTCATTAAAAGGTGGAGTCCAGAGGTGGCTGTAAATGTGACTGCTCTGGTTCTGTGAATTGCAAGGTCATCCGACACTTCTGCTTTCTCATTTTAAGTGTATATCCTATCACTGTGTTTTCAAGTGTTGCGATCATGTTCTTAAATTAATTGTTTGGTGGTTGCCGTGGGAGATTTCCTGCAGTGTAACTGACCTGCCTGGCGCACACTTACACACAGATATATACAGACTGTATGCACCTATATACATAAACTTAGACACACATGCTGCCTTCTCTTTGCACACACAGGCACATGCACACACAACTAAACAAATATTTAACACCCACCCCAAGCCTGAAAACATAATATCTACCTTAAAATGAAATGACTTCACCTAAAGAGAGGTAGGTAGCCCATAGGAAAAAATTAATCCATCACATTTACAATAGATTGTTATGATGATTTATGCTGGCACTAGGATTTACACATTTCTTATTTTTTTTTGAGTTTCCTTAAATTACTTCTGGTCATTGTTAAAGACATAACCACTAAAAGAAGCCTAGCTAAGATGGTTGGAAACGTGATTTGGGTACAGTGAAATGTGATACTAGTTTGAAACACCAAGCATCTGTTTTAAATGTGTAGTCTTACCCACTGTACATACCCTGATCATTTGTACGCCATAGTCACAACTCCTCCTGCATGGTACAAATTCAGGGGTGAAATAAATGGTGTTGTAACAGGAATTCTAAAGTACACCGTTTATTCTGATGATGATGCTTTTTTGTTGCAAACCCATCCTGTTGTTTCCTCTATTTTAGACCCATGCTCATGTCCAACGTATGCTTTTATGTAATGTGTAGCACCATTCTCATTGCTTCTGAATATGAGGTGAATTTTTCTTTCTAGCTCCACTGTTAGCTCTCTACCCTCCTAGGACTTTATTAGAATGAACTGTTCCTTTAAGAAAGAAGGGCTAGCTCTGGTTCTGTTTGTATTATTTATTTTTATTTCATGAGCAGAATTACTTGCCAATGATGAAGAGTGTGCAGCATTGTGAAGGTTAAGTATTATAGAAGGTAGCAATGTAAATGACCTGTGATTTGGCAGCCTGAAAAAAGTATATCGTGTGGAGGAAGAGATCAAGAAAGCCAATGTGATTAGTGAGATGCTGCCAGGATGCTCAGTCATTTGGAGCTCTGACTGATAATGATCCAGGTGCTTACATTATTCCCAGTGATGAGATAAGAACTGCAGAGTTGGAACTACTAAACACAATTATGAATTTGAGCTTTGCTTGGTTTCCCTAGTTTACAGAAGCCACTAGCAGGAAGTTGATAAAACACATCTGACTTTGCAGGACAATGCTGTTACAGTAACCCTGACAGGAAAATTCAGCTGTGCATATAAACTGAAGGTTTATCTCACCCATAAAGGCACAGACACAGAACAATAATGAAGAATGAGTCTTAATTTTAAGGTGTGTTTAGTCCCTGTAGTCCCTGTGCACTCCTGCTTGATGCTTCAGAAGGGTGACACTAGACCAGATGGATGAGTTGGGTTTTTTTCAGTATAACCAGTTTATTAAAATAAGTCAGACCTTAATGTACTTTCTCAGTTAATTCTTCATTGAGCTATTCTGTAAGTATTCTGTTCTTGGCCTTTTGTGCTTCAGTCATTCAGTTAATCATTCTGTCAATTATGCCATTAGCAGGATGAACATTAAAACAGCTTCTCAACTATTACTACAGGTAAAAAGGAAAAACGGAGATAAAAGTAGCTACTCTTTTCTTATTTTGCTTTATTATTTTGTTGGGCTTTTTTTCTCTTTTTCTTAAAATTTATGGTAAATACTGCACTACTCCACCTCGGATCATCAGATATTGGGTCCACTCATTGCATTCAATAAGCCTTGATTTCTTCTGAAGGTGCAGTCAAGGCTGACACAGAATAACTAGCCTGGTACAAAGACACTGCTTTACAAGTGCTTGTGAAAGAAACAGGAAAACAAGCACATGATCAGCTAAACCTTGGTGTATTTTAGCATTTGCAAAGTATTGGGTCAGCCCAGCTATGAGGTAAATTGTGTAAAGCGTTTGGAGCTCTGCCTGATGATGGTTCGTGAAGGGGTAGAACATAAAAGTGTTTCAGCTCACACCTGCGGTTTTTTCAGAGTATGCATGTGACTGCTTATTTAGTGATGGGCAGTAATTCACTAATTGGTGATAACTGCACTGTTCTGTGTGGCTATGAAGATAACATTTTTTTATTATTTTTTTTCCTTTCCTTTCCTTTTTCCTGTTACTAGTTTCTACAGCAACTAGTAACAATTCCTGATCTGGTTTTGATCCAAGAGGTACTAATAATCATCTTACTGCACAGAGTAATTTCTGAACCCAAAGAGTCCTCCCTAGACTGCCTCTCTCTTAATTCTTGTGCCTTAGAAAATGCTAGATTACTGGTTATTTGTCAGCCACCTTAGAGACTTGAGCTAAGGTACAGCTCTTTCATATGTTTTAGGATGAAGATAAAGCATATGTGAATTGCCTTGTCTGTTTCACCCCACAAGGACTTTTCCAGTCTGGAGCTTTATATCTTTCTCCCAGTGAAGAAGGAATCCTTCTACAGTACTCTGTGGTGAATTCCCTTTTTTAAAAGCTATAGGTGGCTCCTAATTTAAAACCTGGCAATTTCATACTTGTAAATAGCAAAACTTCCATTCTCCTTTCTGTCATTTTGCTGTTGTTGGTTTTTTTTTTTTCCATTCAGGAGAGTTGTTTAAAGGGGAGAGGGAAGAAAGCACAATGATGTGGTTTTATAGGCTGGACTATGCTGATATATAGCCAGCATGAAAAGCTAACACTCTTTTCGTCTAAAGATAATGGAGTTAAATGGGACAAGGTAGATGCTATTTAATGCTAAGAAATGAAATGGTTGACTGTATCATACACAGAACATGTTTAGGATACTTTGTCTTACCATGTCATGAAAATACAAACCCTGAACTGTGAATCACAGCTTCTTACACTGGACAGTAACACTGATTAAAATTAATTTGGTATTTGACTATGTCTCCACAGTGAGGTGATTTTCTCATTGTAATAAGGACTTAAATGTTAACTGAAATGATCAAACACGGTCCATTTGGGAAAAATACTGTTGTGTTTTGATTCCATGCTGTCCCTTCTAATGGTGTTACCAAAGTTCATGGGACCCATTACTCTGATATACTGTACAGGTGAAGGGAACTCAATAGCTATTACGTTTTTGATAGTCTCTTTTGGTCCTTTTAGCGGTGTGCAACAATTGCTATAAAGGTGGACGGGGAATATTGAAAGGATGTAGAGTGTTTATAATATTTTTACAGTGCCTTTCAAATACTCTGTAATCATTTATTTTGTTATGTCCTGCTACTCTAGTGGTGTTTGCATTGTTTTCTGCTTACAGATAAAGAAAACAAGACACACAAAGTCACATGAGGTGATTGCACCAAAGCCATTACAATTAAACAGGGAATAGGGATTTAAATGCAGAAAACTTCTGGAAACCAGCTAAAAATTGTCTTATGAGGCAAGATCTTACTAATTTTTTTAAAAATCATGACGAATTTTAGAGGGTAGAGAAATATCCCTTCCTCACTATAGAGCATCATCCAGGGAAGAATCTCAAACATATGCCCAGTAATCTAAAACATACCAGTGATTTTTCAGAAAATTTGCATTTCTCAATCTTACAACCAGTTACGTGTATCTATAAGTTCATCCTCTGTCATTTGCAATGGTAGCCTTTTATTAAGGTTTCCATTCTGGAAATGAATCAGAGTGTTTCCCTACACTCTGTGGTAATTCTGTGAATATATAGTAGGTCAAATTAAAAAAAAAAAAAAAATCATAGAAAGCATCAGGGATTCCATGAACTACTTATTCCCCAGTAGATCCTGGGCAAGGAACAAATCAGTTCTCAAGTTTATTCTGAGTTTCAAAGCCACCCTGTTACCTCCAAACACGGGAAGTTTTTGTATGGGCTTTGTGAGTCCCCTGCCTGGGCTTTCTGTTCACCACAAATAATTTTTATTGAGTTCTAATTTCTTCTTTGCCTTATTTCCCACCAGTACAAAAATCTCTTCTCATTGCACAAAAGTGTGAGAAAGCAAGACAAAGGATCAGATGATGAGAGAGAGAGGAAGGAGAACAAAGTGGCAGTACTAGTAGGTTATTTTGGTAGTGCCTGGCTGTGTGCATGGTTCATATGCAACGAAGCAGTCACTTTAGTGGATGGGACTTCCTGCTTACTGGAAAGCTGAGGGTAAGGACAGAAGGATTCTGTTTGTGGAGAGACATTCCAGGATGGGATGGACAAATGGAGATGAGAGAGGGTGACAGGTAGTGATGAGACAGGAGCAGAGCTCAGCCAGTGTAAATGGGTTGAATACTGTTGAACAGGGAGTATTTAATCCTTACAGAAGGTGGGGAAAGGAATCAAAGGTGTGCATGGCTTAGTAGAGGCCACTGGTCGAGTGGTCAGCAAAGAAAATTGGGGCAGAGTAAGCTTTCTATGTGTGCAGTTATTCCAGCACAGGGTCATCAGATTAATAACTCTTGTCAACATCTTCTGGATGCAGCAAGAAGAAACTTTACCAACTTCCCTCTTAGACTGTAATCTATTTTCCAGTGTGTGGAGGGAAAATGTGAAGAGTTCAGAGTTCTTTTTACCCACAAAAGACTGTTAAGGGTGAGCACTGAAGGGTTCATGGTCTGTTTTCTAACAGACCATCAGCTTTACTCTTTGTAACCTGGCTTTCAGTCAAAGACCGACTAAAACTACAAACTGATGCAAACTTTTACAAGGTCTCCTTTAACAGCTCTTAACCTCTTTTCAGCAATTCTAGAAAGCCAACAGCCCAGTTGATGACATTTATAATCTACTTCTCTACCACTTGAGAGAAATGACAGTATTAACCTAGCCTTCCCTCCCCAAATTGGTGACAGCTCCTTGTTTGGTCCTATGTCTCCTGAGGCTGACAGCCTGTAAACTCACTTTCCATCATGGAGGTGAATGACAGCCTTTAACTGGGAGCCAGAGGCTACAGCCACTACTTCATCACTTTAGAGGATGACCAATATATCCAGTTTTCAGTCCTTCGAGATCATGACCTCCACCTCTTTGCTGCCTTTTCTGTGTCTGAAGAAATGAGCTACCTTGGAAATTCACATCCCAGTCTTTCAAGACAGGATAATGCTTATTCTAATTTCTATGTCTATCTTTTAACCAAATAATTTATGGTGGAACAATTTAAAGTATTGTCTTCACTGTGGCAATGCATTGAATTATTGTTCTGTCTGCATGGAGAAAAGCAGCAGCAAGTCAAAGATTTAGCAATTTGGCATTGATTTCTGTCATTTGGCAGTAGAATACTCTTCGTGTTGAAAGGCGGCTGCCCCCAGAGTGCCCAAAAGAGGGGGAGGCTGTCGTCTTCCGAGCTCTCTCCTCAGTCCCTCTCCTTCCACCATCTGTCTGTCAGCACATTTCATGAATCCCCAAATATTGTTTCTCACAGATTTTTAAAATGCTGAATTTCTAAGACTGTCAGTTCAGTTCCTACATGGACACACACAAAACCCAAAGACAAAGCAACTATATGTGTGTATGTGTGTTTGCATGTATCTAAAGGGATTTCAAAGAAGGAAATTAGATCCTTACAAATTCATTACTGCTGCCAAACTTATTGTTTCTTCTGTTAAAACCCAGTTGGGAAAAAAACAACAAAAGCATCTGTCACAAAATGCAATGTCAAATGCTTCTGACCATGATGGTACAGGTTCTCTGGTGTGTCAGTTGCTGCTCTTCTGTTGATGTTCTTTCAGATCTGCTTGTTATATGCAGCTAAATATTAGACTTGTGGGCTTTTCCCTGAGACATGATTTAATATTTTATGCAAAGTGTTTTTAAGTTTTCCAGAGATGTTGCCAACCCTGATTTGTTTGAATATGACCAGCATGTATCATGTTTCCTATAAAAAAGGTGTCATGAGCTTAATAGTGGAGATGTGTAGTGGGAAAAAGGCAGTTATCTAGAATGGCTTCCATGCAAAGCAAGAGGTGTCATCCAACTTCTACCTCACACTGAATGAGATATTACTTGAGTATGTACTTGAGTTTAAACTGAAAAACATGAAATGTTTATTGAGCTTTTAACACTAAGTACCAGTATCTCAGTTGTAGGTATCTACAGATACTAAGTGGCCACAGCCTCATATAGTAATTTAGGAAAGAGGTAGTAGTCCCAAGAGTACCAAGTACACATCTCTGCTCTAAGCTCTGTTACTAGATGGAGAAACAAAAGCTGTGGAAATTCAAATACTGTGCACAGCTAGGGCTGGTGTGTCCCAGTCAGTAGGTATTTGTCACTGATATTTGTCATCAGCTGATTCTGAGAGATGGCTTTAGCAATCCTCTTGGACTCCTAGGATGGAGCCTGTGGGGCCATCCTCATTTTCTTTTGCTCTTTCATGCCCCAAATGGTTAAATTGTTCTGCTCATTGAGCCAGGGCACACTGGAAAGATTCCGTTTGTTTCAACCTGAAACATTCCTACAGCTTTTTCGTAACAAACATTTTGAGACAAATCATCCACAAGAACTTCAAGGTCATTTCTGACCAAAGGAATTATGTTCAGAGCAGTCCTTGGGGCCCCGGTCCAGCCTCAGCGCGGGGATAAGGGAGGTTGTGCTGGCAGGACGATGAAAGTCAATGGATTTCAGCTTGTGCACAGCTCCTCATTTGCCTTGATTTAAAGGTCCCAGTCTCAGTCCTTTATGGTGTATTTAGGCTTCCTTATAGGCCTCCAAGGGACTGCAAGCTCCTTTATTCCTTAAAAGTATACCTTGTTGCTGTAATTGAAGCCGTTTTGTTACTGTAATTTCTCCCTAATATTACAGTTCTAGTCAAGTGTTCTTTCCCTCTGGAGGCATCAATTATTATGGGTTTTGAATAGGCCTCCCTCCAGTACATACTTTCACTCCCAATGCCAAAATCAGGTCACTGCAATTCTCTTCCTTAATAAACCATGGTTTTCTGTTTCTTCTTTCAAGTCCTGTGTATAACGTGTACTGGTGACTAATTTCACTTCTTACCACCCTATTTGATACTCCTGCCATATTTAAGAAAAACTAAAAGATAATATAGATTTCATGGTATTTTCTACATTTTCTTAGTTTTCATTAAGGTGTTGAATGTCCAAACTCCAGGGAGAAGTTTATGGGATTCATGCAGGAATGGAACCTGTCTAGATGTGTGCTTTGGTGAGGGAGCAGGGAAGCGAGCCTTAGCAGTGCACTTCATGAAAGATTATCAGCTGAAATGAAAACTGCATGGGGTTCATCTGCTAACCCATATGTGTGAACCATGGGCTTTTCTGTAAGTTGAGGTATTTCGAAACCTGGTCCCCACAACTTGATCAGACTCAGTAGTGAGTCCTCACTGCTGTGCACCCTGTTTCTGCTTATGGATTAACCTGCATGGTATGTCTGGAGATGGGAGGAACAAGCTCTGTATCGCAGACTGAGAACTGAAGCATGGGTTTGTCTCTCTTCTTTTGCACAGCCATGAGAAGCAGAAACTGTTAAGTTCAAAATGGCACCTGCAGACTGCCTTTAAATACGTGTATCAACTAAAGTTTCCCATATTCACCCATACTCTGTGCTGTCAGGTTCACTGTGCTTCATTACACTTATTTGTTTCAGTGTTCAAACCAAGTGCAGCCTTTTTTGTGAATGATTCCCTCGTGAAACCCTAAAGATGCTTGACTCAGATGGGTGTATGTAGTAGCTATCACTGTGCCATCTGCCCTAAAACTTGCACTTTTCATGTGATGCCACTGCTGGGACATCTGGCACTAAAAATATGTTTTCTGCATCATCTCACAATTGAGGAGGATGCCACGGCTGTTCAGCTCCACGGGAGATTCCTTGAAGCATCCTTCTGTTATCTAACAGCTTTTGCAATGAAGCTATGGCACTGAATTATGCTATTAATGGAAGGCTGTGGTTTTGCTTTATGGCTTGGATTGCTGTTAGAAGGGAGTGGCACTTGTGTGATGGATTGATTGATGTGTACCCAGTCTGTCTTACGTCCTATAAATCAATAGTTGGTGTGATGGGACTAAAATGACTATGTAATATACTGTAAGTCAGCTTCTATTACCCAAAAGCAAAAAAACTGCAAAATCAATGCACAGCTATATTTCTCAAAGTTTGGCATGACCTACTGAACTGTTTCTCTATAGCTTCAACTTGCACTGCACTGGGATTTCCATCTTAATTCATAGAATATTTTCCCCCTTAAAGATGCACACAAAATATTGTGTCTTGAGACTAGGCAGTAAGACTAGGTCATACAGTATGAGTGAGTATTTCCTGCAGTATGAGTGTGTAAGTGGCTTGGTGCTCCTTTGTGCTACACAATTTTTTCCACCTTTGGCAAAAGCCACCATATAAACCTCCATGTTTTCTTCTAGGAGGTGGAGCTGTGCCGTGTTAGCAGCCAGGAGAAGTTGGGGCTGACTGTCTGTTACAGAACTGATGATGAGGAGGACATGGGGATCTATGTCAGCGAGGTAAGGACATGGCAGTGGGGAGGAGTGTGGGAGATGCTCATGGTGGAGGACTGAATGTGCCAGGGAATGTACGAGCAAGTGCTCTGAGACCAGAGTGCAGAAGTGTCGGCCATCAGCCAGCACGTGTCACTTTCAATTCTTTTTGATTATCATTTTAAATTATGTGGCTCAAGTAGTGTAATTATTACTAGTGAGTTTCTTTAATGTGAACGCTTTTAACTACAACATCATAGTTAGGGAAGTACAAAGCAGTCTGAGCATGGTCTGAATTTTGAAAGAAATCTGCCCTTACAGTGGATCAAGCAGAGTTTTGAAGGAAAAAAGCACCTGCTCCACACTCTGCTTGCCTTCTCCCCCTGCCACAGCCTTGGTATTCATCACAGTGGATAATTATTATTTTTTTATTTGTGGTTTTGTTGCAGTTGTGGTACATGCAGAAATACTACAGGTGAGTGGAGAAAGTAGCTTGGGAGAGGAATATGTCAGAAAGACCAATAATTATTTTTTTGCCAGACAAAATATAGAATACTGGATACTGAGATGGGATGAATCCTCAGGTTTTCATTAGCTTCACTGGGAAAACATGGCATCCAGCACATATCACAGAGTGTTAGTGTTTCGCAGGGTCAGTCCACAAGACTTCCAGGCTCACAAGTTGCCTTTGAGTCTCCAGCCACTCAAAGATTGTTTTTCTAGATAAAGCAGAAATCTTGTGAGACCAAGGTCACTGGTGATTCCAAGCTCACTGGTGAATGTCCTGCTTGGACTGTGTTCCCAATTTTTTGCTTTTGTGACATGCTGAACCAAATTTAGACATTAAGAAAAGGTTCTTCACTGAGTGTGTGGCTGGTCACTGGAATAGGCTCCCTAGGGAAGTGGCCACAGCACCAAGCCTGGCAGAGTTCACGGAGCTCTTAGTCATATGATTTAGTTTTAGGTAGTCCTGTGAGGAACAGGGAGTTGGACTCGATGATCCTTATGTGTCCCTTCCAACTCAAGATATTCTATGATTCTAACTCTGTCATTCTAAATTCTGAGTGAAGCTCATGGAAAGAGAGGATCAGTATATAGAATTCTTCTATGTATCAGTGAATGGGGCTGAAGGCAAGATTGCATATTTGCAGGCCAGCAGCAATGTCAAAGAAGCTGAAAAGCACAGCTTTGGAAAAAGAATGAGGAAGTAGTATAAAACTACCCAAGAATAAGTCTTTCACCAGTTATGTAAGCACTGCTATTAAAATCTGTTTGACCCTGTGAGGACAAAAAAAAGTGCAGAAATTTCTTAATACACTCCAGGATTATATCTGAAATGTGCTGGGTTTCCTACATGAAATTTCTCAGAGCTTTTAAAGTCAATGTGATTATATTGTCTTTCATACTTGATTAAACACTTCAGATTCTTTTTTTTTTTCTATGAAAATGCTCGAGAAGAAAATAATACCTAATAACTGTGGAAGATGTAACTTGCAAACCAAATGCTCAACTCAGATGTTTGGTTTGAAAAAATAGCTTATGGCATGACAAGGCAAAATAAATTATTTAAGATAACCATCAAGTGAAAGGTGATAGATCAAATTGCCCTGTAATGAACAGTAGGTCATTGCTCAGGGATGAGCTATAGTGACTTTGATAAACTGTTAATGGAGCCCTAAACATCTATTTAGGTTAAACTAACTTAAAATTAACTGACTCAAATGAGGAACACTATACAGTACCTGTGAGTGATCTATACAATATAGATCCTTTGAGGTTTTTTGCTGTTTCCTTGTGATCTGTGAAATAACAGAATGATAACTGAGGTAATCATTTAATAGTGCATGTTTCCATGAGAGAAAAATAAACATGCTCTTTTCCCAAAGACTTAGCCATTTATATAGAGGTATCAACTGCTGCAGAAGCACTGAACTTCCAGAGAAGAGGGACTCTGTCATTAACGCTTTGTGCTCTGACAGCTAAAGGTTAATGCCTGATGGTGGCTTAGGAAAGTATTAATCTGAAAATCATGTGCTCCCAACATCTTCTCTCTTTAGGCTTATTATTTTAAAGAACTGTTGAGTTCATGTGACTGTAAAGGAAACTTCAGATTGCCTCTGTACAGAGTAAAAACACTGCTTTTTCAAACTGTGCAGCTGTTACTGTTTCCAGTAAATATCTTTCCATGTTCAGTTACTGGATATTGTCCTACGCAGGTTGATCCGAACAGCATTGCTGCCAGAGATGGCCGGATCCGGGAAGGAGATCGCATTTTGCAAGTATGTGACAATAGACTCTTCCTTAAACTCTTTCTTCAGACAAACATGCAGTGCTGTCTTCTCTGTGGACTATTAATGAGGGAAGGTAGTTCTCTTTGTTACACTGATCGATGAGAAAATCCATGTCTGTCTGTTTTTTAACACAATAGCTGGGAGCTAGAGTGTGTGTACTGAAAAATGAGAATGACAAACTCGTTCTGGCTCATGTCCCGTGTCTTTTTTTGCTATATTTATTAGCAAATCTCATTTCCCCTATGTTCATTTCAGTGTTACTTTCCAAACAGGGGTCCTGCAGACATAAATATGGTTGTCAGAGACTTGCTGATGCTTCAGCCATTGCATAAATTTGGGTAAAACTCACTCGTGCTGAGCATACATGGTAAGAGTTTACATACTGAAGACGTGATGATAGTGAAGGATGATCTTGGATGTACTTGAGGTGGGGATTCACTAGACTTTTATTAATATTTTCTTTCCTCCACCAATAAAACATCGCTTTTCTGAGTTCTTTTCTAATCCACCATCTTGGCTTTTTTCATCCCTTCATTTCTATTGATCCACTCATTTAAGATAGGTTTGTCTGATATGGCATAACCCTTGGGGGCGAGGGTGGCTGGCTGCTGGCTCTGGAGAAGGGCAGTATACCTGTACAGAGAGGGAAGCAGCTAGAATGGCAGTGGGTTTCCATTTTCAGCAGTCAGAAAATAGTATGGGTTTTGCACTAGTGACAAAATCACAAAACAGCTACCCAAAATCAGTAGACTGGAAAGCCTTTTCTGTACTGTAGCATTTTAGTTCTGGATCCCAGTTGATTTACCTTGTATTTTGACCTTTTTTCACTCAAGACCCATCACCATCCTGGTGCTGAAAAGTCACTTTTCTGTAACCAGTTCTGTAATTGCCCTTCATTAATTTAGGCAGGTGAGCTTTCGGACTGTCATAAGATCACCTTGTTCCTTCCCTCCAGTCTTTTCATTTATACAGGAAATGTCATTGCTGGATCCTGTCGTTGTACCTTTTATCCTGGTATCAGCTTCAGGAGTCTAGCCAACACAACAGGGTCTGCGAGCTGGCTTATCGAAGTGGCCCATTTTTTGGAGAGGAAATAATAAGTTACATTTTATATAAAGCCAAGGCCAGGCTGGATGGGGCTTTGAGCAACCTGGTCTAGTGGGAGATGTCCCTGCCCATGGCAGGGGGGTTGGAACTAGGTGATCTCTAAGGTCCCTTCCAACCTAAACCATTCTATGATTCTATGATTTTAATGTCAGGGTTCACTCAGGGGCTGCTGGTTTATTCTCTGTGTGGTTGGGAACATGAAAATATTCACAGGATGGATGGTGTCCTGCCCTCAGAAGACACAGATGCCCACAGATGCCATGGTGTGGGGACAGTGAGCTCCTTGTTGGGCATTGGGGTGATGGAGCTACATCATGAGGTATGACTAGGAGTGGAAAAGTCAGTTCACTGTCTTCTGCATCTTTCTACAAAATACCCACTGAAGAAAGCAAACAGGATATAATGCTATTTTTAACTTTCAAAAATCAGAAGGAAAAAAATTCTTGACCAAGTTGAAACAACTTTCATTTCTAATCTGTACCTCTCAAAATGAGGAAATAGATGGTAGATTCATTTTCTGCTCCTTTCCTTGCTTTCTAAAATTTGTGGATGAGGTAGAGAGCCAACAGCAGTTCAGGCAAACATTCTCCAGTTTCTAATGAAATTCATTTCAATTGTGAGTAAAGACTCTGGGGGCGAGAGAAAAGCATAGGTAATTCTGCCATCCTTTTGTAGACCGGAGCATTACTTTAATGTCAGTGCTGATATATAGCTATGAGTTTGATCATTAAAGTTAACACCCAGAGAGTTATGTGGGGTTTACTTTAATATCTGAAAACACATTGACCCTCTATCTACTCTTATTGATGAGATAACTCAGAGAAATAGAAGGTGACAGTGCCATTACAGGGGGATTACAGTGAGGCTGGGAGAGAGCTGGATCCTTGAGCATGGGGACATTTTCTGTGGGCAGTGGATGGCATTGGTTAAGGCTGGAAAGGATGCTCTGTTTTATGTATTTGTCACAAAATTACAGCAGATTTCCTCGTGTTTTTGAGACTGAAACTGTCCTCATTCTCACAAATCTCACACCTCTCCCATCACCTTCACAGTCTCCATAAACATCTGAGGACAGCTCCGAGTATTCCACATGAAATGTTACAAAGTCAAGGGAAAGGTTTTATAAGGACAGTCCAAGTGAGACTTGCCTAACCTTCTACTATTTTTAGCTGTGAATCTGCAGGCGGACAAGTGTTGTCCATGTGAGTGAGGTGCCATGGGGCAGGCTGAAGTCCTGCTTGTCCCCCATGATGGTGCAGCCGGTGTGGGGTGGGCACCTCCAGGCTGTGTGGGGTCAGTTGCTCAGCTGAAAGGAATCACAGAAGGAGCCACCGCAGCCGGGGGTGTTTTGCTCAAGCTGGAGATCTGGTCCTGATCCTCTATGGCTGCATTTCTGCTTTTTGGGTTAGGGCAGCTCTGCATAACCACGTGGTTGTCTGGTCTCCCTCAGACCACAGCGATCCTTTCATGTAAGCTTTGAAGGGTGTCCAGCATTTTACTTATTGCCCGTTAGGTAATCAGTATTATCTTTAATCTGAACTAAAGCTGTCCGTTTGAGCCAAGGCTTTCAAGCCAGACATAAGTGCAGAAATGCAGCTTTCTCTTTACTTTTGACTAGGAAGTTTCTGCTACTTTCAAATCAAACCTGTACGAGATTTTATTTATCCCCGATAGTCAGATACTTCTGTCTTACAGTTTTGTTATCACTCATTTTGAAATAGACCAAGTATTTTTTTTGTTGCTACAATGAGAATAATCCACCTCTTGTTCTGTGAATTGAACAAAACCAAATACGCATGGAAAATAAAAATTCTATTTGATTTCTTCAATAAAGAGGTTTGGACAATGCAAAATGTGTTTGTTACCGTGTAGTCATGGATGTGGCTGTTTTAATGAGGTGACAGAATAGTAGAAAGGCAGCGAGCAAAGCACGTTCTCATTGGAGAACCACTTTTATTTTGATTATCCTCTTGTAAGGGTGATACATATGTTTTGTGTGGTTCTGGATACTAAGCTGTCCACACAAATATGAAATGATTAAATGGAGCAGCAATAAGCAGTGGCCTGTAAGTATTGCCTGGTGAGAGATAATGCTGTAGCTCTCTAATTGGCTCTCTACCAGCATACAGTGTGACTGATTTCAGCTGTAGCATTACTGGTCTTGCTTCCACCAGCACTATTATCTCAGAGTGACACTTCCATTACTCTGAACGGAGAAAGATGAACGTCACCTGTCAGGGGCTGGTTAATTGTGTTGCTAGATGTATGTTACCAGGGCGCAGGTTGGACATTTATGAACATAACTGCTTCCTCTGATGTCCGCCATCCTTCAACGATCGATACAGCTCTTACAGTAAGCACGTAATTGAGTGAAGGCACTTACCACTGAGGGGCTGAAGATGAGCCCGTTGTGCGAGTTTCATTGTCCATACATTCAGCACAAATGAGCTGATATCTGCCCTTTATTGTGTGTTGCTTTGTGGAAATAGAAACTAATGTGCCACTTTCATTTGTTTTCTAGATAAATGGCCAAGATGTCCAGAATCGGGAAGAGGCAGTGGCTTTGCTCTCCAGCGAAGAATGCAAGAAAATTGTGTTGCTGGTTGCAAGACCAGAGATGCAGGTAAGTGAATAGATGCACTGAGCCAGAACCTGGGTTACGCAGTACAGCCACTGTCACTGTAACTAATGAACTGCTGAGAAATAGGAATACCAAAGTTCCCAACAAAAGGAGGAAACAGATAATTGCAGAGCTTTGCCCCTCTTTGGACAACAAAGGAAATAGCTTGATTTACTAGGGCTTGTTTTCCCCAAACTAAGCAATTCCTTTCCAGCAGAGAGACTAAGCAGGTATACAAATAAAGCTGACAGTACTAATATGATATTAGTAAAATATGAAGTAGAACTTGAAAAGTCTGTATTACTCATCAGATGATTCTTATTTGTTCTGGGGATAAATTTTCCATACTTACCTCAGTCATTTATATGAACTTACACAGAGCTATAGCTGGTCATTGGTGATGGCTCTTTTTATCCTATGGACTTATAAGTGAGCATGTAAACTGTTCATTTAAGTACCAATTATGGAACTTTCACTACAATACCATTTAGCAAACCTGGATCTAATTGTTTTCAAAGCACCCTGGTCACAAAAACCTGCTTGTACATTGCAAACTGTGTATTGGGATGTGCATTCTCCAAAGCTTTTAGAAACATTTCTATGGTTTTAAAAATAAAATTATGCCAATGCCAAGAATCTTGCCATGTCAAGGATTTCTTATATCATTGCAGAGGGCAGATGTTAGGTTGATCATCAGACTAAAGGAAAGGTGGAGTGGAAGAATAGTAACGTTTGTACTTCCCTTTATGTTCTGTTTATTGGCCATTGCAAAGCAAAAAGACATTATATTGTCACTATTCTCTCCATCTGCCAACAATTCAGAGTTGGTTATGTTGCCATTTGTCTATCATGCTATTGGTCTGATATTCTCAGTCTTGCTAGTTCCATACGCTGTATAAATTAAATTGAGTAAGTGTAATTCCACGCTACTTGGAATCTCTACTTGAGTATGGTAGTTATAAAAGATTCACAATTTCAGCATTCATTTCCTTTATGTTTTCCAGAAATCTAAACAATTCCCATAAAACTAGTGACACAGTATAGCAAAATATGCCATGCACCAATTTATATTGCAAAATTCTATCCATCACTGGAAGTTGCAAAAGTTTTGAAAGAGTTGTTTCAATATTATTCTCACTATTTTTCACTAAGATTTTGTTTTTCAGTAGGGAGCAGAAACCCACGCACTTGTAAAATACATGCCTAGTGAAAGTTCGTTTTCTGCATTAGTTTAGACTGGTCAACATGAAAAAGTTAAGTCAATATGAGATAAGGAATTACTTAGCTCTACCAATATAGCTTCCCACATGGATGCTCCTTTCAAATTATAAAAGTGTGCTTTGATTTGGGTTTGGGGCTTTGGTGTTGGGTTTTTTTTTTAATTTAATTTATCTGTTTTAAAAATATATTCATACAAAACTGAAGAAAAGGGATAGTATGTCAGAAATTAGGCTGTCTACAAACTGAGTTCTGCTATTTGTGTTGTTTTGACTCTGGTAAAAGACAGCAGGATTAAGCAGGCTTTTATCTCTAGATAGAAAATGGTAATAGCACTATTGCAGTCTTGAAGGGTGACTGCTGAGCACATTCGTTCAGCAACAGGGAAGAAAACCTTCTCTGACCATTTTATTTGTGCAGTGAATACTGATGAATAATTAAGTTTTGAAAAAGCACCAGAGGGGCGCACAACCTGTTTAATATGTAAACAAATGGCACAGGCCAGCGCGCTCACATGTGTCTGTGTGCACAAATATGTGTGTATGTAGTGCACGTGTAAACTAAGCCATATATTATCTTATTCTAAAAGCTGTAACATAATATAAACATTCCCATTAGTTCGGTAATGGGTTTGCCACAATCAAATCAGCAAATTTGCCCAAGTGAGATTCATATTTTGTCTTCCAGATTTGTTAATCTCTGCAAATTCCTCAAACGAGAGAAATTCAACTTTATTGTAGAAGGAGCTGTGTTTATGCTTTCCTTGGGAAAAAGAAAAAAACAAACAAACAACACAAGTAAACAAAACTAGTGGCCAGTATCAGATGTTTCAGAGAATGGTTTGAAAGTCCCATTAAGGACAAACATAAAAATTACCTGCCCTTTTCTAATCCCAAACTGTTAGATGGTGGCTTTGCCAAGGGAAATGGAGTATGTATTTTTAAGAGAAAAGAGTTCATTGGCATGGGCAAAAACCCATCAGAGTTTGTGAAGAAAACAATGGTTTTCTGCCAGTATTCAGCTAGAAGTATCACACAGCATCACTTCTTGTGCATGTGGCTTTGAACTACTACTTGCTGGTTTGGTGTAACTTCTCTGACTGGCATCTGTGGCCAGAGCTTTGAGGCAGTGGTACTTCTGCTGCTGTAGGCGTTGGCCTGTGTTACATTGCTTTTCCTGTCTCGGGACATGAGTAGTGGGTAATTGTCTAATGCCAAGAGTTTTAACTTTTAACATCTTTTTATCACCTTCTTCATCTGGTTTCTTCACCTATGACAAAACAGTAAGTGTTTCTTTCTGCTACAATCTCGTCCTTATAGCCAGGAGTGTCACTGACCAATATTTTCAGTTTTGACACAGTGTGCCATCTCACAAGGGATTACAGATAGAAATGGAAGTGTGCCCCGCTCATGCACATGCACAATGAACAAAATGGGAATAGCATTTTAGGCCAGGGGTGCCTATTTTATCAGTTTAGAGAGATGTAAAGGGTGCAAAGTGGGTGCAGGAAGAGAATATACTCACTTGACAGAAAACGTAGCATCCCCTCCTGGCATTTTGCGACAGTGTCTTCACCAAATGTCAAAGTGTTATTTCACACTTGGGGGAAAAAAACCCAAACAAACAGATAAGCCTTGCTTCCAGGCACACGGCGAGAACAAAAAGAACCTCCCTTCAAATCACCGCATCTTTCTGTCACCCTCTTCTGTTTGTTTGTTTACCTGGAAGATCAATGGGAAAACGGTGACAGAAATGCAACATACGGTTTCTATTGAGGTGGCGGCAGCAGGGCAGAGCGCTGGGACAGAGGTTGTTAGAGGAAAGAGCCCGGTTGCCTCCTGGCCCTATTAGTACCGTTGCCGCTCTTTCAGCGCGGGGGCTCTCGGCAGTAATGAACATGACAGCTTCGGGATTATGCGCTGCGCCTTTCATACCTTTTGAAAGGAAATAATGTCTGTGCTGTGCAGTCTCCTTCATTATGAGAGAAAATCAGTCATACTGTTTCAAGAAAGGATAAAAGGCATAAGAGTCCCATTTTTTTTATCCTTCTTTTTCTTTTTCTCTTTTTGAGACGTGAACTCCTACCGCCTGGCTTTCTGAAGAGAATCATTAGGATAAAAAGAACTAGCCAAGCTTTGCCATTTGGGTGTACCCTGTTTTAGCATGTGTCCTTGCTAACATAATATAATGTACTAATGTATTCTTTGCAGCTGGAAGAAGGGTGGCTGGATGATGAAAGGAATGAATTATTAGAGGAGTTAAACTTGGAAATGTTGGAAGAGCAGCACAATGAAGCGATGCAGTACACAGCCAACGAGGTGGAGCAGGTAGGACTGCTACGAAACGTAACATTTGAAATTTTGTTAGGCATACTTTTTTATTAGTAGAGAATGAAAAGGTGTGCTGTAAAATGGAGTCAAAGGCTTTGATAGAATTCTCTCTCTAGAATGTTGTGAACTCTAGCATGCTGTAGGTAAAGAAAAGGAGAACAATAGGTGCTTAGGCCCAGTATCACAAGTTAGCAAACAATTTATGAGGCTGTGGTAAGTGCAGATTTCTCATTTTCTCTGAACTCTCAGAATAATATCGCTTTCCTTCTTTAATTCTGAAATGTTTGTTGTTTATGTCGTTATATTTTATGTGAATTATTTTTTTAATTAATTGTATCAGTGTGGCACCTAGGCTCCAAGTTGAGATAGATGTCCCTCCTGTTATATATATGTGAGATCTGAGCCAGCCCTTGCACCAGAGAGCTTGCAAAACAAGATGGAAGAGGTGTTTAAAATAAACAACAGGTGTTTTGGTAATACAAGTGTATTTTTTTTATACCGACAGCGCACAGCTCGGCATTTGTTCTGTTAATGGAGACAAATAAGCATATTGTTAGTGTAGTCTCAGCTTGCTGCTATCCCGACTTTTACCTGCCCATATGTGCTGTAAGCGGTGTGACTATGGCAAAGATGCATGTGCACCCCCAGCCATACATTTTCATCAAGGGATGGGTCTTCTCAGTTGTACTTTATTGTGGAAGGCATACGTGACCATATCCACACCTGAATCAGATGATCTGTCAGCCTGCACACCTGTGTGGAGCCAAGGAAATAAAATCCAAGTTCATCTTCTGGCTTCTGTGTATGTGCAGCTGGGGATAAGCTGTTTTGCCACACAGAGAAATTTGTGACTTACGTTTTTTCCTCCATTCTGAATAGCTCGAAAACAGAGCCTGAGGCATTTTTCTTTGAAGTGAAGACAGGGAGAAAGACTGTGAGCGCCTTCCTTCTTTGGGAAACCAGGGAGCTAGCAGGAGACCTGGCTTCAAATACGTCACCGCCTGGTCCACACTGGGGTCTGAACATGAATCTAGCCTGTTTCCTCCTCACCTGCCCTCCAGCCTTGACGCTGGGCTATTGACTATGTGATAGCTCCTGTTAAAGCTATTCACTGTACATAAATTAAATATTAATTGGGACAGAGACACTGACAGAATAATTAAGTCAATAATCTGGAATATGATAGAGCAGATTACAAATCCTTGATGTTACAAGCATTTAATTGTTTACACAAAGTGGAATAACTCCAGGGTCAGAGGGGAAGGGAGCCTTGCAACAGGATTTATAGTGACCCTTTAGTTATGGCCCTCTTTTCCAGGCAGTGAGCCAAGCCTTAGTTTCCCAGGTTAAATGTGCTAAGTACTGCACTACAAGCTACTTTGAAATGATATTTGGCATCTTGGTTGGCTTTTTTAACCACAATTTTTATCTCAGCTAGCAAAAGATTTTGTGTCAGAAAGAACACTTGTTCTTCTCAAAGCAATTTCCTTTGTATAGTGACATTTTCACACAGTCCTCCACTTCTGGAGGAAATTCTTGAGTGGGTCTTTCTACAAACTTCTAGCTGGTCACACCGCGTACTGGAGCCTGTGAAATCACTTCACAGTCATGACCTTCTACCCCCAAGTTTTTTACAAGCTTTGGCTTTTTCTCTGAATTTGGGTTGTGGATAGTGTTAATTACTGAACAATGGTGTTCTGTGAAGTGATTCACTTATTCCCCATTGGGATCTTATACTAAGGACAGGGATTTTTTTCTCTATTGAGATTTTATATTACTGTAGAAGAGAGCTACTCTTGAAAAAATTATGGTTACTTGGGCTCTGTCAGTGTCTGACGTTGGGGTTGCTTGAAGTAATTCTAGGCCAGCCGGACATTTCTTTGCCCTTCTGATGAGTAATTAAATCAACCAAATGCATCTTGGCGTGTAATGGGGCATCAGTAATTTGTGACAGCTGCTGTCTCTTAGACTCAATGGAGTGACTCGGCAAGTCAGAAAACTGGTTCTTTACTCCTTGTTAGGCTGGGAAACCTGGCAGTTTCCTGAGGTGGATTGAATAATCCATCAGAGCAATGAAACTGCTCTTCTTGCAGCTCCCAGTGGCCAAGCTCAGTATCTTCAAGCTCGCCAGTTGGCCATGGAGATTTCGCTCTAACACCAGCCTTGTGTTCTGTCAACCAAAACACAGTCTTCTGGCTTCATAATTGTCTGTCATCATAATCTTGTGAGCAGCAGGAATGAATACACACTATAGCAGAATATCGTTCCTAATATGAGTCTGTTGTACAGAATGCCATTTTAACATTTAGTGTGAGCTGTCACAGAAAAAATTCGTGTGGTTCGTAACAGAAGAATTAGTAGATAGTGTCTTTTCTGTATGTTTTAAGCCACTCTATAGAATTCAGACAAGAATTGTGTCTTCTCTTTATAGAATAGTCCAATAAACCTTGAGGAAAGAAGTAATTCTCCATTTTTTATAACTCATTGTATTCCTTCCCCTTTACAACATTGCAGTTCATTGTGCAGCACAGATAACTTTCAGAAGAATACCATACATTTCCCATGCAGAAATTCTTATTGGTATCATGGAATATATCAAAACCTATTAAGAAGAGAAAGAATTGGATAAAAAAAAAACCAAAACACAACATTCTAGTTCATTCAAAGCTGAAATGCAGTGAAAATATCTAAGGGGAAATTCTTTTTTGAGAGGCCTGTTTTAAAAGAACAGCACTGTTTGCAGAAGAGCATTTTCCCTTCTTGAGCACTGAAATCAATCCCAGTCTTCCCTCGTGGCTGGAGTACCTCATGGTTAGCCTGCAGCTGGAGATTCCTCTCTCTGTGGTCAGTCTCCCTCTCACTGTCAGAGTCTGACCGGAGAGCCCAGCTGCTACGTTTATTAAAACCTTCAGCTGAATCTCACTGCCTTCAAATTTTAGTAGCGGCCTGGGTTTTGAGTCCCAATATACATCATAAGTTGTAAAACGAGAATAGAACAGTGTCTGAATTGCATCAAGATTAGCCATTTTATAGGCATGAATGCTTGCTGGAGCTGAAATGCAGAATCTTTTGAGGTTCATTTATTGCTTGATTGTACGCACCGCCAGGTTTGCCTTCTCATTATCTGAGTTCTCACTGCAAAGATGAGGCCTAAGGAGCCCTTTGGTATTTCAAGCAGAAGTAATTGTAGAAGAGATTGACAACATATGTTTGAAAACAAACACTTTGCTTGGAATAGATAATAGATAACACTGACAAAAGCAAAGCACTGACAATTGGAGGCTAGCTCTTGTTTTTCTGAGGGGACTTAACCTGGAATTAGGCTTGCTACCTTTCAAACTAAAATTAAAATCATCTTATGTTGTAAAAGACTGCTCAGTCTGCATAAGTTTAGGAGCTCTGGCAAGCATGATGAGTCCAGGACAGAAATGCCAGGGGCTACCATACTTGAGTCAGAGTGGAATTTTTCTTTAAATATATCTCAAAAACATACAGTACTACTTTCTATTTCCATAATTGAACTAGCTGCTAGTATCCACATACTGAATAAAGATTTAACGTGATGTGGTTGTCTGCTTTGAGAAGAATCTGATTGTACAGGCACTTGTTTCTTCCTGACAGGGAGGGAAACCCGGAGTGATCACCTGATATTCAGATGCCTATGCTATAGACACAATTGGCAAAGTCAATTCCACCCATCTGATTTCTGGTAGATTGGAAAGATGGGGTCTGCTTTCGTTACATCTCTTGTATGTGCATCACTTCTCTGTTATGGGTAGTGTAACGAGCGGATGGCAGTGCATTACATTCACTCAGCCTAAATCAAGTGGAAGTCGAAGGAGCAAAATTTAAATTTTTGATAAAAGTGGTGTGGGAAAGCAACAGTCAGTAATTCTGAACTTGTTAATTATGTGGGCCTGAACTGTAAAGTCTATTTCAACACCTATACAAGTAGACACATTAAGAGATTTTTCAGAAGTGCTCAAATATGTGCTTTTGTGCTATGGCACCATGCTGGAGGTACCAGAGGAAGCATCAAGGAGCTCAACTCTTATAAGCTGTACAACAGTGCTAACACAATATGGATAAGCCCTCCTTAGGGGGAAGGATGAGTTTAGTCATATGGATGCAAGTTGTGCTATGTCACTCACCCTCAAGGTCAGCGAGCAGATCCTGGTCTTTCTCATTTGCTAGTGTGGATGGAGCTCTGCATTTGGGGCAAGCACCCAAATTGTCGGCTGTTGGGCAGCTCAGCCCACCCAGTGCCTGGTGGAGCTGGTCTCCCTTGAGTCAGTAGTTAAATATTTTCCAGAGTGAGAAAGCTGAGTTACACATTGCAGTGGCCGGGGTGCAAACTAGGTGACCCAGACTGGAGTCACTTCTCTGCTGAGAGGTTTAGCAGCAGTGGAGATCAATACAAGCCAGAGCAGCTCCAAAGCAGTTGAGAGAAGGAACCAGAATAGCTTATCTAGCAACACTCACCTGGAGGAGGTACACTAGAAAAATACAAAATTAAACTTAACTCTCCAACATTCTTGGTGAATGCCCTGGCCACTTGGCTGGTTGGGGTGCTCTTCATTCTGGTTACTTTTGTTTTTCACAAAGAATTCTCTAGATATTGGGGTTTTTTCTTTATATAAAATATGACATTTTGGGACTCTTAAAAAACAGGTGATGTGGGAAGACATTGTATTCCCACCACTTCTCCAGCTGCTCTTGAAACTGGAACTAAAGTGTTGCAGCCACTTTGGAAAAATACAACAGAAGCCTTAATAAAAAAAATCTTCCAATGGACTTTATACACCTTCACAGAAATGCATAAGTTGAGGAAAGAACAGATAAACAATAATTCTAGAACAATTCTACAATAGTTAGTTATTTAGAGTGTTATTGGTACTACTCTTCATATTGCTTCTTCCTGTGACTACAAGATACCCTTGTTTTTTAAGTGGCTAAGTAGAAAGATCTGAAAGGATTTCAGAATTTTTAAATCTTGTAGAATTTTCATGAAAGTTTGCCTTTGGCCCTTGCAGTTTCAAAATCTAGTTTCTACAAAACTCTGACCCTACAACATAAAGAAACATAGAACCAGAGAATAACATGGAATGCATTCTGTCCCGTGACATTTAAATTCAAGGGGAGAGTTTCTCCCCATTTGGGGAGAGTGAGAGATAGTAATTGGCACATTGCCAGTGTGGCTGCAAAGCTGCATGAGAATTACACATATATTGTGTATGTTGTGTGTGCAAGAGGATGAGTGTAAAATGTGTGTTATGATTTTAAAGAGAAGGTTTTCTTTGCAGGTCTTGTCTGACAACAAATTGCTAAAATATCTTTTCAGAAATTTTTATCTGGTCTGTCACAGACACTGAATTCTCCTGGCCTTGTTGGTTTTTTCAATATTTATATTATTCCCATTGTGTTTGGGGAGTGGAGGTTATTTTTGTTTTTCTGAGACGAGGCCATTATTTTTTCCTAAAAACTATAAAAAGGAAACCAGATGAAGGGTGTGTGATCATGAGGTGCACATGAAGAGAGGAGAAAGAACAAGATGGGATGGATTTTCATCCTGTTTCACTGTCTGTCAAAGCAGAGAAAAAGAGTATTATGACAGTGGCCTCTTTGAGTTTGTTTCCTTTCAGTGGGTGCACTGTACCTTTTTTCTCCCTTGATTATGGTTGCCATTATACATAATTATGCAATTATACCTGCCAAAAGAGAAACAGCATTTGGTTGGTACTATGTACACTTAGATGGTTGACCATGCACTCTGCATGATTGTTCTGGACAGGTAGTAGGGGGGAATTCTTTGCTTATCCAGTTTGGAAAATAAAAAGTATCCATCTCTTTGGAGAGGTATTATCTCATATTCTTTGAGAATATAAATAGGTGAGGTACAGTGAGTGGAGTGTGAATTAAAAAATAACAGTGTAAAAGCTTGACATTATGCCCATGGCAAACACTCAGTGTTGTTCTGTGCTTAATGGTAAAAGGCTGTTTTTATTTCTAAGGAACATAAACTCTAAGTAGGGAACAAAAAAAGGTCTCCAGGGATGCAGCAGAGAGAGGTCTACTTGAAGAAAATCCTAGAATTCAAAATTAACAGTCTTTTTGGGAAAAGACTACTGAAAACAAGATGTGTGATAGAGGGCCACGGAGGGTGTAGTGGGACAGGCTTCAACCCTGCCCGTCTCTATGGAACAAGCAAGGAGTTCAGTGGTTAAAAAAAATGCCCCACTGATGAAAGTAGTCTTTTTGCACCCTTTTAGATTGTACTAAGATTGTACTTGCTCTATTTTTTTGAAGGGATACTAGTACTGAAGCTTTTTCCCAAATTTGAGAAGATTTCAGCTCCACCAGTCTCTGGCCATAATCCAGAATCAAAAACAGTGCACCATCTGGTGATCATTATCTTTAAGCACTGCAAAGAGATGGCTTAGCTAGATAGGGAAGTATTTCTTTCCGGACTTTAGAAGATATGTCACTTGTGCTGTAATTCATCTACTTCACTCAGTATGGCCACTACAGCATGATTCTCAGAAACGTTTAAAAGCTATGAACAGTAGGACTGCTGTTTAGTGATCTGTTTTAATTCAGCTGGAGTCAGATCCCAGCTGTTTAGGCAAAACAGAGCTGGAAAATATTCTCATGTAATATGGTCTGCATTTGATAAGCATTTGATAATAATTTTGGTTTGCTCATTTTTTTAGCCAAAGAAACATGAAGAGGAGGATGGCACTACAGACACTGCAACTTCATCATCCAACAATCATGAGAAGGACAGCGGGGTGGGACCTACAGATGAAAGTCTGCGTAATGATGAGAGCTCAGAGCAAGAAAATGCACCTGAGGAGCAGAACAGCACCGCCCTGCAGAGCAAACGGGAGCTGGGCCACAGTCAAGATACATTAGGAAGTGTTGAGCTCCAGTGCAATGAAAGCTTTGTGTCTGGGGAATACATTGAACCTGATTTCATAGGAAACCCAGAGGAGGAATGCGAAAGGTTTCGACAGCTGTTGGAACTGAAGTGCAAGATTCGAAACCACGGGGAGTATGACCTGTATTACTCGAGCAGCACAATAGAGTGTAACAGAAGAGAGCAAGATGGAGTGGAGCATGAGCTGCAGCTACTTAATGAGGAACTGAGGAACATTGAACTTGAATGTCAAAATATCATGCAAGCTCACCGACTCCAAAAGGTGAGGGATCAGTATGGAGACATTTGGACTTTACATGATGAGGGGTTCAGGAATTACAACACCAGCATAGATGTACAAAGAGGCAAACTGGATGACATCATGGAGCACCCTGAGAAGTCCGACAAGGACAGCTCCAGTGCGTACAACACGGCCGAAAGTTGCAGGAGCACTCCGCTGACTGTGGAGAGATCCCCAGATAACTCTCTCCAGAGGATGATCAGCATAACCAACAGGAAAAACCTGAGGAGCACAATTGTGGCTAATCAGTCATCCTCAGCGCAAAGCAACAGGGAGACAACCTCAGCCAAAACCAAATCCAGTGAGCAAAACAGTGCTGCTGAGGATGCAGTGCTGGCATCAGAAAGCAGCAAATTTGCAGACCAGGAAAAGCAGAGCAGCGAGTACATTCCCTACCTGTCTCCATATCACAGCTCTTCTTACAGGTACGGGAATATACCTGCTCATGCAAAGCATTATCAAAGTTATATGCAACTGATCCAGCAGAAGTCTGCTGTGGAGTATGCCCAAAGCCAGCTCAGCCTGGTGAGCATGTGCAAAGACTCGCAGAAGTGTACAGAGCCCAAGATGGAATGGAAAGTGAAAATAAGGAGTGATGGGACGAGGTACATCACAAAGAGACCAGTTCGAGACAGAATTCTGAAGGAACGTGCCTTAAAAATTAAAGAGGAGCGCAGTGGAATGACGACAGATGATGATACAATGAGTGAGATGAAGATGGGTCGCTACTGGAGCAAAGAAGAGCGGAAGCAGCATTTGGTGCGAGCTAAGGAGCAGAGGAGACGGCGGGAGTTCATGATGAGGAGCAGGCTGGAGTGTCTTAAGGAAAGTCCACAGAGTGGCAGCGAGGGCAAAAAGGAAATTAACATTATTGAACTGAGTCACAAAAAGATGATGAAAAAGAGAAACAAGAAAATCTTGGACAACTGGATGACAATCCAAGAACTGATGACACATGGTGCTAAGTCCCCAGATGGCACAAGAGTGCACAATGCCTTTTTATCAGTTACTACTGTATGAACGCAACTTCTTTCAGAGTATACTACCAGTTTAGGTAGAGTACGATTGCCTCGTTCAATGTGGCATTTTTATATATTTTGTGACTGTTTATAGTTTGACCTTTTTTGTAAGCAAAGTTACCTGGTAATTTTTCATTTGTTTTTCATATAACGGTACCTTCTTTATCTGGCAGTCTTTCTTTAGCCTGCAATATATACATATTATTCATTTGTAGGAAAAAAAAAAGAAAAAGAAAAGCAAAACAAAAAAAAAGTGGAGAAGCCAATTAATTTCTTAACCTAATACATATCCTGTAAGTTAAGATCTGGAATTCTTTCTCTAGTTTTCTTTTTCTACTTTAGTAACAGTACAATACCAAACCAAGCTTTATACTATGTCCTTGGCTTAACAAGTTTTAAAGTTTTACATCTTAGATTGCATCTGTTTATAAATCACATGCCACATCCCATCATATAGATAAGAATGACATTTTTCCAACTACACATTGTACAATACATTTAATCTCTAAATTGCAATTGTATTTGTCCAAGTAAAGTGTAGGTGGGAAATTCTCCTGTGTTATGTAGTGGCATTGGTCATGTAGCTGGGCAGTATGTGATAATTGTGAAGATGAAAGAGAAATAAATTATTGCTTATCTTTAAGAAAAAAAAAAAAAGCCAAGAGTTCTTTGATTCAAATTGAGCATTTGCCTTTAAAGGATGAGTCATTTCACTATGCATGATATTTACAGCATGTAGAGATTTCAAGAACACAGGAAAATTCCATAGACTAGTTCTTATGAATTAGCTTTTCATTTTGCAGAACACATAAGAGTGCATGGGTCTTTCTGGCTTTCTCTTACCTGCTATTATTAGTTGATGATTGAATGATTCATTGATATATTACTGTGTTGTATGTTGTCAGGTAACTACTGTGGGTCCTTTCCCTGGCTGATCTTGCTATTTGTTCTACGCATACAAAGCATAAACAGAGCCTATGCCTAACTTTGAGCCAAATCTCATGCAAGAAAAACTAACAGCGGCTGTCACTGATATTTTCACAGATGATTAATTAAGGAAAAATAGAGAAGGAAAGACAATTAAATGAGTTAAGGGTTTAAATTTATTGTTGAGAAGTATCAAAATCTTTTAGAACTGTGAGCTGTCTGGGGCTCAGGACCAAAGGCAACTTGTTGCCTGGGTGCCTGATGGAGTAGGGCATTGTCTGTCTCTCTCCCAGCAGCGGAGGCACCTCAGCTGCTACTGGAGCATCTCCTGAGCTGCTGCTGGCAGCCCAGTGACTTATGGCAAGCTGAAATGACTAGTCCTGGGCAGTCAGCGGGGTTGAAGACTTTGCCTCATAGCCCTGTTTTTGTTGTCCCTGAGCATGACTCACAGCAGTTCCTGACTGATTGAAGTGCTTTTGGCAGCAGGATTTGGTGTTGAAGTGATTTGCCATGAGGCTTTAAGAGATATGCTTAAAAGTGCAGAAAGGCACATTATGGTATTTCCAAATTATCCAGTTCTGGAAATCAGTCATTTATTTTCTAACCACTTTTGGCAGCAGTAGGTATTGGCACTGTTCTCTGCATCTTCAGGCATGTAAATACCATTAAGAACGCTACTCCCTGAATGCTTAGGAAAATTATGCCACTGACAGTTCACTGTTTGATAATCAGGAAATTCACCCCACAAGACTCAGGGAAACATCATGCTAAATCCTCACTAAACAACAGCTGTTCATGCACAATGAAGAATACTTCCACTCTTTCCTGTTAAATTAGAAGGAGTGCGGAATCCAAGGCCAGAGAGGATCACAGGGTGATACAGTACTGCTTCAAGGGGCCATTATCAGATTGTCCCTCCAGTGGAAGGAGGAACCAATCTAAGTCATCTAGGAAGGTACGCATTCTTCTCCAGAGCACATCAAAGCACAGAGATTTGGCTGTTTCCCTCATTGCATTCCAATGATCACACTTGTAAAAATAGGTCTCATTCTTAATCAGAGTTCAGCGGCCATCAGCTCTGGAAAATGGCTACTGTTATGCCTTTCCCTTAGACACAGTACTTATTCTTCCCATTATTAAATCATGACTCAGAGCTCCTCTCAAACTAACTATTATGACATCCAAATTCAGAGAACAACCTGAATTGTCAGAAAATGTAATATCGTTACTTCATCACTGAGAAATAAAATGAGAAAAGCCCATGTCTAATTAGAGAAAAGACCCAACTGGATGGAGGGATGTGTCTGTGTGTGTTAAGTAATGGAGAATAATTTGAGAATCAAATAAACAATATCTATAGAGATGGTATATTAATGGGCTGTAGATGGAAATCTGAGGAGCTCTGTCAAAATCTAGCAGGAGACAAGAAGACAGAGAGGCACTGGTGGCACACTATGGTGTAGTTTCTAGGTCAGCATATACCTGCCAGAGCTCAGCCACCTTCTCCCTCCTTCTTCACCTGCTGGAATCAGCGTGTCCCTGCCCAATCCTTAATCTGGAGGTTTTCCACCAGCCCATGGTTTTCTCTCCTTTCATCGTAACTAGATTTATTAAATGACATTTTTCTTTCTTCCCTAAGCAGTCTTTGGGAGAAAAAGTGTTGTGTTTTGCCCTGATGTCTTGGTCCTTTCTGCTAGCACCAACAATAAACCTGCCACGCCAGAGTGGGGCTGCGAGGACGCCCAGGGTGGTGACGCGGAGGAGCTGAATGGCAGGCGAGTGTTTCACTGCTCTCAGCTGGTTTCTCTGCAGGGCAGGACTCGGCATTGCTCTCCCTCATCCCAGCAGCTCTTTATCAGTGAAATCCAAGGCTGATATCCCACATGCTGTTTGTTCCTGCATTTTTTTTTTCAAATGTCATCATTTTTAATGAGGAAAATAACATTTTAGCACCAAGGCAAATTTGAAGAAAAGAAATGAAATACATTTCCTGTTGTCATAAATCATTAAAGAAAAAAGACTTGTCTGTTGTGAGAACTATTCTTTTTTCATATGAAGGAAAATAAAAATAAAAATGCCTTCCAACTGGAGTAAGACCAGATCTTGTTTGAGAGGGTTGCTTGCAGCTCTGAGATAGAGTGAAAGGCGGGGAAGGGGAGCTACACAGGTGTGTTATCATGGCCACATCACTGCTGGGGAAGGAGTTAATGTCCCATTCATCCATTCCCCAACCCTGGTACCCACTGAGACCAGTGGGAGGTAATTTTTCCTATGAAGCCAGCAATATGGCCTTCTAAAAAGAGTTACCTTGTGTCACTAGACAACTGTATTGTCAGCTGATTTAGGAGCGTTGCTCACCATAAAAAAGGTTAAAATTTGTGGGATCTCTGGATCTTCCTCTTCAAAGTAAGTATTCTTAAAGGGAAAACTGTATTTTTGGTATGATCATGGCAGTAATCCAAACCTGCTTCATGGGAATATTATGTTTTTCAAAAGAAAGAAACTGATCACACTATCTGGATGGAACGAGAGCAATCAGAAATGAAATCTAGTCTGTGCTTGATGCGTTGCCCTCTAAGAGGACTGCAAGGATCTCAGAAGAGATGATGCAGCAACTTTAGTGTTGTGCTTTCTGAACTTGTGGGGATTGAATTATTCATTAATATCATGATACCTGACTATTTCCTTTTTTTTTTTTTTTCCAATTGAACTAATGTTTATTTCTAGTGCCCATTTCTTGGTACAAATTACAGAACAGCACCCTCAGCGCATGACATGATTTCTGCGCCAAAATACTTTCTGACTCAAGACTGGAATTACTCCAGGTTTTATTTTACTTTGGTTTTAATATTTAAACTGCTAATCACGAACATGTATGGACTAAGTATTCTATTAATATCTGGTTTATGGACCTACTGCTTTTTCAAAGCATTAAATGCTCTTGAGGAGCCAGGATAAAATTAATGTGATGGGAACTGGCATTTGGGTAGAGTAAAACAGAGTAGCTTTCGTAAACCTGTTGGTGTTACTCTCTGAGAGAGGCCAGTTGGCTAATGCCTGCTGGAGGGGAAAGCATATTGCACAGGGATCATGAACAGTTTGTTTTTTTCTTTAAATGCCTTTGCTCTGAAGCACATTTCTTTGCTTAAAGATGAGCATTCCCCTTGGATGGCTATTGCATTTGTGAAGTTAAGCATTTTACTCCACTTTTTAGTTACAGATAACTGCATCATGTATAGATTTTTCCCAGGTTTTCAGATGTCATTAATCTTGTCCTAATGTCAACTTCTATATGGACAGCTGACTGGCTTTTGATGGCACCTCTGAGAGGAGGCACAACCTGGGGATTTGGGATGCACGTGGCAAGGCAGGCAGCCCAAATATAGTCCCTGAGCCCTTCTTGGGAGCAATTGGGTTCCTGTCCTCCTAGGGAAAGGATCCAGCTCTTTCTGTGAGAGCTTTCAGCTATGTGCAGCTTTTCCTGCTCCTGGCAATTAAGGATCTTGATTTTACTGGCCCAACTCATCTGGTTCTAAGCCAGGAAAAAATGGCATATGTGTAGCAGTTCAAAACATTGATACCAGTGAGGTTAAGAAGTGGAATTATTCTGTCATAAAGATTGCTTGGATGGTAAAAACTCTTGACAAACAAAAACTGTTTAGCCAGTGAGCCACGTTAGACAGATATTTGGAAATACACTTGTACTTTGGTTTGTTTATTTCTTTTTAACAAACAAGGTGAGGTAGGTCAAAGGAAGGGGTTGTCTCATATCCCATCCTCAGTGTGACAGCTGTGGTTAGTGTGGCTGAGCTACAGGCATGATGTGACTACTGATACAGACTGTAAAGTAAAACTGAAGAGCTGAGTTACATCCAGATGTATGTGCTGCTTTTCACACTCCCTAGACCATGGGGATGGGCAGAGCACAGGACCCACTCCTCACTAATTAGTCAGTCTCATGCCAGTATTCGCTGCTGAGAGCTTCTTTCTTCAGTAAAGGTACAAAGATGTCCCAAAACAGTATTCTTTGGCATCCCAAAATCCAGAAGTGACAGCATCATCAAGGAGATCAGAGGTATCCCAGCACGATGTGTTCTGGGATACACTCAAGGACCAGGGCAGAGTCATCAGCAGTGTTTCACAGAGAAAATCTATGCTTCCTTCCACTGCTGACTAGTTCATGGTGTAGATATGAGCTTCTAACTTTTATTTTTTGCATTTGGATTTTAAATTTGCTTTAAAACCTGGGTTTCCTGGCTCTGTAAACTCATCTTGCATTTTTAAGTCTTCCTTCCTTCCTTCCTTCCTTCGCTCCTTCCTTCCTTCCTTCCTTCCCTCCTTCCTTCGCTCCTTCCTTCCTTCCTTCCTTCCTTCCTTTGCTCCTTCCCTCCTTCCTTCCTTCCTTCCTTCCTTCCCTCCTTCCCTCCTTCCTCTTTCCATATCTCTCTCCCTTTTCCTCTCTTTTAGAAGCAAGACTTTTCTGACCTTGAAAGGTAATAAATGTTGGAGGGGGATTTCACTCAGAGAAGCAATTTTTTTCTCACAGATCAGCTTATCAGCACAAATGGAAACCCTTGTCTAACTGTAACTGTAGGTTTCCATCTCTAGTCAATTTTAAGTGATTTGGTTCATTTGGTACGTTTCCTCTTCCACTTGAAGCTCATTCTGCTGAAGTGCTGCAAATGTCTTTGGTGACGTCGCTGTACAGAGTGCATTTTTAAGCCTTGGAGGAAAAGAAGACCTTTTAAAACATATGTTTCTTTGTTTGTGAGACACACAGTAACATCCAAAGCACATATTAACCCAAATAACTTGATACAAGCAGTAAAATATGTTATTCTGTGGGTGTCTACATAAAGGAACATCTCACTTTCTGTTAAATTTCAAAGACCTACATTGCCCAAGATTCAATTTGAGAAGTAAGACATTGGTTCTATTCTTTTATGTATTTTAAACAATTCAGTCCCTAATTCAGTCCCCTAAACTGATGCTAAAGCAAATTAGGAAAGTCTGTTTTGGCCCAGGAAAAAACAGTAAGTTTCAAATATTGCAGCAAGGTCTTATGTCAGTCATGTATTGAGACTGGGTGTTGGTCATCAAACCTCATAGCTTTAATTCTTTGTCTTAATTCACTTGGAAACACCTGCACCACAATAATTTGACATACTGTGGTATTTGTTCTTCCAGTACATTCCCAAAACTGTTTAACTTATTGCTGAGTGCTAGGAGCAAATCAAAGCTGATGTCTGGCTCCAGTGACAAAAAATCGAGAGCACAGAGAATTTTAAGTGTGAAGTGAATATAGGAAACTCTCATCTTGACAGTGGATAAGAAGCCAAAAGAAGAAAATTAAAATTGCATGATGAAAGATGAAAAGGTTGAAGTCACTGATTTGACTACTGGACCTTGCAGGAAAGATATTTGAAGAAAGAATGAAATAGAAAGTTAAGCGGGTGAATATGACATAAAATTTACCACAGATCAAAATATTACTTCTTTTGCACTTCAAAGGCAACCCTCTTATTTTCATACGTTATTTAACCCCACTGGCAATCTCTGCAATGAATAAATATTTTTGATGGCATGCAAAGTGTCTTCTTAATGGTGTATAGACACTATGTAGCGAGCAGGTTGAACAGTATAAATATTCATGTCAGCAAAGATGCTGTCAAATTCCTGACTTGACGTGATATCAAAAATTAAAATATAAAAAGGATATTCTGTTTTCTTGCCTGCTTTTTTTTCCCCAAGTTTGGCACCTGGCTATATGGTCAGGGTGAAGAAATGCCTCTGAAAGATTGTATTTTGGTTCAGGGAATTCAAATGAAAGCTCCTCAAACTCGACAGTTTAATTTACTTCTCTTAAGCTCTTTAATACCAAACTTATCAGTTCTCTCTGTTAGGCATTAACTTGTTAAATGAGTCTTAATTATACATAAGCAGATGGAGATTTGAATTAAAATTACCTTACACTTGAGTGGCTTTAGTTCATTATAACATATCTTCCTCTTAATCATTTAGGCAGCCTCATCATCTTTCATATAGAAAGTTATTAAAGTATTCCAATTTCCATATTTCTTCAGATACATCCACTATTAAATGGCACGTAATACACATTAGATGGTGACTTATACCATGCAATAGTTAGTGAATTATTCATGTCAGTAACAATTTTTATACTTCTATGTCATCTGTATCATTTTATTTTTAAGGGTTTATATTTACAGAATACCTCATATTTTACCTCATCTCAGTTTTCAGTGCAAGGTTGACTGCTTTACCAATTTGGCTGGTGTGAGAAAGAATAACATCCACTCCAGATTTTGCTTTTCCATTAGCTGAGGAATGGAAGTGGATCCAAAGTAGTTCCCATTCCCAAACAAGTGTATGTTTATTGGGAGCCTTGGAAAGGTTTGAGAAGGAGATAACATTTCTAATGAAATCACAGCTAGTCTTCAAAGCTCTTGCTCTTGTCATCATCGCTGGATTCTCCAACATCAAGAAGATGATCCTCAGGATTTGCCTGTCCTCCAAAATGACAAGAAGGTTTTGCCTAAAAGAAGAAAATTATTGAAGGGTTTTGCAGGCCTCAGTGGGCATCACCTCACATAACTTTAATGACCTCAGAGCTGGGATACCAGTTAAATTAGTCATCTAGGTTAAGAGCTTAAATTAGCTCCAGAAATAGAGAGGAGACACCTCCAAAAGACAGATGTTTTCCCTCTTTAGGAAAGATATTCTGTGGGGGACACTTGTCCACCTGATTCAGACTGGACCTCAAACTTTTACATAGCTTTAGCTCAAAAAAAGGGATGGACAATAGGTAACTGGGTATAAAAAACTCTTTTTCCCCCTGTTTTTAAAGGCTCCTGAATCCATATTCTGAGAGAGTCACGTATCTCTTGTAGACGGTGAGCAGCCCCAAGCAATTTAATCAACCTCTGCTATGTACCTTCTGGGTAAAATCCAGAAAGAATTGGACAAAAAGCGGCATTTTAGTTCCAGTAAGCAATTTACAGCCATTCACAAAGGAAAGACCAGTGGGACTTTTCAAAGACAAAAGCATCCAATATTCCCTGCTAAGGGCAGCGGATTATTCTCAGCATCCCTTTAGCTAATATATTAACCAGGTATCTTCAGTGTCAAATAATGGGTCTATAATACAGAGGTAACTGTGTTAGCTGGATGATGGAGAATGACAGCTCAGGCAAAAGGCTGAGTCTGCACTGGCAAACACTGCAGCCATCATCAAGAAGTGGGAAGAGTCTATGAGAGGCTTTTGCAGAAATAGGATACTGCCATTTACATGAGCATGTTTAGAAGGAAAGGAGGCTCACTACATCCTGGGACCCTCAGCAAGACACTTGGTCTGCCTGTCCATTTGACTCCCCAGCTCCTCTGGAAGCCTTGATGCACATTAAAATGTGGATTTATCATGATTAATGTCAATGCATTCCAGGTCAGCTTCCTTGAGAAAGAGAGGATGCTGCTGCTTGACTTGCAGGAGGTTTATGAGGAAAACTACCAAAGCTTATGAGGCCCCGAGGAGTTGGGGATCTTGTCTAAGGGTAATCTGTGAATTCAGTGTGAGGAGTTTCCTGCAAAACCTAACTTGAATATACATTTATTTTAATTTTCTGTTGTTTTCTTTGCATGCCCCCAAAGAAGCACAATGATAGCATAGCCTTGCAGCCCCCTGCATAGACTCCCAACCACATCAGCTCCTCACCATGCCACAGTGGGACCTACTGTAACTGCAGTACAGTTTTCTGCTGGTGAGAAAATGCTTTTGGCGATAGCAAAATGCTGGAGAATATGACAGCACGTTGAAGTCCCCATGACACCTGCACTGAGGAGGCTGTTTGTTCATGTAGGATATTCTGAGACTGGTTAATGTTTTGGACTTTGTTAGGCACACCAATGTGTTGAAGAATTTGCTTCAGTACAGGCCTAACACTCTGGGACCTGATAGTTTTTGGGGTGTCACTTCCTCAGGCTGTGCAAACCAATTGTTTCTGACAAAACAGCTGCCTGCTACATGGAACCAAACCCATGCTTAAACAAGTACAGAATTTTATTATCTTCTTAAATATACTGATGGAAAATACCTAAAAGTAAGGTAATCTTACTTTTCAACCACCAATGGAAAGTGAAAATATGAACATGCTTACTGTGTATGGTCTAGAAAATGTTAAGATATAAATTGATGATAAACAAGATGATAAACAAAACCGACCACGTATCCAATAAATACACTTCCTTTATGGCCATTGGCACAAATATTATCTAAGGCAAAATGACCTGCTTTAACCAAACCCCTGTACATTATGGAGAGGGATGTTATTGCATTCATTTATAATCACTTTGATGAATTAGCCATCAAGGACACAATACTCCAGCAAAGAGAAGAGGCTGCCTTCACAGCAGGAAGATCTTCTCATTAGCCCATTGACAGCGCAGTAGAGAGATGGACAAAAGCACACTTCAGCTTCCAGAGGAAGATGAGTGAAGCTGGCTGCATGCTTTTTGTCATCAAGTCATACCCCTACATGGGTGCATGGACCTGTATAGGACCAGTGGATTGGGACTCAACAGAGCAGCATAGTCAGCATCCAGGCAGGGAGAGCTCAACTAGATTTGTCTCTCTCAGAGAATATAGTGATAGGAGCCATGTAATTTCCTTAGACATTTCCAACCCCATCCTATTGTTTAACATCTTCATTCATGACCTGGCCAATGTGGCAGAGTGGACCTTCAGCAAATTTGAAATTATTTGAAAGTGGGAAGAGTGGCTAACACACCAGCTGGTTGTGCTGCCATTCGGAGGGACTTTGGCTGGAGAAATGGGCTAACAGGAATCTCCCAAAAGTCAACAAAGGGAAATCCTAAGCCCTGCACCTGGGAAGGAATAACCCAGTGCACTAGTATTCGCTGGGGGGCAACTGGCTGGAATACAGCTTTCCTGAAAACCACCTGGGTTTTCTGGTGGACACCAAGTTGAACATGAGCCAGCAGTGTGCCCTGATGACATCAGTAGAGAGTGCTGTGTCCAGTCCTGGGCTCCCACACAAACTGGGTCTAGTGAAAGGCCACAAACATGAAGCGACTGGAACATCTGTCATAAGAGGAGAGACTGAGACAGCTGTGACAATTCAGCCTGGGGAGAGAAGGCTCAGGGGTATCTAATCAGTGTGTATAAATACCTGCTGGGGCAGTAAAGAAGGTGAAGTCAGATTCCTCTCAGTGGGGTTAAACAACAGGATAACAGGTAGTAACCAAAAACTGAAATACGGAAAAATACGTTTAAACAGAAAAAAAAAGAAAAAAGAAAAAAAAAAGGACTTTTTATGATGTCAGTGGTCAAACACTGGCATAGGTTGCCCAGAGAGGTTGGGGAGTTTCCAGCCTTACTGGTATTCAGAATCTGACTGAACAAATCCTTGAACAACCTGCTCTAGCTGACCCGGCTTTGAGCAGGGTGTTGGACGAGGCGATCTCCAGAGGTGCCTTCCAGCCTCAGAGATTCTGTGATCAATGTTAAATTACAAGCAAAAAGCTTGAGAGTGCAGGGGAAGCCAATGAGAGCAGATCGGTCCTGTAGGCTGTATAGGTCATCAAGTGCTTTGGCTCCTGACTGCAGCTCACAGACATAGACCTCTTGGCACATTTTATGTATGAAATTCAGCCCATTCCTTTCACAGGATGAAATTCAGCAGTATCCTAAAGGATACCAGTAGCACCGTTCCAGAGCACATGACCTCACCAACCAGCAAAGTCCATCTTCTACCAGTTCACATCTCCATCAGGGCAGTAGGATTAAAAGCCCAAACCCGCAACCCTGGGGTTTCTGGAACAAAACAAGGTATTTTCAGTTGGTTTTTTTTTTCCCCTACAAGCAATCTGCAACCAGCATGTGAATGTAATGTTAACTTGCAATTGCATCATATTAGCAGTTTGACATTGCATCTTACTAATGCTTATTTTTCCAGGGTATATGTAGAAATATAATCATATTAACACTCTGAAAGCAAACACAGAGGTGGTATAAATTGTTAATGCAATCTTCTGTTAAGCAGCTTGTTTGAACAGTGCATTGGTGTGTGAGAAAATGCCAGCCTTTCAGTCTTTCCAAATAGTGCAGTGCTTGCAGTCCACTGCAGAATAAATGTATACATGCTGTTTAAGGTAACAGATGTTCATTTGCTGTATGTTCCCATGAGCTCCCAATCTTTCGCCTGCATTCTGTTACCATTTGTCTGAGACCCACCTGTGAGCCAGCGCAGCAGTTTCCTAGACACAAGGTTGCCTCACTGACGTGTCATGTACAAAATTGGTGGGTTTTGTTGACATATATTCCTGCAAGTCTTCTTCTGGTTTTCCTTCCTGTGAACGGGACCATTAATTCTTCTGAGTTGCATCATCAGACTAAAAGTGGCAGCCTCTGTGCAGAAATGCTGCAAAGCTGTTTGGATTCTTCAAACTCTCAAGATCAGCCTTTAAACCAACTAATTAAGTTTTCTGCTTGCTGCCATTGAAAGCCTCAGTCAGATATAATTAAAACTGAGCAGCAGATGACAGCGGTGGCATTTGTCAGAATCATCCAGTGGTTCAAATACCACTTCTGACAGAAATGTCAGACTGATAACACTCCCATCTTCCCCACACATGCCAGGGAAAGCAGGAAGAACTTTTATTATAAATGCCTGCCTGATAACCTTTATGAATCCCAGAACACCAAGCGCAACACACAAAATTTCATTATCCTAAGAGAGGATAATCATTTCCCATGAAGTAAACCCTGCAGCTCCTTGGGCTTCCTTGTACTGACTGTCCTTCTGGGACACCCTTTCAGAAACGCAAAGGGGAAGAAAAGCCCTGATCCTGAAGTATAGGTGGTTCCAGCCTAGCAGACAGCTAAGCTGGAGCAGATTCCTTAGAGAGTTAATGAGCTGAAACCAAATAAACATATTCCTCATCTAGAAAGGGCAAAGGCATAACACAGGCTGTGTAAGTTATCCTTGAGCTGTACAGAAAGGTGAGAAGACAGAGTCCTTTCTGTACAGAGTTTAAATTGAACCGTTACTGCTAAAGATCACAGAACAGCAAAGAAAACAACAGAGACAGCCGAGAACAAATGAATAGGGAAAAATTACTTTTGGAAACATTTTGAGATTACGTTTGCTGCAGCTTCATACGCAGGTTTTCCCTATTTTGTCTCATCGGTTTTGTCAGCACATTACAATATGCCTGCCACTCTGTCTGTCTTGCTTGAGAGTTTGGGCATTTTCCTTTTCCTTTTTTTTTAATTTTTTCATTTTTTTTTTCTTTTTGTTTTAACTAAATGGAGATCAAAAAGGAGAACATATCAGGAAGGGAATCAGTGGCACTTTGAAGCAGCAGCATTGCCAATGTCATCTCAAAGTCCCTTGGCTCTAGTCTTGCCTGTAGCTACTGTGTGTTTCCTGCAAGTTGGCCAGAAAGCAGAGGTGCATATTGCTAATGCCTGAGTGGGCTGCTCAGGATTTTGACTTGCTATAACTGAGCTGCAAAGACATGAAAAACCATTAAAATCAAGCTTGGCTGCTGCTATTGAGATATAATTATGTCATAGTCACAAAAGTAACCACCAGCCATAATATATTTTTTTAATGTTGTATCTGTAGAGGTGAACTTGATCATTTATTCTTCCACTTCACTACTCTGTCTCACCATCAAGAATATCATATATCCTGGCCACAGTCAGACCTGAGGCCATGTCTTGCCCTGACTATCCTGAGAGATATTCCCGCTGGGGATGTGCAAATATTTCTATTATATTGTATTGTATGGCTGGTGAGCAGGTTCCTATCCTATCTACTCGCAGGGCTACTTGTACTGCTTTTTTGCTTTAGCTCTGCAGTAGTTTAGTTTTGGAGATGATGGTCTGTGATCTGTTCAGGATCAGCGTTTCTCTGCTGTCAGTCTCAGCAGACCACATCGCGTTGTTTCATGCACTGAATGCAATGACACCGCCTTCTCTCTGAGCTCTTTCCTTTGTAGTAAGTAATCAAAGAACATTTACACTTTCCTTTCTTTTGACCTTTATTAGATAAGTAGGCACCTTAATTGGGATGTTTTGAGATGAGAGAGAAGTCTGGATGTATTCTATTCTAGGACGTAAAGGTCTCAGAGATCACCCTTAGTATTTGTGGCAGAACTGCATCAAAATTAACATATTACAACAGATTGTGTCAGGCTGGATTGCAAACTTTTCTGAAGCAGGGTGAGCAGAAAGGTCACATTCCTCATCAGCTCGTATATCAGGCGGCATGAGGGTATCCGAACAGGTTAAATTCTTCTTCCAGGAAATAAAATCAGTTTCCCATTTTCAAGTCCCAGCTGTGCCTCTGAATTTCCATTCTCTTTGAGCAAGGCAGCTAGCTTCATTACATAGGCATATAATTTTGGTTTCTGAGAGGATCCTTGTTTAAATTATAACATGCCATTAGCAAAGGTCCTTTTGTGGTGACTGTAGTTAATGCAGAGCTCTTCCCATTTTGCTCACCTACACACAAGTGCATATTGTGGCCTTTGTATTCTGTCAACTGGAGGACCTGTAGAATGATTTTCTGCCTCCAAAACTGATTTAACACCTTTTGCTATTATGCAAATAAAATGGGAAAAATAGTTTCCTGATCTCCTTCGAAGGGCTGAAGCTGGCAGCTCAGGACTGCTTGCTCAGGTCTTGGCGTGTAATGGGAAATGCCTTCACATCGGCGTCTGTCAAGCCTCACAATAGGAGAGCAGCCGAGCGCTGTGGCACCCGTCCCCGTTCGGAACCAGGATAATGGCATTGCAGCTCAAGTGGAAGGATGAGCTCGCCCCGGCTTCATGCTTCAGCGTGCTATCAAAGTGACAGCTTATTTTCCATTGGTGGCTTGGAAATCTTCTTATTTTATTAATCCTCTTGTCAAGGAACAAAAACGGAGTTTTCTCTTCTGTTAAACACTGCAGCAAAATCTCACGGCACCCAGAGGCTTTGTTTGTGCCCATGCTGCCACTGGGCAAGCCAGTGAGCTCCACATGAGCTCCACTTCTCTTCTGGTGGCCATCGCTTCCTCAGGCCTGGGCCAGTGAGCAGTGCCGGGAAGCCAAAAATGTCAGGCAACTGTTTTGGAGACACAGCTTGCTCTTATGGAAAGAGAGATGGCCAGCTTAACTCACGTGGAAGATAGGACACGCATGAACATCTGCCACGCTTCACAGCACAGTGAACAATGCAAGATTATCACCAAAAAACCAATGAGTTCTTTTCAGAAGATATCTTCTCCCTAGGACATGTCCCACAGAACTACAGCCCAATCCCAGATAAAATACTGCATTTTAATATTTCTTCCCTTTCATTTCAGTTTGTTTCCATCCCTTTTTTCTTCTTTTTTTTTTTTTTTTTAACAAAAGCATGCTGTCTTTCAATTAACATAGTAATGACCTATTGTCACCTGTTACCATGCTAATCCTGAGCTGGTGTGAAATTACTTTATAATAAACACTATGGAGTTCTGACTTTCAATTAATTTTTCACATGCTGTGCTAAATCAGATTAACTGTACCCCACCCTTTTGACCACAGACATAATTCCTTCCTTATAATGAAATAGAGGATTAATTTATATGAAGCATATCTATATGCATTTGCAAATAAATGTAAAGATAGACTTTGTACCATATTTGCAGTGCTCACTGTGTCAGGTTGAATATAGACTTTCTGAGATTATTAATTTGTGTGTTCACTGGGGTGGAGAAGGATATTGCTGGGTTTTTTTTATTATTATTATTATTATTATTATTGTCTCTAAATGTCTACAACTAAGAATGTATAAAGAAATGGAGTATAAGAGATTGGTACCTTCCACAGGGAATTACAGTGTACAGCAATATGATGAACTGAAAAAATGTAAACACTGCAAAATTAAACTCGATCACCATTACTTTACTAAATTGCCTGTCATCCTTCAGGATGTACAATCTGACCAAATATAATAAACGCAGCTGTTTGGTCTTTTTAATAGTCATTAGCATTATGAAGATGGTCGATAGCTTGAGCAAAGTCTTTGAAACCCTGTATACCAGTTTGGGGAAACTGCATAAAGCAAGTTTTTTAAAATGTCTTTATCTTCTGTGCAGAAAAAGCTTCCAAAAACTCACTGGTTTTAGTAGCTTCAAAGGTGCAGTAGGCTAACACCTACTGTGCCATTTCATAATCAAAAATTAATATAAATCCAGAATTGATGTTCATTGTTTCTCCATGCACTCTTCAGGCTTAGTTATGAAGCCTGAAGGTGAAGAATCATTGCAGATACCAATTTCCTCCTTGGAAAAGTAACAAAGATGAAAATGGATCATTTCTGCAAGCTTGTGGATGCCTGTATTTGCCTGTGATTGATTGATAGTTTCTCTGACTCAACCTGCTTACCTCGTCCAAAATCTGAAGGTTTTCACCATTTCTTGAAGCAATTTAGCTACTTGGGGATTGTATGGGCAAGCTGTCTGGCCAAACCCCATTCCAACCAGTTTTGGGTTTTTAGCTTTCAGAGCTAGGCTTGGAGCACCCTGCACCGGATTGTTCTATATGGACCTGCTGGCTCCTCCTGTCCAACCTGATATGCCAGAACATCACTAGGCCTGTGCCAGATGTTCAGATTTACCTCCCACCCACAAGTCTTCATTTCTAGAGCAGCCTGTGCACCACTTTCTGTTGATTCAGCAAGTGATTGACTTCAGGAAGACAAGACTATCTCAGAGAGTTTTTCCAAGAAAGGCCCCAACCTCACCCACCATGGGAGCAGGTGGGTTTTACAGATTGCCCAAACTCTGTTTGAAAAAGTTGTCTACTGGGAAAGAAAGCACAGCCTTGCCACTTGCCCTCTGCAGACAGGCTTGGCAGCCAGGGATCCTGCCCAGGGAGTGGAAACCTTGTCTGTGAGGCTGATTACCAGATCATTCAGGTCATAATAAATGTAGAGAAACCATACTCAACTCATCTTCGGAATAGGAAACAAGAACAGGACTAGCTGAGATTAAAGACACTTTTCATTTGTGTTTACTATAGATTATTTTAAATAATAGCACTGATGTGCACAAGCAAAAAGTCATTGCATATTCATTGTTTTTTGGCTTAATACTGAAATTTCAATGCATTCTTTTTCATTGCTTTTCTCATACTATTTGTGTAGTCCAAGCATACAATAATAAAACAAAAAGAAATCAGCCCACCTAGAAGGATAAGAAACAGAAAAATTACCTGCAAGATGCAAGAGCTGGGTATTCTTGTCATTGAGGTGCAGGTTATACCAATAAAGTGAATGTACTGATATTAGCATTTGGAGTAATACATTCCAGGAACAACAAAGTGAGCTAAACCTAGTTAGATCAGGTCAAACAAGCACAATCTCCACAAGGAGATTAAGGTGGTTGGAAGAGACATCAAATTATTTTTCCATTTTCCTTAGGACTTTCTGTGGCACATCTGTAATGAAAATTCTTATCTCTGCCTTTTATTATGTAGCTTTTTAACTGTATGTATGATCTGACTTGGACTAATTCCAGCTTTGTTATTGAAAATCTGCTTTCAAACGTGAAAATAAAAACACTGAAGTAATAGCTGTTACTTTGTGTACAATGACAGTACAAAATGAATGAGTCATTAATAGCTTTTTCATTTTATTATTTCAAAATGTTTTACCAAACGTCCATAAAAAACTTCACCATTACTACTACTTCCACCACCTGCAAGTGGCATATTACTGCATATATAAACTGATTACAAGCCTTAGCCACATTACTGTAATCTGTCACACACACATATTTCTTTCAACCATCTCCTTTGCTTTGAAGGAAGCAAAGAGAGGAGAGATCACATAAAATGTTCCTGTCATTATTGCCTGGAGAGGAGAAATGCCTTCAGCTACCCAATTACAGTATTCCAGTCAGCAAAGCTCACTCCATTTTCCCCATCAGATGTTAAAGTATTGACAGCTCCTGTCTACTTATGCACTGCAAATCAACATGTCCAAAAAGTAAATTGGGACATAACAGTAGTCCCCTCACCACATAAAACAGGTCACCAGCTCTCTTCATTCATTGTATTGCCCTTCTGCTTTGGTAGAAATAGATTAATGAAGCGGGGGAGGGAGGAATAAAAGTAACACACCGCTTTTCAGTTTGAAGGGGTTGGTGAGCGCTGATGATCTTCCTCCCTGCACCTGTCTGCTTTCTACATCTTTGATCACATGATATGGTGTGATGGAGACTGGTGATCTGCAGTGCTCAGCTCCAGGCAGAAGCGATGATGGGCAGTGAGATCAGTGTTCCATCATGCCATGTTTATCCACAAAAAGAGGGGGAGAGTTGCCCAACACTTCCATGGGCCCTTTTGACCAACTAGTAATGTCATCAAGTCACCTTCTCCATCAGTCTATTGCAGATTTATATTTGCTGTGGTTCCTGTGCCTGGCTGGCTCTAGGCTCTGCTCTGTTCCTTTTGGAAACACGCTCCAGGCAGAGGGGTGAGGACACATAACAGAGAACTCTTCTAATCATGCAGCACCAAGATGCATGTCATCTTCTGCGGACAAAGGAGAAAAGAGAGGGTAAGACAAACCCTGAGACTGAGTATAAGAGGTTAAGAATGCAGAGATCAGTAGTTTAGCTAGAGTTTTGGGGGGAAAAAGAGAAAGAATTGTACTTTCAGAGAGGATGGGGTCATGAGTTTTGCTGCTGATGGGTAAAGACAAGCTTCTGAGTTTCAAATGTCATGCAGTGCTGCTCTGGGCGATAGGGTAATGTGAAGCATCACTATGGCTCACAAGAAAATGTCCAAAGCAACCTAAAAATAACCTTCAAACATTAGGAGAGGAGGAAGCATCATCTTGGATAGTCCTCAACTGCAGTTTGTAAAATCCATGAAAAAGTAGAAAGATACTGTTGAGAAGTCTCCTGGTGGGTGACGTATTGTTGGAACAAATTACATTTTCACTGGGAATATGCAAGTGAAGCAAGAACTGGCTGATTGCGGGATCCTTTCCCAGATATCCACAGATAAGTTAGTTTGTCATTAATGACCTGTCAGTGGATATAAAAGGAGGAGTTGATGTCAGGTGATGTGCCTCAACAACTGGAGAATCAGTTCATTACAAGCTGTAGAAAATGAATGTGTTTTCTCCTCTCCAGCTCAACACCCGGGACAGACATAATTCAACTGGCAATTTTTGTGCTCAGGACATTTGAATATAAAAGCAACTATTCCACTGACACCACCGATGAAGAAGAGCACACGGGAACAGGTATCTTAAATGAGTTCAAGAAGTAGGTCATTAACAAGAAAGTAACGATGATAGAATTGGTTTCTGCAACAACAGATGGAAGCACAGGTATAACTGGATCCAAAGCTTCATTGCTCATAATCATCAGCAAGCACTCTGTGGAAAAGTGAATGACTTTAAACATTATGGGAATAGTGGTAAAAGAAAAAAAAAAAACTCTGTTAATTCCATTTGAGTCAAGCCTTTGTGTTTCAAAGGCTGCTCGATTAAGCTGCTGCAGCTTGTAATGATCTAATTCTGCACACTGAGATGAATGAGATGCAGGAGCAAAGGTATGGTTTTGCTGGGCCTTTTCCTCTGTTTAAGATCAGAAGTCTTCAAATCAGGAAATGAAAACTCTCTTATGATCCTGCTGAAAAGATGAGTTACTCTTCATTTCTGATTTCTGAGTGACTTAGCTACAAGGCAAATGAACATAAAAGTTGCCAGAAAATGGGATAATATTACTTGTCGCGACGGAGGGAAGACATGGACACTCAATATGAGCAAATCAGCAAGCTTCAACTTTATTACGATACACTCACA
>JAOQGH010000001.1:31179960-31201171 GCA_025769975.1 Gallinago jamesoni
CCTTGTCAGCCTGGCTCAGAATTTTCCCACTGCGGCCTGGTCTGGCTTGCTTATGTTAAAGGAGCCACGACCGCGCTTACATAGCCATTCTCCAACAATTACTGAGATGCTTCATACAGTGAGTTCGTTCAAAGCTGGATGAGTGAATAACTCAGAAAATTTTACAGCATTTCAGGGTCATGTGAGGAATCTTGGAGAACTGTGAAGGCAGAAGTAAATGGAAACACTGAGAGGACTCATGACCGTCTCACACAGACTGGTAGGATGACCCTATCTCTGGGTCCCCTTGAGGCTGGCTGCAATATGGGTGGCCATGCAAGAGCAGAGGGGTTGGAGAAGCAGCAAGCAAGCAGGAGCCTCACTCAATCCCACTTGTCCCTCATAACATCAGAGCCACACAGCTTTGTGGCAGAGCTTGGGTGGCAGGAGATGGCCCCAGGCTGTGAGTCTCTGTCTCAGACATCTAACTCAGGTCTACAAGACAGCACCAACATTTCAGAGGGTCAGCGTTTGCAGAAAGGCTGCCTCCTCAGCGTTTGTCCATGATGTACTGTCACCCGGTGTCCTGGTTATCATGAGTGTCACCTGGTGTCCTGGTTACCATGAGGCATGTAATTGTCCAACTCACCCCATTCAAGAGAGAAGGCTTATGTATCTGATCCATCCCTTTGGCTTCAGAGAGCTGTGCCTTGGTGTTTGTGCTCTGCACATCTCAGTGCTGAGATACCTGTGGCTAGGTGTGCCTGGCCTGGGGACAAGGAGCTTCACTGCTGTAGGAAATGCACTAGTGACACCAGTGGTGGAGCCTTGGCAAGGCACACAAGCACATCAGAGCCCCTGCTACACCATGTTTTACCACAGCCTGTGATCTCAGCTGGGGCCTTTGAGTAATTGCAATAATTAATTGCACCTCCCAAAGCAAGGGAAGCTTTGTCAGGACCAGGTGAGAAAGAGGATGCCATCCTTGCCCTTCAGAGGCTAAAGAATTCTAGCTGAGCAGCTCAGATGGCCCATGGTGCAATGTTACCACCTGACATATTGGCAGGTTTTGAGCTCCTACCCTGTGGAAATGTAATTTCTAGTACTCTGACTGGGGTTCAATAGGGGAGCTGGGATGGGAGGTTAGGAGTTGTATCCCAGGTGCCATTATGGGGCAGCCAGTAAAATTCAGTGGTCTCTTGTGTTTTGTGCTCCTGTACTCTGCCAGTGACAACAGTGGAGGACAAAAAAGCTCTGGGAGTTCAGTTTGCCTGAGCTGCAGATTTGGTACAAGCAAATCTCCTACCCTTTACGTCAAGAGAATCTGCTGCAGATGGAGGCACAGCAACAAGCCCTTTCTGCTCCAGCAGAACCTCCTGCATTGTTTTCCTGACACCTGCTTTGCTCTCCTGCACTGGGGAGTAGCCATTCTACAGGAATGTCTTTCAGCCAGAAAAATCTTTTGGGAAACAATCAGCATTTTTCAGCTAAGTTGAGGTGACCCATTTTGCATTGCTGCCTTTCTCCTCTAAAGACCTTTTCAACTGCTCTGCTTTTCATTTTCTTACTTTCAGGAGATGGTGAATTCTTAAAATACGGATGCTCTGCATAGAAGTAATATTTGAAGCATACAGCATATTTGAAAAATACGTCTAAAATTAACTAGAATTTTAGATGTTAAAATATTTTTTCTGCGAATGGCACATGTGATTTAAAAGAACCTTTGCTATCTCTGCTGCTCTAATGTGTTGTATCACATGCAGTAGTCCAGTACCTCCTGGGAGAAAAGTTACATCTGTCCAGTTCTAGAAACCACAAATAAAGAAAAAAAGTTGGATCAGTTCTCTGTGTGCTGTTGAAAACCAGAAAACTACACAATTACTGTAACAAAAAATAATCTAACAAGTGAAGTAACCATTTTTAATTTGATGGAAGCATTTACATCTGCTAATGTGCCATTTAATGTGCTGTGTAACACAATTCTGCATTCCTAATTGAAGCAAACTTTACTTGCGCTATATCAAATGTCTCATTGGTTGTATTTCAAATGTCTCCCCGAGACTGTAATTATATTCCTGTGCCGGAAAAAAAAAAAAGAAATGTGGAAAAAAAAAAAGAGGAAAAGAAATTAGAACTAATTCCTGTTAAGTTGTCTAAAGTGAAATAACCACAACCATAGGCATGATCTGAAACACCCAGAACTTGAAAGAAAACATCCACCTGAGTTTGGTGGGCATTGGCTCAGATCTTCTGTAAAAACTGTTGCGACTCTACCTGCACTCCACAAGAATTGTAAAAACAGGTGGAGGGAGTCCAACGTATTTTGGAATGCATTAGCCTGAGGGCAATATTACAAATGCCATAAACATCTGATATTCCTTTCATAGATGTCTCTGGCCTCATGACAAATGAACTCAGCCTTTGAGCAAGTAGGCAGAAGAAACATAGACAGCATGCTTACAAAATATATTAAGGCTATTTAGATGAAAAACTCAAATAACTGAGCTGTTCATAGCTGTGGGCAAGATGATTAGATACTGTCAGTTTTAGCAGGAATTTTTTCTTACGTTTTTTTCTAGCATACAGCATTGTCGGTGAAACGGCTCTCAAGAAATAGGATTTTCAAAAGGCTTCTACTGAATGCAGTGTGATACATTTTGACTTGAAACAGGTTGTATTAGTTTATACAGATTTGCCTTTGATGCAACGAGATATTCTAGTTGTGAGTAAAAAGTGAGTAGGAATCCTTTGTCTGTTCCCTGGTGGTGTATTGCGCTACTACCAACATCTTCCAAGTCTATTCCACATCAAAATAGTGCTTAGGATGATTTGATTATTATCAAAACATAGTTTACCTACACTATAGAGAACACAAACAAGTAGACAAAGCTTATGGAGGAATTTATTTCTCAAAAAAGAGAAGGTCACGGCCAAGTTAATCTTAATTTCATGCAGTACATTCCCTTGCATGATTTCTAACCTGAAATGGGGAATTCCTGGCCTTGTGGGCCGTTTTACTGAAACAGAGGTCCTACACAATGTGTCCTGCAGTCTGCAAGCTCTCCTCTTCCTTCAACCTTCAGTGGCAGGAAGTTTTTCAGCTGTAGCAGAAGCTGCACCTCATATTTATCTCCAAACCCAGTGATTTTAAAGCAGCTATTTTCCCAAATAGTGTTCTTCTTTCTTAATCCTAGCTCCTATACACTATGAAAACAAATACATTGTGGCAGCAGAAGTATGGAACACTTTGCCAGTGATTCTGATATACATCTTTGAGTAGAACGGGGATCCGCAGTCTTCTGCTGAAGAATCATAGAATGAGCCTTGCTGCCTGTAAACAAGAAGCCATTCCAAGGAAGGGATGAAAATTAATGGTGGCTTAACTCTAAAAGGGAAGCTGTAACCTTCACAGAGGCTTTCTTTCCAGCTGTGTTCAAAGGCACTGTAATGACTTGAGAGAACTGCAGTGGCTCATTTCAGATGATGACTACATAACTATTCATTTACACTTAATGAGTTTATTCCACCAGGTATAGGACAAATTCTAAACAAATAACGCCACTGAATCATACACATCAATAAATTTGAGCACTAAACTGATTCTGGGTAACAAAGGTAATGATAAAGAGAGAGGAAGAAAAGCTGCCTCCAATTAATGAAAATGCCCTTTGTATTTTCTAATAGCTCAAACATTAATTTGAAAATGGCTTTCTCTGCAATAATTTACAGACAAGCACTTCATAATGGGGAAACAATTCAAATTTATGTGCAGTTGAATGGTGATGATCTGATTAACTTATTAAATTCTTGTTGATTCTACAGTCCAGATGAAGTGTACCATTCTTCATGGGTTTCATACCTTGCAGTTTTAAATTCTCACATTATCAGACTTCAGGCTTCAGTTGCTACTGAAGGTCTTTTCTCCGGAACGTCCTCTGTTGCAGAATGAACAGAACCAAGATCTCAGGGATTGATTTCATTTGTCTCTTTCCATTAATTCCAAAGATACGTTCTCTTCCACCTTGGAGGAGCACTTGATTAAATTTAGCACTAGAATTCACAGAGTCCTCAGCTGCTGTGTAATATAATTGAAATGGTGTGAAACATTAGAAACACACAATTCAAGTTAAAGCTGATTCAGTCAGGGAATAGCCATGCTGGATTTAAGTTCAAGAAGCTTAGCTTGAACCCTGTCAATCTTACTGTCCTTCAGAGGAAGTGAGTTAGCTTTTGAAGCAGGAGGAGATAAAAATTATCCATGGGAAAAGACAAAAGAACAGAGTCAAATCAGTCTGCCAAACCTAGTGTCCAGTGGCTTTAAACAATGGGCAGTAATATCAATTTATCTGCAATGTATTTGTCAGCTAGAGCTACCCCAGCTTTAATCACCATCCCCTTGTATTTTTTGTGTGCCCTAAATAATTTCATAGACAGTAGAAAATTGTTCAAACCCTCAGATGTTATGTAGAAGATGCTACATGCTAGAATAAATTATTATAGATATAAATGTAGGTGTCTCCAGAATCTCTTTCACAATAAAAGAGAGGCTCCCTGCGGTTATGCAGTGTGTCATGTTAAAAGGTGCAACCTAGTGAACTGGCATTGAGTAAACATGAGTCCTAAACCAATTACCCCTCCATTTACTGCTCTGCTTCATGGATCCCTTTGCCACTTATTCACTGTCCTGTTTTGACCTTGGGCCACTCCAGCCCTTTAGTGTCCATCCTTGTTCTGTCAGGAGAAGGGCTTGAGGCTGAACTGCATTTTTTCAGGGGTATCTTAGGTGTTGTGGCACTCCCCTGCACACACCCCTGCAGCTGTAATTTCTGGCTAACATTGTGCTTGTTTGTGTTCAAGAAAGAGAGAGTTCTTTAGAAATATCCAACTATTTTAGCCTGTTGTAGCCATAACTTAAATTTCTTCCTCCAAACCAGCCTTGAGTCTTGTCTAGTATCAGGAAATTCTGAGTAAGCCTACTTCATTTACTGAAAGGGAACATAAATCTTCATCTTTCACTTATCTTGCTTTTATTCTAACTTTTTCTATGGACTTTATTTACCAGGTGCCGTTGTCAACCTCATTATTCAAGTCTGTAATCCCATTTCCTACTTCTAATCATTCTTATGGCTACTGGCCCAGAGACTCTAGGACTCCTATCCTTTAAAAAAAAAAAAAAAAGAAACAACAACAAAAAACCCAAACCGCAAACACAACCTCTCATTCTGAAGATCAGGATCTGAAGTCTGCATCAGTCCTTCCTTAAAATTCAGTGGAAACTGCCTGGGTATAAAGTTTGAATCTTTACCTGAGTATAGTTTAAATAAAAAGTATCCGTTTGACAGAAGCATCTGCAGAGATCCAGCTTAATTTACAAATGAAGAGTCACTTTCTGTGTTCACTAGGGCTTGCCTACACAAGGGCACACAGAGAAGGTTAGGTGGATGCATTAAATTTACAAAGTCAGCATTCATACAATTGAGTATCTTCTAGGATTAAGTCGCAGCCACAGCCAGTTAAGGATGTTTCATTTCTGAGTGGAAGCAGGCATGTTGTGGTTTATGTGCTGTAGCTTGCTCATTTATATACTTCGACTTTCCTGGCCATTTCTCTCTTGTCAGTTTGCCTATATATTCTTTAAAAAATAGGGCCTTTTTAACTGAGGCAAAAAAGTATTTAGCTTTCTTCAGTAAAACTCTTGCCATACCAAAAGTGAAATTCCTGCCTGAATAATACAGATTTACTCTATATTTCAGAGAGGGACATTCTTCTAAGTGCACCCCACAAAACACAGCTAGAAACTGTCTCTACCAAATGAAGGAAATAAAGGCATGAGCACAGACCACTTCTCTGATGTTTCACGAAACCTACATATAGCGAAGACCATGATCCCACCCATTTAAATATATCACCACCATTAACGTTCTTCCAGTCAGCTTTGGGCCAGGTTAATGTGGCTCAGCTTTTTAGTTTAGTGCTCAGTGACCCTATATATTATCAGCACAAAGCCAATTTTTAATTCTGTTTTAACTCTTTATTCCCCTGCATTGCTATGAACTCTTGCACAAAGGTAGTCCAGCAAAATTTTATGCCAGGCAGTAAAATCACTCCATGTTTTGCACTTCTAGAAGTTCAAAAAAAATCCTACTATTTGGGGAAGACTTGATTTGGTCAAATGAGCCTGCTTCTTGACTCAAATCTTGTAATATAGGTTGCCGCCCAAAGCAGTTTTTTATGACCACATTATAGTGTTAGAAGAGATCCCATGACCTCTGAAAAATACAGTATCTATGACAGAAGTGCTGTCACAGTCTTAACTAAAGCAGTATAAATGCATAAATAGAAGGGACAAGGTGGAGGCCTTCAGGGCATTCCCCTAAAATAGTAACAGGTCTCTAACTAGATATTTAAAGTGAATTTTCTCCTATTGGAAAACTCTATAGCCAAAACTAGTTCTCATTCCAGCCAGGCAACAAAAGAGCAGTATCCCATCAGCAACTGATTGAAAGTATCACACCGAAAAGCAGCCAATTTTTGTTTTTTAATCCGGGTTGCAAGCATAAATCTCTGCTTTCCCAGAAAACTTTCTATAGAGGGACCTCTGTTCACTTCTTTCCTTGGCAGTCTCTGGTGAGTTTTATTTTTGACAGTCAGTGCAGAACACATGTCATGCTTTCACTAAACACAGCCCAGCAGCCACAGGGCCAGCGGTGAGCCTGGGACTGTTGTCATTGGTCGATAAAGTAATATAACACTATTATAGAATCATAGAGTCATAGAATCGTCTAGGTTGGAAGGGACCTTAAAGATCATCTAGTCCAACCATCAACCTAACTCTGACAGAAAAATAAATAAGAAATAAAAATCACTAAACCATATTCCTGAGGATCATGTCAACCCATCTTTTGAACACCTCTAGGAATGGCGCCTCAACCACTTCCCTGGGCAGCCCATTCCAAAGCTTGATAACCCTTTCAGTGAAGAAATGTTTCCTAATATCCAACCTGAACCTCCCCTGGTGCAACTTGAGGCCATTGCCCCTTGTCCTATCTCCTGTGACTTGGGAGACGAGTTTATGGCTAAATGCAAGCCACCAAGCTTGCCCTAGTGACTATAACAGGCAATTATTAAAAGAATTGCTGTAAATATGATTTAAAAACCTGGACAATGCTAAAGGCCCCTAATTATCATTAAAACACTCCACTATGCCATTAATTTTAATGCTCTGATCAGATTTTGATTAGATAGATTTCTAAGCCTCCATTATCGGGTAGTACCAAGGTCTGAGGAACGGCCTCTTGCACAATGGAGGATGTCACCTGCACACAGCCTGGGCATCATTGAGAGCTAAGGTTGTGTCTGCAGGCTATAAATTAACTGTTGCAGCAGCCTGAATCAGTTATTTAGTACTTCAGAAGCCACGTGTCAATGTATATCAAAATAGCAATATATCAACAACTGTCTGAGGCAAAGGACGTGAGATAAAAAAGAAAATGGGATCATTTAAAAAAAAAACAAAACCAAAAAAACCTGGATTGGGCAAGTTGCTTATGAGCATCTTCAGAAGCCGTTGTTTGTTAGCCAGCATTTTCTAAAATCAGCCCGGGTCACCCTGCAAGCAAGGGGTGGGAGGGGAAGGAGTGATGTACCTGGATGCAGCACAGAGACCCCTTGACTCCAGTCACTTGCACTGGCCCTTGGTTTGGCCCTGTGCCATGTCATTGAGAGGTAATTAGTTCAGGGTCATTTAAAATGTGTTCATTTGACCAAATGCAGCACATACCTCATCAAAATGAGGGGGATTTACATCAGCCTTACCATTTGTATTGAGATTGACTCTAGCTGTAATGGGAGCTATATATTTATAGCTGCCCCCAAAAAGGTTTGCTCTGTCATGTACTGCCTGATAAAAAACAGAATGAGATTTTGATACCACATGAAAAGAAGAAAGAAGGAAAAGAGATGAGGAATGTCATTTGATGGACACCGATAGGTATTTATTCACTATGACCTAATTCACTGCTCGTTTCTGGAGCCCAGGGCAATGAATAACATATTAAGTGATATTAATGTGAAATATGGTTTCTGCTCCAACAGCAATCTTAGGAAATAACTGCTGTTATATGTAAAAAACATACACAGCCCTTCCCTTTTTCCCAGCACCCTTTTCACAGTTGCGGACTATAGCAATATGGTTAGTTACATTAATTCTGGCATTATTTCCAACCCCAAAATGCAGGACTTTTGCAGTTACCCTGCCAAGCAACCCTATTCCTCTAATTCCATTTCCTTCTGTTCCTGAGTACTCTTCAGCCCCCTTTTAATGTATGAACGAAGTAGGGATGCAGCTCACGTTTCTATGTCTATCAGCACTTTTAAAGATATTAACCAAAGCTGTTTATCCTCTCTCACTGTAACAAGGCAGAAGGTTGGAAACATGTTTTATTTTCTGAAATCCAGGAAACAGGCGTGCATGTTCACAGGTGTATATTTGATGTAATATTTTATATCAACATGCTCATTTCTTTCATGAGGAAAGCAGTAAGGAGATGAAGCTGGGAAGCACTAGTGAAAAGAAGCAAAAAAATATGCATGAAATATGATACAAAATTGAAGTAATAGTATTTATGATCTTTTACATACATTTCCATAAAGTATAAATCAGAATAAGGCTGAGATTGTACTCCTGCTCCTCTTTCGTAGAAGAAGAAATGCAAATATTCTATACATTAAAATTCAATTCTGGGCACTCTTGGAAACATATGCATAATACAGAGGATTTTTTATGATATGACTAACGTTTATATTGTAGCTGCAAATAAAAACATCTGTACTAAAACAAGGGAAAATGTGTATAATAACAGAGGGAAACTTCCCAGTCTTTACAAATAAATAAATAAATAAATAAATAAATAAATCCTAGTCCTAACAGTTTAATGCCTGTTAAATAAGAAGGCAGTGTTCACTGCAATTTTGCTAAGTGTGAGATGCATACCTGAGGTGTAAAAAGGTTGCAAAACATCGGCATTTTAAATGAAATCTCACTGTGTTTCTTAATGAATTATTTTGATGAACAAATGATTTTGTTTAAACAGGCTTTGTTAATCTGACAGGCTGACTTAAACCTGATTGTATTCTGTCACAGCCCCACTAAAGGGTGGTAAGCAGCACCCAGCTGGCTTCAGTTAAAGACTGTATGAATTCATCTCACCTAACTGTAAGGCTTTAGGATATGAGCCTGCTTATCCAAGGCTTCCTGTATTCTCAGTGGAGAGAAATGAGCCTCTGTCAAGAGTAAATCAGGTACCCTTTGGATTACCCTTAAATTCCTGGAGGTATTTAAAAAATGTGTAGACATGGGACTTCAGGGCATGCTCTAGTCCCCAAGATTGTTGGTTTGTGTCTGTTTGTTTTATTCTTTTTTGTTGTTGTTTTTTGCTTTTGTTTTTTTGTGGTTGGACTCGATGACCTCAAAGGTCCCGTCCAACCATGAAGATTCTGTGATTCTGGGGTCCTCTCCATTGACTGTGCAGTCTATGCTGGGATCCTGGTCCCTTGTGGTACAGCTGAGCTGGACACCTACAGGCAGCTGAGAAGAGACGTGGATGAATGAGTAGGGTCTCCCCTCAAGTCCTGGCTTTCTCTGAAGGAAATCTTGGATGCATGAGAAGGGAGAGAGCTTCACCACACTCCCAGAGAACTTATGTGAACTATAGGGTGCACCACAAAGCTCATCTGTACTGTAGGTCCAGACTGAAGATGAGGTGGCAGCATGCAGTTCATTTAAATCAGACTAAGGGTACCTAGGAGCTGTTTCACTTTTGTTTCCATGCCTCATCTACCTGCCCTTATCAGCAGCTCCATTTGCAAAGCATATCCCTGCTCATCATCATAAAGTCCTCAGGACACGGAACTACGAGAAAATTGCATTGACACCTGCACAGGAGACAGGTCCCATCTCTTTTCAGACAAAATGCAGCGGTGGTGGCATTTGTCCCTTTGCACAGTGGCTTAGTGATTGCATCACCCCAGACATAAGGGCACTGAATATGACCATGATGGTGTTCCAACCCAGGCTAAAAAGTCATGCTCAAAACTATGGGATATGGGGAAAAGTAACTGAAGTGCTCGATAACACATAAAAATGAGGATATAGGAAAAGATTTACTTTTGAGGTTTGAAAAATAACCATGATAAAAAGCAAACCAATTTAGAATAGCAATTTTTGCAGGGACAGAAAATACAAAGAACCTTTGCAAATAATTAAACACTGTAATTGTAGATTATCTTTATTTAACAAAGAGAAAGGTTAAACACCTCCAGAGCTTTAGAAGATTGTTCTGTCATTATGTCGCAATTGATCAGAATTTAATTGTTCCACTTGAGGATTATTTTCCTCTTCTCTGCAGTATTATATCCTTTTGGCTCACAAATCAAAACTAGTTATCAGAAAAAGGTACTAATTTCTCTTAAAGAGAGAGTTTTCTTTTGAGTGCTTGTGCTGAGATACTGGTCTTGATTAAGTTGTTTTAAGTCTCATATATACCAAATTCATGTATTCCTTACCACAGGCTAAAGTTTTCATCCATTTCAGAGGCACAAAAAAAACCCCTTAAATTTAAAAATTAAAAATCCCTTCCTTTCTCAGGAAAGGTAACTTGGTTCTACGAATATAAGAGGTCTCTGTTTAGCTTAAAGCCAAAAGTTGGAATTGAGACAGATGTCCCCAGATAGCTCTAAAAATTTTCAACTTGATGTTCTCTTTTGGTATCAGCTGCAATCCACATGCCACCATAGCCTCAGGCACTGATATTCATCATTCTTATTCTGGTGGTCACAGAGGGAGTAGGATGTCAGCTGTGTTGGATCCTGATCCAAATTCCCCTAACATGCATTATGATTTTTTGGGGTGCTTGAGTTGGAAAGGATAGCTATACAGTAAAGTGGTAGTAAAGTAGTAAGTAGGTGGAAGTAAGCAAAAGATAGTAAAGATAGCGAAGTACAGTGATACGGAGAGATACAGTGAAGGGAAAGATATGGAAATTGCTTTCATTTTTTATGAAAATGTTCGTGAAAATGTTTTGCCTCCAAAGACTGCAGAAGAACTGGAGGGCTTTCTGCTATATTGTGCCAAGTGCGATAGAAATGACAGTACTACCACTGAAGTTGGATTTAGTAGCCTAAAGTACCAATTTACCAGCCAATTGAATTGACATTTGGATATGTATTACCATGGACTGACCCTACTTGCACTCCAAGTTGCTCAGGTTCCTGGCTCAGGTTTGGGAGTTGTTTTGAACTGGACTGGAGAATAGGACTGTATTTGAACTAATGAATCTTGGAGTGGAGACAGTCTTAGTTGTTCAGTTGTTTTCATCTGGCCATATAGCGGCATCCTTGAAAAATACGTGTTGAGACTTGCAGAAAATTTTAGCTAAAAAAAATTGAAGCTTCTCAAAGATGGTTAGATGTCTGGCTCCTAAATCAATGAAGGGTAGCCTTGAAAATAGCTTCAATATGCTAAAGCAGAAAAAGACACAACTTCAGTATGTAGCTTTCTCAGAAGCAGGATTCCAACACACTCAAATATCAATGGCTTTTCCTGCATTACAGCATTTTTGCTAAAAGTCTGTGAATCTGTATGTGTGTGCAAGTAGTAAGTATAGCGTATATTCTTGTTTATATTGTCTTTAAAATGAGAATCATTAATGTGCCAGATTTCAATGACAAATACAAGCCTCCTACAATCACACAGAACCCAACCACCTCTATGTCTGCTTGAGAACAGGGTTATCTTTGTTCTCATGCTCTTCTTCCCCCCCACCGCACCCCCATTGCTATCATGCTTTTTAGTATAATACAAACCTAGAAGCACTCCTGTGCTTGCCAACTGGTGGCCAGCCATGAGAGCTGATTTCAGCAGTTAGCAAAATCCCCCATCTGGTATCTGGACTTCCAATGTATGACCTGCACATTAGCACAGCTGAGGCTCCAGCTGATACCCTCACGGCATTTCTACCAGGTGACCCGAAACACTAAGCCAGGAGGAGCTTTACTAAACTTGTCTCAGCTGGAAGCTGGTTTCTGCAATATTTTTCAGTGTTATTAAATTAGTTCATTCCCTTCATAGATTCAGATGCTATTTTAGAACAGTTTTACTCTTTTCCCCAGGCAACCTGTTTTTTATTATGAGCTATTTTTATATGAATCTTGTTCTGCAAGTTCCTTGGAAGGAGGAAAAATGCTTTCTAAGCTTAAGGGATGCTCAGTGCCATTCACTGATTTATCAAGTGAATTTGACATCACACTTTTTCTCTTGCTCAAATCTCATGTTGCTCCCTGAAAGCTTCATTGAAAGGATCAATGCCCAGGGATTTTAGTAGCTGTATTCTTTATGGATTACACTGCATGGTTAAAGATTTTTGAAGTATGCTTTTTCTTTTTCTTTTTTTTATATATCTGAAATCATGTTATTGGCTCTGGAGTATTTTCTCTCGCTGAAGAGAGATGGTGATAATATCCATCTTGAACATCTGAATGTGTCTTTGTGTCACCGGACCATCTCCAGCCTCATCTCTTTATTCTCAATACAGTCTATAGCCAGATGCTTATGTTACTTGTCAGCCTGATTCCTCCCACCTGATTTTGGAAACATAAAAGTGGCCTCAGATTCTAATCTAAAAGCATTGTCAATATGAAGGGATAAACACCCTCATTTAAGTTTGGGATTTCTTTTTTAGCTGTTGCCAAAAGTTTTTGAACCCACTGCCAGTTTTGAGCCAAGTCAAGGGACAATTTCATGCCAGAGAGAGATATGAACTGATGGTTGCACAGAGAAGAGGACCTTATTAAGCTAATGACTGAGGGAAAACAGAGGGAGTTCATCTCTGATGGTTGTACTTGGTCTTCCTAGCAACCAAAAGTCTGCCAGCTGTCCATGAATGTGGCCAGTCACACCCTGGAGTGGTGAACCACTCTGTTCCAGCCTCTGCCTGGCCAGCAAGAAAACCACATTCAGTAGAAGACATAGGAGATGTCAACCTCTCCATGCAGGTTCAAGGCATGTAGATTTGGGGTTAAGGGTACTCTGAATATATGAATACGGTATGGTTGGACACACTGGGGAACATATTAGGGTCACAGGACAAAGCTAGGTATTGTACAGATAATTCCATTTAAAAATAAGAAAAAAAAATGTTTACTATGAGGGTGGTCAAACATTAGCACAGATTGTCTAGAGAGGTTGTGGAGTTTCCATCCTTGGAGGTATTCAAAACCCAAGTGGACATGGCCCTGAACAACCTGTTCTGCTTGACCTTGCTTGAGCTGGGTGGTTGAACTTGAGACACCCAGAGATCCTTCCAACCTCTGTGGTTCTGTGACTCTGTGAAGCATCAGGAACATAGGAACAAGCAGAACTTATTCAAGTGGGGATGCTAGGAACATGGGACGTGCTGGAGGGTATTGCTGAAAAATGTAAGATACATGGAAGGTAGCTGAGGAAATGCTGAGGCTGTTGTCAGGGGGTTGTTAGGCTACTGTGGAGCTGTAAGTGAAGTGGGTGGATGGTAAGAGAGAGTACCACAGGGACTGCAGTGTGGATGGGACTTGAAATACTGCAAAGGGGACATAATAGATGTTCACAATGGGATTCATAAGAACCTGGGTAGCTGGGTTTGTTACCAGAGAAGATAAGGAATATAGAGGAACCCTAGGAAATGTGATTGATTAGTTCTGCAGCTCCTGAGAGGCTTGCTATGCTTCATCATGTTTTTGGCTCTTCAAAAGTTTTCAGCTCTTTTATGCAGAATCTTGGCTGCTGGTGTGGGATTCTTTTTGTTGTTTTTTCTCTCCTTAATTTTTGCTTTAATGTCACGCGTCTCAGTGAGACTGTTTTTCACTTTCTTGAGTTAATTGTAGGCAAGAGGTGGAACCTGCTTACCATGTGTTACTTTATTATGTATTCTTTCTTTCTGCACGCTACTCTTTGATACGAATTACTTTGTTGGGCTCTTTTATTGTGGTTACAGGGTGTTAATGCACTTCTAGCATGCCATAGGAGTCATTCATATCAGAAGAGTCTAGCTTTGATCATGCTTTTCCTGTTATCCTTGTTGATTACCACTATTTGCATATGAGTTGATTCCCCAGGTTTGTGATCTGTTGTTTGGTCTGGTTCCATCTTCTCGCATCTCTCCAGGTTCCTTGTTTGCTTTACTCTGCTTTGGTGTAAAAGATGTTTTGAAACTAGTTAATTTCAAAGGCAAAGGTTTGTTTTACACATTTGGGGTTTTTTTTTAACTTTTGGCAGTTTTAATTTATTTCATTACAAATGAGACTTTGATATTCACCAGACATCATGTGGTGAATTGTTTACTATTAAATGCCTGGTTGAAGTATAACAACACGCCAGTGCTTCAAAGAATCAGTCCTGAGAAAATCAGGAGAGCAATTAGTTCAGTGTCAAGATTTGAGCATGGCCAAGTGTTCTCCCACATGTGTGTTCTGAACAGATGTCATATCTGTCTGCATGCAAGTTTGCAGTCAGCTCTCTAAGCTTGGTCATTGAGAATGCCTTTGTTTTTATGGTGTTTGGGACAATGAAGGTCATTTCAACAAGCTGCCTGTCTCCTCTGTAAAGACACACATTCACTGCTCTGTTTTGTAATTTCTGTGAGGCTTCTCATTTTGCTAATGGCCTATGAACCTGCACATTTGGTAAATGAGGTCTTGATATATGGAATGTGAAGACATATCCAAATATGAACTAAGTAATAGTGTAAGTCTGTGGCTGCCATTTTCCTCTAGTCTACTCCTTATTGCTGAGTGGCTTCATCCATTTGACTGTGTTAACAGCTCTCAAATTTACTTCCCAGTCCACCGCCATCTGCATGTCCTCAGGCTCATATCTCCTTCTCTTTGGTATTACACCTTGAGTTGGCTGCCCTAATGATATCTCAGTATCTGCAAAACCAAATTTCCAAGTCTGCTCCTGAAGTCCCCTCTGATTCCCTCACCTCCAACATTGTCAGTGGCATCACTTTCCTCTCCCTTCTCTGGGAGATGACTTATCAGCCTCTCTGACGTCTATTCTTCCAGATCAGCCAAAATGTCACTGTTGTGACCTCCTGTTGCCTCACCTCTGGTTCTCTTCCTTCCATCCCAAGAGTACATCCAAATCAAAAGCCTTGCTTTTAAGTGCCTATATAAAGTTTCAATTTTTAGAGTTGACCATAAACACTTTTCACTACCCCTTTTCTCCTTCCGGTGATATCTCTCAATGTGATTATTCATTTAAAGTATAGTTGAATTTGCTTAGTGACAGGGCAGGGATTAGGATTTCTACAATTTATTTCTGAGGTGAAGAGTAAGATGGGCATAAGCACACCACCACCTTCAGCCTTTTTCTTTACCTGGTGAAATAGTATTTCAGCTGCTGCTCCAACTCAAATCATCCGTTGTGTGATTAGGATGAGTTAGTGAGACAGATCCAGTCTACGACTGAGAAATCCACGTGTGCTTAGGCTCTATCCTTCCAGATAGAGCTGGGATCCATGTGTCCCGTTATATATTTGCATATAACCTGTGCAGGTAGTAAGTAAATGATGGTCATGTCACAAGTCCCTCTTGTTATTTTCCTCCACAATTCAGTTTTTTATGGTCTTTGCAGTAGTGGTTTCTGAGGCCTTCACATTCATCCTACTCAGGTTATTCCTAAAAGTGTACATCCAGAGCAGTAAATACTGAAAGCATATATTGTGTTAAATGAAGGCACATTTAAACTTTTATCCTACTACTTGGCTTGAACTAAACCATTCTGTAATGCGGGTTATTACTCTTCCTTACTGGGCATGCTCCCATGTTCTGTCAGTGCTGGAGATCTACAAGGTCTTCCCAAGCTGTCAACATGGTGATGCCTATCATTTCTCTGTGTGGCTGATCAGGAGAATTTACTTGATGTTTCCCATGTCATTAAACATCTTGAATCAGTCTTTACAAGTGCCAGACCACAAATCCTACTGCCTTCTGTATATCGATGGAGATAATGAGGGAAATGAATAAGTTTTAATTTACCAGGCATGCTTTGTGCCTGCACACACTCTCCCCCTTTTTGTGACTGATTACCATTTTAGATACAATGTTGTATATAAGCTTACACATAGCTTTCTAGCTCCCTATGGCTTTATTAAAAAAAAAAAAAAATAGAGAGGGAGGGAATACTTAGTGCATTCCACAAATGTAGGTACGGGTGGTGGAGGAGTAAGAGAGCAGCAGCAGGATTGTAGTTGCTGGCTGGGGCTAAATCACGATGCTATGGATGTATATACCTATGCATATTGCATATATATATAGTGTATATGTACAACACATTTAGAACTCTATGCATGTACATACACACACACAAACACACATATCAAGCATATACACATGAATCTTTAAACAACTCTGTACTATGGATGAAGAGTGACACTTTGAGGCACAAAAGGCCAGTTTATGTGTTTACAGTTATAAAGTACTCACACGAAATAAAACCTGGAGCCATAAATCCTATTATTAGAGAGTTTCGCTCTGCTTTTGTTGTTTCTGTAATTTTGGAGGCTTTTTCCTGAGCCAGCAGGATATAATTTCTTAATGATAGAATAATATCTTTCCTCTAGCATTAAGTTACCTGTGTTCATTTTTGCAGGTTTTCCCTGCTGGAATCAGGTAGAATAAAGAACTTGGTGCCTTTCTTTTTAGAAAATGCTCACAGTGCATACAGTGCTTATTATTTTTGGAAGCAATGAGAAATCCTTTAAGTTGGCATTATCTTTCCATTTTTGTGAGAAACAGAGAGGACTGTCTCCAGCACTTTCCTGGAGACATGGACTAGGCCTGAGAGTGTAATCTCAGTACAACGCTGAGGTGAATAAGTGATTTACACCTTTCAACTCACTTATGTTACTAGCACCTAAATGAAACATGCTTAATTATTTCTGAAACGGAAGGCCTCCTTGCACATTTTTCACAATTTGGATGACTCCTACGTGTCATCAAATGCATGAAAAAAATCAAAATATATATTTTTTTATATGTTAAAGGTTTCATATAGGTAGTTATTATAATTGAGATGCGGTAAAAAAAAAACTGAAACAAAATGATCAAAAATAATTTACTTGTTTATATTAATAGCATTCCTTTTCAGAAGAGTTCTGAAATATAAATTTTGAAGTTACAAATAGCAAGTGTTCTAATATGAACCCACATCTTTTCAATAAGAATTAAATGTACAGGTTGCTTTGAGAAGCTGGGGTCTCCATCTTCTCTTTTGGAGAACAAGGTTTTAACAAGTAGGTCACTGAGGCCAGGGAAAAATTTTGGAGGAATCATGAGAAAATGGAGAAAAAGAAAAATAGGGAGAAAAAATGAGAAAAGGAAATTGGTGTCAGGTATGGGGCAGATTAAGGAGACCCTATTGACTAGCGACTTCATTTTGCCAAGCAAGGTCTGTATTTCCAGAGAAAAGTTATTAGACTTATCCCCATATTTAAACAGATTGAAAAATTGTGTTTTCTGCTCCTGAGTGTTTCCCGTAATGTGGTATTGTGTAATGGAAACTGACATCATCTTCATGCTTATCATCCCAGGTTTTTTGGTAAAAACTGCAGTATCAGCACTTTGTGAGATTGGGTAGTAAGATGTGAAAATTGTTTACTAGTTTTTTATATAGTCTAATAGTGTGTTAAAGCCATGGCATTCCCTGTTGAGTAACTTCACTATTTGCCTACTTTCTGTATTTTTCTGTACCCGGCAAGCAAAATCCATGAATTTTACTAGTTCTTAATAAATACTCAGCAATGATATGAAGCAGCAGGGGAGATGCAAAAGGAATAATAATACTATTAAATGAAAAAGAGTAGGATTAAGCCAGCTCATTTATGTTCAGGAAGGAGAAGGAATATGCTTACATATGACAAAAATAAACTGATGAAGTTTCTAATATTTATAGAACATTTCTCCAAAGTCATTTTGATGTGAATAACAAATTACCTTTAATCTTCCCATGTGAGCCAGGCTTACCTTCAAGTCTCCACTCTCACCCTATTTCTTTTGTGGAACCTTCTCCCAGTTTCTGTACGGGCGGGGAAGAAGGCAGGAAATCAGGGTGTCTCCCACCCACATGGCTGGAAAGGTACAAATGACTTACTCCCCAGGCTAATTCATTCTATTTTTAAAGCTATAGTAGGGAAGCATTTCTTATAAAAATCTGGCTTTAAGGGAGAGCTGCATCTTGCCAGCATGACCCTGACCAGTCCTACTGGCCAAACAGCAAACACCACTCTCAGGCGATTTCTCACCTGAGGAGCACTGAATGGCAATTAACATCATCATAATCCCCCACTTTAGCCCGTGGATTGTTAACCTGATGGTCAGAGCTGTTATTTCCTCACTAATGCACACACAAAGCTGGGATGGGATGGAGACAAACCCCATGTAGGGGAGTAGGTTCTACGACAGGGAAGAAGGGAAAAAGAAAAAAAAAAAGGGGGAGAGTTGGTGACAGGAATGAAGGATAAGCAAGAGAAGATTACAGGGTTGCAGTTGGGTTTGGTGCAGTTTATAAGGCAGCTGGGAGGCTGCAGGGTGTCACAGCCACTCCTCCCATGGCATGTCTGCAGGTGGTGACAGAGCAACTCTCCCCTCAGGTAAACCTGGTCCACAGAGTTACATGGAGGTCACCTTCCATCTTTACAAAAATTCTTCAATGATGCAAAGGAAATCTGGTGTGCCTGAGGGGACATTGTTTTGTGGGATTATGTCATAATAAAACAAAATGTTGTTTGGCTCCCAGGAACTGATACCAATGCCTCTGGTGTGGCATTCGATTCTAAATGTGGGACAGTCCTCCACAGCTGGCTACCCAAGCAAAGCTGCACATCCTCACAGGGGAAGTATCAATATGCCAGTGGGAATGGAGGCCACTGCAAATTAAGGTAATAAGTTAAATTGGTCTTTTGGCATCAGGCTAATATGCTCCTGAGCAGTGAGATCTCTGATGTATCTCCCTGCTCTCACAGCTCGTAGGCACTCAGCTCACCTCAGCTTTCCGTACCCGAGTGCCTCCCTTCAGCTTCCTTAGTATTATGTCACTGTCGGTGTCTTCAAGGAACCAAAGGATGAGAATTATTCATTTTTCTGTTAAATTACCGTAGGACAGCAAGATAAATATCTGTGCTGAAACCTGAAAATTGTCCATTCGTACACAGTTATGTTCAGGACCTATTGCTTGTTATGTTGAGATGGCAGTTTGCGTCTCTCCTCTAATTTCACTTTTTTTAAATTGCTACACTGTTTGTCATCAGTCTCTCATGGCTCATCATTTGCACATTCCTATGCTGCATTCCTCCATTCTGCAAATAGCTTGCTAAATGGAGGGGTATGGGTTTAGCACCCTGCTGGGCTCTTCCAGCGTCAACACCTGAAGTTGCCAGGGCTGAGCTCCTGGGAGGCTGGGCAACTACCTGCCCGCTCCTGCCTTCAACTGGGCAGAAGTTACATCAAACAGGCAGGCGATCCCCCTGGACTATGCTTGCCAGCTGTCCAAAACTCCCTCCAGTCGGGCTGCGTTGCTAACTTCCAGCTCTGAACAAGGTGTGGGGGTGACCCGTGGCAAGGGCAATTCACTCTTTCATTCGGGGATGGGGAAGACAAAATGCAGAACGCAGCATGCTGCGTAATTACACTCCTAGAATATATAATTTCTCAAGATCATGTTCTTTTTAACACCTGATGAGGCTTCCTTGCCAGTCTGAGGCACTGGTAGTTCTTATGATAATTGGGACCCCTGGTGCCAGGGTATGTTCTCCTGTCCAGCAGCCCCACTGTCCCACTTAAATATGGAGCAGAGGAAGCAGCCTGATTTTACACCAGCTATTTTTACAGGATATATTTGTCTGCCTTCTGGCAGAAAAATGTGAAATACTGAGTGTGTGTGTTCTGTGCTATGATTTTTAGAGAAGAACCTACGGAGACACCTTACAGAAAAATCTGTATCAATAATTAAGTAAATAACACATAGGGAGGAGATATAAATTTGGGTCAGAGTGTGAAGAAGGAAGAGTTGGAAAAGAGGGTGAAGCAATGCAAAACATTGGTTCAATTTTCTGCAGTCAAATAAAAGCACAATTTTTAGATCCACATTCGGTAATTTGAATCTTTAATTCTCACTTTGAATCTATAAAACAACATGAAATCCACCTTTCAAGTAAATTTGTGACCTGGTGCCAGAGTCAACTTGGTAACCTAGAGATCAAGAGGATGTGGCAAGGGATAGTCTGTTAAAGCTGTGTTATGAAGGACATTCACTTTAATACAAATATTTTACCTCTTGATATTTAGTGTGCAGGCTGTGGCTGTAAAATCCTCCCCTTTGTGCATGGGCCTTTTTTTACTGTTCACATTTTCATTTTTCTGTGTGTTCCTATTAAAATTCACATCACACCATAGTTCAGCTCTATTGAAAAAAAAAAATTAAAATCCCACAATATTCTTTATCTGATACATTCCTGAGCGCAGTTTTGGTAGCACTTATCTCACCTCCATTGATATTGTTAAAGTTTCATACCAAGCCTTCACACTGTTCTGCTTTTGTGTAATCTTTATAGTAATAGGGCTAATTCAATAATATTCACACTGCCAAGTGAAGAAGCCCATAAGGTAAAACTCAATTACCTTTTCTATTCCTTTTCTCAGTTGCTCTTCTGCTGTGCTTAGTCTTTTATCTTTTTCACTGTAAACAGGTAGCTTATTTAAATTTAATAGACACCACTGCCTTCCTCATTTCTTTTTTTTCCCTTGAACCTTCTAGACACTCTCATGAGATGTTCATTCACCTTTGTGTAATACCATAGTAATAACAATATAGGAAAAAAATGTAATGATTGCATGCAAGCCACAGTAAAGGCCTAATGAACACTGTGTTTATGAAGAATGTCGCTTGGATTCCTAACTGCACTTCGGTAAATTATACAAATTAAATATTCATTACTTTGTACTTCATTAGTTCACATTTGGAGCACTTTTTCTTCATTATAATAGCCTGGGGTAAAGGTTTTTTTAATAGGATTTATTCTGTTATTTTTCAGAAACTCTTTAGTTACAACAATAGAGAAAAGTTGTATTTCACTGAATTTCACTGAATTATTTTTAGAGTTGGAAGGGACCATAGAGATCATCTAGTCCAACTCCCCTGCTG
>JAOQGH010000001.1:31208074-31251025 GCA_025769975.1 Gallinago jamesoni
CGGCGGTTGGCGCCCTGCTGGGTGCGCGTGGCTGCCACGTGGTCCTTTGTTGCCGTCTGAGGCTAAACCACGACAGGTGGGACGGCTGAATGAGTCAGGAGCAGCAAGCCCACTGCCTTCACACCAATTGGAGGGCGTGCAGACTGGCCTCTGTGGCGAGGCTCCCTCAGTATGAATTTTCCCATGGGCTTCCTTTGACTTTCAGTGACCTCTATTGCAATGGCACTGCCCTGCTGGTAGCTGCCACCATCCAGCTGAACATATGAAGTCAATTTTGGTTGCCTAATTAGGCTTGGCTGCAGTAAGAAGTGGTGCCCCTCTTCATGATAAAGGCAAATACAGCTTGAGGCCAGGCTGTCTGGGATCCCACCTCCCACTTTATGATCTTCCATGGCAATTGGAGTCATGCGGAGTGCTGGCTCTAGTGATCCTCAGCTTTCAGTGACTATTCTTCAGTAAGAGGCCCTCCCTGGTGTGTTTGGAGACAGCCTGAATTCAGGTGCCTTTCCAGCATGTGGGATGCTTCTCCTAGACAGGGAGGGGAGTTGGCAGGGGATCTCCATTCCAATCGTTGTTCCATCTCTTGCCTTTGAAAAGAGACAGATCTGCAGGTGTTTTATTAAATTACAGTGAGATAATTCAATAGGACAGCTTTTGTGAATCTAAGAATAAATAAAATAAAAATTGCTTTTGAGAAGGTTATCAGAACTCCATCATGCATAGATGCAGCCCTAAATGATATTTGGCATGAAGTTATGCGGCACTGATCTGAATCCTCTCAGAGGTCAGAGGAGACCATCTTAACACACCGTACACCTTCTGTCCTCCCGTACAGGTCTGCTGGGCTCTCCTCACCTCACTCCCATCTGAGGGTTGTTGTGAACACTGCTGCTGTATCTGTAACGTGTGGTCCTGGCTATGCAGCACAGAATTCAATGAAGCAAAAGGTTGTGTTGGAGAAACACCCACCAGCCACCCTAAAATTTGGCTCGGCACAAGAAATGCCTCACACCATTGCTCTTGAGCTCCTGTTTATCCAGCTGCACGTGGAAGACGGATGTCCACGGGAAAGCCAATTTCCTTGCAGGATGAGAAAAATACAATGTGACAAAACCTACCAAGCATTATTTCAGTGTGTAATGTATGTATTCAGGAGTCCAAGCAACAGAAAGACAGAGAATGAAAAAAACAAAAGGGGAATATAAATGTGAGTAGGCAGAAACCTATCTGTGCAATACCCTTGTCCCCACACCTTGCCACAGCTGCTCCGTGCCTCACATCATTGATACCTGTAAAACTGTGGAGTGGAAATCAAAGAATGAGAAATAAGGAATTTTTCAACAATATACCATTTCAGACACCCACATAAAATTGTGAATCATTGCCTGGATCAGTGAAGAGATCTCACCATGGTTTCCACGACCGATGGGGGTGAATGGGAACTTCCTGCACCCTTGGGAGCTCCTATTTTGATTAAACATCTGAGAAATTTCCCAAAAGACTATTATGCTCAATCAATATGACATTGTTTCAGCTAACGAAATTCTTTTAACATCCAATATCCTTTGAATCATGGATTAGAGAGGGCAGGTTAGTTCAGATTTTGAACTACATTTTAAATTACATAATTATCTAGTAAAATAACTGTATATATTAGAACATCTCTTTTCAATGGAAAAACCCAATGTTCTTGAATTTCTATGTAAAAAATTATAAAAAATGAGTATTGTAATATTTTGAAATATTTTGAAGGCTTGAACAAGCTTTCAGGCTTGTTAATGTCATTCAAAGTCAACTGCATATTCTTTAACATAGGAAAATAATTGAATATACTCTATAATTATTGCTGACATATAAAAATCTTAAATTTAAAACAGTAAAAAGCATGACTACTTATGTGGCAATTTATTGCTGGATTGTGGATATTTCATTGTCAGTAAAACAGTTTTTATGATACAAAACACATATATTTCATTATATAGAACACATTTCTGAAGGAAATTTGATGAAGTTAAATTAATTAAAAAAAAGATCCAGTCTTGATTTTCCTTGTTTATAGTACTGAAAAAAAGCTTACCTGGGGTTTTGTTGCTGTACTAACTGCCTGCATATTTAATATTCTTATTCCTTGTGTGACAATTAAAATGTTGTGGCATGCTAGAATACGTTAGATATTGTACTGATAAAACATTATCAAGATTCCACAAAAGGTCTCATGCAAAACTTTGATATGTGAAATACTTTTTAAATTGTAGCTTACCATACTTGTATTTACAAATGCATTTTAGTCCAGGTCCCCCATAGCTAATATTAGTTTTGAAGCTAGTAGGTTATGTCATTGCCTGAAGTACTATTTTTCTACCAAACTGAAATATTTGAATATTTCAGTTTTCAATATTTCAATATTTGAATATTTGGGACTAGGTTTTTGGAGTAAAAGTGTAAAATGTCTCAGGGTTATGAGATTGAGGGGTTTTTGTGGTTGGGTTTTGTGGTGTTTTGGTTTTTTTTTGTGGGGTGAGGATGTTCTTAGAAAAGGAAAACAAACAGAGAGAAGGCAATGAAACTGAGCCCAGTTTTGTAGGTGCAGCGAGTATCAAGCATAGGAAGACCATTTCCCATCAGAGTGTTTATATTGTGTCACTATTTCCTTGTGATCCCTTTTCCATCCATCATAGCCACCTGCTTCATGCTCACTAGCACCTGCTAACTGTTCACTAATTCTTTCAAGCATGCATTATAATTCCTATTTCTTATAAAAACACATTCACGGAGCTCCCAGAAATGCAACCAAAACAAGAAATACAATGGTGTTGATATTTTTAAGTGTCTGACTCTTCTTATTGTAGATTCATACAACAAATGCTGATGTACATTGTATATATTATGCTGATAGCTAATGAGACTGCCACAGGAGAAAAAAAAAATTAAAATGCTTCATCCCAAAATCATGATATCTGTATTTAAATTTCAGGAACTTTTCAGATGAGGTTGAGAACCAGGAATATTTGGTGCTATGTCTTACTTTTCAGTTGTTGCACTCAGTAAAATAAGTTTTATTTCTACTCTTTTTGGAAAACGAATATTTTGTAATGCAACAGAAAAGAAAAGAAAATAAAGTATTTTTCACATCTATATTACAAGGTGTAACTCATGGACTTCCAGCATTTTGTATTACAGCTTCAGCCTCAAAACATGTTCTGAGATGAAATATAGGACATAAATCAGATTGGGATCCAGGTCTACTTTACATATTTGGAAGAACTGTAGAGAAAATGCTAGGAATTGAAGGGCTGATCTGACAAGTCTTTTGGGGAAGGTCCCTGAAGAGGTGGAGGAAAAGGAAGAGGAAAACTCTTAGATGTCTAAATCAAAGGGATTTTGCTGCCTGAAAAAGTAAATGTGAGCATGCAGATTACTTTCATGAATTAAAATGACTAGAATATCCAATGCAAGCAGACCTGACTTGGTCATGAGATCACTGAATTCAAACTTTTTGACCCTTATATCAAATGAACCAGAAAGAAGCAGCACTCCCTTTTCCTTAATTACAGTTACATCACAACTTGATCACAGTTTTTTGCAGGACAGTGTCAGTTATATTTTACAAAAAAAAAAAAAAAGGCATTCTCTAAAAATATAATGCAAGTCTTTCTCAGACAATTGTACAGATCATAACTTGACTGTCATTCTAGAGAGAATCTATAGATATGTCCAATGGGAAAGTATTTTATGTCAAGTCACATTTTGACTGGCCTCATAAAAGGATAGAAGTACAATGCAAGAAGCACTGTACTTCAAATCTCATTTCTTTCACTGAGCCAGGGCAAGGACTAGTTCCCCAGTAAACTGTACTTCCCAGATGGCTTGCACCCTTATAGGATCATAAGCAATCCAGGAGGTTCCTGGAATGTGTTGATGTTAAGTTCCTTCTCCAAGTGATAGAGAAGGCAACAAGGAACGGTGCTACACTGCACCTTATTCTCACTAAGAAGGGGCTGGTGGGAAATGTGAAGCTGAAGGACAACCTTGGCTGCAGTGAACATGAAATGGCAGAGTTCAAAATCCTTAGGGTGGTGAGGAGGACACACAGTAAGCTCACTAGCTTGGACTTCAGGGCAGCAGACTTTGTCCTTGTCAGGGATCTCCTTGGCTGAGTAGTGGGATAAAGCCCTGGAGGGAAAAGGGGCCTAAGAAAGCTGATTAATATTCAAGCATCACCTCCTCCAAGTTCAGGAGTGATGCCTCTCAACAAAGAGAAAGTTGGGAAAAAATGCCAGGAGGCCTGCATAGATGAACAAGGAGCTCCTGGACAAACTCAAACATAAAAAGGAGACCTAGAGAGGGTGGAAGAAAGGACAGGTAACCTTGGATGAATACAGAGAAATTTTCTGAGCAGCCAGGGATCAGGTTAGGAAAGATAAAGCCCAGATAGAGTTAAATCTGACCAGGGCTGTCAAGGGCAACAAGAAAAGCTTCTACAGGTACATCAGTGATAAAAGAAAGACTAGGGAAAATGTGGGCCCTCTCCCAAAGGAAACAGAATACATGGTTACCTGGCATTTGGAGAAGGCTGAGGTACTTGGTTACTTTCTTACTTCAGTCTTCACCAGCAAGTGCTCTAGCCACACCGCCCAAGTCACTGAAGGAAAAGGTAGGGACTGGGACAACAGTTACTGTAGACAAACAAACCTGTAGAAGATCAGTTTTGAGACCAAGGAACCTGAAGGTGCACAAATCCATGGGACATCCAGATACATCTGTGGGTTCTGAGGGAACTGGCAGATGCAGTTGCTAAGCCATTGTATTTGAGAAGTCATGGCAGTACTGTGACGTTCCCGCTGACTGGAAAAGGAGAAACATAACCCCCATTTTTAAAAAGGATTAGAAGAAAGACTTGGGGAACTACAGGCCAGTCAGTCTCACCTTTGTGCCTGTCAAGATCATGGAGCAGACCCTCCTGGAAAGTGCACTAAGGCACATGGAAAATAAGAGGTGATCAGTGACAGCCAACATAGCTTCTCTAAAGGCAAATCATTTCTGACAAATTTGGTGGCCTTCTATGATGGGGTTGCATTGTTGGTGGATATGGGAACAGCAATTGACATCTATCCACACTAGTGCAAAGCATTTGACACTGTCCTACACAACATCTCTGTAGGATGCTCACCTAGCAGAAATTCAAGGGACATCTTGTAATTGATTCAGCTCCACGGCATGGATTTTGCTAGCACTGTGAAATGCACCTGCAAGATGGACACTGCAGATACACCCTCATGCACATGCACACCTCCTTTCCTCCACCCTAATTGCCACTGTCCAAGGACAGTCATTTCTCTGTAGTCCACATCTGAGGGGTGTTGACACAGCATAAACACAAAGCCTCACAGGTCTCAGAGATTTTGCAGCTCTTTCATTTAAAAAGCAATGTGACCTTAATTCTGGCCATTTCCCTTCCTTATATATGTTCCCCCTCAAATGCTCCTGTTCAATGCCTTTTCCTCCACCAATGGAGGAAGAATGCCTGAGGACTAGGAAAATTATTGGGATACCAAGCATGACTAAGGACATCTATTTCTTTCTATTGACTTTGTTGGAAGGCTGAGGCAAAAGGATTATGAGCATGGACCTGAGACATACTTTAATGCAGATGATAATAACCATGAAGGAAACCATGCAAGAATATGTGATATAAATAGCTGAGTAAACAGTCTCCTGATTAAAACAAATTTCTTCTTACAGCACAAGAATTTTCTGTTTTAAACCAAATTTCTCAGTGACTCAGTTTCCCCAGATGTCACATCAAGACTTTTTGTTGGCATGTGAAACATGGCTAGTAAATACACCTCAGGAAAAAAGCATTCCTGAATCACTAAATAGACTATCAAGTCACTATTACACTTAATTCTCACTTGTTCTTCTCAAAATCTGACTTTAAAAGTTTCTATCAGCTAACCAGTTTTTTATTTTTTTTCAGTATAATCACTTAATTTACTTAATGTTTATATTCATTAAGGCTTTTAGTGGAATAATTTTAAAATATGTTTTCGGGGTCATTTCAGCTCTATTAAGCTTTTTAAATAGATTAAATCCATTGTCTCTGTTTTCTGAATACAAAAGCAGATCTTGCCTCTGAAGCCAAAAACAATTTAAAACATATGAAATGCAGTGGAATTAATCTGTCCAGAACCAAAAGGAAGCCTGTATTTATAGCAGCTGATTTATTTGTTTGATATACAGTATGTGCTCTGGTTTATAATTTTTAAGGTGTGTGAAAAGGGTCACATTATATATTACAAAAATAGCAAGGCAATGATTTACAAGACTTCACATTGTGCCTATTGACCTTCTCAATAAGAAAGCTTGGTGGTTGTAACAGCACTGAAAAATTAAACCCATGGGAGTCAATTTAATGTAGTATAAACTCTTTAACAACCAGCAAAATAGCCATATCAGCTGTTCCATCTGCAGATTATGTTTCAGTTGTAAAATGCAGTTTTTAATAAAAAGTGCACAAGCTTTCTTTATTCTAAAAAGCAAGTGTTTCCCTCTCCATGGAAGCAGCTGCTCCCTACCTTTCGTGTGGGAAGAATGGAAGTATTGTGTTATAACTGGTCCCCTCAGTGGGAGAAGAAAGAAAAGGAAGAAAGAAACTGCTTAACAGCAGTACAAGTCATTTTGTCCAGTTTCCTTCTGAAAATTAATCTCTGAGCTCTGAAGAAAAGATGTACATCTGTTTGTCTTTTGCTGTGGACAAATACATCAGTTTGTCCACAAGGAAAACAATATTAGCCCATGTACAGCTTGAAATAATCAATATCTAGACTTAACAATTGAGCGATGCTTCTTGTTAACACACTTACTGTGAAAATGAGAAGTTAAGGGGAAGATATCTCTTTTAATTATCAGAACCATGTGTCATGGACATTCCAGAAATAATGGTATCGGAACACATCAAAAGACAGGTAAATGAAAGACAAAAAACATTCAAACTGTGATCTTCCTTATGATTTACCTCTTTTTTTTTCTTTGCATGATTATATGGGTAACCCAGTACCTTGCCCAGATAGAAGCTGGAAAACAGAGTATTTTCATATCTCTGGTTTCTCATCCCTAGGATGCTCATGTCATCCACTTTTTGCAAGGAATCAGACAAAAAGCAGCTTTAGAGATATATACAGATTGCTAAAGCTATGTGTTATTAGCCACTGTCCCCTAAAATAAAACAGAACAAAAAGCTAACAACAAAATGACACAGCTAACACATCAAGTGTTCTGATTTTGGCTTACACCTTATGGGGGATTCCCAGAGAGAAAGTTAAAGGCAGACATGCAAAATTGGAGATATAAGTAGCACCTTTCACCTGTTGGAAGTGTATTGGCGTATTTTGGTTTTCTTGACAAAAGAAGGCTTTTTTTATAGCTGCTAATGTAATGATTTTGTGAAATGTGGAAGCTCATTGAAGGTTTGTGCTTCACATTTAATTTATTTTCCTGACTAAGGAAGCAAATGGCAAGACAACTGAGGTCAAGAAGATTGGTGTTTGTGTAGAAGTGTATGAGAGATATGAATAAGGAGATTTGCATAATACACGCTGGTGGGAGTTCTTTTCCAATTTAGCTCGTCTATGTGGGAAGCTCATTATGGTATTTCCTTTATAACTTACATCCTTTCCAGGATAGCAGAATAAAACAATTGATGGTGTAGCAGTAGATATGTTTCTTGCATCTTCCTGTGAAAGATCACTAAACACTGTCTCTAATTCTCACTCCAATTACATATTTTATTTACAAAGAATGGGTCTCTTCAGAGTGTTTTAAGTCATAGTTTGGTGTGCTATGTACTGTACCATTCTCCACACATACATTTGAAGTCCTACTAAATCTGTTGATTATAATGCCCTAGGGAGAAAAAATGAGTTAATATTTCTACACTGTGCTTATTAATGTGTTCAACAATTTCATCAGAACAGGATATTCCCATACTGATGGTAAACTGGAGGAAAGGGGTTGATTGTATTAGCTTGTTAAAAAAGGTATAGACATAGTTGCTGAGGCTTTGATAATGGTTAGAATTAAGGAAATACCATGAAATAATAGATGTCTCTTGTGCTTTTCCTGATTCTAAGATATTTGTTGGATCTGAGAAGACCCCATAAAAGACAGGTGAAACCATTGGGTACAGCCAGTCAGTGTCAGCAGAGAGAGAGCAGGCTGTCCTGTTGCTTGGACATATGCTTGTCCTCTGAGGCTACTGCTTTGCCTTATTATGGAAACCCAAGTGAAGCAAGCATAAGTTAAAATGCTGCCAAGGTGGACAGTGGGTTCAGCACCAGCTTTACAGAGGTGTACATGGCCATCCCAGAGAAAAGGTGAAAGAAAACAGGTTCTCAAGTTCTACACCACACTGTTGAAAGGTATTTTAAGACATGGTTGTCAAAGAAGCCTTTTCCTTCTCCCTTCCCCCTTGGTATCTGAATCTTTGAAAAGCGGAATTGACCAGTAAATCAGCAACATCGTCTGGAGTCAAATGGGCAATGAAAGAGATCCTATTTCTCATTTGATTTGAAAGGACGGACTGAATGTGTGTGTCCAATATCTCTAGAAGTAGGTTTATAACCTTTTGTACCTGAGTTCCCCAGGTTGCAAGCACTTGAATGTAACTCCTAAAAGCCTATCAGAACAGCATCCCAAGCATTCAGCCTGAGCTGCTTAGGTCAAAGATTAAAGAGAAAAAGCAGGGCAAAAGCAACTCCAGAAAGGAGTCGCATTAAGGGTCCTTGTATTGCCTACCATATGGCTTGTGGAGATAGAGGATTTCTAATCATTTACTGTCCTGTCACCACAGGAAGCTCATGCTGGATCTTCTGAAGTATCACAAACCACTATAGACTAATAATCTTGTGGAAGGTCACGTAAGAAAAGTTCAAAAATAAAGCAACTGGGACAGTACCTTGACATTTGTGATAATAAATATTATCAACAACAGCAACTAGAGTTCAGAGAAAGACCTGAATTTCACATGTCAAAATTGCTAGTGAGAAGTATTGGAAAACCTTTTAGACTGACATTTTCCTGGGAGAGGCGATCAGCTCCAGGAATACCTGTGCCTCAGGCATAATTCAATACTGACTATATCCTTTGTCTCCTTGATCACAGAAATTAGAGCTGGAGAAGAGACTCCTAGGTCACCAAACTGCTACACATTTTCAAGCCTTTCCCAGTGCTCATTTAATGAGAAAGTCCAGACAATGACACTTGCACCATTTCTTTCAGGAGACCATTTCTCATCTTTAAGGGGGGTTGGGAGGAACCCTCTTGCATAATTCTTCAACAATAGCCCCTAACATCAGTGTCTGGTAATGTAAAGTGCTGCTGTAGTGAGAGCAGGAAGCAAATTACATCTGCTTTACAATTTCCACTGGTGTAACATAAGTGCACACAACACAGTGTGAAATAGAATCCAGCCCCTAGGATTTCACTTAAGAAAAGTGCTCTAACAGTTACATGTCTCCATTTTTTCCCTTTCTCTTTTTACTTCTGTTGTGGATTCTGTCCATCTGTGAAGTCTAAAGCCCTAGCAGGAGCTGTAGTCATAGACCACATTGGCCATTGTGTGGAGGGAAAAAGGACTTGAGCTTGAGTAGACCAAGGTATTTCCAAGGGCAGAGCACTGGGGTCTTCAAGTGCTTTGCAAATCAGTAAATAAAAGCTATAAAGATACCAGAGTGGAACCTCAAATAGAAAAACCACTTTAGCTCTATTAATAGCCATCTCCCAGCCTAGAGTAGCAATACTCCTGTGATGGCCAAAATAAAACCTAAAAAAAAAAAAAAAAAGGCTGATGCTTAACAATGTAGCACATACGCCGAGTGGACTGAGGTCAATAAATGGTATCATGTCTGTGCTCTCCAGTGTCTGCTATATTGCCCACGTCCCTGAATCCATTCAGGTTGTGGATATGGACATCCTACTGAAGCTTACCAAAGCCTTCAATTCTCCTAATTTCAAAGTGTACCTTTTTCTTATACATTTTGACACAAGCTGAACCAGATATTAGATATGAACAGATGATGACACTGAGTTTCCATAGCTAGTTTCCATAGTTTGCCATTTGTCACTGAGCTGCAGTAGCTGGCTGCATGTGCGTATGTGTGTCACTTAATATATAGGTGGAACAGAAAAGCATTAGCTTAAACCATTGCAAAGGTCACATTTGCCATTTTGTGTAAGTAGCATTGACATGAGGGTCAGTAAAATTAAATATTTATTTCTAATACAAACCACCTTCATAATTTCAGCTAATATGTTTTAATTCTCACATGTAACAGACAAGGAGCATTCATCCTATTAGGTAGCATAGTTTATCTGCCAGCTGGCAACTCCTTACGCCTCAGTAATTTGGTTGCTAGCAATTGTCCTGTTATATCCATAGTTTGGAAGGAGCAGGAGGCAGACTTCCCACAGACTGAGTGCTATAAAACCTTCCCAAAGAGAAAGCGTGGAACACTTCTTACTCTTTCTCTTTCCTCTGACATATCTCCCCAGCTCAGTGGTCTCACGTGAGGACCTGCATCGCACATCAAGCCGAAGGGGTCAGCCAACACCTACAAGGCTTGCTCTCATGTAGCTTTACACCAGGAACACTGAGGCATGTCTGGTTTATTGATTTATACATCAGTGAAGAAATGCTAGGTAAGTAATTGGAGCCAAATAAAACCTGCTGGTTTTACAAATTGGGATTACTGGCTGAAGCTTTCTCATGTCACCTCTACACACTGAGGCAGGTCCCAGGATAGCTTTAGTGATGATTACCAAGCTATAATACAAGCTGTCAAATCTTTTATAATCAGGGGTTAAAATAATATACACTCTGTATTGAATAATTGCTATAAATGCCCTGAGGCGTAAAAAAAAATAATGTTTGAGATGTTGTAAATAATGTGGCTGGATTTAACAGCAATTTGATATGTCTGTTCTGGTTTTTTCCATGTAGCCTGGCCCCAAGTGTCTTTTCAGGTCTGCTCTTCAGTTGATGTTAGCCACAAAAGTAACAGTACCTCCCTGTACAGTATACAAACATCTGGGTCAATCTGAGGTCAAAGCTCAACTAAAAGAGGCAGCATGCAATAAATATAAATGAAGTATATTACTATGATAAATAAAACTGGTCTACATTAATGCGAACAAGCTTGACTGATAGTGAGTACATTTCCAAGACACAGGGTCAAGCTTGGTGCATCTGCGAGGCTGAGGGGGTGAATGAGATGCATTGCTGCAAGCAACTCTGAGACAAAAATCCCCAAATAGGCTATGATCTCATAGAGCAGACTTATCAATTATGGTAATAAAGTCATCCTGACAGTAGACTTTCTGTTACCATTTTCAAATCTTTGCTGTCATTGTCAAAGGAAGTGCCATTTCTTTGCTGTTGTAACTTTTTTCGACAAGAGTCTAGAATTGGTAATATTTGATGTTTTCATCACTGAGGCTTCCTCTCCCATTTTATTCTTTCCTTTATGAAATGTTTACTGTCAAGTGAATGCTCTTTAACAAAATATGTGAGTTTCTTTATCTATAGTAAACAGATATTTTAAGTTTGTATTTAGAAAACATCCTCTGGAGAAATAGAGCAGGAGGCATTCCTGATGAGAACTTGAGGGTTTTTCTAAGTTTTGTACATGGTTTTATTTTTAATTTTAAATGCAGTGGTGGGCTGAGTTCTGACAAGGACTAGATCTATACAGCATAACTCAGGGAACAGTACATCCCTGAGCCTACCTGACTGGTAGGTTTTCAGTGAGGCTTCTTGGAGTAGTGTGAAAACAGACCCACTGCTCAAAACACAGTTTGTGCTCAAGTACTCAGGGTCTTGCTGCAAGAACCAGCGCTAAGCTGAGCAGCCAGACTTGCTGTCTGGGGGAATCTTGATGCAGAGAAGCACAGCGGGAAAAACCTCTTAGCTGGACAAAGACTAGAAAATTAGGGGGAAAAAAACCCAACCAACCAAACAAAAAAACCCCACAAAACAACAACAACAACAAAAAGACCCTAACCAAAACACAACAGTGGCAGTCAAAAGATTCTGGATAAAGTAGTACAGAAAGGAGTGGGAGGCACAACTTGTACCATATCTGATTTCCTTTTCCATCATTTAATAGAGGTCTGAAGAATGAGGAAAGTGTGATGAAATGTTAAACAGCAACACACAAGTCTTCTGTATTTGGAGTGCAAATGACTAGTGACATAGGACATTCCATTAAATGATGTCCATGAAAAGCAAGCACATAGTGAATCATCCATCCACACAGGCTTGCAATAAGAATGTTGCAGAACTCATCTCTGGGCTGATATTGCTGCTATTTAATGTAGTTTCTAGCAACCCATTTATCATATTTATGGCTACATCTAACCCTTTTTACTATGTTCTTTTTTCACGAGTTCTCTCAGAGAAAAGCTATTGTGCAGCTTTATGAAGCCATGAACTGGAGAATAATGCATGACCTAAAGCAAATGGAGGTGAATGATACCCACATTATACTGGTTATCCAGACCTGTCAAAGAACTGCCAATACATCAAGCACTGTTGACCAACGTTGCCATGCCCACAGTTTCCAGAATAGGTAACAAAAAGGAATCAAAGGTGTGCTTCAAAAGCTCCCGCTATTTTATCCAACATCGAGATTAGCAGCAAATCTTGTCATTTTTTGGAAACGGAAGTGCTGGCCTCATCTTTGCACTACAAATCCCTGGCTTTTCAGCAACAAAAAGGAGTACTGCCTAGCTCTTCTCAGAGGATTGTACTTTAAAAAAAAAATAATAATATGCAGAGCTTATTAAAAATATAGCTGGCTTTTAGACTACTTAGTATCTTCCAATAATTCAAACACTAAGTAGCAGCTGGTGGACCACACACCATGTGAAAGAAAGAACACCATATTTCTGTTGAGAGGTTTCTCAGGAGCTTCGTACCATGCAAATCCTTTTGCTTCAGCTAAATCCCTGGAGTATGTAATCCTGATACAGTTAAACTGTTCTTGGATCATTTACGTCCCAAGAAGCTTACTTTGCTGCATGCTTGGTGTGCAATTATTTATAGAGAAAGCCCTCTCCCTTTGCAAAGCAGAAAACAGCTCGTGGCAACTCAGTTGACACTTCATCTGCATTGTTTCTTTTCTTTTCCTTTTTTTCCAGAAGTAAAATTCACTGAAATGTCATGTAGATTCTCTGAGGAGGTACAGAACATAGTTTAAGAATGCTTATATTGGGTCAGACTAAGTGTTCATACTCCCCAGTATCCCGGATAAGCAAGGAAATATAAGACCAGGGAAAGGATACAGTTATGATTCCTCATGTTCTTAAATTTCCTGAACCTGAACCACAACTCTGTGGTTAATTAATAGTCTTTTTTTCATTAATGTTTTCACTTGCTTTTAAAACCCATTGATATTTTGGCATCTGCTTCATTTTGTGGCAATTAATTTTAGCAAAGAAATGAGCATCTTCAGTTCCCTTTAATGACTGCAAATGTAGAGAAAACTCAAACTTTTCTGGATTGGATCCTTAGGATTCCTGCAATTTTGTTTTCCTCTTCTTCAAAATTTGGATACTCATACTTACTTATCTGTCTCACTGGCATGAGTCATTCTACCAGTTAATTTACTAACATTTGTTAGCGAGGCCTGTTGATTCAATAACATGTGTCAATTTGCACTGAAGACATTTAGGCAAGGTGTTACTCACATCTTGATTTTTCTTTTTAATTAAAGCTTGTTCATGACTAATTTGTGCAAACGTCTAATTCACGTAACTGCATACGAAACAATTCCTCATGCTGGCCAGTTTCCAAACTTTAATTCAATTGATGAGTCCCATATACTAGTGGAGAGAGAGAGTTAGTGGAAGATCATTTCTTTAAAAGTTATTATATAAACTCTTTTTTGTTATTAGAAGTTAAGCTTGTTGAAATACTATTCTACCAGCTATAGTTTTCTGAGTTTCTGATATCTTTTTTCAACATACTTCTAATATTAGAAGCTTTAAAAAGTGTTGTATTCATTAAACCTCAATCTAAATTTTATAGATGCACATTTCATACAGCCTAGTCAAAAGATCCCACTGGAATCAAAAATACAGTCATGAAAAATGTTCTGAATGATGGACTGACAAATAATGCAAGGAAAGGAAATAAGATGATTACAACAACACACTTAGAAGATTATAGTTCATTTCTCCCCAAGAAACTGCTGATAACAGAACTAAAATGGGAAGGCTACTTCCTACTTCTTCATCTCTCCCCATGAGTATGTACTATATGAAGATTAGATAGGATTATGCTAACTGCAGAGCTTCTTCTTTGAGTTTAGCAGAAGTTCCAAAGACGAATTTTTCTTCCTACAGTCCCATAGCAACATCTGCTGATCTAGGCCACAAGGGATGGAGTGGAGTCAGGGTTAAGTACCAAGAAGAGTTACTTTTGTCTACAGAGCTGCCTAGAGCCAATCAGTAGGAAAATGCTGAAAGCAATGCTGGGCAGAGTTTGATTTTTGTATTAGATAATGTTGTAGGCAAAAAAATAGCTGAAATGGTGAATGTAGACAGGCAACACATGCGTACATGTGTTTGAGTGAATGCCAAAAACTGAAGTTCTGAACTCTAAAGCGGAAGTCTGCTACTGACTAGCTGCAGCTAGTAAGGGCTAGTCATATAGAATTATAGAATCATAGAATCTTCTAGGTTGGAAGGGACCTTCAAGATCATCTTGTCCAACCGTCAACCTAACTTTGACAAAAATAAACACCCACACATGCAACACCATCACTAAACCATGTCTCCCAGCACCATGTCAACCTGTCTTTTGAACACCTCCAGGGATGGTGCCTCAACCACCACCATGGGCAGTCCATTCCAATGTTTGATAACCCTTTCAGTGAAAAAATTTTTCCTAATATCCAGCATGGCATGTCTTCAACACCACTATTCATATAGAGACACAAGACAGAACCACCAGATAGGGGCTGTGTGCTCCTGCAATACACAGACTGTATTGGCTCTGGGAAAGAAGAAGTGACCCCAGAATGGAGATGAAGACCTTGACTGGAGGAAAGATCCTGGACATGAGTGAAGTTCCTGGACATCTGGGAGATGGATGAAGATGAATGTCAGGGGCATCCAGAAAGCTTGGTGGATGATGCCCAAGGCTGGCAACCAGGAGCAGTGGCACAACAGGGACTGAGCTGATTTACTGCCCAGCCTTCCTGGGCCAGCAGTGATTGCCCTGTAGGGAAGGGAAGTCAAGACCAAATGAACATAACACTGGGAGAAGTGAGTGAGAGTAAGTCAGGTAGGACAAAAGCTTGAATCTTGCTGGTTCTTAAATAAATCCCACTACTCAGATCCAACACCAATTGCTGATTACTATGTCTTGCCTGTGACAAGTGAGCAGAGCACAATGGGTAAATGGAGAGCCCGTGCACAGTCAAGTCATCTGGTAACTAGTGGGCAGTTTGGTAGAGCGACACCCTTTCAAATTAGTTCATGGACAACAGGCTGCTTATATTTTGTCCCTCCCTGAGGTTCAGATGTGAAGAGGATCACATTTCATTACACCACTCGGCATAGTGTCCTGTAGGTAGGTGTCACAAACAAGAACCTTGCCTTTCTCTTCCAGCATGGCTACAAAGATAACACATCCTGCAACGTCACCTTACCTTTCCCATGGGGGCCTACCACTTGGCATGACCTGGGATGTGAGAGATGGGGATAAACTCCTTCCTACTGCATCTGATTTAGACCTACGTCTCCCTGCTCCTGTAGGTCTACAGACATCCCCTCTGTGTAGGGACCTGCTCTGCCATCCTTATGAAACTTTTCCATTTACAAACAGATGACTTCAAAATGTGAGAGGAAAGGGGAGAGAAAAAACCCAAGATGACTCAAGATATGTGTCAGTCAGTCTTCAGCTTCAGTCCTTGTTTTTTTCTGCCTGTTTATTTTTTTCTAATGGCTGGAGCAGTGCACTGTTTGCCAAATGATGGAACAGTTTCATCACAAGAGTTTGAATATACCTTTTACATAACCCATGTTAGCTTGTTGATAAGTGTTTGGGTAGTCCCTCAGAAACTAAATTAGAAATGATGGCAGTGAGTCCCTAGCTGGAAGATGGCACAACTGAATGTCTCATCTTCGTTGACAGGATGAATCCTGAACATGGTTTAAAGAGCAACACTGTACCCTCCCACATCAGAAGTCCATTAGAAAGAAAAGCTTGCTGCTTTTTCATTTTTTGTTGTGTCAAACCTGGTGAAGGAAGCAGGGTACATAGTAAGCACTTTTATGATTTGCCTGTTAGATGCTTTCAGGAGATAGGATGGGGGATGCCATATTCTGAGTACTGCTCTGACCTGCAGCTGTCTCAGAACACCTTAGAAGACATGATTGTGGGATAGGCATGTGAGAAAACCAAGGAGACATTAAATTCAAAATTTAAGTTACAGTTATTGAGGTACCTCTGAATCTCTTTAAATCTGCCTTGCATATTTTAGTTCATAACTTCATATTTGTTGTATTACACTCAATTTACTTTGGGGGTCAACCCAATTTTTATGTTAGTCAACATTTTGTCAGTGTTGGTATTTTTGTTTACTTCTATGCCATTGAATACCACAAAGTTCTGTACTGAACTCTTTTGCAGACAACTGTTGGTGGCAACTTTCTCAGATCTGTCTATCAGCCCAACTGTAATCCATTTAATGTACTTCACTGATGCCAAGTAGTGGCATTAATTGTGCCCCGCCGTAATAAGGCAAGCACCTTACAAAAGCTTATTTCACCAGAATAGATATAGCAACAAAATTGATAACTCCCACACATGTAATTGAGATTATTTCAGAATAATATTTATTGTCATAATTATCTGAACCCCATCTTGATTGAGTACTATTTTGTCTGAGATGGATTGCCTAGAGACTATTTGTGTCAGAGACACTTGGATAACCTCACAATTCTTTTAAGATCACCTTGCTTCCAGCCTCCCAGGACCTTGCTGGTGCTCTGGGCACAAATCTCTTTGCATAATTCTTTGGGATTTTTAGGTATAAGTTATCCAGGCCTGCTGATTTGAAACGATTTATCCCCCACATAAGGGTTGGGTTTTTAAAATATCTTTCTCAGCTCTTAACTGAGTAGTTCATCATCTTCATGTGAAAAAAACAGTTCCTCTAGTTTCATTTTGAAAACAGAACAGGGAATTATTTATTGTACACTTCTGCATTTCCTGTCTCATTATTAATGGCATTATCGTCTCTAGTAATGGTCTTGTATTATTGCTCAGATTTCATTTGTTCCGAATATACTTTTAAAAAGCTCCTTATTTCATGTTGCCCAGAGACAAATCCATGATGTTATTAGTCTCTCTTATCAATTATGTTCACTTCGCAAATTATATTGATTATTATCCACTTCTTTCTTTTCTCTTGTGTTACATTTTGTTGGATTTCCCCCATTTGTGATAGCGTCTTTTACTTCACTCCTGCAATAGAAAGATCTAGGGCCAAAGTTGCTGCTCTTTTGACTGTGGACTCACAGCTTTCTTGCCATTTAACAAACCTTCTTGAAGAAATCCAAAGTGCATTTTACAGTAATGTATTTTCTTCCAGTTCTACTCTCTCTGGCTCCTTCAAAAACACCCAATGCATACGTTCCAGTTTGGATCTGGACTACTTTTTGGCTACAATAAATGTAATTGTCACAAATTTGGTCTCTATATAAGAACAGTCTTCTAGTCCAGTGATTAATTCACCTTCATCTTCCATAGTAAAGCTGAAAATAAATTCACTTTGCAATGGCTTCTGAATTAGACTGGTTTAAATTTTGATTTTTTTAGGAACTTAATGATCTTTTGCTACTGTTTGAAGGAAGCCCTTAGAGCACATGTACTTACACTTACATTTTCTATGACATATCAGCCTTCCTTATTATTCTGCCTTGGTTTAATGCCTTCCTGGCTGCGCCATTCAATCTTTATGGAAAAAAAAAAAAATATTCCCCTACAGGTGTAAGATTCAGATTATTACATTTATCTCAGACAGTGGTGGCAAACCTGTGCTGTGGATGGAGGAATGAGCAATGCCACTGTAGCAGTAATGCCATGTCCTTTCCTCTGCCCACTTTCTCTCCCCAGCCCTGCTCCTGAGAGGGGAGTGGGGTGCAGAACTGCCTCTGAGGGACATCGGGGAAGAGAGAGGGGAGGGGATCTTCATTATTCCCTGTGAGTTTGTGTGGACACAGAGTAATCTCTGTAAATACCAAGCACTCCTAATTAGTAAATAATGCAATTAGCCTAAAAGCATTTAAAAATTAAGAGGCCTTATCTATTGCAAGACCTGTGAACTTAATTATCTACGGTTGGTCCATGTTTAGCTGAGGTCACTTTGTATAGCCTCACGAGAAAGCCTTAGAAAGCTTTCTAATGTCAAGATAATATAAAGTTTGCTTTGAAACAGGTGAGGGTTTATTTGATGCATATAATCAGGAAATAAATGCCAGTCTGGCATATTTATTTGTTTTATACCAGACCTTTGAGCAAAAGCTATTAGTGATTTGGAACCAAATGTTCCTCTTTGTCTTTGGCCTGAAGCTGGGGAACATGATGATCTTGGAGTCCAAAATTGCATTACTGTCATCTGGATCAGAATTTGGATGATGGTGAGTAAACAAATTATAAAATGTAAGTTAAAATCAGCATGTGACAGTATTGATAGTGGCATAGGAACATAGCCTATCAGTTTTTCTCCGTTGCTTAAAAAAGCATTCCACACTGAGATTCAGCTGGCTAAAGTGTTGGATTTAATACTGTCCTGCATTTTTCAGTCCTGTTTGTCATTAGAAGCAGCTTCCTTTGGAAGCATAGAGATCGGTATGCCATTCCTGTAGGAACAGGAAAATAAAAATCATTCAGTCTTTGTTGTTTTGGCAGCTGCTCATGGATACTGGACCCTGATTGTAACAAACAGAGAGCAGGCATGGTTTTTGTATGCCTTGAACTAGCTGCTGATCCAAAAACTACAGTATTAATGAAAATATTTCTGTAAATCTCAGTAGCTTTAGGTCAATCATATGGTCAAACTGTTTGAGTCAAACCTTTCATCCCTTTTCTACCTGTGGCAAAATGTCAGAAGATTATTGTCTTAAATTGAGCAATAATCTATAATTGGTACCACAGCTAAATCCATCTCACATAATGATATTATACCAAAGCAAATAAAAGATGGTATTTTGTGGTAGCCGTGAGCAAAGAAGGGAGTGATCCAGGTCTCTAATGCCGATTCTTGCAGCATTTTTTCTGCTCTCCACATTGTAACCTCAAAAGTCCTCTCATATCTATCAGTAGTGTTCACCTTTGTAATCTTTAGGTATTGCATTAATTACTATATTGCATTAATTACCACTTTAACCATGAGCCTTCTCCTATATCCATGTATGAGATAAAATGTAATTGTTTACAACTTCTGGAAATAGCCAGCACTGAATAAAACTGAGACATTAACTCATAATTTCAGTCTCCAAACCAGGTTTGTGGGATGCAGATTAGTTTAAGAAATATCTGCTAATGCTGAAAGATGCTTGTACAATTAAGTGTCTTCTTTATTCAATGGCAGTTTTCTTTTGTGTGGAATATAGTACATTATCATTTATATGGGTATTTTATGTAGCTATACAGTTAGATGGAAGTGTAAGTATCCCCCTTCTTGCCCAGACTGTCTGTGACATCCCTTATTTAAAGTATTTTTGAATGCTAATTAGGTTTTCATTGCTCCTGTCTTTAGTGTCTGCTAGAAGGCAGCTCCCATCCAGTAACCACCTTGAAGTTACCATAGATCTTGCTAATTATGTTTCCCCATAATTCCAATGGATAAGACCCTGCGCAATCTTTGACAAACGGGGTCTAAATTATGCAGTAAGTGCCCCTGGATTCTGACTTTTTAATGCAGCAAACTGGAAATACTGCAGCTTCAGGTAAATTTTAAAAATAGAGATTATTATTGCATTCAATATAAAATGAATAATCCATGAAAGAAATTCCTTACATTATTTGTCACAGTAAATTAAACTTGTTTTACCCTACACCTGCATTTCTTCTTTGCTTCGAAAATGTACATGAAATGAAGAACCGAAGAGCAAAAAATTATCAGGAACATCTAACAGCAGTTACACTGTCTACAAGGTAATTTGGGATTTGGGGCACTAAGGAAGCCTTGGGAAATTATTTGAGACCCAGGATTCAGAACTCAGCATGAATGTTTCTGCTTAAATGACAAGCTGTAAAGAGCCTATCTGGTTAACATGCTAAATGCCACGAGAAAAGTGCAATTTCAGTCTGTCTGCACATGGGAAAACAGTGCTGAGCTGCTTGTAGCTGTGCTAAAGAATATAAAGCAGAATATGGCTATCCAGAAAGCAACATGGATCTATGGCTAGATCCATGCAAGGTCCTTAAATGTTATACTGCCTAAATTTTAGGATGGAAGGGTATATCTCAAGTAGTCAAGAGGACAAAATAAATAGAGGCTATGTCTTAAAGCTGATCTTTCTCCTTATAGCAGCACAAGGATAGAGATGGACCAAGATGCCTCCTGAACCTTGGCACTCCTGGGGCCAGCCAGTGCCTTAGCCCAGAGAGCATTGGTTGCCACCTCAACTGCTCTGCCAAAGTCACTGCTCTTGTCACCAAGCTGCTGGCAGCCCCAGGACAGAATGAAGGAAGGCATACTGTGCCACACATGGAATAAAAACACTTGGTAGCTGAAGGGGACATGTTCCCAACTCCCATCAGGAGAACAGGTCCTCTGTTTTCAATCCATAACAAATAATTCCATAACTCAAACTGGCAGACCAACACACTTGCTGCTATATGATGTGAAACACTTCTTGGGCTTCAACTGTCCTCTTCCCACCATAAATACTTGGTTCATTTAGGCAAGGGCTAAGGACAAGAACATGTGCAGCCCACCAGCCCCTGCAGCATCAGGGATGCATACCCTGGTGACTAAAATGTTTCTGGAGCCATGTGAGGGCTGTGGCTCCAGGCTCCACTTGAAAATAGGAACAGCAGTGCCCAGGGAAGGTGTGTACTACAGAGCTCTTAATCCAAGGCAATACTGCTTCATTTTCTGCTTCTTTTGCCAGGGGGTGTCATCTAATTGGTGAGCTCATGAGCCCATTGAGTCAGACTGCAAGCATTGGTGAGACATGCTGTCCTCCCCTCACACTTACTTTGGGCATCGAGACGGGTGAAGGGACATGAGATGAGTCCCTTGCTGTTGAGCACCCTCCAGGCAGTTTGCTACCTTACTGAAGAAAAATTTCTGCTAGGTGGCAGATGACCTGAGATTTTTGAAGGCTCAAACTTTGAAAGCCTTCAGGGCATCCTGTGTTGGGTTTCTTTCTTAGACCTTGGCTGTAAAACCACCTTGTGCCCGTATAGAGTAGTTGCTAGCAGTGTCTCAATACAGTTTTAACTGCATTAATTTGTTTCTTAAATGAAAACAAATTTAGCCACCAGAGTGTGATTCTACAGTATGGAATGTCAGGGATACAGATATTAAACTATTGATTTATTATGTGAAGTGCAGGTTACTCTGGTACAGATGGTAAAAGGTTGTGATATGACAGCGGCAGCTTCGATAGCGCCTCTGTGACTTACTGGTGTCTGCAGAGTGAGCTGTTCCTGACCACTTCTCCCATTTACCCTCTACTTCAGGGGTTCTGGGTGGGACTGGGATGTGCAGGACAGACCTCATAGCTTTTTTGTACCACTATGAAGATTCAGAGCAATAACAAGGTTCTAGCTTGAAAATGGGAGTATTATAGACCTATTACTACAACTGTCTGTCAGGCATTCCTCAAATGATGTGCCAGACGTATCATCCATAGGTGAGAAGAGCATTTCACAACTCCCAGACATGAATATGCTCTCTGAGCACATGTATCTCTTTGCAATTTAAAGCAGGTTAGATATTTTCAAGTTGATTTTTTTCTCGTGTGTTGGGAGGATATCAAGGCCCCTGAATTTCACCCAGGCTGGTGTGTCACTTCCCCAGCTTCTCATCTATCACCTGAAAAGACAGACCAGTACAGGGGTCCACATGCATTTGCACCTGCTGCCTCTCAGCAAGCGTTTTGGCAGGCTGCTCTGAAAATGGGTCACAGACCCTCCAGGTTTCTAGAGCTTCCCAAAAACACTGGTGGACTCTCATATTCCTGGGACATTGTTTTCCCCAGCAAAAAAAAATCTGGTGGGCAACAAGAGTCCCTGGAAAACTTCATGGCAGGTGTCTCATGTTAGGCTACCACTGGCTGGCTGTCACCCCCATTTCTCAGACGGCTGGCTCCTTACTGGCCCCCATCCTGGCAGCAAGCTGTCTCCCTGGACAGCTTGGCTCTGGCAGATTGTAGAAGAGTATGTTGCATTTTGGAGATACTGCAATGTCCCTGCTTGAAAAACGTTCTTCTGTTTCCAAAATAAAGCACTAAAGATTTTTTGCTTCCACTTCCTATCTTAAATATCTGGCAGTTTTGTGTGGTTTTTTTTTCTTTTTGAATGAAAGATTCGTCTGATTACAGATGAAACACTCCAAACTTTTACATTCTGGTTTTTGGCCTGCCCTCCAGGACCCACTGGGGAGATGTCTAGAGCCCAGCTACATCCATAGCTTAATTACACTCTACGGGCATTGACTACATAAATAGAAAAAAAAAATTGTTTTGTTTCAGACTGTCTTCCATTAATCTTATGCTGTTGGAGCATTAGCTGATCCAGGAACAGATGCATAAATCACCTGGGCTGTGTATCCGTGTACTGGGGGCTTTTCCAAAGGGATGCATTATGATCAGTCTGCACTCACAGTCAGCAAGGATTAACACTCCAAACGCCTTTTGTTCTTCTCAGTTCTACCCAACATGAAATATTTGAATTGAGGATGACTTACTCCTCTGCTTACATGATATCTAAAATGGAGGACTACAGCTTCTCTCCAAGTGAATAAGGAGAGACAGTGGAAGTGTCTGAAGTAATAGTCAAGCTGAGAATATTCACTTTTGCTATTCTAGCAATTCACAGTATTATTGGCTTGTTCCTTTGTATTAAATCTTTTCCCTTTTTTTTTTGTGCTATAGAAATCTAATTTGCATCATGTCTTTCTCCCAGGAGGGAGATGCTAGAAACTCCTCAGAAGCTGATTAAGATTTCTCTCACTGAGTTCACATTTGTCTTGTAATGATTTGTGAGTAGCCTGTCTTGTTTGAAATACTAATGCCAGAAGTTTGGTTTAATTGACTAAGCTCTGGATCTTCTATAAACTTCATAAATTCTTTCCTAATTTCTTTCATTACAAAGTCCTGGGCAAGAAGTGGATCAGCAATCATTACTAAAATGTAATCTATATTCTACATAGAAGCACGGAATTGTCTAGGTTGGAAGGGACCTTTAAGATAATCTAGTCCAACCCTCAACCTAACTCTGATTAAAAAAAACAAACAAAAACCAATAAAAACCAAAACAAACATCATCAACAACAAAAAACCCACACAAAACCCCCATAACCCCCACAGTACTAAACCATGTCTCAAAGCACTATGTCCACCCATCATTTTAATACCTCCAGGGATGGTGCCTCAACCACTTCCCTGGGCAGCCTATTCCAATGCTTAATAACCCTTTCAATGAAGAAATTTTTCCTAATATCCAATCTGAACCTCCCCTGGCACAACTTGAGGCCATTTCCTCTTGTCCTGTCGTCTGTGACTCAGGAGAAGAGACCAACCCCCACCTCTCTACAGCCTCCTTTCAGGTAGTTGTAGAGAGCAATAAGGTCTCCCCTCAGCCTCCTTTTCTCTAGGCTAAACATAACTTCATTCTCTAAATCTCCTATATTTTATACCTGCAAGATGGACTTTTTGTTATAATTTCTGCAAAAGCAACAGGACCATTGCACAAAGGAGGTATATGCTTAAGACATAAAGAACTGTGGTTAACTTTGACTCCAGACAAAGGGTTTTTTTAGTGGAACTGCATCTACTGATCTAATACTTGTGATATTTTCCCATGATAGATATGGATATCTATATCCCAATATGTATCTCCTTTCTAAATCACTTAATTCACCTCCTTTTAAGACTTCTTTGCACCACAGAACAATGGCATACCTTTCATACACTTACACCTCTTCGTATATTGTCTGCTAATGAACGCCCTTGAAAACAGTTTCTCTAATCTCTGCTAACTAATCAGGCCGCAGAGAGTCCAGTCTATTAGCCCACAAGCTGGTGAATGTCTCAACATCAATATAGAACAAGGCAACAGGCCTATGAGATACAAAATCAAATTTGTCTTCGTTAGGTTTCGAGTCAATTAAAGATGGGCTTCTATTGATTTTGAAATTTGCTGGGATTCCAAGAAATCAACTTAACAGGGTTGTGAGCCAAACCCTTACTCTATTTAATGGCTCAGTAAGGCTTTTCTTCCTGTCCCTTTTAGTCTTCTACCACGTCCTCACATATTCCTTCACATTTATTTCTGTTAAGCATTCCTAGATGGTTTTCACCCAGGATATGAATTATTGCAGTGTCAGCTGTTAACCTTGGTGTGTAGTCTGAGCTTTTAAAACTTCTTTATCCATCCTATTAGTTTTGCCTAAATAGGAATAACCACTTGCCAATGAAACACACTTTGTGATTATGCATCTGATGTATAGCCTGTTTAACACACCTCAAGATGCCCTTCTAAATGTAGGAAATGCTGATTCCTTCTGTTTGCTGAAGTCAAATGGCAGTAATGGAACTATTGGGGTCAAGGAAGGGTGTTTAACTCAACTCCTAAAATCTAAGTTCTTCCTAGATTTTGGAAGAATTTATTCAAAACAATGCAAAACTGCAATTCTAGTAATCTCTGTGTAACTATTTCTTGGATTAACTAAACTATTTTTTTTTTCTTATTTTCATTAATATTTTTCTTCTTCCTTCTTTATAGGACTGACTATCTGGCATACAAGGTGATCCAACCCCTCAGAGGCACAACTTCATAAATATTCTCAGACCACACCTAACACATACCAACAGAATAACATGTTTTACAGAATAAAGAGATGTTCCAAATTTTCTTTTATATCACCAATATCAGCAACAGGCAAAAGGAGATCTTTATGTGTATTGACCTAGTAGCTGGCACATTCTCACAGGAAAAGGGAAACTTGCCTAAGTCCTCCTCCTGCCTGAGGGGATCCAGATCTTCAAATCTCAGGATTTATTGAGCTAGAGAAAAGAAGAAAGAAAGAATGCACCTGTATCTTAAAGTACATGCACTTCTTCAGGAATGAAGGGGCCAGTATATTAATCACTGCCCCTGGGACTACGGCCTTTTAATAGGAATTTGAAAAGCAGTGCTGGAACAGTGCTTCTGGATTGGGAAAAGTGGGGGTTGAAACGCCTCAGGGATCCTCATTTTGTGGGCTTATAAAGTTGGACATGATCATCTCCTCTTCCTCTACTCTTAGCTTAGAAATGAGTCATGCTTGGTGCTATCGAAAAAAATTGTGGAAATCTGTCATGAAGAGCTGTGTAGAGGTTCCCAAGTAGCACAGAGGTAGGGAACTCATGTCTCAGTATGACAGCATGGTGCTCAGCTCCCTTACCCTCAGCCCGAAGCTTCTAGTTCACTGTCTTGGCTGTTTGGGCTTTCCATTTTGGGATACCTAAGCCCTCATGTGCTAGGCTTATTTAGGACTCTCCCTTCGTTTCTGGACATCTTTTCTCTCTGGTCCGTGTTTCCCCTTTTAGTCTGCTAATCTCCATTTCTCATAGACAATAAATGAGACATATGCTTTTCCACAGTTTAATGATTCCTGCTAAGTACTCATTTTCTTTTCATTAGTAAAGTGTGGTACCCAGCATGGTGTGAAAAGCCATGGCTGCAATGTGTATGAGGTGCCCCACCTACATATGTCCAGGAAATTTTTTCTCCTTCTCTCAACGTTTCCTTTTGTGGGAATTTAACATTTTTGAAGAGTTCCTCCACCTTTATGTTAGTCTGGTCTGGGATTTCTTTCAATCCAGTGTTATTTCTTCTCTCTCAATTCTCCAAATTATCTATTTTTTAGGTCCTTGCTTTCAAGCTCCTGAAGTCTCTTATCTGTATCTGAATGCTTGTTTAAGCCTGCCTCAACTTCAGTCACTCTACCTTTTATTGTAATTCCCTGAAAGAAGCTTGCATCAAAGCTTCCATTGATGTTAGCTCAGACAGTAATTCTCTAATGTCTGCCAATCTTCCTCTGTTGTACTTTCTTTGCAGCACAACGTTAGGCCTCCGGGACCTCCTGGAGTCCCACTGCTTCTCTCTGGCTGCTTGCAAAGGCATTGGTAATATCAGAAGTGCACCTATGTACAAGCGTGCTGGCATCAGGGATGAGGAAATATTTTTAGGTGGTTTTTGGGATGTTCTGCGTTCTGTAAAAATCATTAAGAATGACATATTAATGGTTGCTTTGGAAAACGACTACTGCCTTCAAGACATGCCCATTGCTCTGAACAGCCTTTCCTCTCCATTTTTTCTTTTAGATTTCTGAACTTTTCAGGCTGTTATAGTCTCTCTCGTCCAGGTTGGGACACATGACTCATGCCTGCACCCTCATGGCCCTTCTACCTGCACATAAAAAAGAATTACTGAGGAAGATGCATTTCCAGTCCCAATCCCACTTATCCTGTAAAAGTGGTCACCCAGTCCCAGGTCTACAGGCTTAAGCTTCCCCTTTTGCCAAAAAACAATTAAGTTTATTTCTCATTTATGCTTTTCCTTCCATATAAATATGGAAAAATGCCTAGCCCTGCATTCTACATTTCTTCAAAGACAGCCTGTGCTTTCTTCATTCCTCCTAGTTCTCATGTCTGTAATACAGAATAAAAGAAATGCCTTCTTTTTCCTCCCCTGCCCTTTCTTCACTGCCTCTAACTACTGCTGCAAAAATTATTCATATATTCCCTGAAACAGCTGTACTCAGGCTGAAATTGTTCTCTCCTCAGCTTCTTTTACAGCCAGTACCTGCCCAGACTGAAAGCAAGTTCCCCATCCAGTGATGAGGCTGCCTGATGTGCTTTCCCAGGCTAGAGTGAAAAAGTATGTGTGTAGTTATCCAGTGTTGCAGTGCTCAGGAAAACTTGACATAAAATATATAATCAGGAAATTCCAAGGAGACAGGCAAATCCTAAATCCTATCTCCCCCTGTGTTTTGCATGTGTCTTTGTGAACTATGTGAAGCTCACAGGGGTTTAATTTCCCAAAACTCTCATTTAGAGATAAATTTTCACAGTCTCAAAGAGCCCACTGCAGAGCTTGCATTTGAAACTGTGCTAAAGAACTTCATAGTCATCATCCACTATAAATTTGTCCTTTGGTGAATGTTACCCTTTGTGCTGAAGCAATACTGACACCATGGGCAAAAATTTGCCTAGGAGGGCTCCCACATAGGGCAGAGAAGCTAATAACATGAGGAGCACCCCACACTGGGCTTTGAGTGAGAGGCCCGACTCACACTCCAGCCTCAGCTCACGTGGCTTTTTGGATGGTTTGGTAGCTCAGCTGTGCACTTCAGAAACACAGAACAGCAGACAACTATCTGCTCTAGCAGCACGTTCTGACCTGGTGGAAATACCATGTGCTTCATGCCAGCCCTGGTGTTTATTGCTGCAAAGGTCCTTGATTTGCCCTGAGCTTGGGTTTATAACAGTACTGCAATGAATCCTACAGCTCCCACGCTCCCTGTCAAGGGAACAGTAGAGACAACCCAAAAGATGGAATTCTGCACAGGTGATATTATTCCCCTCTAAATCAAAAAGTGGAAATCTCTGTCATTTTCTCTGGAGATGAAGAAATCAATCAGCAATCCTTGCCCTCCAAGAACAGAAATGTATGAAACTGTTGCCTTTGCTTTAAACATCAGGGATATCTGTATGTTCTGCTTTTGCTTTTTTTTTTTTTTTTTGGTTCAGTTCTCTCCGTGCCCAAGATCTCGTAACCCTGATTTAGGTGCTAATATATTGCAGTGAATTCCCATCCCCAGGCAGCTTCATCATCTCCAAGCTGTATGGGCTTAAACACTTAACCTGTCATAATACTGTGATTAAGACTCATCATACGTTTGGTTAGAATGGTTCGAAAGCCCATCTCTGCTTCACCACTGGACACTCTCTCTCACTAAGTGGGAAGGCAAAATCAATTGCCCCCCACATGAAACAGTGGGAAACCAAGTGGGCAGTTTCCATGGCATTTTACAGCATTATAGCCCAACTCCCTGGTCATGTTTACTCTGCACTTCTAGTTCTGCTGTTCACAGCCTTGCTGGTCTTTGTGGGTGAAATAGAGTAATTTTCTTTTTCTCCTTCATACTGCCAATAACTTGGTGGTTTTAAATGACCATAAACTTACATTGCCGTATTACACAGTTCCTTACGACTTTTTGATCACAATACAGAAATTTGCATTCTTCTTGCTAAAAGCCCTAAATCATGGGTCTCCCCAGTACATTATTTGTCGTTCAGGTAGTCCTAAGATAGCTCCATTCCAAACAGTAATCATAAAGATCGAATAAATCCATGGTGTCTAACTGAAGAAGGTAAATGGTGATGAGCCATGAAACCATGGAAGCTCACTAGGAATGTTACAGGTAGGACAAGACCTGCTCGCAGAAAGGATTTTTTGTTTTGTGCTGTGCCATCTCAGAGGGTGCCTGCATGTGTGTGTTAGTTATCTCCTGTACAGTAGAATAAAAGCAGTTGAACAGTAGTAAGCCTGGATGCTCACTGCCAGACAAAAGCTTAAATCAAAACAAAAGAGGAAAGCCGTGGTTCTGCACTAAGCACAGACGGCAGATATGCAAAAACAGAGTATTTACAGGAGCCAAACAAAAATAACTGCATATGTAAAAAGCCTCTCCTTTTTTTGCAGTTCATATCAGTCCGATTTCTATCTTGCCTTCAGTGATCAGGAAGAAAAGAGCTCCTATTGTTTAGCGACATTTCCGAATATTTAGAGTTCTCTAGTAGTAACCTTTTGTTTGGTAGATAGTGGAGTTTGCACAGCATGCTGAGTATGTCGTTAAACATTTGCCTGAAGATCTGAGTGTTAGCATCAATGACAGACTTTCCTAAACATGTCACATTTTCTTTGGCTGTCATGAAAAATTATAGCTACTGTGACTCACACTTTAATAGCAGCTATTTGTGATATTTTAACCTAATGCACAGCCCCAGAGGAGAAACAACAGACACAATAATGCATCTGCCAGTGACTTGCTCGAACGAAGGGACTCCGAGCATTATTAGGATGCCAAATTAAAGAGAAAAGGCTCTTGTGTCAAATGCCAAAGGGTCTCGGTGTTTGTTAACTTCACTGTATTTTATTGTCTTACCTCTGAAAGCATATAAAGAGAAAGAAAAGAAATATTCTGTTCCTCTCTATTGCTTCTTTCTCTTAGCAGTGCTTAGCTGCATAGTTCCTGTGATAGGAAGGTTTAAATACTTTAAAATATACATAAATATATGTATATTAATATATATATTAATATATATAAAATTACATAATTAATACAAAATACATAATGAATCATTAAAATTTTTATTTATATCAATTAAAGTATTATCAGACAACATTACCTTCTAGTGTGTCTTAGTAAAAGATTTTTTTTCAATCTAAATTCTAACAAGTAACACAAAAGTTGCACGTATTTTGGATGCCATATGGAAAAAAGACACTTGTGCTACATTTCTTCATCTTTTCTCTGAACTGCCTTGCTCTTTTGTGTAAGAGAAAAACCAAAAAATGGGTATTCTAGATGTGTGTGCCAGAAAAGCTGTTCTTTTCCAGTTTGTACGGACTCTTTCCCTGCTTATACCAAAACCTCTTTTGCCCTCATTACATACATCAGGAATCTTATCCATGCCCTAATTTGCTCATCTGTAAAATGAGAATAGAAACAGTATCCTCCTTCCTAGTTAAATTCAGCCCTTGCTTGGAAGGCCAAGCCAAGGACTTGGAGGGAAGATGAAACAGTTGCACAAATGCTATGGTTTTGATTTATACAAATTCAGAGATTTATCCCGCATGATTAAGGTGACAATGTTAAAAGCTGTGCTCCAAAGGAAATACAAATAACTGCCACTGGTAGCAACCAGTTAACAGATCTTCTTGTGATGGAGCCCTTGAAGCCTATTTTAAAAGTGTAGATGAATACATCATTCTGGAGCAATATCATCAGCCACACAGACCTCTTTGCCTTGGAGTAAAGGAGCCACTGTAGGATTTATAACAAAAGACGAAACTCTGCAGTCCCATGTGTGGCTTCACTATACATCATTTTCTTTAAAGTATTTGTTTCCCCACAGGAAAAAAAAAAATCCATGAAATGTGATGTTGTTTTTGCTTGTCCTCATGGACATTCAGTAAATCAAGCCACATTACAGCAGCTATGTTCACATTTCAACATAAAAATGTGATATCACCTAAGCAGCTTTGTGAAATATGTTCTCAATAAACAGGACTGAAAGCAAAGTTGTTATCTGAATTAAAGAACAAAACAATCCTAAGAAAACTTAGATTCCCTTTTCAGACCTTACTGTGCAATATATTGTATCTGTTAGGCTGACACTGGCAAATTCATATGATTTTATTGAAAATTTGATTGCATTCTTTAAGCAAGGCACCTAAGCAAGATTTGCAAGAAAGGAAAAGTCTAGTTAGGATCATCTTCCTAATTATCTACAGATTGCACTTTCTGTTTTTATTGACTGCATTCATCCCTCTGAAGCAAGTCTTTGTTTCTAGCAGATGTGTTAGCACAAGTACATCCATCATTATGTGCCTCACCTTTGCATTGCAATGCAATGCTTGATCCTTCCTCTCAGAAACACCAACATGCATTCCTGCCTGATAATGGTATATCTGGATGAACACTATCATGCACTACTTTTCCTAAGAGGATTATGAAGACAGAGCTGAAGTTTTTTATTATAGTTTGATCACAAGGAGCATGCGTGAAAGCTGCATTTCTCTCCTCAAAATTTAAATGGAATTAGTTCCTAGAACTGAAGGATTGCAGCTGTCACATGTTGTTATCAGATCATTCAGAGACAGACCCTAAGACTTGGAATCCTACTAAAGTTATCCTTTCAAAGTGAGACTGCAGAAAAAACATGAGTACAATCTCGGAGGCGGGTCTTTTTGAAACAGGTGTTTTAACACTTTTTAAAAAAACATACAATCGGAATTTTGCACCTAAATCTAATTGACACAAAAATAATCATACAACCAAGAAAAACAGAAGCTGTCCTTGTGTAAGATCCCACTTTTTGTCTTGGTCCCACAAGATGTTAACAGATGTTAACAAGTAATATCAGCAGTTACATCAGCAATGCAGTCTCCCACTGGTTATGGCTTGGGCTGGGATGGTGTCCATGTCAAGGACAGCAAGTGTTCTTCAGAAGGCAACATCAAGATGGTCCTGCACTCGCACAGTAGTGCAGAATCACTGGGATTCAAGCAGTTTAGGGACTTATTTTGGCCAGCTCCAATCCACAGCTCAGCAACAGTGTATAAATTCAATGTGAGTTGTCATTGATCAAAAAGTTCCTGTAAGTTGGACACTCCCCTGTCTAGAATGAAAAGAGAGGTAGCACAACACTCAGCCCATTCTATAAACTGTGCTTTTACTTTCGTAACACATTACAATGTTGTGAGAAGGTGTATGTGGAGGTAAACTGAGATGCTAGTGAAGGACAGAGGAAGGGGGAGAAGGAGGGAGGGAGGTTACAGAAGGAAAAGCAATCAACAACAAGGTAGAAGAAAGCATAAACCATCCTGATTTATACTTTTTCTCCACCCCTTCTGTTGATTGCTTTACCTTCTAGAGACACATCTTTTCTCTTCTTCTACAAGGTGTGATGTAAACTGATTTACGCTGCCTTCCCAACAGATAGTTAACACACCATCCAATTCAAGAACAAACATTAAAAAATTAATAAACTTTACCTTGTTCAACTAGCTTTGCCCCGGCTGTTTTTTATTTCATGCCAATCAGCTACGTTGGTAATATATAAAACACCATTGGATTTGTTGCCATAACTAGCAGTAATAAAAAGTATGCCCATATGGGCTTAAGTGAAACGCACAGCAGTAGGTACTTGGAAAATGTCAGATGCAAATGAGCCTTGGATTGTTCTATGCTTAGCACTATTGTGCAGGATGGCGTATTGGCTTTGCAAGAGAGAGATCATTTTCTCCCTGTTTCACAACTCTGACAGTATAAATTGCTATACCTTTTTGCTATACCTTTTGCTATACCTTTTGCAGCTTGGTGAGCGAAGGAATGGCTTTCACCCATGGCAGTAGGATAAGGGTACAAGGGGGTGGGGCTGGGGGGGTTACTTGGGCAAAACCATGTCATTACAGGCAGCAACACCATGTCCCCTCCTGAAAGAACTCAAACCTGCCCTGTCGTCCACAGTGTGGTCAAGTGGGCAGAAGAAGTGCCCAGATGGCCACAGCCTGGGTCTAGAGTGAGCCGGACCCTGCAGGAGCTCACTTTTGCAAGCATGAGATTCACTTGCACATTGGATACACCATTTTCCTTTGTAACAGACAGTTTACATAATGCTGCATATAAACACCTATATGCATATAAATGCATATAAAGATATAAGGAGTAGTGACTACTTGTGACATATGTGAGACAGAAATTTCCAAACTTAAAGACAAAACACTACATTTGTTGGCAAATAATTCCACAGGGATCACATCTGGAAAATGCTTCAAAATAGGACAAGAAAGTATTCATATGTTTTCAACCAAACTTTTGTTGTATAGTAACTTTTTAATGTGGCAGTTTATACCACATTTGAGAAGTACAGATGTTACAAAATGCAAACTATACTGAGTCACTGCTTCCAGCAGAGAATCCCAATCAGGAATAGTTACTACCAGAAAACAGTACACATTATGGGTGTTCCTGGTGCTAACGAGGCCAGTGGGGTTCTTATTTCCTTTCATGCCATCTTCCCTGTGTAAGCGACCGTTTCCCATTCTCTACCAACCCCCCTGGTGTTTCAGATCTGACATTAGAGGTGAAGCATAGGGACAACAACCCACAGCTCCTGTTTTTAGGAGTTTCCCCCTGGTTTTAGGGCAATGGAAACAGCAGTTTCCCGTTTGTGCTCATGTGGCTGCCAGTCTGAGGTTCCTTTTAGCAGGAACCTGCCACCCTGCTGCTCTGGGTAGCTATGAGGTGGTTTTTCTGACACTTTGCTGTCTCCTTCCAGAATGATGGCTGCCTTCAGCTTGCTGAGCACTTACAGATTTTCTGTATGGGACGTTGTGGCTTTTCAACCCGCTGAGGCCTCGTGTTCGTTTCAGAGCCTCTGCCCGTTGCTGATGGTGGAAGAAAGGATCTGGATGGCTCTTGTTTCAGTGGCAAGTAGAGCAGTGTTTTTCCACATCGCCTCCTATGTCCTGCTGGCCTTCTAATGAGAGGTCCTTTCAGTTGGTAACTCTGTGTTATAGAGATTTAATAGAGCACCCAGTTAACAGAGGTGCACTGTCTGCTAGGGTCCTCCAGGAATATTAAGAGCAAGAATAAGATTTCAGGTCTGATGGTGGTGTGGAAATAAAGACAGCTTTTCAAAGGTCTCTCTCTATAGCCTGCACCAAAGTGACCTGTCAGGGTTTCATCTCAACTTGACATTTTGGCAGTGCTCTTCAGGTAAAAACTGAGAAGGTTCAATTTTGTCAGAACTTGACTTAAAAGGATTTTCAACAGTTCTGTGTCTTACTCCCTTCTGGCAAGGACCAAAAAAAAAAAAGGGGGGGGGGGGGTTACAGGTGAGAATCTCAAGAAACAGAAAATACAGCTTTTACATTGCATTCCCCCTTGGCAACAAAGGGCACAAGAGTGACGCAGTCCATATCATGGCCTCAACACCATTCAGATTTAGGAGAGAGGCTGCTTGCTGTCCTGCAGCTGGGTCATTTCTCAGGCTGTCTTTATCTAGATAATATTTTTAAAAAATTTCAGCTCCAAGTCTGCCTAAATCTCCTACCTTCCACCTTCTCACACAAGCAGCATATTTTTAATACAAAATAGACCCCTCATCTTTGCCCTTGGGTAAGTGATAGAGTATGAAGTAAATAGGTAATATAACATTTCTTTTGGATACTATATTATAAGTTTCCAGAAACAATGGCTCTGGCACAGTAGCACAGACACCTTTGAAAATGGTTTTGTGCTGGCTCACCCACCATATTTTCCTTCCATGGAAGGAAAATACTGTGAAGCCATTTAGGAGGAAATGAGTTCTGGAGGTAGTTAATCATTTGTGCAAGTGCAAGGTGTGGGACGGGAGATAGGATTCTCCGGCAGCAAACACCAGCAAGACACTGAGAGAATGTGTGTTCTGAGCACCATTAATTTGCATTGTGTACACGGGGCTAGGAGAAGTGGTCTAGTTAATTAAACCATTTCATTGAAATGGATTCAAAATAGGTTGAGTTTAGCATTAAAATCAGTTTCAACCCTCATTCCACATGGGTTACATTGAGAGAATTTATTCTGTATCTATCTAATTTATTCTATACCTGAAGAAGTTCAGATATAGATTATGCGACACTGCTGTTTTTATAGAGCAGAGTTACTTGTGTAAACGTTCCTCCATATCTGTGTGCTGTTCCTCTCATTTCACTCATTTGAAAATGTCAGTGCAGACAAAAAACTAAAGGATGAGATTTGTGGAAGGCTAATTGTTGCAAGAGACAAAGGTGAAGTAAACCACTGGAAGTCTGTGGTAGCTTATCACCTCCAGACATCTGCATCTGGAGTTTGATAACATCTATTTATTCCTTTTTATTCACCCAGTAAATCAAAATGCAAGTCAGTAGGACTAGTTCAGACTTACAATGTTGGGAGTGATGTATGTCTATGTTGAAGAACACTGATGAGCCAGGTAGAGGAAGTCAGACTAAAATAACATCTGTTTGATCAACACCTGTCTCTATTCACATTTATTATCTTCACCACATTTCCCATACAATAAAATGGGTGTTATTTGCATAGATAATACATAAGGGAGAGGAGTCCACTATGTACACAGGTGGTAGGCCTTCATCTCAAATTAAAATTATCGTCTTTTGGTAGCCCAAAATTTGTTTAAATGAAAGCAATAAAGCCCACAGGAGTGCAAGGAGCAACCGTACTGTTGTATGGCTACCCTATTTTCTTAGACAATGAGAGATTATTTTTGATTTAAATATTTTTTTTTAAATTTTAATTTCATTTGAGGTTTTATTATCTGTGTTTGCACTGAACTCCTCCTCCCTGTGCTCTTAGCAAAGATCTTGGTCTCTCAACTTGGGATCTAGAGAGAAGACAGGCTGGAGAAATGTTCAGCAGAACTGATCAAAATGGACTTTCAAAGAAAATTTTAATAACTGGAAAGTTAAAGCACTATTCAATGTGAAATTGTATACACTCAAGCTTTGTATTTTCTGACATATTCTAATAAAGAATGAATACCAGAAATACACTAGAATACTTGGTCAATAATTCCACAAGTTGCCACAGTTTTTGAAGAAGAATATGACTCACTGAAAGCATTACTGAGTACCTAAAAGCTTAAGCGCACAGTCAGATTTGTGGTCAAGGGAATGATCATCTTTACAGTCCCCAGAACTGTTCTGCTACTGTGACCATAGACACAGCAGGACTGAAGACGTCCAAACTACACGATGCAAACACAGTTCTTTTGGACTTGTGGAAAGTCCCTGCATGAAAGTGTTTTTTCCCACTTCTGTTATTCAGTCTGTGAAGCAGTACAGGGACAAGCAGGAATTAGGCTATTGATGTTAAAAGTGCCCATTACAGAGGATTTGCATTACGCCCTATTCCTGAGTGTAACAGCTACAAGCACAGGGAACAGTGGAAACCCAGCATCTCATAGAAAATCAAAGTCCGAGACTTTTTTGTAAGTATATCCAATTTTTATCACTCCCTTCACACTTCTTGCTCAGCCTGCCACGTAGCATTTCAGCTTACTTCATTTTCACCAGTTGCATTCCTACAACATACCCTTTGTAATCAACATGATGTCTAAATTACAAGCTAGCACATTCACGGTATCAACAAGCTAAAAACATTCCTAAATAGAACATGACAAACCAATGCATGAAAATGGGATATTGTGAAAGAAACTGTCATTCAGATCAAAGAGGTGGAAAAAAGGTGATCTATAAAACAATGATTTAAAATACATATTTAAATTTCCATCTACCAGTCTCTCCTAAAAGCATGCATTGCTTTTCAATATGCAGTTTCAACATGCAATTTCAGAGCACATAAAATTCCTAATAAGAGGCAATATACTAATAAGAGACAAGTTCATTCAAATGCAAGTTAGCTGACAGGCCACAAAATGCAAAACAACCAGAAAGTAAGCATCTCTTTTTTCTTTCTTTGTGAGGTTTCCTTCATATGTAGTAATTGGTTTTAGTATCTTGAAACAGACAGTAAAATGGATACCTACAAAACTGACTGCAAATAGGTGAAGTGTCATTAATTAAGCAATAATACCCTTTGAAATCAGTCATTACCAGCGGTTTTTGGTTATGGGCCATTAATATTTTTAACTAGCAAGTCATTAATAGTAGTAATGGCCAATTCTAAGGGGGTAATTGTTTGAATAAACTATTTTTTATGATTTTAAAACTTCTGAGAAGCTTGGCCTGTTTTAACTTTTGATCCTTTGGAATGTATCTGCATGAGGAGCTATTTCTATTTGCACAGAAATACAAGCATTACTACAAATACACAACACAGTCTTGCATAGAATTTGTTCACAACTCATATGGCCAAAGGTCTCCCTTGCCTGTATTATTATATCTGTGATGTTGATTCTCAGTCATGGCTTCTATATTCTGCCTTCTTTCTTTTTTGATGACTGTTCTATAGCTTGCCTTGATCAGGGAGACCTGGTATACTTCAGTCATAGCCTCTAATCCCATCTCCCGCATCAAGCTGTGGCTCTCTTTTGATTTAGCTAGGCATGTACAATTACTCTCAGATGAGGTTGTGAGTGGCAGAGAGATATGGTTTAGTCCAGGCAATATTATTTTTGTGCCTGTACACAGAGTAAGCCTAATATTTAGACTCTGTCCCTCTATATCTATTAAAATACTGGAATTTATTTTACAGGTATCTCCCCAACAAGGTTAAATCACACAATTCAGGAGAAATAAGTTGACACAAAAATGTTTATTTCATGAGAATAGTCCCAGGCCTATATCATGTTCACATGAATATAGCTAGTGATAGGAAAGACAGATAAGAAAGATAAGACTTAAAGAGCCTCTTGCCCCTCTGGAAAGCAGAGATCACTTTTCCTCAGGAGACACAATATTTCCTAACTTTGATCCTATCAGGCTAGCCAGGAAGGAAATGGTATTCATTTTATGACACTCCAGAATTCACATCTCTAAGCCCCTCCTGGAAATCTAACTTTTTAAGTTGTCAACCCTTTCCTTGACTCAATAAATATATCAAAAAGGCAGGAGACAAAATCCTGGCCTCAATATCTGTAATTGTATTGTACAGGGAATGGTATTGGAACAGGGTTCAACACTGTCCAGAAGGCAGAACCAGCAGTAGGCAGATAGCATCATGGCAAAGCAGATCAGATTTTCTGATTTTTTCATATTTTAATGTCCTCACCCTAATGAAATTATATTCTGTCTTTTTAAGTGGCCATTTTCCCAAATATATTTACAGGAGTTAAGTGTTTGTAGCAGTCTTTGAGTTCTAGAGACATACGATAATGCCATCTTTCACATGTGACAGTTATTTTGAATTGTCAAGATCAATAACTCTTCCAGTAGACAGGTTTTCTATTGAGGCCTCAGCCCACAATATTTTAATACAAGATGTCTCTTGTGTTGAGCCTGACAATTTCTGAAGGTGGAATTGCTGCTAAACACAACCCGACAGCACCATGGGTGGGACTCTGCTGAAGAGTCAGCTAAGTAGTTTCAGTCACTTCATCATCTCATAGTGGATAATTTCTCTCAAAAAAGTGAGAGTGCCTGCGGTCTCTTCCAGTAATACTGAATATACAATAAATTGGCATAATCTGTTCCCCAAAACACTTGTTGTTTGCATTATGATTTTACTTTCCAAGAAAAACAAACAAACAAACAAAAAAAGCATGAATTAACTGGTCCATTGGATCTTTTGAAATAGAATTGACACTGAATACCAAAAAATGCAAATCTCTCTACTGGTGCTTTTCATGTTTCCTCAAAAGCCCAGGTAATAGAATGTCTTTGAGTGAGTCCACAACTTCATTCATTGTGATTCACTACTTCCTAAAGGTGCAGCAGTTACCCAGAGCTTACAGGAAGGGTCTCTTCCCAGTTTCTCCCTGTTTGCTCCTTATTCCCAACAATAACACTGTGCCTCTGATTTCTCCAGCTGTCTTTTTTAAGCAATTTTTTTTGCAAAGATAATAGCTGCATTTTCATACAGAAACAAATCAGCACATTCAAGGTAACAGATGATGTATGAGAGGTTTATAAATTAACAGATAACAGTCAGTATAGCTGACTGTAATTATTACAGTGGGGGAATAGGGTGATTTAAGAGACCTTATGACAAGGAATCTCACTTCTAGATTGTTAGTTACAATTCTGCCAACTCAATGGTGACTGAAGGACATTACCTTGTCCTGTTTGGACAAGCTGTTTGGTGGCTTGTGCTAAAGTGTTGACAGACAAAGTCAGTGACAGACTTACACATTTAGAAGTGGAAAAAACACAGAATAATTTCTTCATTCTTTGCTTCTCTGCTAGGAAATACCAAAGCTTATCTCATTCCCATATATCTGGGTTTCTGCTTTACAAAAAGGAACTAATTTATGGAAAAACCCCTTTGTTTTCAGGCTTAGAAGCTTAAGAATAAGGGGCTATGGGTTCTGAATCAATAAGTAGAAGGCTGTTCTTTGCATTTCTCATAGGACTGGCCATGGTTTCACTCCGTGGTCCTGTGTATGTCTCATTGATATTCTCAACCAAGACCGAGAGCACCATCATCATAAAGAGGAAATATGGGTGGCAATTCAGCAAACATAATGAAATACAGGATGGAGGATGCTAAAGTTTGATCCTTCCTGTTATGGTGGAGTTAGGAACATGGAGGGAAAAATGCATGAGGTTCTGAAAGCAATTGTACTAAACCTAAACCTGCTGCAGTGTGGGGACAGAAAGAGAGGCCAGGTTGACGGTGAAGTTTGGCTGCTCTCCTTTCTCTGTTTGTGCTGTGCAGAAGAGAATCTTAGTTGCCATGGCTGCCAGGAACTGCTGATGTAACTCACTAAAAATAACTTTCACTGCTCAGAAAAATATAGATCTTATAGACTGGGCAAAAATGAAGTCATTCCTCCTATTATTTACCCCCTTTCTGGCCTCCTCCTCCTCCAGAAATACTCCCCAAGCGGAAGCAGGACTTTAAAATGGAGGACATGTTGTGATGATTTACACCTGAGCTCTATCAGACACACACTTAGATTTGCTTCCTCCCATGCACAGATCCCTGGAAACAGGACATAACTATGACAGATATTTGCAACCCACTCTGAAGTCTAGCCTTGGGAAGTCTTTTTCGCCTCACCATATGGATTAAGCTTAGTCAGAAAAAGCATTACACATTTGATGGGAAAAGATCAGGATTTACCTCAAGAATAAAAAGGATGATAAGTAGGGATAAATAAGAAATAAGATTTGAAATGTATATGTGATATAGTAGCACCAATGAATCTTGTACTATACCAATCTGCTCAAGGCCACCTTTGTGCAGCAACACAACAGCAATGCTAAACATCAACTAGATCTGCAATATATGTTGAAATCTGCAGAGAAAAGACATGTCTGTTGGTGCAGCGTATTGTCATTATGAGTTTCATAGGTGGGGCATTCAGAGCATAGTGGTGAAGTAAACAGGATTTCCAATTTTCTTTTCAGTTCACCTTTACTATGATGCTGTCAACTGGAAATGAAAAAGGAAGGAGGCAATGAAGCAAGAATATTCAACCACAGCTGAGAAAGGAAGAAGTAAGGGTAAATGCCGGTACACGTATAGAGGAAAAGAGAAACACACTTATAAATGTATCAATGAAAAAAATTATTAGGGAAGAAAGCAAACAAGAAAAAGATGTCTTAAAAATAACCAGGCACAAAATTTCCTGAGAGACTGAATATACTGTTGGGTTTTAATCTGTTTTTCACAACAGAATAACAGATAGAAAACCTGAAAAGCTAGATAGGCATAAGACTATGCAGGCAAGTTATACTTTCTATCAGTCATGAGTATCTGGTTGATGTAGCAGTCTGCACCACAGCTGGAGGGCAACTGTGGGATTGAATACTTTGGAGATGGTACCTAGAAGCCTGTCTGCTTAAACATGATTTGAATGTTATTTGTAGCTAAATTACCGTTGTAAAAACTTCATGAACAAAAAAAGGGAAAAGTTTACTTACTAAAAACTTGAGCTATGCTTACTTTGCAAGAGCTAGCAGTTAGCTTCACAGTAAAATTACTCCCTGTCCATGCTACTGGCTGCAGGCCTCAAATTATTCTCTACATTTTATGTCATAGGCCCATTTTATAGAGAGATTATGTAATTTGCTGAGGCTATGTGAGTAGGCTGGAGCTTAATAGAAAAATGGATGCATTTTGATGAAGATGTAACCTAACCATCCATCTACCAGATCCCCTGCCCTTTTTGTTGCTTTCAGCCCATTTCCTTCTTCTGTGGTTTCCACAGCTTTGAAATTGCCTGATCCTAATGCTGGTAACTGGAACAGAAGCAGCTCTCACTGCTGCTAAATACTTACATTACTCTGTAGTTATTCTCTCTTCATATCAGTTATTGGCCTAAGTATGTGGTGGTACGTTTGTTGAGCGAAGAAGTTGTTAAGTATATATTAAACTTGCACAAAGCTTCCTTGGAAAATTGTATCTTATGCAAAACTAAAAAGAAAAAAAAGAGAGATGTTCTTGCTGTAATGTCAAGGAACTCTCTGAAGATAGTATCAGTGGAAAAAGTTTGTTCTGCCCGAAAAGACCCATGTATGCTGGGATTCTGTGCTGCTTAGTGCAGTGACTTTTCAGCCATGTGTTGCCAGGATAGTAAAACTTGCAAACGTAAGCAAAGTCACACACAAACTAGAAATTTATTCCATCCTGTTCACCTCCTGCTGTGAAGCAGTATGAAGGTGCTTATTCTAGAAAACTAAATGTACAGAGGGTGTAAGGTACCCTCAACACAGTCTGACTGAATCCACACTAAAAACTATGCTCTGTACATAATGGGGAAAGCTGGAGACGGAGTAGTTACACACCTAACAACACTAATGAGGGGACAAAACCTGTTAAACTGTCACTGACTTCAAGACCAGAGCTGTGGCACAGTGATCTAATGCAAGCATTACATCACAGCTGGGTAACAAACCTATGAGATTTAACATTTTGTCATATTTCCTAAACTTCTGGGTGTCTGAGGTAGAGTCTGTATCACAAGACATGGATTTTGGTAAGCCACTTACATAGCAAGTTAACACACATGCTAGATTTATGGAGAAGTACACAAAGGTTGAAACTGGAGCTCCTGAAAGGAGGGACCTCTAGCAGACAGTGCAATGCAGAGAGCCTGGGGTACAGGGTAATGGGGTAAGGATGTGAAGGGGAATGTGCAGAGCCATAGAGCCCTATAGTAGGACCAATATTTGCTTACCACCTTTATTAATAATCATGAAGATGGCAGAATAAAACCACATTCATTACCACATTCATTAAATTTGCAGATGATGCTAAATTGGGAGATATTATACAAGTCAGGATCAAGAAATGTAATATAAAGCAGCTCAGAGAAATACAGGCTAGGAATAGCAAAATGAGATTCAGCTTGTAAAAATGCAAGCTAATACATGCCACAGGGGAAGAACAACTTTGGCTGGGGGAAGCCACAAATTCAATAGAAGGCAAAAACCTCAAGGCGACAGTGGGCAACAAATTACACAGGAGCATTCCCTGCAGGATGGGTGCAAAAGGGTAACACAATTGTGGGCTGCGTACGCAGAGGCACTGGCTCATGGACAGAGAGATTCAAGCCGTCTGGTTTTATTCAGGATACCAATTTAGCTTCAAGACAGATATACGTGACATTCCCCTAACTCAGATGTATCTGTGAGGGGAGACTTCTACAAATAGCTTCTGGTGTGCAAATTGTCTCTGGTGTTTGGGATACAGAATGTGAAGGCTGGCAAGGTGGAGTGAGCTCAGAGAACAAAAACAGCAGTTCAAAGGTGGTAGAAAGTGACAAGCAAAGCACACTTACATGAGCTAACACTGTATCATACAGTGAAGGGAAGTCCTACAAATGCCTGGAAAAGGAGCAAACATCCTTCAGAAGGAATCACAGGAGTCCTGTTATTGTCTTGATTAAGATACAAGAACAAAATACTATTATTTAGTAGAGTACAGTAACTGTAGCCTCCGAAAGAGTGGAAGATCTTACTTGTGGGATGCTTTTTGAGTAGGGGTGGCTAGAAAAATCACTCAGGAGAAGCAGTCCTATACTGACAGGGAAGTGATGATGGAAAAAGTTTTCCTCCTTTGATATCTGTTATACTAAGTTTAGAAGATTTGTGTGTATTCTGATATTTACTTCTGTGAAGCAAACAGGGATTCACAGGAGGAAAAAAAAAAAGCAGTAAAAGAAGAAACTTCTAAAGGATCAGCTTCCAAGCTCAGAAGAAATATTGGGGGGGGGGGGGGGGGGGGGGGGGGGGCCAAAAAAAAACCCAAAAAAAAAAAAAAA
>JAOQGH010000001.1:31251125-31264699 GCA_025769975.1 Gallinago jamesoni
CCCCCCCCCCCCCCCCCCCCCCCCCCCCCCCCCCCCCCCCCCCCCCCCCCCCCCCCCCCCCCCCCCCCCAACAAACATCCCAAAAGCTAACAAAGACAGTGTTGTTAACTAAAACCATAGTGAACTGATCACAATAATAAAAAAGATGTTGAATTGCTTCAGAGTTTACTTTGGAGGAAAATCAGAAAGCTGTGGGGAAGGATCCACAAGGGAATGCCATCAAAGACAGCTTAATATTCTTCATGCCCAAAGGTTACACATGCCATCTCACAATAGATATGGCAAGAACAAGGATGGTCACCAGGGATGAAAAGAAAATTACCAAAACAGGAGGGCATTTGGAAGTATAATTTAGCATATATGAAGAACTACATGAGAAAATCTACGGAATACTTAATAAATGCTCAGGTCAACAACATGGGTTAATACAGAATGCTGAATACAAAAACAAAAAGAATGTTTATGAACATCCTTTGATTTCTAACCAAGATAATCAGCTACATGACAGCAAGATATTTTTTCCTGGACTTTCAAATTTACTCAAGTCAAGAGTTTCAGTGAAGCTGGACAAACTGTGTGAAAAAAATCGTATCCATGAGTGAGCATGTTCTTGACCTTTGTGACACCTATTGTGCCTTACCTAACTATTTCTGCATTCAGAAGTACTTGGAAACATATCCCACGTTATGGAAAAATGTCCCCAAGCAAATCTCAGCTGGAAAAAATTCTCATAAGCATTTTGTCTCAGATATTCTTGGATAGTAGATTTGAAATTCTAATTTGAAAATCCAAACCATTAGTACTTCTGGACTCAGTGCAATAAATAGGGGAATCTCGAGGTTGATTCTGTATTATGCATGTGCTTATCTTTATGCTCAGCAAGTTGTCCCATTGCTTTCAGCTCCAAAGGCTCCTGGAGCTCCTGGCAGTGTGTGAAACTGAGCTGAGGAATGCACCTCTGTGGGATCAGCCTAGGTCCCAGCCTGGTTGTGAGACCTAACTGGCTGTCTCTGTCCTTGGGCAGAATTCACTGTAGGGTAGGGCCCTTCCAAATGCAGCTCACAATCAAAAGCTGACCCTGGGGGAAAACAAATCAAGCTTTTATGCATTTTTCAGACAGTCAGAATTCAGGCCTGTTAAACAACTGAAAGAATTTCTGTAGAATTCATCAAATATGAATACAATACATGACAATGAAGATATAATCGATTTCTAGAGCTTACTTCTTCTTCCCTACGGTTTTCTCTGCAGAGTAAGGCAGCAAAAGAGCTGAAAGCTACAGGGCCTGATACCTTTTGTACATCCTCAGTGAAATATTCACCAAACTCAGCCAACTTTACCTGTAGAAAACCATTGACATGGAGGGGGCTGCAGGTGTGTCCAGAAGAGCACAATTTGAAGCCAGTGTGTTACACAGTCATCTCAAGGGAGCTAATTTGGCCTGCAGGTCTTTATTGCTGCTGATGATAGGCGAAATGAAGAGATGCTAAGGCTGACAGTAAAAGCCCACAGTGAGTTTGCAGGAGTGGCAGATACAATCTTTCGTATCTTTTTATTTGTAAGCTAGGTCTGTTCGATAAAAAGACAATAAATATGGAGCTATTTTCATAACGTTGTGTTTTGGTTTTTTTTTCAGAACAGAGCTGAATTTAACTGCACATCATACAGAACTCCTGCCAAAATATTCTCACAGTTTTCAGCTCCTGCAGAAAATCCTTATGAAGCCAGGTTGTAACTTTTGTCATTCTTCCTATAGCCATAAGTCAGGGTCAGTTGAAACTGTGAGAGCTTTAGAGAGCCCACTACTCCTGCACTGGGATGTAGTTTTAAACAGTTTATGGAGAAGAGATAACTGGGAGTTACGATCCAGAAGTTTGATTAGAGGGCCATCCTAAACTTTAGCATAGAGGTATATGATGAGGCACTGGGGCACATAGGAAAAGGCATTGCTAAAGGAGGTTGCTGCAGGGAAGGGAAGAAGGCACAGAAGGAGGCTGATGTTCATCTCTACACAAGTAGTAAATGCTCAGGCACATATCCTTAGCAGATAAATACTACCATCTTGATTTTTCATCTAGGGGTTTATGGTATAGAGACTTTAAGCTCCAATCCTGTGGTACTGAAGCCCAGAGGGTTCCCATACTGAGCTGGGTGCAAACCTGGACTCAGGCTCAGCATAGACCTCCTACACATCTCCATTACTCTGCCCAGGACTGCCCTGGGAAGGATGTTGAACTAGTTGCTTTGCCTGACATCAGCAACAAATCCTTTACCAGAAGGGCTGATATGGTATTTGGAAGTGGGGAGGAGAAAGGCACAAGGTCCTGGGAGCAGTCCACTTGTCAGTAAGTGTGCCCTTGAGAATGCTATGAAGTACAACCTTCAGATGCTCCCAGGCATTTCAGCAGAGTAACTGTATAGTCAGAGGTATTTCAGCTGGAAAGTCTGGCCTTGAGATTCTCAGAGTATATATACAAAAATACTAAGCACTAGTGCAGAGCTACACCCTGGCTCAGAAGGTCACGATTTCCCTGATGTACCTTTAAAAAATGAAGGACCTGAAAGTTTTAACTTGCCAGACTCCCTACCTAACCCCATCTTCTTTTCCATAGTAAGGAATGGGACAGAGAATCCCACAGTCATGCACAATTCAGATTCTTCCACAGTAGAAAGACAAGTTCCCATTAACTTCAAGAGGATCAAGTGCTTTGAGGTAGTTTGAGATTATCTTTATCATTCTAATCTTATGGGTAAATCTATGCACAATACTCCAATTCAAGTGCAATTATTGATGCTGTGTAAATATGAACTCTACACATTAACATAATTCAGTGACAAGCAAGTCCTAAGAGTGACGTAATACTGTTTTTTCAGTTATTACAATTGCTGTTACTTTTGCCTTCCTTGTTATAATTATGATGATGAATATTACTTTTTTTTTAATTGATACTCCCTATTTTATATCTTTGAAAACAGAAAAAAATTACTGTGATGTTCTCCATGTAAAAGTGCCAGAGGGGCTGTTGGAAATACTGATGAAAACGTCTTTCTGTTTCTTGGGTGTTTTTTTTTTCTATAGCAACACTAGAACACATTGGATGGCACTTGGACCTATAAAAGCCGCTTATAACTTATGCAATAAGACAATCCATTAAAACAGACACAGCAGGAGTGAGAGGGTGAAAGAGGGAGAGAAAATCCTGTTCATTCAAATTTGAAAGTTCCTTCTTTCTTTTTACAATATGACACACCAAATGAATATCAATCATAGCCTTCTTTCTTCCTGGGCAGTTTTCCCCCTTAATGAAGAGGGTTCATCATGATTTGCTATGACAATCCTCATTTTTACCCACTATTCCACTGCTTTTTTGACTCCTTTGATTAAAAGGATCATACTGCAGTGTCCCACGTGATAACTATATTAGTTGGGGTAAGTAACTGATCTATTACCACAGGATAATATAGTTTGAAGGCATTTTAATAGGGGCTGGCAGATTTCAATATTATTTGAGGGTCATAGAGTGTCTGACATTTCAATTTGTTATCAGGCCACTCATATCACTAGGGCAATCATTAAACATAGACTCTAATAAGGTTTCTGCTATGTAGGGTCATTCATTATTGACAAGGAGGAGAGAAATAAATACCTTCCCAGGGGCAGCTTTGGCATGTAATACAGTAAAAATTGTACAGCGTCTGGAACCATATTTTCCAGATTTGCTGGCAAATCAAGCATTACATTTCAAATTAAACCAAATGAAAGGCTACAGATAAAAACATTAATACTTAAATTTTGTCTTTACATACTGTCAGAATGCTCATTGTAATCATATATATATATATAAAATCATAATTACATTACAAGTTGGCTTATTTTACCACTATGAAGGGAGCTAATAACCCACTTGTGTCATCTTTGGCTTATGAGGTCTGTACGCCTGGGACATACTTTGCATATTACAATTAATCATCATATATCATCTAACTCCAATAGCTATTTAACAGATGAGTCATCTTCACCTTTCAACTAGGTAGACCTGTGATTTAGCTTGGACACAAAAGGAATAAATTCTTCATAAAGGCTTATTAATGTTTTTCACCCTAGATCAATGCCTGGGTTTTTTGGGATATGTTTTAAAGTTCCTTTTTTAATTTCAGATTTTCTTTGAATAATCCTAAGCTCATATACCTTTCAAACATCTTTTAAAAGTTACCTGAGTTGTCCTTTAAAACCAAATTGAGATACAGAAAAGGAAAATATAGTTTGGAAGAAAGCAAAAGATATTGTTAAAACCACAACTAAAGGGATTTTGACAGAGATGTTTTCTTCTGGAAATTTAGTTTGGGGAAAAATACATTTTTATGAAACTTTTTCTCAGTTTCTCTGGAAGAAAAATAAATTACACAGAAAATTGGGGCATTAGGATGTACTTCAGCATTTGCTGAAGAAACAGCAGTGTTGCACCAATAGAGGTGAAACAGAAAGGGCTGCAACTAGTTATTGTCTCAAGTAGTCCCATAGGCCTGATCCAGATCTCATTCAGAACAATAGGGTTTTTGTCCTGATCTCTATATCAAAAGGACTGGGCCCAAAATAACAGTTCAAGAGAGCATCAAGTGCAAGAAAAAAAGAAGTTGTTTTAATTTACTGTTAAAACTGATGAACTGCAGCATCCGTGGTGATAGTGAATTAGCTTACAAAATTTTTTCCAGGTTTAATAATATGAGGTGTTATTAATAACTCAAGGAAAACAACATGTCTTCCACAATTCAATAAAGTGATTCTGTTTTTTTTAATTCATGAGAAGAGCTTTAATTGGATCAGACGAGCAACCAGCAGACAAATAAATTGACAATATAATTTAATTCAGTTAGTGTAGTGAGAAGGAGCCTTTACTGACAGTTATTTATTCAACCTTACTTCATTCCTGGCTACCAGCTTAGTCAACTCCAACACAACAGCTTCTCTCCAGCTCATCTTTGGGAGTCCCCCACAAATAATCATTCAAATCTTAATGGCATAGTAACTTGGCTCAGTGGAGCAAATTGTTCTCATCAGGTCTCAGAGCTCCCTGATCAGGGAGAGTAACCTTCAGTAAGTCAAGCAAGAGATGTTGAACAGCATCCCTCCAAGCCATCACAGGATATTCCAGGAGAGTCATCAAGGAATGACATCAGGCAAGATGTCCTGGGCACATCTATCAGGTCTCTATGTGGAGACAGAAGGATGCTAAAGAATGAATAAGATGTATTCCCTGGACTCAATAGAGTAAATCTTCAGAAAGAAATTCAGTTATACAGTGAGAAGCTGAAAGACTAATTAGAGTTCTGAGATTGTCCAACTTGAGAGCTGAGAATCCTAACAAAATTCAGATATGTGGAGGTACTTATTTAAAATGGGTTAATAGTGGTAAATATACTGCTGTCTTCTATGGCCAGCCTATCACAAACATACCTAATATTCAGCTCACATTTCTCTGTAATATTCTGCATCTTATCAGACACACATGCAATACTAGAAAATGAAGTTTTATGGTATTGATCATGATGTAAATTAGGTATTTGGTATGTTCATTTATGTTCATTTATTTCATTTCATATTTCATATTTCATTTATGTTCATTTATATGTTCATTTAGTCACTTTTATTCAAAATAATTCACCATATGCCTAATGACTAGGCAACAATGGTTATATTGCTGTCTGGGAGAAAAAACAAACATCTTGTCGTATGATTACCATTGGCAATTTAGGATTATCAAACCTGGACAGCACAAAAAATTATATCTCAGGAAATACTCCTTCATGTGAAATACACTGAAGATAGATGTAGAAATTTCTGTCATTACAGGAACACATCATAGCAGAGTAGTTGAGGTTGGAAGGGATTTCTGGAGATCATCTAGCCTAACCCATTTGGTATACCTCCAAAGATGGAGATTCCATAACCTCTCTGCGTAACATTTTCCAGTGTTTCACCACTCTCACTGTAAAAATGTTCCTTCTTATGTTAAAATGTTTTGTTTTTTTTAATTTCAATTTGTGCCCATTGCCCCTTGTCCATTAACTTGGCACCACTGAGAAGTCTGGCTCCATATATTTACACACTCCCTTCACCCAAATTATTCACTAAATAAGATCCCCACTCACCCTTCTCTTCTCCAGGATGCACGGTCCCATCTCTCTCAGACTTTCCTCATAGAATAGTTACTCCAGTTCCTTAATCTTCATGACTCTTTGCTTGACTGTCTTCAATAAGCCTATGCCTCTCTTGTACCAGACAGCCCAGAACTGGACCTAGTACTCTGGGTGGAGCTGAGTAGAAAGGATCACAGCCCTCAGTCTGTTGGCCACACTCCTCCTAACGCAGCCCAGGATACCCTTATTCTTCTTTGTTACAAGAATATGTTGTTGTTCAGTTTTCTGCCCACAAGACCCCACACGTGCTTTTCCGTCAAGCTACTTTCCAGCCAATCAGCCCTCACTCTATACAGATGACTGGGGTTATTCATCCCCAGGTGAAGGGCTTTGCATTGCTCTTTTCTGAACTTTGGGAAATTCTTGTTGGCCCATTTCTCCAGCCTGCCTATGTCTCTCTGAATGACAGCACAATCACCTGGTCTATCAATCACTCCTCTCAGCTTTGTGTTGCTGAAGGTGCACTCTGCCCCATCATCCAGGTCATTAATGAATATGTTAAACAGTACTGACTCCAATACCCACCCTAAGAATTCCCAACTATTGACTGGCCTCCAACTGGACACGTGCAACTGTGATCACAACTCTTTGAGCATGGCAGTTCAGCCAGTTCTCAACCCACCTCACTGTCTACTTACTCTGTCAGTACTTCAGCTTGTCTAGGAGGATGTTATGGCAGACAGTGCTGAAAGCTTGACTAAGGTCAAGATAAACAACATCTATTGCTCTCCCCTCATACACCAAGCCAGTCATCTCATCACAGAAAGCTATCAGGTTGGTCAGGCGTAAGATCCCCTTCATAAATTCATGCTGATTATTCCAAATCACCTTCTTGTCCTTCATACATTTGGAAATAGTTTCCAGGATTATTTGCTCCATCATTTTAGTACAAGAAACTGTAAAAAAGAAAACATACACACTCACTTGAAAAATACTTGGAAAATGGGACAATGTTGTGTTTACAAAGGCAGAGAAACATAACAGTATAGTTAGTAGTTTTCTTGCCCTTGTCCCTTTAGTGGTTGAAAGTCTCATCAAGTTTAAGAGGGAAGCCTGTAAAGTGTTTTTGGCATGCTCTCTGAAGAGCATGTTGCAGACACAAGAGGTTTGAATGTGTGATAATGTCTCTTTCCAGTCAGAAGAGGCAGCATAACTATAGTCAAGCGAGTTCTCACATCTCAGTGTGTCCCAGAGAGAAAGAATAGATGAGACAAAGATCAGGAGTTTGAGTCAATTTACATTCAAAATCACCAGGAACTCTCCACTGATTTTTGCTAGAGGCAGGATCAGGCCTGTGACATTAAATTTTATTGTAGTCCTTTAAGGGAATATCATATGAAATGTGCAACTGTTTTTGCAGTCATTAGATTATCTCCCATTTTTCATTTGGTTAGCCAAGGAATGATGATGATACAGAATATTCTCTGTTGAAGTGTGAATGCAGTTTCTGTTAACATGGACAATCTAATGGTAGCACCCCAGACTCATTGGAGAATGTATTTGTCACCATGAAACATTAATCCAAAGGCACCATGCAAGGGGTAGCTGTCAGATCTCAGCAATAAAATTGAGTTCCGCCTCTGCATTTTAGAAATCAGAAAGTATTCTGCAGAAATATTAAATAAATCTGTGTGCCTAATTTCATGTACACAAATCAGAAGGAGAAGGAACCAGAGGTTAACATTTTGGCATTAGCTGTCATCTGCTGTGCAATTATTGTTACAAAACATAAAAAGGATTGGAGACCATAAGAATTTTTACATCAGCAGCTAATTTAGTAGTAAAAGTAACTTGCTTCAGAGCTGCTAATTTCAGTTGAAAATATACCATCTCTTCATGCTTGTTGGAGTTGGATTCATTTTGCTTACGTATTTCAGGAAGAGAAATTAGGTATTTTCAATCATAGTTGTATATCATATACAGCTGCAACTGTTCTAAATCTCTAGAATCCCAACAATACCTGAACTAATAAACATCAATACCATTGCACTATCAAAAGTGTTAGTTTCATGCCCTATTCTACATTATTTTCAGTAATCTAATGCATCACGCTCCACTTCTCTTGGCCTTCCTTTTCCTGTGCATTTGACTCTGCTCTACCTCAGAACCTCTTTCTGGTTCATAGCAGGGATGCTACGTTTCTCCACTCCTTCTCTGGGAAAAGGAAGGGGCTGAAAGGGGGTTGTGCCCAGTTCCCGGGGGTTATTTCTTTCAGCCAAGGGAAGTCTTTTTCTTTTCCAGGAATGTGAGAGAGAAGAGCAGCACTAAGATTCGGCTATGATCCATGTGATCTATGGTTTTAAGAAAAATGGATGAGAAAACTCAGTGCTGGGACAAATGATGATCCCAGGAGGGGTGATCTGAACACCCTGGCACTGGGTCCTCCACAGTGAGATTAGCTCTTTTACTTAGTGTGTTTGTAAAGGGATAGAAATACCCCACAGCACTCCCAAATGGCTTAACAGAATCAAGATAGGTCCTTTTTGATGTCTGTCTGTTTCTTAAATTCTTCCAGAGTCATTTGCTTGTGTCATATTCATTTAAGTATCAACACCTATAGGAATACTCTAATGTCCTTATAATAATAAAGAAAATATTTGTTGTATATGTTCACTAGCAATGCTGCATATTTCACAAGGCAATGAGGCAAAACACAGTCTGTAGGAGAACTAACATGGTCAGAGCAGTTCAATAGTTAATCTTTTCTGATGTAAACAGGCAATCATCAAAGACATAGTCAAGTAAAATCCCAGTAGACATGCCAAATATAGGAATGGCCCAAGCTGATCTAAGGGATATTTAGGTATCTATCTCTGTGCAGTATGGTCTAAGAGGTCTGCACAGGCTCAGTGCCTGAATTCAGCAGGGTCTGGGCACTCAACAAATGCAAGTCAGTTCTCTCCACTGCCAAAATGAATCAAACTGAATTGAATTAGGGCTGGTTTAACGCTGAATAAGAATGTCTATAATGGGGATCAATGTAGTTTAACAAACCCATTTTAACCAATATTATTAGTTTGTTCAGATTTACGTTTCTAGCTTTTCCCACACAGTGGAGCTCCCGGGAAACACTACATCATGAATACATGGTTTAAACTCAACACCATCAGTGCAGGCATAGTGGGGTGGTTAAGTACAAAACCCTTCCAGATGAGTGGTGTACATTAAGGGCTGCTGCTCCAGTGTTACACGTCTACCTCATACATTTCATTGAATCTCCAAAGCAGTTCTTTTGTATCTGTGAGGAATAAACTGGTGCAGGTGGTTACCATGTAGTAAAAACCTGCCAGCGTCACACTCACTCATTGCGGTGGCACAACTAGCTGTGGTTACTGGAGCTGGGATGAAAAAGAGCGACATCTACTCTACAGGCTTTTTTCAGTTCCGTCCCCTTGTCCCCACCCACCCAAAAGCAGCTTCTGGTTGTGCAAAGTCCTTCACATCTGAGAGGATGGGCAGTTTGTTGCTGTAGCAGTACAGTAGCTATTGATGAGGACATGAAGCTGAATCCTGAATTATGCCTCTTATCCCCTTTCAAAGCTTCACCTTCTGTGTGAGTCACTTAGTTCCTGATTCTTGCCCAAAAATGTGAAGAGGGAGAATTCCGAATCATGTAATGAGCTCTAACATTTACCCCCCCAAAAAAGCACAGAAAAAGTGCTGCAGATAGAAGTCAGTAGGTATTTCTTGTTCACAAGCGAGAGAGTCTTTTGGATATAATGATACCAAAATAGCACAGAGTCAGTTTAGGTTTGTCTCACTCAACAGCATTGGCACTTCTTGATTCTTCACATCACCTCAGAAGTTAAATATCTCAAGAAAATATCATCAAATGACGACTCTTAGAGGAAATTTGTGTGGAGGTCAAGTGGGAGATTTTAATTCTTTCGGAGATGCATGGGAAGAAAGATACCGAGTTGGCATCCAGGAACTGCTCTGACAACAGAAAAGACCTTTCAGTGAACTACAACTATTTGATACGCTCTGATAAAAAGCTCACCCGTGCATCCCACCCACTGGGAACTCTAATGCACCCATCTATTTACCAGTCTTCTGCTGGTCAAAACGAGTCTGTTTCTTCACTCATTTAATCACTACCTACCTTCCCACAACTAAGTCCTTACTTATGAGTGTGCTAACTAGGGCTGATCGGAGCTGTGAGTAGGAAATGTAATTTTGTTCTCCAATTGCCCTATTCATTATCCTCCTCAGCATTTATACTCTGCACAACATTAGGACGTTGCATATAGTGTGATCATTTACTATGTGGCTGTGACTGCCAAAAACAATGAATAAAATAGAGTCTTCTGAGAGAATTATTCTATATACAAGAAAAACACAGCTTGTTTTAATAGGGTTTAAAAGTGATCAAGTGTAGTGCAGTGTTTGCACAATACACAGTCTTCGTTATCAGTCTTCTTTTATATATAGAATACACTTGGTTAATATTTACATAAGTCAAATGATTCATTAAGCAACATACCACTTCTCAAACCTGTGTGGGTCAGAATGCAATATTGTACCAAAGTGCTTTGTTGTTAATAGATCTAGGGATAGGCAGAAGGAAGAGGGGGGGTGTTTTTCCTCCTCTGTTCAGCTAATTTTAGATACAAATGTTTTATCAGGCTCTAGGGACTGGAGAAACACAAAACTGCTGTGTTTTTTTCTCCCAAAACCAGCTGCTTTGATCTGGTCCAGGCAGGAAAGTGGAGGAAGCGTTTGTCTGAAGCAGGAAAGAAGATTTCAGAAGAGCTCTGGCTTTCCAGATGGTTCCTTCTGCCTTCCCTTCTCTTCCTTCTCTCTTCCTCCCTGCCTGGATGGATTGGTGTCAAGCTTTAAAAACCAGGACTGATTGATACAATTATTTTTGTTGCAAAAATGTGTTTTTTTTCAGAAGAAATCCTTCCATGGGTTAAGAGTATGGACAATGGGACACAGACATGGGACCACAGAGATAAAACTCGAGTCAAAAAAGGTCTTTGTAAAAGAGTCTGCAATATTTTTATGAACAGCTACAGTTTTTTCTGCAGTGCTCACCTGTGTGACCGAAAGTACACAGAGGCATGAAATATTTTCCTGGAGGGAAAATGCACAATTGAGTTGCTTTTCATGTAAGTGATTTTCCTTCTAAAAATTAAATATGAAATTACTAATGTCATATAAATCGGATAATGTTTATAAGAAATGTAGTTTTCACAGCCTAGTCAGAATTACTCAGTCCTGTACATCTCGTACACCTGAATTATGCATCCATTACCTGGCTTTTCATCAGAGAATTTTTATGCTTTGGAAACAGCTGCTGTAGAGATCACCTCAGTGATCAGTGACTCCAGTATAGGTAGGAGAGGTCTCATCCAGCACCCACAGTTCAAAAGCGAGCAGAGGCTGCTTTGACACTGGCACTGCTCTTCTACAGTGAAGGTCCTGCTTCTTTCTTGAATACAAAAGTCATGTAGGAATCTTTAAAATTGACATGTTTTAATTAAAAAATACTCAGTATTTTTTGGAAAAGAGTATACGTACTCACAGGGACTGACCCACTAACCTCTGTCTCAATCAATTTTTCAATTCCTTTGGCTACCGGTGGATTACTGCAAAGCAGATATTGTAGCATTGCCTGCATAGTCACATAGCATTTTGAAGCACTTTGGATTATCATGGTTATGAAATGTGCTTTTTGGTAAGCATAATTTGCAAATCTTAGCCTGTTCCAGAACACCAAGTGCAAAACAGGTCACGGTTTAGTCAGTGCTACTCAATACAAAATCATTGATACTGCATTGATACTGCTCGCAAAGTTTCTGGGCATTACTGCAATATACATATTTCATGCAAAATAAAAATAATAAAGAATAACATTTCCATGTGGATCTTCTTTCCATATGGAGAAAAGCCTAATCACGGGAAAGGGAAATACTTGTTTCTGTGGAGATGCATAGTGAAATATTCTGTAAAAACATGCTTTTGCAGGTCAATAACCATGGCCTTCTCTATATGGAATTTTTTTTTTCCATATAGCGTAAGATAAGGGCCTAATGTGATGCTGTGTCAATAGAATAAATTCTCCCCTCACTCTTCTGGACATGCTGGCTGTAAGTTTCTTTTGATATGTCTGCTAATTGGGAAGCAATTGCATTTGCAATCTCTTCAATTGCAATTGAACCATTGCCCTTGTGCAATGGTAAAAGAAGTTGAATTAAGAAAACTTGTTTGTATAATTATGAAATTGAAACTGATGCCACAGACCAGCACATCCTTTTCCAGATATGGCTGAGGTGGTGAAAAAGAGCTCAACATCTTTTCCTCCTCACCAGAAAGCCACTGCCTCCCCATGTGCATACATCTGCTACCAGTGCAGGGTGTTTCTACACTGAGGTAGAACACCGAGTGAACATGCTGAGGGAAACATTAATGCTCTCCTGTACAGTGAAGCTCTTGGAATATGTGCTACATAAAACTCTACACTTACTTCATAAAAAAAGCTTTAGAAATGGTGTTGGTGTTCTGTCTTTGACTCCAACATTTAGTTGGACACTGCACAGGGCTCAGAGCTGGGGAGGAGATGGAAAATTAAGTTATTTTAATATTTGTCCGCATGTGTTTCTGGCTGCAGTGCCTCTATCACAGTCCAGCTTTCCAGAACATTAATTTAATTTACAAAAAGCCTGGAACAATACCGGATAATTAGACTCAAAGAGCCACTGTGCTCTGGACCCTCCCTAACACACGTGGAGTTGTGAGTGGGAGTGACTGCAACATACTCAGATTTAGAGGAGGAAAACATCATGCGTAACATTAAGGGATAATGAACTGAACGCCTGTGCCCACTCTGTAGTTCTACCCCTTGGAAATGCTTTTAAACTCTGACTGATCCAGCTCTGCAGGTGCTGGAGAAGAGCTCTTGCAGTGGGGAGTGCAGGCCATCAGAGTCTGTGGCTGCCAGCAAACACCCACTCTGCAGCTTGGTGGCACCGTGAAGGCAAAGGCTGCCTTGCCAGAGGCAAAAAACCTGTCTCAGAGGAAAACACAGTGTCACAGACATTTCTGTTTCTGTGTGGTGGTGCTGACACGTGAAAAAGTCATTTACACTGACAGTATTCTGGCTTTGTTAACCCTGCCAGTAATAGCAGACAAGTATTTGCTTCTCCAAAGAGAGTCTGGAGCAGCGCTGTATTCCTCTTTCCTAAAAACCAACTTGTGTTTGCAACAGGGTGGATTATCCAGCCTCCTGGTAATACCACCCACCCTGTGAAAGCCAGCGCCTCCCGTTGCTCATCTTCTGTGTAGGTTCAGTAAATCTGGTCACAACAACCCCAGGCAGCGCTACAGGCTTGGGGCAGAGTGGCTGGAAAGCTGCCTGGCAGAAAAGGACCTGG
>JAOQGH010000001.1:31264799-31279413 GCA_025769975.1 Gallinago jamesoni
TTTTAATGTGGTTGGACTCGATGATCTCAAAGGTCCCTTCCAGCCACTAAGATTCTGTGATTCTGTGATTCTGTGATCTGTGCCTGCCTTTGGCACTGTGTCACCCTGAGGTGCTCACCACTTCCACAGCAAACAGTTACTGTATCTGACACGTGTCACTCCAACTGCAAAGATAAACTGAAGCTTCTAATCCTCACATCCTCACAATTTGTTCCTCTTTCTTAATGAATACACCTCTGGAAAATCTCTCCACATCATTCTCTTTTAACAAGAAAGAAGTTTTCAACATTTACTTTATTGAGTGTTCTGTAGATTTTGGGGCTGTAGCCGTGTAGCCAAAACTACTTCAATTTCTCCCAAGCTGTTTTTGGTACGGAGTCCCCTGCTTACAATCTTATAGATCCCACATCTGTCCCCCTTAGATAGCAGGGATATTTCTGCAAAGCAGTTGGCAATCTTATGTCGTCTGGAATAATAAACGTCCATCATGGTGGGCCTCAGATACATGGATCTAAGCAAATGGGCAATTCTTAGTTACACTGTAAGAATCAATCCTCGCATAGTGACAGAGAGTGGTAACACAGCCAGTCAATCAACACCTGAGAGAAAGGACAAGTAAAACAGGTACCCAACACCTAAAGAAGCCTCCTTCGCACAGACATCCAGAGCTAAAGTGGATGTGACAGGCAGATTATCTGTTATCAGAAATCTTTTTATCATATATTATTCTGACTCCAAGGCAAAATCAGGAAGGAGTCACAAAACTCATGCCCCTGGTTTGACTTGACAGCCAAGAAGGTAGAATTAAATGAGAAGTCACTTTAATGAATTTGTGGCAGTATCAGTGCAATCAGTAGAATAAGAAAGTAGGAGTGGTGCAGCGGGTCATAACTAGGCAAGGCAGGGTGGGAAAGGAAGGCAAAGCAATTAATATGTGTGCCATGAAAGGGAATGAGCCTAATTAGTTCCATACTGGTGCCACACTCCGACAAGAACTGAGCCCTGGGTTAGGGGAGCTATAGCGAGTGCAGGACCACCACTGGGTACTGAGAGAGGAGAATGGAGAACATTCTGCCTAGCAGGTGATCAAAAGCAGATCCTGCCTTCATCATTTGCTCTCTGCAACATCTGGCAAATATCTGTCATTTTACTGACAAGCAGGGTTAATCTGATATAGGTAGATAGGTATAGATGATAGATGATATAGATATATTAGATGTAGACAGATATACATATAGGTATAGATAGACACAGAGACAGATGCAGATGATACAGACACAGCCTTGCCCTGCCTTCCACATGCAGCACCCTGACACACCATCAGCAACAGCAACTAGATTAGCACCTGACATGCCGACAGGGCAGCCTTCTGGGAAAAAAAGGCCAAGAGGTGGTTAAATACCATAAATCTGTTGGGAATAGGCCTGTCTGAGGGGTTGGATGAGTAGACAACAGCAGAACAGAGAGAGCCAGAGAAAGACTGAAACTGCTGTTCTCTCAGTTCACCCCTCCTGTGTTTCCTTCCCAAATTTTCACCTTCCCTTTTCTCTTTTGCTCTGTGATGGTGCGATTTCACGTTCTGCAGTGGAATAGCTGATAACAGACATGCCTTGGGAGAAGCAGCACAGACTTCTTTTCTGAAATGACAAAGAACTGATGAAGATTTGTGAAGTGTTGGGAACAAATACCACTCCTGCTTTTTTTAGTCTGTGAACACACAAGTTTGGCTGCAGTCTTTCTGTTATTGACCCTGTGATCTTTCTGCAATGCCTTCATCTCTCCTTTTCTCTCCTGTACCTTCTGCCTCTCGGAAAAGATTTATTGGCAGTTGAAACTTCCATTATAAATGTATTTGAAAAATTAAATCATTGTCGGTGTCAGAGGTTAGAAGTTCTTCTTTAAATATTAAAAGAATTCACGTGTGGTTAGAAATAGATAAAGAGACGACAGGACTCTTTTAACATTGCATGCAAGTAGCACCTTAGCCCATTCTAATTGCTTACTTTTAATCATGGTCACCCTGATACCTCTCCAAACACGCATGCACAGAAGATGGAACAGATTGCAAAGTCTGCTTCTGGGGAGAAAACAGTCTAGTTAGAGTCCCCTTGGCCCTGAGAGGTACTTGGGGACTTAAGCTCAGGGCTGTGCCTGCCCACACAAGCACCTCAGCCTGTTGCATCTAGTGACAGGAGCACCACGAGTTCTCTCCAGAGCCCACCAGCAGCATGCCTTCAGGCCCACGTGTTCCCAGCTGTCCCCACGGTCTCACTCCGCTGCCATCTCGCTGCTCAGGACAGCTTGCCAGCATCACTCTCCTCCCTCCCTCAGCGCAGGCAGACTGCTCGGGGCTAGTACAACTAATTCAGAATCAGCCTTTACTGCTCCCCTTCAAACAGCAGGGGTTAGTAGTTTTTCTCTTACGTGGAAATAAATGTAAATTTTCCAGACCCTCATCTGAATGCAGCCTCATGTTAGGGAAAGTGTTGTGGTGAACTGTTAGATTTTCACTGAAGGTGTGGTATTAGCTGGTGTGTAACCTCCCAAATAAGGATGGAACAGCGAGTTCCCAATTGCGTCCTGGCACTTTCACCTACGACTGAGGAACACACATTGGTAAGACTTGCCTCAAAGCAGGGAAGAGATTGGATCCAAAACCAAGCAGTAGTACAGTGGAAATTAATGCAAAGAGCCATGCCTCTTTCCCAAGCACACAGAACCTGCCCTTCTCACCTCTTTGAAATGAGAGCATTTCAAGTCCTGAATGTTGATGGGTAGTTGCTACTGGCTGGCTGTGAAGAGACCAGTTCAAGCCCTTGTCCTCCAAAAGCATGGACAAAGGCTCTGAGCTCATTACACGCAATCAAGTTCCTATGGCTTAGCCAGATGCTACATGTCTGCTGAGCAATGGTATACAACTGGATGCACGTCCTTAGGTCACTTCAGCTGCAAAGTAAAGTGCATGAACTTAAATTCACCACAAAATGAAATGGGAAAGTCAAACCTCATCATTTCAAATTTTCCCACAAAAAAAGAAACTCTAGAAATGGATGGGATGTCACAAACCGTTTCAGTGGAAATGAAACTGGTCTGTGAGAGAAGACTGTTCATCAACATGGTTTTGGCCAGTTCTGTCAAAACAGGCTTTGACAGAAAATGTTCTGCGCTTTTTTTACCCAAAGGCAAATGAAAGACATAAATCTGTGGTGCTGTGACACTGGTGTCTGCAGGATAACTTCTAATGATTTGTTTGCTCCATCTGGCAAAAACTTAAAAGGCTTATTGTGTGATTGCAAATAATACCTCGTGTTATTCTTAAATTGTCATTTAAAATTAGGCCATTACAGCAGAACCTACTGCCATATCACCAAACACAAAGAAAAATGCCAATTTTGGAATAAACAGCCTGAAAATATAACCAGGTGGCAAGAAAATTACAACTTTGAAAAACCTAGAAGAGGAAGAAGGCTCTGAATACTTAGTCAGTTGTTTAATTAGAGCTTCAAAATTTCCCAAATGAAAAAAAACAGCATCTGTGCATACTTTTTACCTCTATCTTTCAAAAAGTAAAACCATGTCATTGTAGAAGAAGAAAACATTTCCTAATACAATATAACTTCCATTTTTCAATATTGGTAATAATAACAATGTGTTTATGTTTCTAAAGAACACAAACCAATGAAATTTCTGTGCTGAACAGAAAAGCACTATATCTAGGAAAGCCTCAAAAGGGCAACTTGGCTTCATAATCAAATACCAAAATGATTTTGAAAAATCTAATAATCTACCATCTCCCAGCAATAAATAATACATCCAGCAAACACAAACTTAGAAGGAAAAAAGTCTTCAATCACAGTAATAGTTCTCCTGCTGCCCAGTATATCAAATTACCTTTTCCTTTTCAAAACAATACATTTTCCCAATCCCATTTATTCCTATAGCCTCTGGGCCGGGTTCTGATCTCAGATACACTGTTCAAATCCAAAGTAACTAAACTGAAATCGTTGCTTTCAAGTGGGACATTTTCTCTGGGTTAAATGGGAATTATTGACCATTGGAACTGCACAAACAGATTACACAGAGGTAATTTTTATGTTTCAAAGCATGAACTCTTTATACTGAATGCACTACATAACATTGACTTAACTGAGCATTTGCCTAGCCAGACCTGTTGCAATACTGTTTTAAATGCTACCTTTCTTCATGTTCATACAGATATTTTTTTTTTCCCTTTCTTTGGTTTCAATGCTATTTAAGTACAAAGAAGTGAGACTGGAAGGAAGAGTCCTGTGGAAAGATAAACTCTGTGCAAGAGATCCCATCCTTCCCCAACACATAAATCTCTGAATCATCCACCGGCCTTCAAAACCCCGCCTGATCTGAATGATCACCATAAGTCCACCACCACCATTTCTGCCACCAACCACACTGTCCTGGCATAGTAATGTGCCTCCAGCTGTCCTAGGAGTTGGTGGTCGCCTCCTCCTGCCTACAGTGCTGGATGCTACGCTAAGGTACCGTTTCATACTTCTCTTGCTCACACAGGATTAAGAAGCAAGTTGTAGAAATTTCACAACCTCTCTGGGTAACGTGTTCCATGCTGCAACATCCTTCAGATGTTTTTTCTAATGTCCAAACTGAATCGCATGCACTGTGATTTGTGGCCACTGCCTCGTGATATGTCATTTGCTTTTTCATGAGGAAAATTTGAATCCATCATCTCTGAAACTGGTTTTCAGTAGTTGAAGGCAGCTGTTGGGTTGTCCCAAGGCCTCTTCTCACCAGACTTGATAAGCCCAGCAAAGCCTCCCCAGGGCAGACCCAAGAAGGCATCGTGAGATCACAGTAGCTGAAAATAAGTGTCTCATAGGGTTTGGAGATGGGAAACTCTGAGGAGCAGAAAATATGGAATGCTCACTACAGCACAAGTACATTACATACATTAAATCAGCGTGCTCTTCCTTCAAAAAAAAAAGTAACTGATGTTTAGTCTAACAATGCATCTGCTACTTCTTCCACAGGCACCTTCAACATGACTGTGGAAGAGTTCTCCTCTCCTTGCAACCTTCAGGCTTAAAAATGAACAAAAGAGGGAGAAGGGAAGGGGAGGGTGTGTGAGGGGGAAGGTTGTTTGTTGAATGAATTGCAGGTAGCATCCAAACCTAGTTCTGATTACAAGCGTCAAGCTTTTTCTGAAATATCTCAGAAGAGTGGAAGTCTAGACAGATTTATGGGTGTGCATACTCCACTGGTTTTTATTTTGGAGGTGTATATATATGAGCAAAGATTAAAAGCCAAAACAAATGTCTAAATCATCTTCTATTGGTGGTACAGTGGGATAAATACAGCACAGACCTCAAGATTCTAAGTAATGCTGATTGTAAAAGATAATTTCATCTTTGCATTCACCTCACTGAGACTTAGGAAAAAAATGCCTTAAGAATCATGAGAACAATTTCATCCATACTATTACCTCCTCTCAATTCTTAAAGTGTTCATTTTCTATTTTGATGTGGGTCACATTAAAAAGAGAATGCATTAGAGATTTGAAAGTGGTTTTATTTAATGTAAGATATCAACAGAAGGTGGTCACATTGCATGTCAAAAATCAGAAATTCCTGAAATGGTAATACCATCCCCTAAAAGCCATTACTGGTAGTAAAAATACTGCCTTCCATTATCAGAGTTCCTCCCATCTGACAGATCCCAAGCTAGAACCTCTACAGAAGTCATTTCATCATTATTAAAATACAGCTGTGATTATTATATTACTATATTTGCAAAATACTGCCGCAGAGTCTTTTTTAGGAGAATATTGGGAACTGATTTAGAAAATTGTGATTATGAAAGGTGGTGTTAATGCAGGCTACTTGTAAAGCCAAGGAGAAACGTACATCAACAGATTTATAAAAAGTGGTCCTTTAGTGACCACAAATATTAGGGACCATATTTTACATCTCCTTCAATTGACATAGATTGGATTCATGTATATACAGTCTGAGGCATCCCTTGTATGAATTATAGACATAAATAAAATCAGTCAATATCATCCTTCTATCTAGAGAATTAATCCTATAAAATCTAACTTTTTAATCTACTCCTTGCTGACAAAGAAAGATTTCATGGGCCTGTGTGCATTTTAAGCAATTTGATTGGCCACCCAACATGTGTACCAACAAGGGCAGGGTATACCAGCAGAAGTTTGGCTGGATTTTGTGCAGTTTCATCATACAACAAAAGCACAAAAAAAAGCCGATTCTGCAGCGAATTAATATCTGGGGGAGATGTCAGTGACTGTATTTGCAATGGCACTAGGATCTCAGCAAGTATTCCTAAACTTTTCCTCAACCCCAGAGGAAATGCCAAGCATTGATAACATCCAACTTATGACTTTAGCAATTGCCATCACTGATTGTTTCCTGCAATCTGGCAGGCGCTGTGTATCCTTTACAAACAACAGTTGTATCTGACTAACCTCCACAGAACTGTGCTGAAGCAGCTCTGATCTGATCACGTGCCTGTCCATGGGTAACTGAAATATTCAAACCAAAGGCCTTTTTTGTAGACTATGATGCCTATGTTGCAAGATCTGGCAGAATCTTTAGACCTTTGCATGTCTCTCCATATAACTGAAGTTTAAAGAAAAGCTTTTCAAAGCTCCTGGAGTTTGTTTCTTCCCTCAGGATGTGCCCAGTAGAGCTATTGGTTAAGTACACTTCCTTGTTTCCTATGATAATACTGATGTGCCATTGTAAAATCAGTGGAGTTACATTAACAAATGCTTTGCTGGATGTGAGAGGGTTGAATTGCATGTACAAAGGAGATTTGGTTCTGCTAATCCTGCCTCAGACTGGGGAGCCTGAGAAACTGATGTGATCCGTTTTTTAAGAGTGAGTATTTTCCAGATCTAATACATTTCTGAAATGTACAGGCTCTTGTATCAACAAAGGTGAACATCTACAGAGTCTATCCTTATGTAAACTTGTTGTTTGGATTCTTTATTATTTAAAAGGGATCTCAGTCAAAGAAAAAAACACTTCACTTGTTTGATCAACAGTTTTTTGCAAGTTTAAATGGTAAGCAGAAAGTTTCCTCCTTAGGAGTCTAATTCTCTTCTAGTGCTGATTACAGAACGTGAAAGACATACTCTACTTACCTTGCTCAGGATAATAAATCACTAAATTAGAAGCTTCAGTTACCTTACAGATTTTGATAACAACATTAATAGAATTAGCAGCTTATCTGCCTCACCAGGACATTGTTAAAAACAGAAGCTGCAGCAACAAGAAAAAAGTAAAAAAAAGATTGAAAGAAACCTATTTTTATGGCCAAACCTGGTTGTATTTCTTATGTTTTATAGTAAGACAGTAATTGTGCTTTCTCTTCTCTTATTCTCCCACAAAATTATGCAACCCTTTTTTAAAACAATGGAAGAAATTCTATCCATTATTGTCTGCTTGTTCAGGTTTCATGCATAATTAAAGCTGGACAAAAGCAGCCTCTGATCAGACACTAACAAGCAGAATCGAAAGAGTTCAGCAGCAACCTGGTGCTGATAAGCAGGAATTCTGAAGGGCTGATAAGCAGAGAGCCATTGTTATCCAGGAGAGGATTTACTAGCCTCTGTTTGGTTTGTTTGCTGGCTTCAGGGCAGGATCATCATCTGTAAAATATATTGAGTTTTAATTGCTGTTCAGTCTGCCCAAGTTCAACCAGTCTTGAAGCCAGTCAGATTTCCATCAGTTTCAGTGGGATTGAGATTGCACAGGAGATGTGAGAAATCTACTTCTCTCCTCTTTCCAGACCTACCTTTCTGCAGCATTCAAGTGAATTTGAAGTCTGCTTCAAACTGTTCTTTACTTTTTTTCTTCACCCCTTGCCCTTAAAAAAGGGATAGATTTTAATTTTACCACTTCTATGTAAAAAATGGGAAGCGGTATGCAGCAAAAAAGACGTCTCTGAAGCTGTTAAGAAGTGTGGGTAAAATGAGAACGTGTCCTACTCTCTCTGTCTGTGTGAAGCCAAAGCAGGATTTAGGAGCTCCTACAAAAATAACTTGTTGCTGGCTCTGTATGTTGATGTGTGAGGAAGCTAGTGAGAAAGGTGACATTTTTCCCCAGGCTGTACGGTAGCAGCAGCTATTCTGGGAGTGATGCAGTATCTCCCACAGCCGATGTGCATCTCCCCACAGCCAACACCGCAGTTACATCAGCATAGCTAAGGATGCCATCAGTGAGCTGGCCCACCCTCAGACAATGTCCTTTCTCATAGTAAACAACTGCATTGTTGCATGAGGAAGCGACATATTCCATGTGCACAAGCCTAGTACTCAGTGTGCTCCTGCAGCCTCTTCAGTTGTCCACAGCCTAAGACAGACTTCAACTTCTGGGCCCTGGAACAGGGAAGCGAACAGGGTTAGCCGACTCAAATAACAGTGAGGTTACTGCTGGTGTTGGTGCTTATGAGAAGATCTCACATCACTGTAGACTGGACTGGATGTGAAAGAACTGAAGCCATGAGGCAGGACAAATTGCCTCATAAGACATTTGCACCCAAAACGGATGCTGATGGGCTGATGTGTACACCGAAACTGAATGCAGAAATAACATGCTTTTGAAGGAACGTTGTGCCCTTTCTAAGTATCTCACTAAAGTGGCCTACAAGTACCCTAAGTACCCTGTCCTGTGAAATGAGCAAGGAGCAGGTTCCAGGGAAAGACACAGGGAGAGCCAAAGCAGAATTTTATTGCACCCTGGGCATGTGAACTCCCTTTGAAGTTCTTGGAGATCTATCCAGGAGAGCCTGGGAGCCCAGAGAGAAATTCAGTCTGCCCTAAGGCTTAGTTCAGGGGCCACATAACAGGAACCCAACAGAGAGCCTCTTTTTTGGGCTGATCAGGACTCTCTCAGTTACCTGGACATAATGTGTGGTGGTGTCTGAGATACCCTGGGTTCTCCCTCCTCTCCAGAGGTGTGGATCCCCAGGAGGCACTGTATCATAGATGCTACCCTGTGCAAATGCCTGTGGTACCCCAGGACATCTCACATAGGTGTCTGTGATTAGGCAACCAAATTGACTCATGTTTTAGAAACTGAAGTCCCAGAAAAAAACAAAACAAAACAAAACAAAACAAAACAAAAACAACAAAACAACAAAACAAAACCACAGAAGCAGCATTTTGTAAGGAGTTTTATTCTTTTGTAAGGAGTTTTATTTATTATTAAGGAGTGCTGGTCTCAGGTACATACCAGGAAAGGACCTTGTCCAGCTGTCTTTGTAGGAGCAGCAGCAGTAAGAGCACAAACCCAGCTCATTTACAAAAACTGACTTAATGAAATCCCTTGGGACTTCATCTCACAATTGGATGGAGTGGGAAGAGCCTGAAAACCAGACATCTGCCAGACCCAAGAGGCCTCAAGATCTTGACCTTAATGTTCCCTACCACAGGTGCTATCTGTCTTCCAGTCAAACATCTGAAAGAATGGAAACAAAGACCCCTGAATATTAGCTCCACAGAACAGAGTTAGGACAAGGCTGACATACCATAGGTTCCTTTGGATGGATGGCAGATTGCCAAGGCAAAGGTTGAAGTTAATCATCTTTTAAGTGATTATATTTAAATGTCTTTGTTTGGGGGCTTTGGCTCTCTGGAAGACTCATAAAAGCCTGATTGATTACTCTTGCCATCTCTGATTACAAAATTTCCCCACAGTTCTAAATCAACCTGGGGTAACAAGGGCTTGGAAGTTTACTAGAAAACTGTAAAATTAAATTCATTTTTTACCTTGCTGCAAAGACATGTGAATAAATCTAATAGAACTATGACAGCTCATAAACTATAGGAGATACCTAATTCATTAAATCTTGTTAACTATTAACATTTGTAAATGCAGGATGTAACGTTCATGCATATGTAATCTCTAGGGGTCAACACACAGAATCTGAGTAGTTACAATGCAAGCCTAAATTATGCAGCAGGCTCCCTTGTTTTTAGGAAATTTATCCAGAAAAGATATTTTAAAATACTTTTCTGCTCCCCTTTAACTTTATGGTCATTGAACATTAATGGCCAGACAAAAAATCAAAACTCAGAATTAAAATATAAAACCAAAATACAATTCAAAGGTTTTAGGTCTGAGTTCTGAAATACTTTCTCTTCTTTGTGATCATTAAAAATACTTCCTGGAGCTCATTTCACACAGCTCACAGTTCTGTAGACTCCATTCTGTTTTGTTAAAATACAAATTCCCAGTCTATGGAGTGAAACCTTATAATCTGCTTTAGAAGCTTTTCTTCATCTTGAAGACCCATGTGAGTAAAGCAAGAAGGATTTGGCAATGTTTTTATTTTGAAGTAAAACTACTTGTGGGAAATTTGTTTCTAATACAGCTTTATTTCTATTTCTGAGTAGTCTACTATACAAAGATTTCTTAAACAGTATTTTTTTTTCTTCTCTGTTATTGTGTATTTTTATTATATTAATGCCTGAAGACTTTTACAAGGTTTATAATCCAATTTTAGTAGATGATGAATAAATAGAAAAAAAAGATAATGTGTGCCCTGGAGGCCCTACAGTTGATAAATATTTGCTTATTTTCTTAGAGAAATAATTTTCTGCACATGGCTTATTTGAGGCTATTCATTTCAGCTGTCCACTGCAAGGGTTACTCTGTGTCCTGTGTCACAGGCTACTTATTTTGTTCCCTAACTAGATGACAAACTTTTTAAGCAATAGAAAGATGAACGGTGAATAGTAAATAGTACATTTCCTAGAGGAATTTTTGGGCAAATGACCACCTGTGCTAAAAACACTGAAACACTGAGGGCTCATAAATATTCACACAAACATTTGACAGTTCTCCAAATGTTTGCAAATTAGTAACATGACTCTACAAATAACAATGACACCATACATTTACTGGGAAAAAATTAGAATATATACACACAGTGTTCAACTGACCATGCTTCCAGGTGCTTTCTGTTTACAAGACCTCCTCTCTTTTGAAGGATTCTTTCATCTCCCTTCTTAAAATAAAGAAATATTGTCACATATGCCACTGTCAAACACTTTTCTGAAACCAGCATCAGCACACTTGGCTGAAGATAGAGTTTTCCAGTGACACCACACATTTCAAACAGTCTCCCAAAGAAGAGAGATATGTCAGGGCAGCATCTTCATCGAGATCTCCCATAGAGATGGTCTGTAATGGAAATTCTTCTCAGGAGGGTAATAATTCCAGGAATGTTATAGTAAACCTGCTGACATCCACTGTTATTAAGGAGAAACATGCAGTAAAATTCCTACCCCTTCTAGAGACATCTGTATACAGATACCCATTTTTTCTGAACACGTCCAGAAAACAACAGTAGCCAACGCAGACCCTTGTGTATCTAAGCAATTAAACCCACTGCAATTAGAAATAGGCCATTTAAGATAATAGCATTTTTTGGAGATGAAGAAAAGCCACAGGTGGTAAATCATACACTGAAAAGATTTGCTAAACACACCAGAAGACCAAAGATTTGTAATTGCATACTTTGTTGATTGAACAATGGGAATATAAACACATCTTCTTCAAAACAACTCAACAACAAAAACGGCAAAGAATAATCTGAAATGCCAGTGTAACACAAACCCAAGTCTGAATAGACTGATTCAGCTGAAATTATAAACAGTACAAGAGGAAATATCTTGTGAGTCTACAACAATGTATTCCTAATTACAACAAAACAGAATTAGTTCCATGAAAAAGAATCTTCTAAAATGTTTCTAAAAAGAGAGGAAAAAATTGAAAAGCAAAATGTTAGCCATTCCTAATTTTACTTCCAGATCAGGAGCAGAATGACTGCTTACTATTTTTACGGCACCGCAAACGTGCATGGCTTCTTTTCTGTGATATATAAGCAATTTCCCACTTTAAGGAGCTCGCAGTCTAACCATCAGATCTGTCAAATGCTACCATCAGTCACAGAGTTTAGTATCCTGAGTAGTCCTTTTCTGAAACTAACCTTTAACTGACCTGCTGCTCCTGGTCCAGTAGTGTTCATGAAAAAAATGCTACAAAGCGCATTCTCAGACTGATGCTGTGATTTTACAACGGACACCACTCAGTGCTAGAAACCAAATAATCAATACTGTTCCCAAAGATAAAATTTAGATTGTCCCATCAGGCTGTTGAGACATGTAACAATCACAATATAGAATAATATATTAATTGTTTATTTAATGAGTCCTCCAGTAATATTTATAGTTAAATGCACTAGGAGAGCCTTTTTCTCCCCTTAAATATTACTGGGAACTTCTTAGCACATTCATTTTGTAACCCTGGTGTTACAAGAGTAACAAAAACTCTGCTGTATTTCTGAAACAAAACCCTGATTGAAGTGCTGTTGACAGGGAGAGCGGCTCTTCTGTGCTTTACACGAAAGGAAAATGGGATTTTCCAGCGCACTTACAACATTGAAGCCTCCAGTTCAGCCTGCATCAGAACATGCTGGAAGCTTACAATAGGGAGGATGAATAAACAGAGAAATTAGTAGATATTGTAAATGTGGGAAAAAATCAAAAGAACTGACGGTTGCTGTCAATCAGATACTATCTAAATTTTATGGGTGAACATGACACTAGAAGCTAATTTACTTCACAGAAGGGAAGAATTGCATCTGTAAGCTTTGATTGACTTATCACTCCCCTTCTTCCCAGTGCTCTTAGGAGTTTTTTCACATGCTATTCATTCCTTCTTTATCTGCATTTGATTTTCTTCTTTTTTTAAGAGAAGTTCCAAATAATTCTGTCTTTGAGAAAGCCTGGTAACTGACATCTTAAAGAAGGACCATTCAAGGACATGAGGACATGTACCCCAGGGGAGCTGAAAAACAAGCCACCTGAACAAGGATTTGAATTCAGTTCACTTATGAAGCAATGCTGATATTATCTACTTCTTGAAAAGACTTTTCTGTGCAGACCAGAAAGTGGAGAAAGTAGAAAGCCTTCTGACTATTAAATGTTTCCCATTTATCGCGGTTTCTGTGATATCCTGGCAGAGATTGATTTATAAAGCCAGTGGTCCTTAGGAGTTGCTAGGAAACAGTGCTCTGCACTCCATCTGCACACAAGGGGATGTGCAGCCAGAAAGTGTGGTTTCTAATGGAGTAATTCTTCTGACTTCAACCCTGCACGGAGATATTTCAGTGTGTGGCTTCCCCAGAACAGCATAAGCAACTTTTAATCCTATGTGCATATACTGTGGGTTAAATTAAGCTCAGCTCAACTGAGCTCTTAATAACCTTTTTTCCCAGGTGAGATGACCATGTTCCAAGTGCAGCATTTACTCATTTTAGCAATATAGGAAAGCCAGGGATAAGCTGGGAGGAACTTCCTGGATCATATATCTGGTGCTTTAGTATTTCTGGCCCCCTACATAGCCCCCTTCTAACATTTATCGAACTCCATCTTTAAAAAATGCAGGATTTTGTCCAGTACAAACTGCACTGGTAAATAGTAGCCCTCATTTAATTTCTAGCGTAAATTTATTCCCAGGCTTTTGTGTGTGTGTCAACATTGTCCTTTCAGCTAAAAAGGTTTTTCCTCCTTGGTTTTACCACCTCAATGCATTTATAGGCAGTAATCCTATCTCGTCTAAGACTGTGTTTTGTTTGATTAACCAAACCCAACAAAAGCCCCTCACTCCTGTATAGTAAGTTCTCTTTCGCTGTTGTGTTGTGATGCAGCACTTTTCTGTGCTTCTTTGTTTGAATTTTTCTTTCTTGAATGTAGGTGACCAAAAATATGCATAGTGACTCCAGGTAACATATTACAGTGCATTAATGCTTCCCCCTCTCTGCTGGAAATACTTCTGTTACTGCCTAGTATATTTCTTTTTTTTCCACCAATGGCTCAGAGACATTTTGTGAATGACAAATATAAATCCATCTTTTTTTTTCCTTTTTTCTTCCCATTTTCAATGAGTAGCAACCATTCTCATTATTGGTTCTTAAAAGTACCACTTTGGATTTTCTTTTAGCTCATCTAACCCCACCCTATTAATCAGATTCCTACTGAATTTGCCCTGTTGATATGGGTGGGTGCTTCCCAATTTTGTACCTTTGACAAATTTAATTAGTGCACATCCACTTCTTCATCACTAATAAAAGTATTTGAGGAACGTAATTTGGAATCTCACTCTAGAGTGCTAGTTTCTCTTTCAGCATAATCCATCACTGTCTGCCCTTTGGACAGTTCCTTGGAGTAATTATCATTTCACAGTATACCTAATAATTATGTGAAATGTTTTGCTAAAGAACAGATAGGCTACAGCTACTGTGTTACTGTATTTTCCTTGGCTAAAAAAAATCAGTTATTGAAGAAGCCTGAAACTTGGTCCTCTTTAGTAAGTTGATAACGAATTTTAGGACATCTATTATTCCCCATCTTTAATTTTCCCTGAAATCTTGCACATCAGAATAGCTGCTCCATGGTTGGTAGATTTGCCCTTTAGCACCTTTTTGTAACTGACACTTATTAGCCTCAGATGGGCATATGTCGTGGTTTAGCCTCAGACGGCAACAAAGGACCACGTGGCAGCCACGTGCACTGAGCAGGGCGCTAACCGCC
>JAOQGH010000001.1:31281332-31331316 GCA_025769975.1 Gallinago jamesoni
CCACTAAGGGTATTGACGAAAAAATTATCTGTGCCCCTGATCCCTCAACCCTTTTCCCCAGTGTCTTAAAGTCCTTTCTGATTGTTTCATAATTTCCAGTATTGACCGCATCGCTTCCCACCTATTTATTTCTCCCCTTGGCAGTAGATTACTGCTTCTGCTACTATTGCTATCTTTTCGGGAGGAGGCGGGGGGAGGGTTTCCTCCAAAACTTTATTTGGTAGTACATTAAAAAATTATTTGATAGTACATTAAAAACTCTGTTTTCCTTTCTTCTTTCTATGTAAGTATTTATACCATGCTCATCACCTTAAGACTTGGCTTTATTTAGGCAACTAGAGTGTTTTATCAGGACATTAGCAGCACTACAAAATGCTTTTCTACATGGCCCTCATCTTGGACAAAAATAAAGTGCATTTTCTGAGTCCTTTTTTCTTGGTGTATGTCTCTATATTTCCAATTATAAATGCCTGTTTCAGTTACACTATGGATACAGGCATTTTGCTGTAGTTAGCAGCACAGGCAGGAGAAGTTTGCAGATTGAGATAATATTTTTATTACACCAACTGGTACAGTTGGAAAAATTAATCAAGCTTTTCAGCATGAAGGCACACCTTAGGGTCACTTGGTGTCTGAACTGCTAGAAATCTTAATAGATCTTAGTGTCTAAATGGCCTTTGAAGGTAGAGATATACTATTCTCTTAAATTTAGTATTTAAGTGACTTGACTGAGTCACAAGCAGGCCTCTGTAAAAGATTCAGATCCAGAATCAAGTGATCTGGGCCTAAAATATGTGCCATTCTTGATGACACTATTAATGATATCTGTAAGGAACAAAATGGAGAAGAAACGTGACTTCCTACATTCAAGAGTATGAACAGAACAAAAAGGAAAGAAAAGAGGAACACAGATACACACCCGTATGCCATCTCCAAACGTGATGTGTAACCACATGCTTCCTTGTGGAAGCAGAAAGGCAAAGGACCCTATGAGCAGCCCAGGGGATACACGGGATAACAACAGGAGCGAGGCCCAGGCCTAAATAGGTGCCAGTTTAAATGTCACTCCAGCTTTTGACATTTTGTCAAGGGGATAGGCAGTAGTTCCTATCCCACCTGCAGTAAGCAGTGTACAGTTTTGATCTAAGAATTAAATGCTCTTGCAGGGTAATGGAAATGGGATGATGCCTCATAGCATTCAGTTCAAGATAGCCCATGTAACTGATGTATAGAGTAGCTAATAACAAGAATTACGGTAATAGCATGAACATATAAGACAGAAACAACTCAGAAGAAAGTCTTAGTTTATCAGAGAATGAGTAAGAGCTGACACTGTGGAAAAGGAAATGCAATTCTAGATAGACCAGGTGAATACTTCAGTAGAAACAAAGCAGCGTGAACTTCACTACCCAGAGCATTGGGAGGATCTCCCTGCCCTGTGGTGTGCCATTCTGGGACTCTCAGACAGGAGTAGGTGCAGATCATAATCAGGGGAACAGAGAGCCAAGAGTGTGTCTGGTAAGCCTAGGAAAATAAAAGCTGAGGGAGGATATCGTGCCTCTCTGTAAACACATCCAATAAGTAAGCACCAGGGAAAGGAAGAGCTATTTAGTCTAAAAGACAATACTGGCACAAGTACAAATAGACCCAAACTGACCATGAATACATTTACACCGGGGATTAGAAGCAGGTTTCCAGTCCTCAGGGCAGTGAGGTTCTGAAACAGCCATTGGGAAGACTGTTGGGATGAAAACCTTTAAGTTTCTTCAAGATGAGATTGGTCAGTTTATTAACATTGATCTAACACCACTGTTCAGGGAACAGAGACTTGATGTGGTGCCCCACAAGGCCAGTCCCAGTCCCATGTTCCTTCCTAAATAATAATACCTAATAGTTAAACAACATTGTCTCTTCAAAAACAGACTGCTTCAGTAACCTATCAACCAATGCTATGATGTCTTGAGATATGATATGCTGTGGCAGGGAGTTCAAGCAGCGCATTTCCTGCATTGCATTTCACAGAAAGCATTAAACTCAAGGTGTTTCAATGAAAAAAAAGTTGTAAGCAGCATTTACTTTTATTTTGAATTATCTGTATAACAGCAAGCACATGCCTAAACTATTAGAAACTATTCTAAATCAAGATAAACTTAAGCATATGCTTACAAGGACTTCATGTGTAACTCCTTAGGGCAGGGAGTCTGACCCTAGTCTCATTATTTTTAAAACAAAGTACACATCTATACAAGTAACCACAATTTTAGATTGCTGCTGGTGGTGGCCAGTTGAAGTTACTTCATTAACCTCAGATGTGGAAGTGATTACTACCAGGTACTCAGAGCCTTTTGAACAGTGAGACATCTGAAATACTGTGCACCAGTCCTACTTCTTACATCCACAGCAGGGGTGTAAATATTCACAGGCATTTGAGCATCACTTAAGCAACAGCAATAAAGACCCTGAGCATTTTGTGAGAATTAATGACTGCCTGAGAGTGTTAATAGCCAGAGGTGAAACTTTGGGCCATTAACCCCAACTGGTCATTAAACTTCAGGAGAGGTCCAAGGCTGAGGTCATTATGACAGTTATGAATTCTAGGGGGGGAAGGTATATTTATATGTGTTGATTTAACACTATTTCATCTGTGTTGTTGTAGATCAAAGCTACAGATAAGCTAAAGAAACTATAGATCTCTAGATGCTGGTAACGACTGTCAACACTTCTTCATCTCAATGGAAAAGACTGTGAATATCAACACAACAGAAAATTCCCAGACAGGCTGGAAACATTTTCAGCATTTGTAAAACATTCACAGAAGTAAGTGGGTAGTTCCAAAAATTTCATAAGTTAAACCCCTGAGAATCAATCCAGACTGTTCTCTTATGGCCACAGACCCCGTTACATGTAAGCCTAGATACGAAGTGGGGGAAGGAAGGTGAGGTGGATATAGACGGCAAAAGGGGTGAAATTCACCCAGATCCAAGGTATGGCACCTCTTGAAGTCCCAGGTGAACCTTGATGGTACTAAATTCACAGACCTCCTCTCTGTTTCTGCACAGATACCTAGTTTACACAGTTTCTACATTTCTAGCAGTGGGCAGCTTTGCCACACACATCAGAGAAAGGACGAGGACTCAGTGTGCTGCTGGGGGGCAGCAGTGACACTGACTTGGGGGTTGCCCACCTCATGGGATGCTGCAACTCAGAGGAGATCCAAGAGGGCACCCTGAGCACAAAGCTCAGGGCTCGAGCATCCAGTGCAAGAAGGCCACATAGCAAAGAGCATCCAGATACTCCTTACACCAACAAAGGAGTTAAGGCAGATGAAAATGCTTTTACCAGTAGGAAGTATCCAAGGGTGCTGTTTCACATGGCAATGGAGCTGCTGTAATGGCTGGATGCTTCTCGGAGACTGACCTTGCTCCCCCACTTGCTTTTCCTCTATCTTCTGCCTTTGTGGCCCTGGCCCTTCTTGACCCCTTGATAAGCCTGTCCAGCTCCCTAAACTAGAAGAAACCTGGAGGGCAGAGGGGATTGTCTCTTTTCTTGTCTGTTTATTTGGGAATGAGTGGGACAGCACAGCCTGCAACTAGTAAACGAGGATGGAGGGACACCAGCCATTTGGATTGGCTCACCCAAAGTGATATGCCTTTTTCCACAGCCACAAAGCAGTACCAAGCTACAATGATTTGAAAACCTTATCAAACAGGGAAGAAGAATCCCACAGAGAAGTCTGGCTTGTCTGAAAGACAGTGGCAAAATTTTCACTGGTGTCACTGGAGACTGGAGCTCTCAGACGTTCTTTGCCACATCTTGCACAATTTTTCCCGCTAATTTCTGGTGGGGAAGTGAAGAGCACTACAGAGCTTTAGAAAGACAAATTAAAAAACAAAGAGCTAAATAATCATATTACTCTCGGTTCTTTGGACAACTGAAATGTAGAGACAAGTAGCGTTTCTGATCCACACATAGGTACTAAAAAGAAAAACTGTTCACGATATATCTAATTCCCCAACTGTTTTTGCCACAGCAGGATTAGATACCAGGCATAAAGTAGTGTGCTGGCAAGGAGCCAGAGCATTCCTGGATCACACATATGTTAGATGTGCCTGGCATTTATTATAATGGTGCAAGAGCACCTCTGTAGTCAAGGGTCAGTGAGCATTTCCATCATAAACGAAGAAGTTAAGGCTCTAATAGCTTGCTTGTTTCAAAAGTCTCAGTAAAGAATTGCAAAAAAAATTTATAGAGAAAAGTCTGACGGAAAATGCTATCAGACAATTTTAGTTCAGAGATCTTCCAACCCCAATTTTTCCAAAGCCAGGAAAAAAATAGCTTGTAACCTTTTAGTTTGCCTGCAGTTCTGGAGGTAGTGCATGTTTTTTTCATCCGTGGATTTGACCCATGCACGTTTGAGGCATCATTATGATCTCTGCCCTTGGGGTTCTCTTCTTATACAGGAATCACAAAGCACAGCAGCACATTTTCAGCAGGGGGTTATGGCTCATGCTTTCTGTAAAGGGACTGGCAAAGGTTAATACACCTGCTAGACACATCTTGGTAGACAAACATTATTTTGCCTTCACAGATCAGCAAGCTACCTCCCTATCAACTGCATTTTAAACTGAGATTATACAACACCATGGCAAGTCCACCCAGCCATGGGCAAATGAATATTAATGTCCTTGGCTGCTTCTAATAAAATCAACATGCCCTGTGTGAGCCACCATGGCTTCAGACCCACCCCAGGATATCAGACCCTGCGCCGGGGTCAGCAACCCAGCTGGAGCTCTGTATGGGAGTGTGGAGCAGTGGAGTTACTTGTTAGACAGCCTCTGCTGTGTGCTCTGCCAAAGGCTTGTTAGAAGCTGGATTCACAAAGCACAAGTGTCTGTTCATGATGAAAGAATGATTTTTGGTGTGTGGTACTTACACCAAAGGTAATGGGTACCTGACATTATACTTGTGCTTTGTTTTCAGTGGGAGAAATCTGTTACTTTCATTAAAAACTGAACACAGAAGAGCCTCACAGAGTAATTCTGCCAGATATGACTGTGGTGATGACTTAGAAACTGCTGTGGCATCTTCCTGTTTGCAGGAACTAATCAGGATTTTATCATTTGTTTTCCTGCTTTCCCCTAAACATTAAACCAAATTATTATTAGAAATAGAAACAAGACCATCTCTCTGCTAACAGAATAGTGGTTCGCAAAATAGACTCTTGCCTTTGAAGCAAAACCAGATGCACACTTCTTGAGGATCCAGCATCCTGCTTCTCAAAAGCCATGCTTTCTGGGGTATTTATGATCAGACCTAAAGTAATGGTAAATCCAATTAAATGATGGGAATCCATATCTTAAAGAATGAGCCAAATACTAAAGCATTCACATTTTTCAAGAGAAGGATGGGACCAGAACAGTCACTGTGCAGCCAGTTTCCCCTGTGTTAGGGGACATTGCTTTCTGAAGAGCAGGTTTTTAGAACATTAGGCGTAGTTAGCAAGAACCATAGCACACCTTTAAATCTTAGCTGAGACAGGGCAAGCACATGCTCCCTGAGGACTTGTCATGGCCAGAAGAGAAGGAATGGGTTTGAAAGTCTCCATCTGCCCATCAGAGTCTCATCGTGAAGAAAAGCTATAGATAATGGCCTGTGGTTTGCAGTTATCTACTCCTAGTTCTTTACAACCAGGGGAATGCCACATATACCACAAGCTGAGTGCAAGATGAAGCAATTAAACCAGATCCTTAAAAGCAGTCTGAGTATACGTTGCTTGGAGCCATCCATTACAACAAGCAATATATCAGGCACCTTTCATTATCAGGAATCTGTCCTGCAGTACTGGAATTTCTCCCGCTTGCTTTATATTGGGCAAGAAGCTGAATTTTTCCCTGTAGTCCCATACAAAGGATCTTACACCAATTCCCACTGAGAGTCATAAGCGTGTGCCGAGAGACCAGAATCTGAACTTTGAGCAAGATTAATATAGGTTCAGGCACTCTAGCTAAGTGTAATGGTGAGTGACCTCACGGGTATAACTAACTACCGCTTACAGCAACTCTAGCATTTCTGTTAGCTAGTGTCAACTTCTGGTTACCTTTTACCTGGACACAATATTGTTAACAGCACATCTTTGCATTCATAGCAGTGTAAGAAGCCACCAATAAGGTCAAAGGGATATTTGTATCATGTTTGCTTTACTTTGGTCTCCTGCGTTGCTTCTGATACAGCACTCGCTCCTCCTTTATCATGGAGTCTCTGACCAAAATCAGATGTCAGTCTGAGGTGGTGACAATCTATATGGAGAGTCAGTTTGATTTTCTTTTCTGTGACCTCTCTCTGTATTGTAATAAGTGTAAAGATTCAGAATCTAAATCAGAGGAAATAATGCTATTATACCAGGAGTAAACTTGGGAATGTTCAAGATACTGAGTGACCTGTAATTTGGGGGCTTTTTCTGCAGATTATTCAAGAAAAATATCTATTTGCCATGAAAATACTATTCCTTACCCCAGCTTTTGTGTGTTTCATGGGTAGGGTTAAATTCCCTCTGATGAGATTTATATTCATGCACTAAGAAACATCTGTTTTCCTTAGCAACTGTAAATTTCATAATAATCTCCCTGCTACCAGGCAGAATTTAAAGATCCTCTTCAGTCTCTTTCCTATTGAACATGCCTTGGTTTCCTTTCCTCTTTTAGCTGTGTGCTGCTATAAGTACTGGAAGGTCTCCTGCAAACTCCAAGATGGTATACTTAGGAGGGCTTTGGATTGAAAGAAATGGAACAGCCTTTACTTTCATCTTTTACTTGGTTTTCATAATTATTCTTTCCATGACAGTTCTCATCCTCAAACCAGGATCATCTTGGTTCTTTGGTCCATAATGTTCCTTCCACACTGGTGCATGGGTGGAAGCGTGTGTGTGTGTGTGTCTAATTAAGGAAGGCTTCCTTATGAAAGCACCATCACGGAGCTGGAGTGCACACACACACGTCTGAGTGTTGGCTCCCCACACTCCCCCACTTCAGGACCACATCCTTCAAGGAACGGCTTCAGCAATAGGGAGAGAAGGTCGTTCCACTTCGGGGATGAAAGTGAAAGTTCGTATGTGGTGCCCAGGCTGTGCACTGCTGACTGTTGCTCATCAATGAAATGTGCAGCACATGGCAGTGGTGCAAAGGTACCAGAGCATTTTTATACTTTTTTTAAAGGAAAAAGAAAAGGGATAAGAATGTCACACTAATAATCACTGGAGAAATGGGAACATTATCCAATGTAGGAGCTAAAGAGGTCATACTCCCCCAGCCTGTCTTCTTTCCTCATCTACTTACAACACTGAGGGACAAAAGAGGAGGCAAATTCAAAGTGTTTTGTCCCCACTCCTGCCTTACTGTTAGTAATCCCATTCCATTTTAACACATTGGAATAGGATATTTTTTTTTCAAAGTAGGCTTGTTCCTGGGTTAAAGGGAAAAAGGCAAAGAATCTCCCACATTACACCAAAATAGTGGATTTAGAAAGAAAAACATTTATTAGTGTAGATGAAAATACAAATATTATTTTCAGGCTAGAGTGAGGCATCCCATTAATAATGATTTAGCAAGGATCCTAGAGGCAGGTAAATAAAACAGGAAGGCTAGGCTGAGCTAGGCAAGTGGCACTTCAGCCTCAGTGGAAAAAAAAAATAAAGCAAGAGAATTGACATCCTTCACAAAGTAGAGTGCAGAAGAAATGTGACTTGTGGCCTTTTGTTAATACAGTATCAGCTTTAATTGAACCTCCAGGCTTTGATTTAAGTCAATATATCTGGAGCTTCCTGGAACAATAAATCTTGATGTTAACCACAGTAGAGGTCAATCTCTGTCTAATATATGCTTTGTAATGCATTTAAAGTAGAGATATAGTATGTAGATGGTGAATTATTCATACACACAAACTATTAATGAATAAGTCAATATAAGGACAAGATTTGGGACCCTTTATATTAGAAAGAGGAATTAGCTCAGCAGGAACACAGGTTCCCAATGAAAGTCTAACACCATGCTCACCTGTGTACTCGTTCTATTTATTTCCACCAACCTCCTTTGAGCCCATTTCTAGGACGAAAATTTGCATTCAGAGACTTTGGGACTGCACCTCTCTCACATTGCACACAACCTCCAGGGATAGATTGAGATCCCTGCGCAGCTTGGAGCAAGCTTTGGTTCCCAGAGCTGCCCTGCCTGGAGGGACACCACAACCCCCAGCTTGGCACCAGCTCGTCCAACCTCCCCATACCTCTCTCCTTTGTCTGGGTGGCAATGGCAGCAAATGATGTCCGTCCTCACATCCCCCTGCCACCCCAGGCAGCAGAGCTGAAGCTGCAGATGTTTTCCTCCTGCCTGCCAGCTGTGGGAGAGGAGAAGACAGACCCAAGGAGCACAGGCACTGTAGCTGCCAGAGGGGAGGCGCATTTCAGATTCTGCCACTTACCTGAGCCTAATGGGCTCACAAACCATAGATGCTCCACAAACCACGGTACCAATGGACATGTCCATCTGGTTCATCATATTTGAGAATAGAAAGAGAGCTCACGGTCTGTCTCAGAGGAGACAGGGACTACATGATGGTGGGCATAGGTGGGCCTCCAATGAATGAGTTGTCACTTTATAATGTAGCCCGGTGCTTCAGCATGGAAGACCATTAGCAGCAAAATTAAAGTTAATATAAAAGAGCATGGCTACAGTTAAACATTTTGAAAGCAAAGAAAGCTCTTTCACGTCCTCTATGATATACAGCCAGTCCAGTCAGTCCCTGCTTGTACATATTGGTGGAGGACATTATACAGAAATCTCTGCCCCCTCTCATGAAAAGAAATAATACTGAAGCCAAACAAAAGTTGTAAATTTAAACTATGGTGCAGAAAAAGAAAAAGCAAGGAAAAACAGTAAGACGAACCTTAACCAACATATTGCTTGAGAAATCCAGTCACAATCAACGAGTACAGAATACATGGGCCAGCTTGTGGCTCTTGGCTGCAAGAAGAAATGATACAACACGTGCAACAAGAACAAGAGATCTCCTTTAAATGAGGTATGTCTCCTTTAATTCCTCAGTGAGCCTGTATCTTTTCCAATAACATTCAAGAAAGTTAGTAAGCACATCAGTAAGAGAATGTGGCAGTGTTTGCCAAATGTCATTCAGACATGAAAGATATTTAACCATTTATCACAGCTCCCCTGCCCCTTTCAATCATTGGACTCGCTTGTTAGAGCTGCCAGATCCTGAACAGATGTCTTGACAGAAGCATTTCCACCAGTACTGCTGTCCAGTCAGTGAGAGGGTCTTATCAAAGGAGAAATAAAATTAGGGATGTAAACCTTATTTCTCAAATGACAAGAACTTGCAGCTGCAAAACTCCACTTCTCGGGCCTTGCTAGGTTTAAACAACCTTTAATAATTTCACCCCAATACAAATCCAAACTATGGATTTAGGCAGATGTGATTTTTGTAACATAATCTGGTTTTTTATAATTCAATCTGACCCACTTCCTATGTGAAAACTCAGTGGTGGAGAAAAACTACAGAGATCAAAGAGAAGAGGTATCTCTGATTTGAATCCTTGGAAGAAGTGTTTTGCCAAACCCTAGCATTTCCCTGCTCTGTGGTGTGTTGGGCCAATAAACTGGCAGCAGAGGGCTGCTTACAGCTTCTGCCAAATATCTGTCCATGTAATCCTTGGGTCGTCAAAAGCAGCTTTCAAACAAAGGAGCTTTGCTCTTCCCTTCTTCCCTCTCCAAAATGTTTCTGTCAAAAGCTCCCACCACGTCCAGCTTGAGGGATAAAGGATTCATCTGGTTTCTGGGTCACAGTGTGATATTGTTCATTTCAGCATCTTATTTGTTTCTGTTTAAAATCTGCCTCATCATAGTTGTCTAAAAAAGTAAATGCATATGAAGTGCTGGAAAACATCTGTAAGAGAAAGGTCTAGGTCTGCTGCCTATTCTCCTATTTTGCTCCCTTCAGCTGCATTCTCAGCACAGCTGTATATTCTGAGCCTTTCTGGGTTAATTATTCTTCCTGAAATTGCCGGGGAGCAAAAACACTGCTGTGTATCTTCACCAAACTTCACCATAGAAGTTCTCTGATAACACATCTTCTTGATATATGTAGCCACAATGAAGAGAAACATAATTGTTCAAGTAATTCTACACATTTAGTATTTGAACTTCTCATTTCAATAATTTGTTGTACTTATTTGTTTCTTAGAAAAAAAGAAGGAAAAAAGGATGAAGATCATGTAGCTATGAAGTTTGACACAGCACAGACCCCTCTCCATCCCGATTATAGACCAGCTGCCCTTATCCTTAAAACTGAATGATTGTCAGTGTCAGCTTCCCACTTCCTGAGTTTTCAGTATCATCTCCAACCATCCTGAAAGCTCTAAGGAGGAAAAAAAATCCCTCTTCCTTCACATGAGTGATTTTCTTATTCCTTAAAAATCCTTTTATCAATAACTCTTGACAAAGCAGTCATTATCAGCAGTCTAGTGTCTTTTCTCAAGGTATTTAGAGCTAACAAGATTTGCCACAGCCTGTTAATGCTCTCACTAGCCAGCCATTATCCAGAATAACCACCAGCTTCATGGTTAATATCGTTACTGAAATGTGGAACTTAAATTTTTAGCCATTTGACTTATGTGACTGGTGTATTTGATAAACTCATAATTAATAGGTTAAAATGAGGGGGACAGGAAGTTCTTGCTGATTCAGGCATGAAGCAGATGTTTAAAAGCATTGTGCATTTCTGGGAATATTGGAGCATAGGTCTGCAAGGGATCACACAGATTATTGGGTCAAGCCCCCAGCAATCAAAGACAATATGGAATAACTGTTTAGTCTGTAAAAAATGTATAGAAAGGTCCTTCTATGTCTGTTGTTCCTGGAACATCTGTCTCACAAAGCCCTGCTTTGTGACACAAAGTGACACCAGTGACAACAAATTATTTCTCAGCACTCTGTATCAAACTAAAGACTAAAAGAGCAGAGGTGTCTGAATGCACCAAGGGTAAATACAAGGAAAGATCACTGATACAAGAAATATCCAAAGTCAAAATGAAGGCCCGTAATCAGTCTAAGAAGTAGACTGCAGTCAATAAGTAGAAGAGTGTGCAAAATGTAAGCAAGACAAAATGCTTAGCTATCTCAATCAAGCTGATAATTTTTTTCTTGATGTAATGACAAGTCTACCACAGAATACTCTGAAAGGATTTCAGGAATCAAATATAAAAAGATTTTTCCTTTGAAGATTAGCAACATTGCTAATCTTGAGGGATTTGGAAAGTCAATCCATATTAGAATTATATGGAATTAGGTATCCTACCCTCTGGAAGGCTTTGAAAGGCCCACACTGAAAATCTTCAACTCCCTATTTAGTCACTGGAGAGAAGTAACTTCTGCGCCCAAGCAAAGTATTTACAGACACAGCCTGGCCTCTGCATGTCTCCTTTGGTTGAGTTAGGGTCTGACAGCCCTGGTCAGTAATTGCTCATTGCTCTAAGACACCATGCTAGCTGCCAAGGTCATCCTTGGTGACACAGTCAGACGGGTGAATACCACCCGTTCTCTTTTGGTTCTGGCTCCAGGTTTCAGAAACGTTGTGCTCTGTCTATACTTCTTTCTGAACCCATCTCTCAGAAGAGGCAGATAGGACTGGGGCAGTAAGTTTAACTGGATGTTTCTTGCCTGTGTTATACTATATCTTCTGACTGTAATTTTTCAGAAATGCCCCAGCATAATAATTCAGATATGTCTGGAAATGCCACTCTCAGTTTTGCTTTGTCAAAACCATGATTTTCTAAACAATAACAACAACAAACACCACGCTTCATATTCTTTCTGCAGTTCTCATAATTTTACAGAATTTGGAGGACTTTTTGTTTCCATTTATACAATATTTCTAAACAAAAAGATACTCTTTTTTTGGTGGTATAATCTTTTATTTGAACTTACCAGTTGCCAGAGGACTTTTTTCCCTTTCAGTGGCAATAACAGATTCTGTTTGAGTTGCACAGGTACTGGAGACATACCTCTGGCTTTCTCTGCTGCACCCGTGGGCTAACTCAGGTCATTCCACACCTCATGGATGAAGCAGGATGCTGACCCTGTACTTGTAGCTCTTGATTTATCTGTGCATGATTATCCATGTGAGAATACAGTTATGTACACAGTCTCCACTGGAGTAATAAGAACAAGAGTCCTCTTGAGAAGTGCTATGGCATTTGACCTCTAGCTGGAATTTAATCCGATCTGGTAGTTACTGAAAGTTGTTAGTATGCAGTGGCTTTACTGTGGCCTGCTGGTATGTGATACGTTAGAGCTGAAGGTTTGCCAAGCTAGATCCTGTTGACGAGGCTTGTGGAGCCCTGGAAGGAGTTTTGTCATTGGCAGTCTGAGCAGACCTGCTAAAACAGTAGAGGTTTGAAATGACTGAGCTTCTCCCTCTCCAGCTCAGTCTGGAAAAAGAGAGATGCTGGCTGGCTCTTTCAGGGAAATTTAGTTTTCTTGAAAAAGCTAGCTGCAATATCTTGTCAATGGGTTTGCAGAGCAATCTAGCAACGCTCCCAAATATAAATGTTTGTGAAAATGTGGTTGTGTGCTAGTAACAGCTTGGGGGCTTGAAAGGAGTTTGTAAGCGCCCAAGCTCAGAGTTTTATTCCACTGAGAAATGAGTAGGATGGCAGGGTTCTGGCACCCCAGAAGTACATGCCACATTAGCACCCGCTGGTACCCTCCTCCATGCCCCTTGCTCTTTGTTTGGCAATTTCTGTTGATCGCTGCCCCCAGCTGAGCTGACAGAGCTCAGGATGTTACCTCCCAGCTGGATACAAGGACTGAAGAAACCAGTGAAGCTTTTTCTAGGCATTGCAGACAGGCTCTTACCTCTGCTCTTGCATTTTATTTGTGTCATGCAGTCCCTCATAGCATTTCCACCTCTCCCATCAAAGGGAAGAATTAGTTTCCCGGCCGCTGGTGCCGAGCAGCCTGCTGACAGACACAGGTCAGTGGGTGAGATAACTAGCTACCCCTTGCTGAGATGGAGGAAAGGAGAAAGAGCTGATGAGGAGCTATGCATATGTATCTACATGCCAGGCATATTAGGCCACTCAGTAGGTTTCCTCTTCTGGACTCTGAGCCTCTCTTTTAGCTATTGCTGGCATCCCCCTCTGCCTTTTCCGTACATCTTGCAGAAATGCTTTTTGTTTTTACAAACGGGTTGTTAGAAATGCTACAATTGCTAATCTAACACTACAAAGTGGCAATGGGCATTTTGTTGAATGTGTATTTTCCACCTCTTGACCACAGAGAAGACCCTTGGATTCCCACATTGCTGAACAATGATGCACATTCTTCTTTTGCTCCTCTCCACAGTGCTCCTTTAGCCTAATTCCTCCCAATAACTACAATTTCCACTTTTCAGAATTTGCTGTTGCCCTAAACTTTCCTTTCTTGGATTTGTGGCAGCTCTAACGTCACTTCTGCCCCCATCAGTCTGAAAAAAAAAAAAATGGTGTCATCTTCAAAAAGCAGGTAGCAGGTCAAATTTTTCTTGCCTCCAGAGAAGTATAAATGAAGAGTCTCCCTTTCCTACCACAATCCTTATTATTTGCATTACAGAAATATTCAGCCTGTGATGGGTTTATGTCCATCTACACATTAAACCAGCATCAAATAACTTAAATGACCTGCATTACTAATCACAGTTAGCTGAGCCAGTGATTAGAAAACCCCCTAGGATTCTGTGCACAGCTTCTAAGGAATTTTCAAAAGGTGATCAGGAAAAACTAATTTCTACATGCTGTAGAAGAAGTTGTATATGTGAAATGTCTTCAAAGATCCAGACCTCTACTGGGTTTGCACCTCGAAAGAGCTGAAAACCACTGCAAGAGACACAGGGAAAAACATAACATACAAGAGAAGAGTCATGCCTGCTTCCAGACAGTTTCATCATCTCCTGTGTTGAGGATTAACTTCCGATCATGTCATAGACCATCCAGGATTTAATAATGAAAATTAACTACTAAGTGCCATCTCACAAACTCCCACCTAGGATTTAATTCCTTTTTAAACAAGACTGAAAATACCCAAACAGAAGATCTCCAGAGCAATCCTACAGCCACCATCCTCAGATCTCACTCTCACCATAGGAAGATCTTGTGCTTTGGGTAAAACATCCTTTTACCCAGGTCAGTCTCCTCTGCCATGACTCAGTCCACACACACAGTTAACCCTCCTTTGGGCAAAGCCTGCAATGGATACTACTGTTTCTTCATCGCTAACAAAACCTTTCTGAGGGTGGTAAGCTATTTGTGAAGACTGTTACCTTCAAATAGTTAACAGCTGAGTGCATTAACAACAACCAACATATAGCTGCTGACCTGTTCTGATTTTCAGGCTGAATAGGACTCTTCAAATTCTGCACTTATTTGCCATACTGGACCTTAGAAGAATCAGGGTGAGCTTAATATAAAATTAACATTATGTGTTCTTTGGGGATTTTGTTGTTGGTGTTGCTTTCCTTGTAATAAGTCCTTTGGAAATACCTTCAGTATCCCAAACCAAAAACTGGAAAAAGCATATTCAATTTAAAATATAAGCAGACCCTGAGATGACCCTGATAGCACAGGCGAGTGATGCAAAAAGCTTCTTCACCACTTCCTTCATCCCCAGACCAGGTTACCGACAAAGTAGTTCTGATTTTTGAGGCCTCCAGGTTCTTCAATCTGTATACGCAAAATATTTCAGTGGTAAAATGTCCACTGTTGCCTTGATTAACTGGAAGTCTATGTATTTCCTAACAGATACATGGCTAGAGCTGGTGATCCCATGCATGGGCCTCGTGTTTCTGTATGGTGCTGTATGGTCTATTTCTTGACTGAAAATAGTTCAACTTGTTAATATCATCTGCTTAGCATCTTACATGTTAAACTCTTAGATATTATACAATATTTTCCAGACAGATTAAACGCAGCTAGCAAGAGTCTTCAGAAAAGTATAAGCTACAATGTCAAATGGAAAATTATTTATTAAAGAGCAAAAGACAGACATGAATATGAAATTTCTACACTGCATACTTAACTAGCTGAAGGAGAGATGATACTGTTTGTGAAGAAAAATGAACTCCTGAGCCAGAGGGTATTTTATTCCTAAACAAGGCACAGAAGAAAAAAGGTGGACACTGCTAAAATTTGCTGAGGCATCGTTTGCAGAAAAGGTCCAGAGTGCAATGCCATATAGCAGGGTCTGTGTAACCTTGAAGATTTAAGTAATAGAGGGAGTTTAATAATAGACATGAAAGGTCATGCCTGTAAAGATATTCTATTACAGAAAAAGTTTCTGTTAAAAGCTGGGAGCAACCCTATCAGAAATAAGAGAGAAGGAGAAAGACCTGGCTATACTAGGCATGGTGACTGTGAAGTGTCGGTATACTATGGCAATAAAAAGACACTGGAGTAATCTGAGGGTATATCAATATTTCCAGCAGAAAGTTCCAGGAAGGGAAATTCTGATGGGCTCACCAGTGCAGAGGTGATCAAAGGACAGAAAGCCCATCTTCTAACAGGTTGTGATGAAGCCTGGCCATAGCAGTCATGGTGATACGACACTTCTCTGTAAATCCTTCTGAGAGAAACAAGATTATTTCCACAGATGCAAAGCTGACTCAGGGTGTATACTAGCCTGAATAAATTTCATACAGAAACTAAAAGGCTTCTAACTGTGAGAGGAGGGGATTTCTAGTAGCATCTCTGAGTAAAATTAAAGGAGATAATATCTCAGCTATTTTTAAGATGCAAAGATCAGTTCTACCGCAGGATTATTCAGAGCTTTATGAAAGGTCATGATAACAAGGGGTTAGGCTCAATAGCAAATATTAATCTGAGTCTTATGCCCCTTGTTCTATACATCATAGTACATGATAATCATTGTCTCCTGCTGCCTTCACTCCTGTTGCACTTGGAGCACTCTTCAGAACTAACCCTGTCCTCAAATTCAGGGATGAGGTAGTTTCATCAGCTCTGACTTCCCGCAACAGCTATGTTCCAGCAGAGATATGAAGCCACAGAAAGAGAGAGAGAAAAGTCAGAGCCACAAAAAAATGAGTTTTTGTAGCACTGGGTCAGGAGCATGGAACTCGCTTGGTGCATCTCCATTTAGCTCAGATCAGGTCCACATGTTTTTTTAGTGAATCTCCCAATTGCACCCGCTTCAATTCATTTGACTTTGTGCAGAGCTATCACACACAAGCACAAACTGGATTGATTTCAGATGACACTAAACCAGAGGATGCACTCCCAAAGTTCATGTGATGCCCACCAATCTCTACCCAGTGTTCAGTCCTTGAGACCAGAAAAATCTAATCCAAACTAATCTGCAGCAGAACATGAATGGCTTAGATGATGGTTCCACAGCACCACCTGATTTATAGATCTATTCCTTTTGTGCCACAGTACTTGCTAATGTTGATGAAACAGCTATACTCTTATGAGACAAAAATGACCATGTCCCTCAGAACACATGAAATCAATTTAAAACTCATTTCTTTGGCCTTTTCTCCTCTAGGCTTGCTCCACATTTCCTGCAAAGTGTTAATCAGAGTACTTAGTATCAAGTCAATTGAAAACTTCTTTTTCATTTTCTTTCCTGGGAAGAGTTTACATAAGAAAGCCCGATGCAGCATGTAAACAGGGGTTGCACTGGAACAGACTTCTCTCAAATGTTTTTCAAAGTCCTGCTCTGGAAATCTGAAGGTCTTATGTGAATTTCAGGTCAGTTTGCAGTCTAGCCTGAGTTCATGTTCACAGATCTGCTCTTTTGATCTACAAAAGCTCTAACCAGATAATGTCATCTGATTTCTTCCGTTTCCTATTTCTGCTTCTGTCTTCCTCTTGGAAATAGAAAACCAGGGGAAAAAGAAAGAAAAAAAAAAAAAGACCGTTCTGTCTTATATGCTGTTGGCTTTGGAAATTCAGAGATATTCTCCCCAGTATCAGACAGTTTCTGACTGCAGGCTCTGATCCTCCAGCTGATAGGGTCTAAAATTAGGTTGAATCCTATAAAGCACAAAATCGGCAAATGTATTTACCCTGGGTCATTTGTTATTTCTGCCTGATGCTGTGGAATCTCCAGCAGATGACTGCACAGTATGCATTCCTGAATTATGCAGATAACAGATGAATTTTAGGGTAGTGGCTGCCTTAAGCAAACACTATCTTGCTATTGTGAATTTAATATTACAACTATTTTGGCACTTCTCTGTGTTTCATCTGCTTATTTTAAGAACAGCAGTATTTGTTTGCAATGGCATTGTAATACCCTCATAATCTTAAACCATAATGCCAATAAACCACCACTGACATCGTAATGGCTCACATTACCATATCATTATAGATGTAAAAGTCAGTCCCATATACTTCCTACAACATCAGTACTGGTGAGGCAGCCATTAAGATGTCAGTGGTAGAGCAGAGAATCACCATTATGAGTTTAGTCAAGATAATAAAACACTGCTAAAGGTAGCTACAGGGCCATGCTCAGCAGCTGTTTCCAAATATAAACCTCTCAGCAGTTTAAAAATAAATTTTAAATTAGCCAAATGCTTGAATCCACATTAAGAACTGATGTTTATGTCAGCAAAAAATAAAAGTCCTATTTAAGACTGTCAGAGGTTGGGGTTTTCTTTAATGCCTATTGTGAAAATGCATCTTTTTATAAAATATTTCACTGTACTTCAAATCGCTGAAATGAGGGACAAGAATTTTATTCTTGCTTTATCTGTAAATGTCTTGTCCTTTGTTGGCAGCAGTGGAAATGTCCTGCTTAAAAAGAGAACACACCCAGGTCATATATATAACAAGATTTCACCTACTATAGCTGAATCCAGTGGTGAAGTACTTTGTACATAGACATTCTATAACATACACAATTGGTTATATTCAGGCCTTTTGTTGCCATTAGTATAATTCTAAGTCATATCAGATTAATCCTTTGCGTGAGATTTGTTTAAAGCAATACAATACCAAAGAGAATAATGAAAAGTAGTTAATAGAGATTCTTGCAAAAGGGAAAATTTATGTTAATTTGGAAAGTATAAAGGATTGAGACTGGCAAACACAAATGAGAGTAACAGAACACAATGCACACAGCAAGCTAAGTACACTAAAATAAGAGCAGGCACTGCAATAGCAACTTACATTTATGGACATTGCATTCATGAATGTGTTGAGATTATGTTGTACAAACATAGTCATACTGCTGAATTTCTTTATATCTTGTACATAAAAACCAGAGGTGACTCTTCTTAAGTGAATTTTAGCCATCATAAAATTCAAGTAATACACAAGAAAAATGTAACTGGAGATTTTACTTCCACTCCATTTATTAACCAGTTTTCAGGAGGAGGATGTGGAGCCCTCACATTTATTGCTCAGCTTGTAATGAATCAGAAGTCACCTTGGTTTCACTGATACTTCTTAGATGGGTGAGTACTTGACAGAGCAAAGATATTCTTGAAAATGGCCCTTCATCTGACAATATGCAATAAAGGAAGTGTGGAGCACCATCACTACACAACTCTCCAGACTCCACTTCTACAAAAGATTATGTTGTCAAACAGGGAGTTTGACAAAGCAAAATTTTTAGCAGTCTGTTAAAATTCTGCAAAAACAATGGCAACTCTGTTGGAAATACCTTATTTTTTTCAAATTAATTTTCCTAAAATCAGCACAAAACTTGAGTGACTAATATTCAAATGCATTTTTGGATTGGTCAGTTTTCCAGTGATAAGGCAAGCCTGTGAGGGAAGAGGAGAAAATAGCAGTAATTTTGACTCTTTCACTCAGGTGACATAATTTTTGTGCTTTATTAAAGCATGTCCTAAGTATTGTTTTCAACATCATTTGATTTCTATACAGGTAAATATCATCCTCTCTTCAGATTTGTGGTATTTATGACCTTAACTTGGGGTTAAAGAATGGAAGATGAGGGTCTTTGATTATGCCTATATGCACACCTAGTATGTATAGTCATATACACAACTGAATGCGCATTTATGAAAAAAGGCAAAACAGAAATCAGGCATAATTATTTGTCTATAAGAAGAGCAAGAGATGTATTGCTTGAGCATTTAAATGGACTGCTTTTTTATTATTATTATCTTAGAAATAAAACCAAAATTGTCATTTACAAACAGTGCCCAGAGTAACTTGCACACATACACTGTTTATGAGTTTCTTATTCCAAGCAGTCCCAACCTTGGAGATATTTCAGCCTATGCTTTTCCTCCTTCAGTCAGACATCTTTTGTAGACACAGAGGGGTTTACACATTGCATTGTGAAGAGTAGTTAACAACTGAAGGTCAAACAGATTCAAACACAGGGTCTGACTCTTCCATATCACCCCTCAAATAAAGAAAATGGTTAGACACTTTTCACCATTAGCTGTTGTGTAATTGGTGCAAGATTTAGCAACACCAAGTTTTGGTTTTTGCAGATAGCGGGCATAAAACCTCTATTTAAAAATTGCCTTCCCTGATGATAAACTTAGGAAAGCCAAGCATTCTTTTAAAAATTCATAAAATCTGAGACAACTCCAAAAAAATGAAGAGAAGGGTTTTTTACATCTTTGGCAGGTGAAGATATGTACTTCAGAAAGAGGCTGCCTTGTAAAATATTACTAAATTTGTTGTATGAATAGAGTGAACTATCTGGTATCTCTTAGAAAGTTCTGGCATAACTTTTTAGATACGTTTCATTAGATGGCTGAATGCATGGGAAACAGGGCCACAAAGCTCTGATGTTTGGATAATAACTGTGGTCATTTTCCAAAGTAGTTAAAAGCATTTAGGACCTTTCAGGAGAAATTGTGATGAAACAGTGCTGAATTTTGGAGGAGGTGCTGACCCTGCCCTGCCAGCTCTGGGGCAGCACAACATCTTCCTGTGCGTGAAGTCTGAGGATGATGAAGGTTTCTGCAGGTCAGCAATGGGTTTAGTTGAGAGGAGATACTTGAAATGGATCTTGGAAGAAAAATCAGTATAAACTGAGAAAGGTTATAGCAACAATGCAGAGCACCAAGTTCATCTGTACTTCTTTCGCTGACATTCTTCCTGTAATGGCAAAGGGTCCCTTCCCTTCTCTCCGATGCGTCTTCATAGCTATTTTTTTAACCAGACAGTATTTTATCAGCTTTTCCACTCTTTAAACACTGTCAGTTAGTGCTAGCCAGACTTCACAGTTAATTGTATTCTAATCTACCCAATTAGTCCCATATTCCCATAAAGACTTACACATGTGGTTAATTTAAAGTTTAACGGAAGTGTGAAACTCTTCTGTGCCTGAGCCTGCCTGCTTCTAATGAGTGAAAAACCAAAGCTTTTCTTCCTCAAATCCCTCCTCGAGAGCCACAGCTTTCTCTTAGCCTTTCATCATTAATCTCAGCTCTAGTGTTATGCACTATCTCACCCATGCCTGATTATTAAACATAATAAAACAAAGTGAAAAACAAATCCAAAATAAAAGCCAAAGGGAATCAAATTACCTGATGGCCATGCTTTGTAAATAATGGCTCTTTCATGAAACAAATTCCCTTTCTTTTGCTTTCTGTTATTTCCTTTCCTCTTTCACCCCCTCTGTGACCCTTCTTAGCCAATGTCATAATTCATTGTGTTGTCTGTCTTGTATGCATCCTAGGGCAGGGACCTTGTCATCTCAGTGGTCTGCACAGCACCACGCACCTCCAGAAGAGTGTATAAATATTAAATAATACACATTCACATTCAATGAAATCAAAAGCTCTATTTTTCTGGATAAATAGCTTGCTCTCTCTGGGTATGAAACAGTAGTAATCCATGGCCATGAGCTTTAATCCTTTTGAAAAGTGCTTTCAAATGGGACTTTCATAAGCAGTATGAAAAATACATGCAAACAAACAAAGGTACAGCACAGCTAGTAAAGCACTAGTTTTCTGCATGAGCAGTGTTTATTGACTTCCGCCCACAAGGAAAAATGCTGTCCCCTGCTGCCCCTCAACCCACTCCCAATGATGTTAAACTCTGTTTGGAGAAGTTTTCCTAATTAGCCTTTCCAAACTTTTGCATCCTCTTAGCCTATCACTTCTCCCTTTCTCTGCTGTCTCCTTAATGGTGTTAAAATATTACAAAAATCCTAATAAAATAATTTTAAAAATTAGAAAGCAGGAGATTTATGGTACTTCCATATAATCTCAGTTTCTCTTCACCCCTGCCTGTGCCTCATGACACAGGCTTCCATTGCAAGACTGCCCTTCAATTTTTTAAAAAACTTTCCAACTTCTAGCAGCCAAGAGGAAGGGGTTTTACAGACCAATCAACCTGTGGGTTCAAACAAGGTGTTGAAGCTGATGGCGAGGATCATACCTGCATCACAGGATGTCTAGCATGCCTGGACTAACGAATGAACTACATCCCTGTTAGGCAAGCTGTATATTCTTTCTTGCCCTGATTCACTATTATTCTTTGCACTGCATGGACTCAGAGTCCTCTAGAAAAAAAATCTGCCTCTGACTGTGTCATTGTTACCCTAAGCAGTTAGCTAATTTTCAAGGATTTGGTGGGTTAGAATGAGAAAAAATTAAAGCAGGAATCAGATATTTGTCTGGTCTAAGTGTCTTTAGCAGGGAAAAAAAAAGAATATTGTCCTGTTTCTACGAATGCATACAGGATCAAATATCTGTTCCAGCTCTCTTTGCACTCTGCAATGTGTCCCCTGAATATCACAGTTAATTTTATACCAGGGCCATGTAGTGTTTGACCGGCTGGCTGTAACTTGTCTTTTTTTGATGTGCATCAACATTTCTTACCTTGGGTATAGTGGGGTCCATCCATCCCTGCCACAGCCTTGCAAACATTGATAAACTCTTTCTGTGCCTCACTTGCCCTTGCTCTGAGCAGGGACAGCCCCTGCTGCAACCCACAGCAGCTGGATGTACATGGCATCTCCATATCAGTCTTTCGCAGAACTTTCCTGTTGTTCCAGTAGTTACTTAGACAGGGATGAGGCAATTCAGGCAGGAAAAGCAGTGCCTGGGAGAAACTGAAATGCCAACGCCTTGGCCATCATGTGCTTGTGCTGGTGAAGTGAGTGGTGGGAAGGTATTGTACAGTTGTGTGCTCTCACACTCCTTCACCCTAATGCCGAATGAAGCAGCTCTCATATCGATCAACAACTTAAGTACATGTGTTACAGAGCTGTTGTGCACTTGTGTGCCTGAGTAGGAGACCTCAGGAGAGATTTCAGTAGCTACGTAGGCTCCCAGAGATAGCCACAGAGCACCTGTGAAGCAGCACACAATGGAAAATTGGAAAGCTTTTCACAACATAATGGCTATTTGTTCAGTTTTTGAACATATAACAACTAAATAGTCTCATCTTCTTAGTATTATCTTTGCAAAGAGTAATCTGTACTGTTCTTGTGTTGTATTGTTCTCTCAAACCTTCATTACAGGCACACAGACATCCACAGAAGTCTGCTACAAAATTTTCTGTTGAGAAAATTGGGCTCATCAACTAAAAGTCACTGGAGTAGCCAGTGTTTCTATGTATGAACCAAACGTTTTTTTCCCCTTCTCTCATACACTCATCTCCCTGACACAGTAAACTAAAAGCGAAAATGCTCTTGAAAAGTACACCCATCATACACCAGACTGTCTGGTGTAGATGGTGGTTATTTTCTGGAAATTTTAGCTGGATAGAATTTGAAGGAGGAAAGAAATTGTTAGAATTGCTGGACTTTCAGACACGTGGCAACTTATGGGAACGCCTACACAGTAGCTTCATCTGACTAGCCAGAAATCTGGCAACCCCAGGGTCTGCCAGATTAACGACATGTGCAGTACACAGATGGTTCAAGCACATGCAGTAAGTATGATGTGAACTGGAAGTGTCAGAGGACCTACGCACAGATTTAGTCCGTGAAATCCCACAGACATACAGCAGCCTCACCTGAGATCCCCTGGCTCAGTGCCTGTGCCAGGTTTGAAGGTAGCATTGGGCTATGGGATACAACAATATTGTCTCCTCTACTTATTCCACAAAGAAACAAGATCAATTGTGTTATTTATTCTGAATTAATAAGGCTTTGCTTACTCCCAGCATAATACAATTCAACATGGTGTCGTGCTGTAATAAGTCTCCCCTGAATGAAGTTAACTTTCTTCAGAGCAGTCCATATGGTACTGTGTTTTGGATCTGTGGCTAAAAAAAGTGTCCATAATGTGCCAATGGTTTGGTTATTGCTGAACTCTTGCTAGCACAGCATAAAGGCTTTATTGCTTTCCCACTTTGCCCTCTTGTCATCCCGCAGTGATTAAGCTGGGATAGGCAAGCTGGGAGGGGACACAGCTGGGACAGCTGACCCAAACTGACCAAAGAGATATTCCATAACACATAGCATCAAGCTCACCAATAAAACTGGATTAGAGAAAGAAGGAGATGGAGCAGCTTTGGCTTCCAAGGCAGATGTTACTCAGAGGCTGATTAGGCATCAGTCAGATGGTGAGAGGTGAGGAGTGATAGCCTTTGCATCACTTGGCTTTTCCTCTTTCTTTCATTTATCTCTATCTTGACACATAACTTGCTTTCGCTCTTCTTATTCTCTCCCCTGCCCTGCTGGGAGAGGGGGGTGAGAGAGCAGCTGTGTGGGTGCTTTGCTGCTGGCCAGGGTCAGCCCACAACACGTACCAGTGTGTGCCCAGACAGTGAGCTGTACTGGGGAAACGCAGCTTGTGTCAGTAACCTAATTTCTCACATTTCAGGTTGGTTTGAACGTGCCATCATCAGTGCAGAGCTGAACTTGCTTTAACAGCTAGATTGCCTCCTCCATCATCCACCCGCCCTTGTGTTTACTGATGCACACATTTCACTGCTGAATTTGGCATGTATGTGTTTGTTGTCCTGTAATACTCAGAGAAGGATCTTGGGCTGCATCTACTTTCAGCCCCTGCTTCCCCAAGCCCCGACAAGCATATTATGGCCATCTACGTGCCCTACCTTATACTTGTTCACTGTTTTCCTTGCCCTTCTTCCTAATCACCCCGCAGGATCTCGTGTGCATGCCCTGCTTGTCCAGATTCCTTGTCCTAGGACCTGCTCTTCATGAGGGACCTGGCTCCCACCATCCTAGCCCACAGTCCTTTCTGTTCCCAGAGTCAAGCATCAGCACTGGTTGTGGAGAGACAATGCTCCTGCTCCACGTCCTCTGCCCAGGAACAAAACTGAATGGGCATGTTGAGTGGCTTACCTGTAGATCTGTGACCTGCCAGCCATCATGACTTTATCACTACTTTAAAAATCTTAGTTCTTCAAGCCACTGACCAAAGCTGAAATTCTTGCTTCAGTACAATAAGCAAGTTTATAGTGCTATTGAGTGAGGAGGGGATTCTGAGCAGGTAACCAAGTGAGTCTGAGTAGCTTCAGTGCCAGAAGATAAGTACTTTTAAGGCATGTATTTCTTTACTTTTATAACTGCCAGAATTTTTAAGCCCATCTCATTTTCCTTGTGATCTGAATTATGAAAATAGTTTTTATTCAAGATGCTGTCCAGGATCAGTCAAAATGTAGTTTACTGGAAGATTCCTACTGAAACTCTTCGTTTCAGCAGCATTAAACATATCAGCCCTTTTTAAAATGAAATTCAGCCTCTCTGAAGGCAGCAGGAGTTGTTTCATTCATTTCACTGGTATAGCTTTCTGCCTTTTCATATAAAAGAGTCCCTTGCTGCAGAGAGGGACTGAGATGCTGAAGCTTGGGTTGGGATCCTGATTGATCTCCAAATCCCTCGTGCAATCACCCAGGCAGCTGAGCTCTACTGCAAGTCCCGGAACAAGGATGAATTCCACTCACCCCCAAAAGAGAACAAGGATAAAGCAAATGTTTGGAGGATTTAAAGTCTTTAGGGACCAGAATGGTTCATTCCTCTTGTTTCCCTTAGTAGCTGTTGTAAAGGTTTCCTTCACTGTGAGGCTGATCCAATTGCCATTGAATATCAGTAGCAAAACTGCAAGGGACTTGTAAGCCAGAATACACTGGAAGGTTATTATTAGTATTACACTCTATAGAAATGAATTCTGAAGAACTTCTTGGAAAAGATGTGTTCTCTCTGTACTGTCATCTACACTGAAGAAGTTCCAGCTTTCAGCAAAACACAGAAAGACAGTTTCAGAAGTGTCTTACTAGCTGCCATTTTAAGGGACATCATTTTTGTCTTCAGTGTGCCTATTAATACTCCCTGACTTCAACTGGCTTTGCACATACCCTTCTAGTGATAGAAGGGCCCTAAAAGTGGCCCTACACCAATAAAACATGATGGAAGCAACTTAGTAACAGCATGTAGGAGAATTTCACCATTCCTAATTGAATTTACATATTTAGTCTTAGGCTCTTGCTGCAACACAAGTACATTACGGGAATATCTAGTGAAAAAAAAAATGTAAAGAAAAAATATTTAATTGGAATTTGCCAAAAAAAATCCCCCAGCATTATTTTTTTTTTTCATAGAATCTTTCAAAACTAACAGATTACTTAAAGTTTGAAGGCATGTGTTCTTTCTTGGGCAATGGTGCTGGTACACTGCACACTGGCAGTCAATACATCAAGGTAACAGTTTTATAACTCTCCTTGACCCATGTCAGTGTACCTGACAAAAGAGATTTTTGAAGACCAGTTTTTAAGTTATGGCTGATCAGTGGCTCCAGAGTAGGAAACTAGATTGTGAATCGAGACTACATTGCTGGAGATCCTTTCCATCATGCTTTCCAGCAGAATGTTCCCCCACCCTACACACTCACTGTTCATATTTTCTCTTTTGTTAAGTTGCCTGCCAGCCTGAGAGTCACAAAAATTTCAGTTACTCTCCTTTGAAACATTTGCATATTCAGATTTATTAATTTATTCTTGCTGGACTGTGAAGCTCTCTTCTTAAGTACACATAAGCCTTTTCTCTCATGTGTGACAGAGAGGTCAGAAATCTTATCACTCAACCCTCTAACTCTTTCATTGCATCAAACGGACAGTCAGCAATCTTTTTGACAGAGGATTAGGAAGTAAGAGGCTTAACTAGAGTCTCAGAACATAACTTTCAGTGCCCTGCTAGTATGCTTTGAAACGGATCCGAGTGTATATTTTCAATTATATATTTTTAAAAATTCAATACACATGGAGTGGCCTGTTGCCCTTTCCTTACACAAACACGTTTACCTTCTGCTAATGGGAGTGGGAGAAGCATGAACAACATCTGGGTTGTAGGCATTAGGAATCTTTAGGGTCCTCAGCACTCCCAGCTGTGTTACTCACAGCTTTAGCACACTGCCAACAAAAACTCAGAGAGTATTTCCACTTCATTCTGCACTTTTGCTTTAGAGGTGTAATGAACCTTCTTTCATTCAAAGCCAAATATTTTACTGTAGATGCAAATTTTCACTAATGAATGAATAGCAGACATACATTTTTCATTTGATAAAGACATGCACTTAACGTTGTCATTTAAAAAATGTATATTCATATAGCCATTTAAAAATAACTGGCACCATTGTCATAATTATCTTTTCATGTGTTCAGCAGTGCCAGGAATTAACTATGAATGTAAATGTAATCAAGCACGCTACCACACTTTTAATAAATAAGACAGTTTCTATATCTCTATTGTGCTGGGAACGATCTGTGGTTTGCTCTTAAGGAAGCTAAGGGGAGTCTTTTCCCAGCTAACAAGGCTGTTGGTTCACTGGTGTACCAAATTGTACAGTCTGCTGAAACTCATGGGGCAGATTAGGTCTGAAACAGTGCATCCAGCTCCAACCATGGGAAGAAAAACCAGATTTTGTGTCCTCTCTCATAGATGTGGGGAGTGGAGGATTGTGTGGAAACAGTTTGCAAGAATGAAATCCTTTGGGGAGGTACTAAGCAGGTTCTCAAACTCCCTCATTAGCACAAATATTCTGTAGTTTCTACATCACACAATGCGGTGGCAGCCTTTATATCTATATATACCTTTCGCTGATCACCCTGCTTCAGCCACCACCTGTCAGCTGAGGGACACTTTGGCTAATGATCTATGGATTTTAAGAAAAAGGCCTCAGAATCATGTGCACAATAGGAAACATGATATAGGATCAAAACACAACTCACCATGACTTGATTATTTCACTTTGGTCTTGCCTCAGCTCCCGCCTCTCCTCGTCTCTCTCACGGTGCCTTTTGGTTCTCTCAGATTCTCACCTCCTTGGAGGAGTAAGTGGCTGTAGTGAACAAACATATGACTATAAGTCCTCCCAAAAACCCTAAGACTGCTTATCAGCCAAAGGACATCAGAAATATAAAAGGCGTATTGCATAAAGGTAGTAAAATATTATTTCCTTAGTACATGTTGGAAAAATGCAAATATTTTCTTTCAAAATATAAACAGCACTCTCATGAAATACGCAGTTGAGAGTCATATTGTCCTTTGGAAGAGGCATGAGATAACCAAGATTTGGGCAAACAGGCCTGTATCGCAAAGAAAAGATGCTATGGAGGGACTTCCTTTGGGGTTGAAATGGTAATTTACTCTCCAGAGACATTTATGTACTCTGCATTTCTGCTGTGAGAAGGGGATCAGTTAGCAGACACATGAGCACCTTTCCACTAGAAAAGGGCTGATACAACCAGCTCATTAAACCCAGGCCACCAGACACCTGTCACTCAGGAACAGCCTTCGGAGCAGAGCAGGGCTGGATGCTGTGCTGGATTTTAACCAGTGGCCTGAGGGTAGAAGGACCTCTGTGTCCTGGTATTAGGTATTATTTCTCATTGATTTGACAGGGAGACCATTCTCTATTCTGGCATACTGAAAAGCAAAGACCACACTGAAAGTTTAACCCCGAATGCATCCCACTGGGGTCTAAACTCCCAAGGCACTTGATTATGTAGAGCTTGCAAGTAAGTTCAAGGAATGCAAAACATTGCAAGGAAGAGAAAGTTATGCAAACTAGTAAGTCCCTTATTATGAAGATAATGATCTCTGTCAGAGAATTCCAGGTGATTGCTGATTAAACTGTTCTCCTTTTTTTTTTGTTAGCAGGTTTTGTTTCTTCAGGTATATTCATTATTCTCCCCCAGCTCACATCCACAGGGTCACTGGCAGGTGATAGGGAAGACTTTTTAGCCAGGAGAAAGGCATCTGGAGACAGATGCTGGAGTTCCTCATAAGTCTCTTCCTCCAAATTCAGGCACCGCATTTTTCATGAGGGATTTTTCTTTACATTTGAGGAAAACTGCACCATGTCCGCACCACCTGGGCCAAAGAATTCCACTCAGGTTTTTTTCCTTTCCTTCCACAGCATGGAAGACACCTTCATGCACCCCTGCAGCTCCCATTTTCAATCAGCCCTGGAAGCAGATATGAACATGACAAACACAGCTTCTCCATAGCCCCATCTCTGTATCAGGAAGAGGAGGAGCATGTCTCATAATGACAACTGAGATACTCAAACTCAACCCTGTGCTTTTGAGACTAAGGCTCTGGCAGTAAAGAACCTCTTCTCAATACCGCCATCCACAAAAGTGGTATGGGAATGACGCTTGTCTCTTCAGAAAAAAAATGCAAGTAAGCTATAAATACTGACTCCACAAGAGGGTCTCTTGTTTGGAAAACAATGCCTAGGGAAATAGTGAGGAGCACAGTATCTTCTTTCCTTTAAACAGAGCTGGTGCAGTGACAAGATACAATATCATTAATATTATTTCCCTTTAATGGTTTTGGATCATTAGTTGTCATCACAGTTGATTACAGTAACTAGCTATGCACTTAAATGTATGTGACTGGAAGTATGATCAGGAAATTTAACCTACTGATTCCCGAATGAGTTCCCTTATGTCTTCAGCTTGGTGAAGTCAGTAGTAGCAGGTAGGACTCAGTTCAAAGCCCATACAAGTCAGCTCAGGATTGTTTCCTTGGTCTCCAGGAAAATTGAGTCAGATCCATGCAGCATGTCCGTTTACAGATGTAAAAACATTTTACTAAAAAAATGGAAACTCGTTTCTCACAGGTGTCTTGGTGGATATATATGTGTACACATGCTGTGGTGTATACACAAGAATTATATTTTGTATGTATCAGCCATTAATTTTATCTTCTTAAAGAGGTATGAAAATAAAAAATAGTTTCAATGGCTGGGTTCATGTGTGTGCATAAAATGAATTGCTGGCATTATGATAAGGTGGGTTTCCACATGTAATGGGGTATAGTGTAAGTTTTATGATTACGCTTTCTGGCATATAAATAATACAAATTCTCCAAAGGGCCCTTGCAGATATCAGCTGATACTTCCGTGGTTTTCTATCTTGCAAACTGCTATTGGGTTTGTGCTATCATTGTAAAAATAGAAAATACTACCTCAGCTGTTTACCCTTCTCTACATTTTGTCTTTTGTACTAAACAGACACTAGTAACACAGAATGTGTGCAGAAACATTGTGTCCTACTCTAGAGAATGAGCAAAATGCATCATATTTTGTTACTTTTCTTACAGTGACGAGGTTCTTAGAACTGCTCTATGTCCAGAAATACAGAGTAAAAAATGTAGCAGTTCTTTAAATAAAAAGTTTTCCACAGATTATCACTACTGAAAAAATGTAATCCTGCTTGATATTCAGTATATATTTTCTCCTGACAGTTTTATGGTACAATTAAATTTCATACTTTCTTTTCTACCACTCTGAATATGCATTAGAAAACCAAGCATCATAATTCTAAGCCAATTGGCTTGATTTGCTTGTTTAAATTCAGATATTGCTTCTTTCTGTGCATTTCAAAGAAAGGATGTGAGCTGTAACAGTGTATTTAGAATCACCAGAGCACATGGTCACCGAAGATCTACCTTGCATCCAAATTTTATTTCTAAACTCATGTTATGCTCTTTACATGAAAAATGAAATAATGTATTTCTAAAATGTTTTATTGGAATAACAAACTGTAGAGAAACAATAGAGCTAATGGAGGGTTAGGGAGAGAGGCAGATTATGGAACTCATTGTGTATTAGTTGAAAATTATACCGATATTTAGATGGACTTAATAACTTAATAAGACTCATTTGAATGCAAAAGAATGAACATTGAGTTGATATTAACTTTTAATGCTTGTCATTTTATGTTAATTTATATTTTTAAATTATAGTCAATTTTTTTTTTGTAATCAGACTGGTTAATTATACCTCAAACATGTAAATTTGACATGATGCCAACACCACATTAAAAAAAAATTCAACAAAGTGCTTGGTTCTGAAGACCTATAATTCACTGAAACTGGATTCTGGCTGAGTTCCTCCAACCACACAAAGCTTTATGCTTTGCACTAGTAAAATCATTCGATTTCTCTGGGATGATTTCTTTAGTTTGTTTTACCGAGAAAACAATGCTAATGCACTCTATTTGTGTAACCTTTTCCTGATCATTGATTTGAGCATCCTTGGAGAAATCCTTCATCTAGCCTTGATATCTGCAGATGCAGTTTTCAAAGGTTCCCTCATGCTAAAAACATCATTAACAAAGAAATATTTTTCTAGCACTGAAATGGTCTTGAATGGGGATCATGAGCTCTGTTCCTAAAGAATACATAGTAAGTTATTTTTGTAAATCCTAAAGGTCTACTAACCTTCTCAAATAAAACTGTAAAACTAGTGCCTTACATTTTATATATCTGATTCCCTTCAGGGCAATTATGTCCCAACACATATTAAACAAAGTTACTGTGTCTAAGCATGCCAAATAGACAGGAGCTTATATGCTACTGGAAAATGAGCACCTTCTTTTCTTAAATTACCCTGTGGAGTTAGCCTTTATTTCCTGTCTTCTATCAGGTTTCCAGATTTGAAATAATAGATTCCATCTGTCAACTCTGTCCAGATAGTTTTTTAAGTGCTCATAATTCAGATGTCTTTAAAAACAACAAAAAAAAAAAAGCAAAGTTTTTTGCTTGAATGACCTTGGCCTTCAAAAAATTGGGAGATACTGTGTACAAAGCTTTATATACAATAGAGATGTGTTGAGCTGGTAACCTTATAACCTTATAGCACCAGCCCTCTATCCGTTTGAAGGGATTTGTTTTTTTAACAAGTATTTGTGTAATGGAACCCAACTATTTCACAGAATATCTTTTTGTTTGCATATGGGTGAACAGATGAGATGATTAACATATATAACAAATTAAAAATCCTTACCCTTTCAGTTGGCCATTATTTCTTCTCCTCCCACCTTCCCTTAGGGTTAGTGCTTTACTCATATTGGGTTTCAGGACACAGATGGCAATAAAATCAGTAAGCTAAATTTTAACATGGCAAATCTTGACTCAAGCAAAACTCCAGTTGATTCAAGACGGAAATTCCCATCCTAAATGGGAATTGAAAGTTGAACTGTCACTGTTGGGGTAAAAAAAAATATACAGTTACTAAAAAAATGGGTTAAGTGAAGTTTCTACCTCTATTTCGCTTCCTTCTGCAGAGATGCTGATGTTTTTGATGGTGAAGCATTTTTCAACACAATCATAGTTCCTCCTCAGTCAGCCATACTTACAGCCATGAAAAGTCCCTAATGCACAAAATTGTAGGTTGCGTCTCCTGCAACACTGAGAAAGATGAGCAGAAATTCTTTATTCTGCCTTATGGTCAGTGTATTAGAGGACAGCTTTTCAGCAGGAGGCTGTTGCAGTGCTGTCCTCGCTAAGGCACTGAAGAGCTTAGGCAAAGGGGCTATGAGGTTAATGGTCCTGTGAGTTCACTGCCTGCAGCCACAGAGCTCCAAGGGCAGCCATTTGCTGCTGGGTTTCCACCACTCACCACCAGGACAGCAGCAAAGCCATGGCCAGCCTGGAAGTGATTCCCCTTCCCACCAGCAGCAAAATTGTCAGTCTGTAGCAGTAGCCCTCTCTAACCTTTTTCTGCAGGTAGGTAGCCAAGCTCACAATTACACCCACAGTTAATTAATGCTTACTGAACAACTTTGTAGCTACCAGCTGAATGTGGTTCCCCATCCCTGGCTGTTCAAGCCCAAATTATCAGGCTGCTTCTTATTTACATCTAGGCTTTCCATTCCCAGCATCGTCTTTATTGTTAGCTTACATCCAAAATTATAAGGTCAGTTTTATGTCATAGTGTATCTTTTTTAATGTTAAAGTCAGAGCAATCTTATTTGGGGCTTTTTTTTTTTTTTTGTGGTGGAAAAGGATGGAAATCAGAGGGGTTTTGGTTTTACTGCCTGGTAGGGGTCTCATTCAACAGAGATTATTCAAGCATCTGTATAAATCGCTCTACTCTAACATCTTTTATCTGCTCTGCAGTTGGACCCATGAAATGCACATAATAACAGTTACAGAGCAGCAAGAAGAGGGTTTACTTTCCCCTGATGCAGAGCGGTGAAAATAGAAGAATTCTGAAATTTGCAGACCATCCTTATGAGCTAAGAACACATCTTTTCAGCAGCTCAGAACTGATTTTCTTTTATTAAAGCATCTTCCATAATAGCTAGTGCATACTTACAATGCTAGTTACTTTCTTGCAATTATGTTATTCAGAAATAATTGGATTTCTGGGTTTAATTGGGCTTTAAATTAGCCAGAGCTTTCATGAAAGCTATTACAGAGATTTCTAATAGCAGCTTTTCCTGCTATTTAAGCACAGAGTATTTCAATGAGAGTGATTCACCAGTGTAAAAAGTCTTGGCTGCTGTGAACTCTAGCACAGGTTCAGATTAATTATGACAATTTAGGCACCATCCTTTTGTAATTAAACATTTGCTCAAAACATTACCCAGAGTGCACAACTGTGTCAAACAACTGGTTGCCCTTTATTTAGAAAGATACAATTCTGTTTTCCAGCTCTTCGGAAGATCAAGAAGCTTTTTGATAGGTGGGCCCTTGATGACTGAGTTCAGAGCCAGGGTCAGCATCTCTTTGCTCCCACCGGTCATTTCACCAGGCCAAGCTGGAGGAGGCTGCCGAGGGATGCTATGCTCCATTTGTGTCCATCCTATCCTCCTGCACATGTGTGCTTGCGTGCAAACATCCCACTTTTGGGAAAAACAGAGAAGTAAAAATACAGTCAGGTATTTTGAAGAATATCCTGGGGCAGTTCCTTTGACTTTGACACATATGATTGATGGGTGATGAAGAGGTGATTCAGGGTTCCGAGTAAGAGATCTGGCCTTTTGTGCTTTTCCCTGTATTTTCTGGGTGGCACCATGACTCCAGTGCAGCAGTATCTGTGGTCCTGCCAATCTTCACTGCACCCTGTGTTTTAGGCATCACTTTGATTAAGGAAAGGTGTGTTGCTGTATCCTACCAGACCACTAACTCCTGGATCATAATGACACCTTCCCTACTTACCTCCTGGCCTGGTGGGGGATGGGGCATAAGAACAGCAATTAATCAATTGGCCACTGTCTACTGACTGGCCGCTGCATCCTAGGGCTGCTGTGCTCACTGGCTGAGAGAGGCTGAAGTTTTTCTCAGTCCTTTCTCATTTAGTCTCCAGTAAAAAATGAAGCTTCTCCCAGACTCAAGACTATGCTAATTGTATAATATTGGGTTTGAGGATGGACTGTGACCTAGCATTTGAAAACTCAGGAAGGATTTGGGAAGGCGGACTGCATGGGCTTTTTTTTTTCAACAACAAGTTATCAAGTCTCTATTTGGTATTTTTTGCTTTGGAAAATGAATAATCTAAGAAAATTTAAAATGTATTGTGGTGGATTTGCCTCATTCTCTGAATCCACCACCATTCCGAAGAAGCCCACCCTTCTCCAAAGGCTAGTGCTGAGGGAGACGGGGCCCTCCTTTGCTGGGAAAGTGGGAGCTGGTTAGCTTCAGGACAAATGTGGTTGCTTGAAATGGCAATATTTTTCCTGATCTAAATTAAAGGCAAAACTGTTAGAGCATCTGATCGCATCATTTGCACTGTCTTTTGGTGGCTTCCAGGGAGACATTTGCTCCCAGTAACGTTCTGCTCTGTTGCTGGAACCCCTTTCCATGCAAAATGGATATTATCACATGCAGGTTATACCTTTCACTCAAACTCAGCACCTGAGAGAGCAGGTGGATCTGATTACCAGAATTTTTTGTGAATGTTTTTTGAATCATTCAGGCGTTTCCCATCATTCTTCTTGGGTACTTCTCTCTTCAGGAAAGGAAGCCTATGTGTAGTTTTGCAAAAAGGCTGATGTTAAAAATTAAAATATTTTTTTAAAAATGATCACAGGTAAATCAGAATACTCTTTCACTGATTCATACAACACTGAACAATGTTTGCTCATTTGACAAAGGGTGGGATGATTCAGCTCCAGATCAAAACGTGAGAACCTGGATGCCTACATATACATATGCACACATGAACTAGGTGGCCAAGCTGCTGTCATATCCCTGCAATTTTGATCAATACTCTCAAATGAGCATAAAGAGAATTCAGCCCACTCTAGCGTACATGCTTTAGGGCTCAGCCCTGTACCTGAAGGTAGGCGCTCCCTGCTGTCCGAGCAGCCCTAGGGGGATCCCATCTGGCTTTTGGGTGTAGATCCTGGACAGTGGGTGTCTCTCAGGGGCCAAGTATCACAACTGTGACCCTGTGTCCCTGTCTGGGGCACTTCAAGTAGCAAGACAATCCTGCATTCATGCGGATAAAGCGATCTCAAGAAATCAAAACTTTGAAATAACTTTGGACATTCAGGGACTTCTTAGGGGCATCATAAGACATTGGCATCAACTTAATTATATTACTGTGAAATCCAAATGGTGTCTGATCTGAAAGACATGAAACAAATTCAAAATTTGCCAAAATTGAATATGAAAGTTCAAACAATTTAGTTAAATTTTCTACTATTGAAAACTGTACCAGAATGTCTTTTTCCTACAAAATGCTACAGACTTAGACGGAGCCGCGTTTTCTGGTGGAAAAGTCTCCTACTGACAGGCAGCCCCCTTCACAGGTACATTTCAGACAAATGGTGAGTGATAACATTTCAGTATCTTGCAGCAGATGCTTTTTGGCTTTGTTTTATCTGTAATAGCTTGGAGGATTCTTTGAGATTTGCTTCAAGGCTGAAAACATTTTTTGGAAATTCATTTGCTAAAGCACGGTTTTTCAACTACTTGAGAAAATTCAAGGTTCTTTTGTGTGCATAATGGAAAATGGTAGCAAGGTGTTATATGGGTCAATTCTCAATCCTTTTCTAGTCAACAGGAATTTTACTATCGACTTCAACAGAAGCAAACTTAAGCCTTCTAAATCAATAACCCAGTTTGCCATGTACTGAGTACAAATAAACCTTACTAAATTGTAAGTTTTCATTAAATTAAATGATAAAAAACGTAACCAGAAGAGAAATCTTATTGAAAAGCATTATTTAAGTATATTAACTTCTTTTGGGTCCTGTTTCATATAAGCAAAGATTTGTCAATATTCATCAATAATATATTCACCTATGATGACTGTAAGTAATGTGATGTTTAATATTCCCTAAATTTTTTAGATAACCTTAGTGAAAAGTCATTAATTATAATATTTATCTGTTACTTGAAAAGGAACATGATATAAAATGACAACTCAATTTTCCTCTTTGACATTTCAAATACAACTAGGTCATATTAATCAATCAATATCGTGCTTATCATACACTGTGGTCAATTATACCCCAACTATCAGTGACAGTTTTCTGGCTTGCAATCTGGACACATACACTCTCGTGACAATTACATTCTTTCTAGCCCTTTTGTATTTTACAACCACTGCTATTGCTTAAGGCACATCATAAACATGAGAAAAGGGCATCAGATGCTTCATAATCCCAATTCCATTTCTGCACTATTAATGTATTTCCAAAGAATAAACTTTCAGTGCATGGAAATCCAAGGAAAATGGGATAAGCTCCCCATTCTCTGAAGCTTCACAAAAAATGAAACCAGCAGCACTACAAATAGAGCATTTGCATTTGCTGATTGCAAGGTTGCAATTATAGCTCACCATTTTAATGAAGTCATAAACTAGTTGATCTTACTACTTTGGTTTATTGCACCATGAAAACCTTTTTTTTTTTTTTTTTGGAGTTGCAGCCATATAAACTATAATTATTAATGATGTCTCTGTGAAAGGCATTATTAATACTGTTTGCCAGAACATTATTTATATTCCGGGCTCTCTGTAAAGATGAGTCAGTGTCTCCCAAATGAACTTTGACACAGTTTTAAATGGAACTTCTCACCTTCAGACAAATCATATAAATCTTAACCTTCCTGTTTTTATTAAAATTATTCTGAATGAATGATACAATCATAAATCTTATGATAAATCATCTTTCCATTGGAAAATCCTGGTTGGCCAATGGTGAAATTGCTTATTTCAACAATACCTTACTCTAATTTCCCCTGACAAATGTTTTCCGTAAGGAAAAACAGAACATTTTAGATTTTTTGAAGGGGAATATTTCATTTTTCTTTTTAAATAGAACTTCTTTCAAAATATTGAAAGTGAATTATTAACACAACATGAAGGAAAATTGTTGAAGAAACAATTCCAAAATACATTATCCAGATTTTTTATTTTAATTTCATTTTGCGTTAATGAAATCTGAAAATATTTTTTGATGTTTGCTCAGAATAGGAATTTGTTTTAAATTGTAGAGTTTCCCATGAAATAGAATAGGCAGTTTTTATGAGGCCGCAGGCTCAGCCAGGCTAAGGACTGACTGATGAACCTTCTGCCTCCCACAGAGGTGATGGCTTCTGCAGTACTGTCCTCCGCAGTCTCCTAAAACCCTGAGAGAATACGACTTTTCTTATTTATTTTTTTCCATCATTCCTACACAAAGTTCTGTTTGCTCCAACTGGCTCATAGGTGGAGCGCTGAGAAGGAAGGAGATGCGTGAGTTCTCAGCCCTTCCAAGCGCGCGATGAGACACCTTTCACATCTTCCTTCATTAGTGCCAGCAGCAGAATATGGAAACAAGATGAGAGCAAATTTGAATATCAAAAGTCATTCTCCAGTTTACCCACTCTTAAAACCTGTCACATCACATTCCCAGCACTAATTAGCTACCCTGCTCCAATTCAGAAGCAACAGCATCTCAGAGGTGGTTGAATGACCGTATCGGTTGCAAACTGTTTGTTTACTCAGGATAAAAATAAGGAAAAATGAAGAAAAAATTGTCGTAAGCATCTAACAGTTCAATAATTGCTATTTGCATGGTTTTATTGTTTTTACATCGTGTTTTGATGCTGTTATACTCATTGGGACATTTAGAGGGTAATACAGTAATAATTTATGAAATAAGAGAGTCTGATATGCAACAGTATTCCTAGTGGTGCATTTCGTATCATATTAGCAATACAAAAATTGTAAAAAGCTGATGGTGGCAGTGGGTTCCCACTGAGAAATACCCTATTACAGTGGTATCCATGTCAGCTTTTTGCTTTTTAATCACAGCTTTGACATTCAGTGACTACAGCTTTTTTCTTTTAAAAATCATATAGTTCTTCACTCAGGAGCCCAAATTATTTAGATGACTTTCCTACTTCTGCATTAAAATCAATTAATGAAAGGAGTATCCTTAGTGCAGCTAATTTCCATAGCTGACGTAACAAGATTATTTCTGTGTGCAGTCTGTAAAGACAAAGTCCTTTTTTAATATATTGCTTGAGCTCTACTTGATGCTGCAATGGCATGAGAGAGACAAATTCCTATGGCAATTTGAAGGTACATTTCTTTCGCTCTCACCAACATCACGTTATGCTATCATCAGTGCACAAATATATATGAAAATTGCTAACAAAACCTGGCCTTTTGATATTTACTTGATTTAATATACCTGAATCAAAGATAGGCAAGACCCAGAAATTTTGAGCTATTCTTATGAAGGTAAGGTGAAAATGTTGATGAGGTGGGTGTGCTGATATATCGGTCAGTTCAAATAATTGAACTTGGTGAAAAATGGCCTTCCAAACACCAGGAAAAAAAAAAAAAAAAAAAAAAAAGAGTTTAATATTTTTGAACAATTCAATCAATTGTAAAGCTCCCTCCTGTTAAGTTTCTGAGAACTTTGTCATTGCCTGAAGTGTGGTTGGACCACTGGCCACAGGTCTTGCTCTGGGGGGCAGAAAGCTTCCCATATAAAGTCCTGTTTAAATTTTAGCCGTGCTTTGAAGGAGAGCCCATACAGCCATAGGAGCAAGGTATAGGAGGGGGTTTTGACAGGTGGTGTGCAGTCATATTGGCTCTGTCTTAGAATTGCCTTTTTTTCCCCAACTACATATTTAAAATTTAATCATCCTAGACCTACAAAATTATTGACTGCATAGTTGAATCTTCCCTTTGATTTTTTTACACCATTCCCAGATTTTTATTATATTACCATCTCCCATCAGAGAGATCATCTTTGCTAGAGTAAACTGAAAATCACTAGTTATGACCAAAAAGAATTCCCATTAACAAGTCATCATCTAATCATATTAGGATCTTTGTATCCTATTATCAGCTTTCTTATGAAATACCTTTTCTTAATGACAGGGATTTGACTAATACTGTGTGAACTCTGTTAACATAATTTGAAAGTTACTACCAAGTGTGTATTTATAGAATAAGGTGTAAATTTTTTTTCATGCTTGCACATAATTCTAGCTTGTGATTTGATCAGATGTGAATGTTGAAAGTTAATTTTCATCAAATCAGCCAAGGAAAGAGGAATAGAGCTATCAGCGCTTTGCACTGGCTTAAAACATCTTGGCACTGAATTCAGTGGGGCCTCAAAGTGAGTCAGATTTCTCTTCTGACTCTTCTGAGTCCACAAAATTTCTTTTGTGCGTGACAGAGGCAATCCATTGATTTAGTGTTTTCTTTGAGGGCAATGGTAGAGCTTGTGTATGTGATATGTAATATTTACTGTATTTCAGCTCATTTCGCTGAAGGCCAAGCAGCAGGGAAAGCCCAGGCCCCTCCAGTCCCAGTTTCGAACCCCATGCAGCGAACCCATTGCCCAATTCATTTCTGCCACCTGCCTCACTCTAAAATGCCATGTTTCTTTCCCTGTGTTCCCTCAGTTGCCAGCCCGGATTGACCTTACCTTAACCTGCATTGCCTAAATCAGCTGTCCAGGCTCCCCAGAGCGTGGAAATTATGCACTGGTGTAACGTCACCGTGTCATTTTAAGTCTACACATGAAACCATATGAATATAGGGAAGAGATTTATCACCACATTTTTTTGTTGTTGTTCCTTATGGTTTTCTCGTTGTAGCTCTAATTCATATGGTGCAATACATATATATGCCCCACACGTATATATGCATAGATGGCCCATCCCTGGAAACGTTCAAAATCAGGTTGGACTTGATGTAGTTGGAGATGACCTTGCTCATTGCAGGGAGGTTGGACTAGAAGTTCTTTAAAGGTCCTTCCAAACCAAACTCTTTATGATTCTATGATACTTAATAGTTTACTTTCCATAAATTTGAAGACATTTTTCTTAGGTCATAGGTTGGGAAAAGTGCTTTCCCAGCCAGAAAAATATATTTATAAATTTTTTTCAGTCTTGAAAAGACAAAACAGATTTTGATCCCTTTCTCATTGATGATCTTCATAGCACCCTTCCCCCTACCTTAAAAGAACAAAAAGCACCCATTTATTTTTTGAAAAGAAAATCTTCTATGGGAAATAGTCCCTTTGGATCTTTTCAAAAGATATATATATATAGTCTGCTAAAGAGAAGATCTAAACTCACAGAAATAGAATTTTGCTTTACCTTCTCATAGGTAGATTGACTCCATGAATGAAGAAAACCATTAATTAATTTTATAGGGGTTTTTTTCAGTTTGAATTACAAATGTGGAGATACCTATCTGAAATACTAAACATAGACGCACAGCACTTCAGAGACAAATTTTCTATCAACAGACTGCTCATAAGACAGCCTCACACTGCCAAAATGCTGAGCACTAAGGTCAGGGACTGTCCTTTTGGTCTGTGTTTGTACAGCATCAACAGTGGGCTTGGATCAATGGCTGATGTTCTTAGATCTACTATCACATAAATAGCAACATATTTTTATCAAGTGCAATGCCACAGAGTGAAATAGGTAGTATCATAAATGACAGCAAATAGAGCAAAATTGTCCAAATAAATAAGTTACCCATTGCGCTTCAGTATCCTTGCTATCTTTGTCATGAAAATCTGTGTAAGGGGATAATGCAATCACAGTAACGTCAATCAAAGCCTTTACTTTGATTTCCATGAGCTTTGCATCGTGCTTTTACTTCCTAATTTGCAACAGCTGATAATCCACAATACAGCCCACAGAGTTATTAGTTTGAATTAGTGAAGTTCTCCTACCTGTTTGGTTTTAAGCCAATTTATATAGGTTTGTCTGTTTAAGCTGTTAATACTGTTGAAGATTACTATGGTATTACTGCAGTCTGCAATATTTCAAAGCTTACAATGCTGTTTCTCAACAAATCCTTGAAATGGATTTGACTTTTTCAACATCACTTCTAGTTGTCTAAGAGCTATCACTTGTGAAACAAGTCCCTGAAAGCCTGGGCTATACTGTGCTAAGTGTCAGAAAACACCATTTAGTCTGCTGAAAGAGGTAAAGCAGGACTTCAACTATTCAGCATAGAAACAGAGAATACTTTTTTTATTTCACCCAACTCCAGGTAGCTGGATAAACATTTCAGTTAATTAAGCTATGAAACCATTTCCTTGATTTAGAGGTTCTGATAGTTTCACTGAATTCTTTGCTCAAACTCAACTTGTATTTTCTTTCATGATTCATTCATTTTAGTAAAGAATTACCCATTTGAAACAAATACTGGTTTTGCATACACGAAAAGAATCCCTTAATAAATGTAAGTCACTGTTCTGCTCTAACTGCACAGGGAAGACAGATTAGTGTTGTAAATTAACCCACAAACAGACTTTATGCTTTCTTGCTCCTTAAAACAAAATCAGTGCATGGCTAAGTAAACCATCTCTGAAAATATGTAGCTCCAATTGCTCAGACAGTGCAGAAAATATTATTAATAATCCCCAGTCTTGGTCTGAAAAATTTAATGACAGTAGTCTGTGTGAGAAGAAAGGGAAGGAGAGCACCATCTGCTGTACAGCCATGAAATGTTTCAGAACAAAAACTGCAAAAACACCAACCTTATCTAAAGCTTTTCAAATAGTTAGGACATATGGAAGATTATTGTCATCCAACATTGCATAACCATGAGCTTGAGGTGGACACAGACTAAAACTAGAGAGAGACATGAAGAGTCAAGGTTCAGAGTTAGCCTTCGAAAGCTACAGGGAGGAAACAAAATAAGAAGCATTGTTTCTTTGGAGGGATAGGCATGGCTGTGATTTTTAAAAGCACAAAAATTGACTGCGTAGATCTCTATATATGCTACTGTACTGAAATCTCACTTGGCAGACTTGCTTGCTTGAGCTAAAGCACTGTTGGGAAAAATGCCAAGAAGTTGTGTTAGTATGCCTACACCTCAGGAAGAAGGAAAATCATTATGCTCGGGGATAACTGTCAGCATCTTTGTCCAGTTCCTCATCATTTATAAGGGGCTGGTCACCGTTTAAAGATGAGCCTTTTGGGAAGCTTTTATTTGGGAAACTTTAAGTTTTTTGTGGGCATTTCAAAAGGCAGATCAGGCTTGGGCATGCCCGTCACACTCTGCAGAGGGTGTAAGAGTTATGAAAAGGGATGTCAGTGACTCTGGAAACACCAAGCAAGTCTGAGGGTAACCTGTCATCCAACACATCCAACGTGTGCCATTGAGGAGTATGAGAGTGATAAAAAGTGGTCAATTTCTGTCCTATGAGTAGAAAATAATAAAATTAAATTTTCAGACTACCAGCTGCCCGAATCAAAATCAAGACCATTAGCCCTAGTAGACGAGGAAAAGCTACTTTTTCTAAGGACTATAGAGTTCAAAGTCACCAATTCAAAGGGCAAATAAGGAGCAGAGTAGCACCTGCACAGTCCTGGAAAGGATGAGGGACTGTCCATAAGCCTGATATCTCAAGACGTGCACCCTCTGCCTTTATCTGTCACTCATAAGAGCCACTGACACTCATCCACTAAATATGGGGCAATCCAAATGAGCACTAACGATGCTATCCACAACAGCCCCAAGACCAAGAATTGGTAGTGGAATTGAGTCACGAGCTTAGCAGGTGCCCTCACATTGGCAAGAATGGGAGCATCCTGGGGATTACCACATGGTTGTGCACGCAGGATTACGAAAGAGACTTTGGTTCTTTCTTGTGGGAGAAGAAGACTACTACAAAGAAGAGACAACTATCCACAAAATCTTGTTTAGGGAACAGGGCTGGGATTATCAGGGGCTGTTGCAAAGATCTGCACAAAAATAAACCTACCTGGGAGTGTGATACGGATAAAGAGGAACTAATTATTCATCATAGCATCAGAAAAGGAGAAAGAATGAAGAGGAGAATCTGAGGAGCCTCTCAGGTGTACGGATACCAACGAATTAAATAAGCAGCGTAAGTAGAAGCCGGAAGCAGAGCAGCCACACTTCCCGATTTCCACACACACTTCCCTTTCTGCCCTGGACACTCTCTCCAGACAGCAAAACAGGAAATGGACTTTTTTCTCCATGGTTCTGTGTCAGGCAGCCCACAATAAATTGAGTGAATTTTGAGAAGGCACAGAAAAAAAGTCAGTAGCCGGTCAGGAAGATCCCTTGGGAAATAAATTGCAGAAGGTCAGGATATTACACACAAGTACAAAATATCCTAATGTAAAGTAAAGACATGAAGCATAAGAGTCATTTTGGTCAAATCATGCCTTTCTCAATCATCTCAAACACAAATAAGTTCACAGACAGTGGAAATCAGGTCAAATGATTAGGAATAAAAGAATGTAAAAGAAAACAACAAAAAATCTAACAACTGAATCAGAAAATGATGCAGTCACAAAACTGCAGGACTGAAGGACTATAAACAACAAGAAATCTGTCTATGGAAATACCTCAGCCAGAAGGGAAGAAGAAAGGTAAATGAGTGGTGCCAAGAAAGATTAAATATCTAACACTTCTTTTTGTTTCAATCTTCACACAAAAGGTCACCCAGGTGACACAACTAACGCTAGTGCCGAAGACCTTGCAGGTCAGGTTAAGCTGCCAAACTCACAGCCAACTTATTCACACACAATTAAGGCTCAAAACTACCAGGGCAGGTGAACACGATCTTTGTGGCTTAAAACAAAAGAAATGAAACCTTTTTCTCTCTCGCCAAGGCAAGGGTTATTGATGATGTGCACAGGGTGTGATAACGGGTTTCCACGCAGCTGTCCCTCAGTCCAGGTTAGGGAACTCGCTCTCCTGGTGCTCTGGCAAGTTCAAGAGACAAGACTTTTGGTTTATGCCAGCATAAGCCAAGAATAACTCTACTTGTAAAAAGTCAAACATAAAATTGTAAATAACCAGTACTTACAACATATGGCACAAAATGTTGTCTTTTCTTAATAACTCATCATTTTACCTTTTTGCCTTTTATTTGACTGAACCCTTGGGATCCTGGCCTTAAGGGAAATCTTAATGCTAGCAAGTGGGTAACTCCATCAGAGTTTACATCTATATTAAAAATTAAAAGGACCAGACCCTTCCTCTGTTCCTGGGAGTCACTGCAATGGCACCGGCAAAGCTCGCTCAGCTGCGTGCCACCCAGGGAAAGGCTGCGGGAGCAGGCTCAAACCAAGCAGGGGGACACTGAGGGCAAAGCTGTGCGGCTGGGTGTTCACGGGCTCGCTAATCAAATCCTCTTTAATTTGTGCAGTCATACAGCCAGTACAGCTGCAGCCAGAGGGGCATGGACTCCAATCCAAGACCTTTACAGCTTGAGAACAGATTTTAAATTTCAACATCCTGGGGAATTAATAAAGTGAATCTCAGTATCTCATATGCGCTTGTCTAACTGCTTTCTAATTTAGCACCGGACCCACCACATACACACACACGACAGCACCAGTGATACTGGGTAGGGCTGACATTAGCACAGATGCATGCAAAATTATCAGAGCACATAGTCAGAGCTCTTAGAACACTGAGCTGAAATTCCCTTGGGGAACATGGGAGGAAGCTTATGAAGTGTTAAAGAGAGGACAGTAGCCAGCAGTGATTCAGTTCTTCTGCCTGAAGCAGGGGAAGGAGTCATTATTAGTGCATAGGCAGGAACTTCTTTAGTTTCACCAGGGAACTTCAGATGACTCTTACTTGCTGGTAGCAGCTCAGGACCTACTAGCTAGAAGAGCAACACCGCGGTAGTGGTACTCACAACTTGTGGCTGGACCAGGCAGGTCACACTTTCAAAAAATGAGCCAGAAGTGAATTACACTTTTAGAGAGATAAAGAAACAGTAAGACAAAAAGTTACAAGACCTTAATTAGCAGGTGAAGCCACAGACAGGCTCCTCAGGCATGCATCTACAGTATTAGCTCTAAGCAATCAGTATTCCATAAATTTGAGTGAAGAAACCTCCACAATCAGCACTACAGACATAATCATGAAATGACATTTGTTTACCCACCCTCCACAAGAAGCAGATGTTCGATACATCTGGACTGATGTCCAGCACCCCTGCCATCATCCAGCCCTAAACTTGCCCATCTTCATCGTACAGCAGAGCAGAAAGTGCAACTCCAAGGGCAGACACAGAACCTCCCTGAAAAGACAGCCTACACCAAGCCCATTTGCTTAGCTTGATATTTTGCTGTTAGGGTTAAGAAAATGAAATTGCCTATGAAAAGCTGAAGAAGCCCATTGCAAACATTCTGCCTCGTACTAGATTCTGTGGTGTGGGGAATCTCCAGCCAGATGTGCTGCCCATTTTCACCCCACAAGTCATCCGTGTTGCAGAACAAGTAAATGTAGGAGCTTTGCTATACAATAACAAGCCAATACACAACCTTGTCTACAAGTTTCATGGCAACACTGCTCTGCTCCTTTTGCACCTCCGTGACCGGATGGAAAAGGCAGGGGATGTTCTGCTTGCTTCAGCCCTGCAGCTCACTTCATGCAGCTTCAGGGATCCTAGGAGAAAGGCCAATTCAACCTTTCCCTGCTCTTACGAGCAGTAGAAATGTTTTGATTGTTTTCACTGAGCACTAAATCACACCCTTGATAGGTAAGGGGAGTTTATTGCATTGACCAGTCAGAAGAAATACAAGGCATTTTGGACTGCTACTCACAGAGGGAAAAGCTGTACTTTGTCACTGTCTGTGCCCTTCTACAGGCCTCTGTAAACAAGAATTAGAGTTCCTCGAATAACTTATTTTGTATCAATCATTAGCAAGTCGGGCAGCTCTAATAGTGGCCTGCCTGAAGAGATCTAGAACCCACAGTTTGGTCCAGTTTACAAAAGCATCTGGGTAAAAGTCTTATGAGGAGAGGCTGAGGGAGCTGGGGTTGTTCAGTCTGGAGGAGACTGAGGGGAGACCTTATTGCACTCTAAAACTACCTGAAAGGAGGCTGTAGAGAGGTGGGGGTCGGTCTCATCTCCCAAGTCACAGGCAACAGGACAAGGGAAAACGGCCTCAAGTTACGCCAGGGCATGTTTAGATTGGATATTAGGAAACATTTCTTCACCGAAAGGGTTATCAAGCGTTGGAATGGGCTGCCCAGGGAAGTGGTGAGGCACCATCCCTGGAGGTGTTCAAAAGACGGGTAGACATGGTCCTCAGGAATATTGTTTAGTAAATTTTATTTCCTGTTTCTTATTTATTGTTTTGTCAGAGTTAGGTTGATGACTGGACTAGGTGATCTTTAAGGTCCCTTCCAACCTCAACGATTTTATGATTCTAAGAGTCCAGAATGAAAAGGCAGTCACAGTCTGGTCTAGAGAGAACCCTTTACAGGATGGAGCAGGGGAGTGACCACCTCTGGAAATCCCAAGAGGAGCAGCCCACTGTGGAAGTGCTCGGTCAGCAGTACCGCAGGTCGGCCAGTGAGGGCAAAGGAATATGCTGTTAAATCCAGAGAGGACATTAAAAAGAACGGCAGCCTATGTTAGACAGGGGAGACTAACAGCTGGATTTTACTTTAACAGTTAAGCTGTCAGTGGTTGTAGCAAAGGTAACTAGAAAAAAAGAATACTCCCAAAAGCAGGCAGATTTCACCCCAAAATTGAGATCTCAACATATGAAGGAAGCAGAACATTTCAGCACCCTTCTGTATCCCCCCCTTCACAGGACACCTTCACGGGGTTCATTAAGTCCAAGAGGGAATATTCTCCTTTCCCTGGCAAGTGCAGCCTTGTGACATTTCACACCAGTCTGGGATGAAAACATCTGGATGGAAGCTTTTTTTTCTTCAGGCAACCAAAACAAAACATTATTCAGTTCATTCTGCAGCTATAGAGCCTGAAGAGGGGTAGAAATGTCTTATTTTACACAGCCATTGAATTGCCGTTGCTTTCATTTTTCTTAGTTTGTATCACTTCACTGGTGTGACTGACCAGCTGAAAACCTGTACATCATTTTACCAAATGTTTTCAGGTTAAAAAAAAACCACCATGAAAACCTTCTTTAACAAAATGAAGGCTTTGGGCATCAAAAACATGCCCATGCTCCTTCTGTTTTACTCCAGAGCACAGGAATGTGTAAATTTCATAAAATAACAGAAACTAATGTTATGTAAAATTAATATGTGTTTTCTTAGAAAGCTCAGTTTCGGACCAAGTAACCTCGCTTAAAAATATAGCTGAAAAAGGAGTTCAAAGAACACAGCTTGTAGTAGTACTCTTAATATAACAAATTTAGAAAGCAAAACAAAAAGCCTGAGGTAAACACACATCTGATGCTATAAAAGTTGCACTGTTGCGTTCTATTTCCCCTGAGATTCTGTTGAATCTAGGGCTCCTAGGTGACTGTAAGCAGTAATGGTCTCTTAAAATTAAGAGTAAATGTGAAAGAAATGCAAAGCAGTTCGTGAACTTTTCCTATCCACGGAACCAATTACATCATTAAAGACTGCCGAAACGGTCTGTATTTTAATTGCTACTCAAGATTTCACCGTGGCCCAAAAAATAAAATTCTGTTTCCTTTTCAATTAGGGCCCAAGAGATATTTAAGAACAAACAAAACTGCATGAAAGCAGTGATAGTTATGAGAGGTTTTATTGAGAAGAGTGCTGCTTAATTTCCTTAATTTCATGCATTTCCCAAAAGAGCATCTTTGCCTATCCTACATTCTGTACAATTCACAAACGTACTCTATTGATTTTCAGTCTGCAGAGCTCAGGGTGAAGATAAACAATAACTTTATATAGAAAATATTGATTTAAAGCCATTGATTCAAAGCCCTAGGGTATCAAAAGATTAGTTACTTTTAAGGAAAGTACTAAAGGTGACTATCGGCTACTTCATTATTGAAAAATGCAAAGCAAACAAACCCTGCAATTCAAACCAGCAAGAAACCAATGCAGCTGTTCCAAAGCAAGCCAATTTGGCACACAACAGACCAATAGAAATATAAACCCTACATCTTCCAAAGTGAAAAACCCCAAGGAAAAATGAACGGCACAGAATAAAACTTTGTTGTGATGCGAGATGTCACAAGGATGTCTTCAGGCGTACGATGGACCAGATAATACAGGACCAAGGGGCTGCAGTCTGGTGGGCGCCACTACTTCCTCCCAAAGTCTCTAGGAGCCAGGGACCCTCAGTGCCCACTGCTGTGATTTGCCACGGTTCCACACTAACCCCCTAAATCCAGGGCTGGTGCAGGTATCCTGCCTTGCACCAGTGACCCAGGAGGGGTGCTGCTGACAGAGCTGTGCTGGCTGGGGAATGCTAGAGAGGGTCATCCCACGTGTAATGGGGAGAGAAGCAGGGGAAGAAGGTGCGTGGAGCTGCACAGGGACACGTGGCCATGGGGCAGGGGACCACCAGCGGGCATCTGCTCTGCTCAGGCAGGCGCTGGCTGCCGGCACAGGGCTCTGCGCTTGCTGGAGCCAGCCCCAGGGAAAAAAAATGCCTGACAGTACCAAAGGGAAAACAACGTTTAATCCACCCATAAACTACTTCTACAATTGACTTATAAAACTCAAGACTGGAAATAGTGAGGGAGGGCTACCATAAGTAGACCTTTTGTTGTGCTTTAACATAGGCATCTGCTTGCTCAGTATTAATGAATCTTGCTTTTGTCAACGTTTTCCTTTTTTATGCACATTCTGATGTCAGGAAGAAATTCCAGATGCCAGCTGCAAAGATAATCTGTGACAAGAAGAAAAACGACCAAAAGAAAAGGAACCTATGGTACAGTGGTAATCTTTTGTCAAAAAAGTGCCTTTCATTCAAGTACAGCAACCTGCAGGCATTTCCATCTATTTCAGTAGAGTCCCGTAAACGATGGAAAAGGAAGATAGTTTCTCCCTAAATGGATGTTCTTCACTGTTTATATTCACATTCACACTGTGCCAAGAGTACAGCTATGCTTAAACTCACAGACCCTTAAACATCCCATTCTCCCTGCACGAGGTGTAATCCTCTCCCACATGGTATAAAATGGGAGAACCTCTCAGCATGGGGCCAAACATTAACAACACTGAAAGCACGCTCAGAGAGGGGAGTGGGCAGATGTTGAAGGTAATTATGCAAAGTGCATTACGAAGATTGAACAGTTACTTCTAGGAAACCTTCCCCTCCTGCCCTATAGGGACTGTCGACACGCAGGTTCACGCTGAGAATGGTGCCCCTGTGGTCATCAGAGCACTCTCCCAGAAAATGGGAAAGCAAGAATGGACCAAGCTCCTGTCTAAAGAATTTCAGCTGAAAGACTGTGCCCAAACAGCACTCCATCCAGCAGCTTTACAAATCTGGAAGTAATTATATGTACAGAGCCTGTCCCAGGCTATAAATATGAACTACACAAGTACGTTCCACCTTTGCTGTATCACTGCAGCTCTTCATGCCATGAGTGATTTAGGTGGATGGGCTTAGACACAATCTGCTAAACTCAAAGGCCTTTTTCTGTGGCAGAAGCAATGACAACTCACTTTACAGGGGGAAGGAGTCCTAACCCAGAGACTTTTAATATTCATTGCATGTAGTGTCCTTTGCTGGGGATTAATAGGATTTAGGGAGAAACACAGAAGGACCATCCTGCAGGACAAACAGTACCAATACAGCCACAGGTGGAGACTTTATCCTGAAACCTTATCCTAGAAAAATCTGGCATATAGGAGATTAGCCACAAGAATCCCTTTAAGCTTTTTAACAAAAACCCCAAATTCAGATTTCACAGTGGTATGTGATTTTTAACTGCAAGAGCAAATGCCTTTAAGCAAATGTACCACAGAAGCATGGAAGAAAACCAAAACTGTTTCTACTAGCAGGCATAAAGACAAAAATTACTGCCAAAATACATTTTACTAAGTAAATGAAAATATTCCAAATTTTTATATTTTCCGTATATCCTAAATTGACACCATGAAGTTGTCCCCAGGACAACAGATCCCTGCCCACACACTATCCCCAAAATTTATACCACGTTTTTTATATACATACACCAAACAGTGTTTTTCTTACTATTGATATAGATATTTCTCACTGTGAGAGAAGAAACCCACTCTAATTACCCAGACCACCCTGTTAACCTTCCACAATATGAAGGTGCTTCAGTTTCAGGGACAAGACCCTACAGACTGCTATCAAAAGCTAGAAATTGTGGTGACTGCAGGCAGTAATGAAGGAGGTAAAGAGAATGTGGTGGGTGGGTACACAGGTTAATTAGGGTGATTAATTCCTCACCTTCTGTAGTGCCCTCAGGTTGAGAGGGACAGGGTGGAGGCTCCTGCCGGACAGTCTCACCCTGGAATCAGCCTAGAGAACAAGTCATATGAGGAGAGGCTGAGGGAACTGGGCATGTTTAGTTTGGAGAAGAGGAGGCTGAGGGGGGAC
>JAOQGH010000001.1:31331416-31345099 GCA_025769975.1 Gallinago jamesoni
TTGTTTGTTTTTTTTAATGTGGTTGGACTTGATGATCTCAAAGGTCCCTTCCAACCACTAAGATTCTGTGATTCTGTTGGACTTGATGATCTCAAAGGTCCCTTCCAACCATGAAGATTCTGTGTCTGAGAGGGCTCAAAGACAAACGCAGGCAAGAAGACCTGAACCTTCTAGCTTGCAGAGAAATTGATATGAAGCTATCCCCATGTGGAAAATCATCTTTAGCTTATTTTGTCATTACCCATTAATGATCTGACAACATAAAACATAAGGTTGCGCAGACAGTAATGACTGACAGGAAGGCTTGGATCCACCCATGTGTTGTCCAGAGGTTCACTGCCACAGAGGAAATACACCCCAGAGTCACAGCTGGGCTGCATTTGCCATAAGCAAAGGGAGAGCATTTGTAATGGGGACCCTTCCACTCTGCATTTTGAGGACATTTATATGCAAACATTGATGTATGAGCAATCAATTATGCTGGGGCCTTGGGTGATTTTAAACAGCTCAGTTGATCAGAAGAGCATGACTAATAAGTGAAGTGGCAGTATTTTTACTGATTATTGCATCATCAAGAATTTTTCAGGATAAGGATGACTTCAAGTCATTAACTTCATTGTTGTTGTCTTTCTGTTTTTGTTTTAAAGGTCCTTCAACCACTTACTCAATGAATCCCTTACATAGCCTTAACATTCACTCACTTTCAACAAGCTGTAAAAGAGAGATGACATTTATTTCCACAGCTTATTCGATACAAGCTTCTACTAAGCCCTGGATCACAAGACAGTAGGTGGAAAGTAGTGAATACTCTTTTCAAAGTGCTAAAAATGAATGCAGATCTTGAATATGACAATTTGGCAGAGAGTTTTTCAAGCTGCTGTCTTCCAATACTTAGGAGCACACACAGAGCACATGTGAAAAGAAAGTAACTTTTGGAAACTTCCTAATCAGTTTTGTTGGGCTAGATGGATTCCTCCCAGAAATGAAAGTCTCTGAAGTTAACTATTTATTTTAATCATATTTAATCATATACCTACAAAAAGGCCGCCTTTTCTGAGCAAAACCATATTGACAAACTGAAACTGGCAGCCAGAATTAGAAATGCTGACTGAGGAGCAGAAGTAGAGGTAACCATAATTACATATCAGCCAAAACTTTCAAATCAGCAATACCCTACACATGCAATGTGCAGGTGCTAGAACAGTCAGTTGACTGAAGTTAATTTGCTTTAGAACCATAGAATATCTCAAGTTGGAAGGGACCCATAAGGATCATGGATTCCAACTCCCTGCTCCTTGCAGGACTGCCTAAAACCAAACCATATGACTAAGAGTGTCTTTCAGAGGCTCCTTGAACTTTGCCAGGCTTGGTGCCATGACCGCTTCCCTGGGGGAGCCTGTTCCAGTGACAGACCACCCTCTCAGTGAAGAACCTTCTCCTAATGTCCAATCTGAACTTCTTTGATCGTTGTTAGATCACCTTAGCGGTTACTAACAAGAGTAACTCACACAGAGTGGATTTTTAAGGTATATTAGCTAGGAAAAAAAATTAGAATTATGTTTTTATTTGCATCAGAAACCCTATTACAAGGTTTTCATACTCAGGAAACAGAACACGTATCACTTACAATCAAGTGATTCCTCTTAGACTAACTAGAGACCAATACTTAGAGATTAAATTATTCAAGCAGTAATTTCAAAGAAGTATGTTTCAGAAAAAACAGTATTATTTCCTGAACATATTCACAAGCAGTTAGAATGGCAAGGAATAAATCTTAAATGGATCCCAGCTTTGGTTGGGATTCACCTTATCTCTCATTAAGAGTCTGCATTGTGGCACTTTTCTGTTTAATCTTATACCATATCACAGCCTCTCTGAACCTTGTCGCATAACCCCAAAAGGACTGGGGTATTTCCTCTTTTTGACAAGATGTCAGACTCCAACACATCACCCAGACATTAGCTTTAAGATGATATTACAGCATCTGCACTTACCAATGTGGGCTGAATTGAAAGGACCATGTACCAGGCAACACTTCTCTCCACTCCCCCAATTCATATCTCCCTTCCTCCTGCCCACTGACTAAAGCAGGCTTCAAATCTCTGAATTTTCCTGGGGGAAATCTATACCAAGTTGGTTAGCCTGCTTCATATTCTCTGTGTGAGGTCAAGGTCAAGGACTGGAAGCAAAGGCATTATCTTCTGTAACAGTTCATTAAAGTTTCGCCAAACCTGGAGGTGGGAAGACGCAGAGAGTAAGCGCAGATAGACCAGCTTTGTCCAGTTCTATGTCTGTCAGACAAGTATCTCACAGAGTGACATGAAGATGGTGTCAAGCAAAGTTTCAGCAAAACAAAAATAACAAAAAGTTAAAATTGGAAATTAATAAGTTATCTAGGAATCACCATAATATTCATATTGCAAAACTGGGAAATATTACATCTGGAGGAAAAAAATATAAATCTCTGGAGCTAACAGAATCAAGGACTAAGAATACAATGCTGTAATTTTTGGAATAAATTAAGAACAAAAGAAATAAAAACAGTTTCACTACTAATGGTAATGTTGTTGATAATGCAAAAACATTTATTCAATTAAGTCTTCTGCATTCAGAAATAAAATACGTTTGTCACATGAGGATGCTGAAATACCTTCTTGTCCATTAGCAAACCAGAAGAAAGTTAAACAAACATTGACCAGGCATAAATATTTCAAAACAAGCAGATCTAGACAATTTACAGTAGGAAACCATGAAAGAATTTCCTGAAGAATGCTGCTGTTACTAGTTCAAATAAATCTTAGCATTCTCAGAAAATTCCAGAAGATAACCTAAATGATTTTAGTATTATTCAAAATACTAAGTTACTTGTAGTCAGACTACAAGACTATTCCCACATAAAAATAATTACAAAAGTTGTAACACAAGTAACTGGAAGAGAATTAAAAGAAAACACTACAACCAGAAGTAATCAAGAGGTTTCCAGGAGAATAAAGGTTGTCAAACCAATCTGTTTATTCCTGAATATGTTTTTTTTTCTCCATGAAGCTGACATTATGCTACATAGAGGAAAAAGAGAAACATCAAAATCTTGCAAGAGTAACTGGCCATTCTCAGCAAATAAGCATTTATAACAAAACATTATCAAAGAGCTATTTCCAGTGGTGTCATAAAGGACACAACATTATTAAAAGCTTTCATTAGCGATATGGAAGCAAACATAAAATCATGGCTGATGAAGTTTGCAGATGACAATACCTGGCAAGATGATAAAAAGTGATAAAATCAGTTGCACAGATGAATCTGTTTTACTGTGGTGAAATGGCACCAGTCTGAGCTCATTTTAACAAAGACAAATGCCACCGCATCAAGGAACATAGATCTTATCCTAGGAATAGAAAGTAAGCTAACGCAAGCATTCAACTTATAAATTCAGAAAGGGCTAGGAAAAAAATTATCAAGTCCTCAACGATATTGAAATCCTGTATACGGTCCCGGAGCCCACATTTTAAGGAGGACTCTGGAAAATTGATGAAGTTAGGAAAAAAGAGCCACAAAACTTGAATGACACACATTTTAAACATGAGAGAGTTCATGAGCTCCATTTGTTTGGCTTATCCAAAAGGAAACTGAGAAGTGATTTGATTACCACATCTAAGTACCTCCACGAGGAGAAACGGCAGGATATTAAGGAGGTCTTTAGTGGAGAGGCATAAAAAGAATCAATGGCTGGAAGCTAATGCCAGAAAAATTTAAATGAGACGTGAGGCGCGCACACTCAACACCATGACAACAATGAACCATCACAACAAACTGGCAAAGGGAAGTATTTTCCATCTTCATGCTTTCAAACCAGGACCAGGCATTTTTCTGAAAAGTATGATTTAGCTGGACACAAGTTATGCTTCAGTCAAACTAATTATTGGGTTCAGTACAGAGGTAACAGGGATAAATTTTATGGCTTGTGATATATGACAGATGAGACTAGATGAACTAACACACACCCCAAGGCTAAACTCTATTAATCGATTTATTGGTGCTTTATGCTGCCATCCATTGCTACAGTATCAGAGCACTTTCTTATTAAATCAATAGCAATAGCAAAATCGCTCATGGATTTCAGGGAGCTTCTGGAACTTTTGCTTTTAGGAGTAAAACTAATCAGGGAAGGATTTTTGAGGCTTGAGGCTTTCTAGAGGAAGTCAGAAAATTCTATATTTATCCTTCTTGTTCTAGACTGTATATTACTGTACTTCCTTTGTGCTTATACAGTATTTTGAAGCAGTGAGCTACTGATTTCTATCAGGCACAGTACTACTAAATGGGTCTGTAAATACTTGTCTCCTCTGGCATTTGCAAATGTGCCAGTGGGTATCACCACAGAACTGTCTCGGAGCTCAGCTTCTCAGTGTTGTTTAGGGTAATGAGCACTTGCTTTGCTGATGCCAAGAAGAAATGTTTGCACCCTCAAAGAGTCATAATTTTGATGAAATGGAAGAGTACTATAGGCCCAATGCACCATATAATCTAGTCCTTAAAAATTACATATTTTCAAAGACAAGACGCCATTCTAAGAGGATAATGTATCTGTTCTACAACAATTTTTGTTCCAAAGCAATTGGATTTTTATGTCAAACAGTTATTAGAGACTTATTATTAGACTTATAAACAGTTATTATAGGATGTGGTGTCCTGAAAATACATGTATTTTGCAAAAGGTATTAATTCAACCTCGGACTCTAAAAACGATAAAAATGCAAAAGCTTTTTTTTGTACAAAAGTTCTTCCCAATGTACTATTTGACAAGCATACACTAATAAAGCAACTTCTAATTAAGACAGCGTTTGATATCTAAAACACCAAAAATAAAGCAAATTTTCTAAATGCTTCACCTTTCCTACAATCACAAACTGTTAACGCTTTACTCTTCAAGCTAAATCACTTTTCATTAATTACACTCTATCCTTCTTGCCAAATAAAGACCAAGCTAGGCAAAGAGGATGACTGCAAAAATAAGATATCGATCTATTTTTTAAGCAATAACCTACCATTACTTATTTTTGCTGGTTTATTCACTGTTTTTACGGACCAGGAAAGAAGGTACTTCTTAAAACCCCATGTGTTTCAATGGGCTGTTTGCTGACGTTAATTTTACAGCTAGAACAATTTTACAGAATGTGCACTCTCTATTGCATTCTGTAATCCCTCTAAAATTTTGGGGGGGGCTTTTTGAAGTCCTAAGGCAATTTTTGCTCTTTGTACATGCACAGAAGAGTCAACTGAAGATGGCTTTTCCCTTGGAGCACCCACAGGAACAGGGCAGAGACCAAGCCCCTGGCTGCGCACCAGGTGCCCTGGCATTTGGCTTTTGTTCACGCTGCTCTCTGAAGCCCCGCTGAGCCTGGCTGCCTTGGGCAAGCAGAACGGCTCAGATCACCTCTGCTTAATTATAATGGCTTTATCACCCAAGCTTTCTTCCTGAAAGTACGCCTCTAGTAAAAAGTCTTTCTCTCTACAGAAAGACAAAGAAGATGAAAATTTTGTAACAGTCTACCCAGAGATGAAAGGAAAACTAAGTTTATTGCCTGAGCTACAAGCAAGAAACACCTGGCACTCCTTAGGACCTGCTTTGGGTCAGCAACACACTTACATGCCCAAATGTGTGCTCATCCATTAGCACTGTGGAGAAAGCACCATGCCCCCTCCAGGGGACCCTTTTGGCTTGAAATGCTACCAGATTAGCTTACCACAGCAAACAGCCTGGTTCTGAAGGCAGGCACCTGGTGGCAGAAGCAATGCTGGCTAATGGGTGTACCAGCCGCCAAGATCCAGAAAGAGCATCATGAGAACAACAGATGGAGTGACACCAACTACTAGAAGAAACACGCAGCAAGGAGACTGGAGGGATACTGGAGACCAGAAGCGAGCAAGGAACAGCAAGCAGGAAAAATGAGTGCTCATGACAGGCAGTAAACGCCCAATACATCAAAGCTTACCCATTAGACTAATGAAAAATAGATCTGATTCACCTCGGGTAACACTAACCGCCAAAATGTGAACCAACACAATAAAATAAAACATAGGAGAACATTTTAAAATGAAAAAATAGGAGTACCTGTGACTAATCAGAAACTGCATGACATCATACTTCTGAAGTTTCACAATATTCTCCCCTTCTACTGTGCTCTCATGAGACCCCACCTGGAGTACTGCGTCCAGCTCTGGAGTCCCCTACAGAGAAATGACATGGACCTGTTGGAACTGGTCCAGTGGAGGGCCACGAAGATGATCAGAGGGCTGGAGCATCTCTCCTCTAGGGACAGGCTGAGAGAGCTGGGGTTGTTCAGCCTGGAGAAGAGAAGGTTCCGGGGAGACCTTATAACAGTTTTCCAGTGTCTGAAAGGAGGCTACAAGAAAGCTGGAGAGAGATGTTTTACAAGTGCATGTAGTGATAGGACAAGGGGTAATGCCTTCAGACTGGAAGAGGGGAGATTTAGATTAGGTAGGAGGAAGACATGATCCTCTTTACTCTGAGGATGGTGAGGCACTGGAACAGGTTGCCCAAAGAAGCTGTAGATGCCTCATCCCTGGAAGCGTTCAAGGCCAGGTTGGCCTTTGAAAAGACAGGTCTAGTGGAAGGTGTCCCTGCCCATGGGCAGATTGGAACTAGATGATCTTTAAGGTCCCTTCCAACCTAAACCATTCTATGATTATACGTATTCCAACAAGCATCTCCTAAGCATCAGCTGCTCCCAGCAAGACACAGTAGGTTAACACTATATGGCTAAAACATCAGCTTTAATTAAATTTAAATTCCTGGTCTTAAATCAGAAGTTAAAACTAATTATATTGCTTTCATTTTCTTGGAAGCCTTCACAAAAACCTGCCCTAAATACTCATTAACTCAACCACAAAGATTTGCAGTTTAGGATGACTTCTACATCTACTTTTGTATTTCAAAGCAATTCATATAAATATTGCAGACTGATTTAATGGGAATTGCTCTAGTAAAATGTGTACATAAATGACTGGCAGAACATTAAGATCCATATGACATAATAGAGCCTGTTGTACCCAGATTCTGGGAATGAGCGTGTGATATTAAATGACCCAAAGAAAGAACAGGAGAGAAAGTGACCTCCCAGAATATGAAGGTAGCAGAAAATGTATTAGGTTACTGCAATAAATTGTTCATCTCATTTGGTTGAATAATTTAACAAAAACAAGATAAAGCAGAAAGGAATACACCAAAGGCATTTTTAGAAATCAGTGTTCAATGCTAGAAATAAGTGAGGAAATTAAATACAGTGCAATCAAGCAGCACTTCTCCAAGCGGTGAGGAAGCCACAGCCAAGTTCCGTGTTTACGCTCCATGACCTTAGAAAGTCTGAAGCAGAGAAATGGTCATCAGCAAACAAAGTTCACAGTTCCTCTCATTCCCTCGCCAAATTGTTTGGTTTCAAGGGGACATTTATTAAAGCAAACTCCCAAATTTTCCTTTGCTCTAAAAAAAAAGAAACAAATCAATAAATCATCTGTGGAAAATAGCACAAGGGAAGAAAGAGGAATTTGAGAGTATTAGTTTAACAGGTACCTTGAAAAGCAGTCACAAGTCTTAAGATTGCAGACTTAAGATTGATTATATTCTTACAAGCTTCTAAAAGAGTTACTCTGGGAACATAACATGCCTGTATCTTCCAAGTTTGGCAGTCTTAAAACAGCGATAAACCATATCAAACCTGACAAGTCCTGCTCTTGCAGACCCATTTTGATCAGTAGTTCAAGAAATCCATCTTGACTTTCAATCTATGAATAAGGCCCGTGACCAGTGAAGGCGTGTTCCCAAATGAAGCTGTTAAGGTGGCAGGAAAAGCCATCAAGTTTATTCTCCTCCAGCTTTCACTCAGATGCAGAAAGTTGGGATTTGGTTGGGTTGTGGGGTGTTTCTTTCAAGCATCATGTGGAATTCTGATGTCAGCAGGGCAGGAACTAACAAGGAGATCTGAATAACTGCATCTTTTCACTTCTGCTTTCAGCAAGACCACTACAAAACCCACTAAAAACAGTATCACTAAAGAGCAGCAAGTTATTTAATATAATAACCAGTTATTTATTACTGGTTTCAAAGTGTTTAGCTAGAGGGGTAGAGAGGATCTACTGCAAGCAATAACTTACAGTTATAGAGCTTCTGCTTCTTTCCTTGGAGCTCAAAGGACACAAGGAACCTGGCTTTTAAGAGATACCTGACTGTTCCTCCATGTAAGGGGCTGACATGGGAGAAGCCAAATGATTTGATTGAACCAAGGATGCTAACCCTTACATCTACCAAATCAGACATTAGGCTAAAGGACAGAACATTATTTAAAAAATGTTAATTATTTTTTCAGAAATCTGCAGGTTCTCTAAACCGTTGTGAAAAATCCTGTATTCCTTGCTATCTCAGTATTTTACCCCTACAGATTCACTTGGAAACTGAAATAGAGAAATTAAATCAAAGATGGACATCTGAAAGTAGAAACAGACTATGGCCATGGTTATGGGGTGAGTGCTTAAAATCCAGACCTAGAAGTGACAGTTGCTGCTTTGATTAAAGGAACTTGCAATCATATAGATCAAGGAGGCAGGCAGCAGCCAAGCATCTATCATAAGAGAGGACAGGGATAATATTAATTGACTCAGGGAAGAAACTACCAGATGAACACTCAGGAAACATAATGACTTTACTAAATGATCAAAAATTCCTCCTACCTGAAGATCCTTGAATAGCAATCTGAAGGAAAAATAAAAATTAAAAAAAAATTCCAACTACAGTAGGACCACAGGTCCTCCTTTAATTACAGCTCTCTGCAAAGAGACATGTAACAATATCTCCCATAATTTTTACAAGCATTCAAATGAAAGAAGAGCTTAGTGATTATCTTTTAAACGCAGTGCAGGGAAAAGGGGGAGGGGAGAAGACAGAAGGCCTGTAGAAATTTGCTGGCAAATATGAAAGTGCATCTTCCTGTATAAGTTTAAATGAGGACTCTCTAAAGAATGGAATGCAGCTGTGCATACAGCAACCGCAAAACTGAAGGGACAACTGAACTTCTTCAATGCAAGAATTTCCAATTACTTAATATTCCTTCAGGATATTTAAAATTTTAATAGGCCCACAAAGACTTAAAAATGCATTGGAGAACCACTAATCTTAAATTTTATGACAGCCTTGGAGGACAAGCTGTTCTTATATAGATGCACTAAGTGGTTACAAGAGAGATATTTTGAGAACTACTTTAAAATGAGATTTTCTCCTCGCTTCCTAAAGTGGAAAACTCACTATTACCTCTGCAAACATCTTCTGTTTTTAAACTGAGTAATAGTTTCTAGTAGTCTACTAGGACTACAAAGCAACTGTGAGGCAACCTGCATTTCTATAGAAAATTATCCAGCATTATTTAAGATATAGCAGTTAAATACAGAAAGCAAGTTCTAAGTGTTTGTCTGTAAAGCTAAACCAGGATCAAACAACATTTTTCTTTTTTCTAAGGGACCTTAAGGTTTAAGTTTAAACACACTAGTGGTTAATTTTTTTTAAATTTGACTTTCTGCATTTCTGCTTTGCCCACTTGGGCAACTTGAACAAATAACTTGACTTATTTGTGCAAAACTCTGTAGATATCCAAGTCATTCTTCTCAAATATAGATATATATATAGGGTAGATGAAAGTTTCTACACTTACATACACACAACCTTACAAATCAGGTATTGAACTGTTTGGGAGTATAACTGGTTTCTATCACACTACTTGGTTTTCCAGTCTTCTTAATGTCTCCAAATGTTTTCTTTGCAAGTCAGATTTCTTTTTAAAGGTTACCTTTCTAAATTTAAGACAGAGATTACAGAACTAAAAATTTATTCAAAACAGACACACTCTGGAGAGTTACTTAATTGAAGCTACTAAACACTTGCTGGTTTTTAAGTTTTCTAAAGCGTTCATGACTTGCTTCAGAATGGATAGCTAAGGTGAGAGTTTAAGTTTATATTAATAAAAATTAAATTAAAAATACAGAATAAGACAGTATATTCTGCTATTTGTAATATGCTAAGTAAACGTCTCTTGAAATAAGCACAAAGTAAGAATTTTTATCCTATGATAAGCTTCAATATAAACCCTTTGTGTTCCAACTCCCCCTCCAAACTGAAATTTAGGTGGAAAGGCTGCTGTTAATGGGTTTTTTTTATCCAAAATGGCTCACTGGATTTTAAGCAGTATTTTCACATGCATACAACATACTAAAAATCAATTACAAAACAGAAAGTTTCTGCAAACACAAACACTAAACAGGGCCAAACCAAAAATTTTTAAATATAAAACACACAGTACAAGAAAAAAAAAGCTGACAACAAATTGATATAAAAATCATTATTTATGTAAAAAAATAATGCATTGCATATTGTAAAATCAGTCAATAACAGTATTCACCTTCACACAGATTTCTAGATTTTCAGACTTCAAGTGGTTACATAGCAAGGAAAAGAGACTGTAACTACATGTGAGGCAGACTGCTTTCTCCTTTCAATACGAGAAATTTACACCCTGAGCCAGCAGGGAGATTAAGAGCAGAATATAAACTCTGCTTACAGTGGAGTGTGATTTTCTACTGCTAAAGCATTCAATCCAGCTCACATGGATGTGGGAGTCAGAGCCAGCCCTCCTTTGACAAAGAAACAGCCACAAAAATTAAGCTTCTAAAACAGGGTTGGGATGAAGGTGCAAGTCGGTGAGTGGATCCTCCACGTTCAACAAACAGGAACGTTTCTGGAATCCAAAAACTCACTTTATGAAGACTTCATCTCAGTTAGACAGGTTATCCAAGTTCAAATATACTTTACAGATACATTTCATACCATGCAAGTTTAAATAATATTTTCTGTAACACTAGAACTCAATGTTTTCTTTCTTCATGTTCTTCTCTGAAAAAGAGTTTGTATTACATAAACAGAACATTTTTTCCCACCAAGATTACTAAAGAAAGCCTAATCCTTACCGGTTGTAAATCACTATCACCCTATTGACAGTAATGCATTCATGTAGTTGAGAGTCTGCCCCAAAACTATTTTAAAGTCATATTATCAAAAAAATATGGTAACAGGAATATTCTCTAAGAAACCCATCTAGTATACAGTCTGATGAAGCATCAGAACTCTTATCACAGCTCTTCACTTTTAGGTACTAAATACTCTATAATAATTATTAGGTAATAATTCTTAGCAAGGAAATACAACAGCAACAGCTTTCCACTGTTGGTTTTTTCTTCTACTTCCAAAATGCCCTATAAAGCTGCAAACCCATGTCATTAAAAAAAGTCTTGTAAAACAAACAAGTTCATATTGTATTTTTGCTAAAAAACACCTCAACTCTGCACTATCTTTTGGCCAGGATAGCTCAACAATGTTGAAACAAATGCTGTATGTTAAAAAGTCTCTGTATCTACAGAGAGAACTAGTATCACATTTTAGTTATTCATTTCTCAGAAAATTGTATTTATAGTGTGCAGTTTACATCTAAGATGAGCAAAACAAGATTGTCAAAACAGTACTTCAACATGTAAGAGATGAACATATAAAGGCACATACAGATTGTCAATGATTATATCACATTTCTTTGAAAACAGAGTATTTTCTGCACTTGTAAACAGTGTTGTTTACATAAAGGCTCACACCTTTAAAGTGAGGTTAGTGCTGCTGACTCAGTTATTGCTACATTCACAGTTTAACAGAATTTTAGACAATAGTTGAGGTACACTCCCAAATAGAGCCATCTTCATTTCTTCCTTGTTCGTTTCATCATTAGATAACTGAATTATGCAGACTAAAACTACTGACCATAGAAGCCAGTAATACCCAAATCATTGGATCCAAGATAAACGTTAGCAGTGATTAAACTTCAAAAGAGTAAAGAGTCACCTTTGCAGAAAAAAGTTCCTGTTCTTCATTACATGTATATTTTCTTCATTTTTATGTATGCTAGTAAACTTTTATCTGGGCACATAAAGAGCCGATTCAAGCCATAGTAGAATCCTTGCACCTTTTGACCAATATGTTAATTCAGTCTCTTGATTTAATAGCTTGGAATAAAAAAAAAAAAATCACCTTCCCTTTGATCTTCTGGCATACAAGTCTCTTATGCTTTTTGTTAGCTGCTTTATGAACACTTTGTACACTTTTCCACAGTATGTATGCATGGTTTTCCGCAATTCCATTTCTAGGGGATGCAACAGGGAATGAACCAGATCATCTCCAAATGAATACTGTAAAAAGGTTAAGAAAAGAAGCTTTAAGGTCAATATGGAAGAGTGTCATTACTCAGAGTTATTAAAGAGTTTTACCTGTGAACATCATATTTGCTTTCTCTAGGTTTATTAAATGTTTTCAAGAACTCAGAGAGATCCTGAATGCAATATTTGAAAAACACCTTTAAATTACAGAAATAAATAAGCCTACCAAGCAAGATTGGGAAAAAAAAAAGTAAGCAAATTAACATATCCAGACAGGGAAGAAGGAAATATAAAATTACCTGCTTGAATTAAAAATTTACAGATCTAAAATTATTTCTGTTTATTTGTTTGTTGAACAGTAACTTTCTTGAATGACATATAACTTTTAAGGAATACAATTCTTATCAAATTATAATGAAACAACAGTATGAGAAGTGCTACTACTGAAGTTTCATTAAACTGAATAATGGTCAAATACATGCTATGTTTAACACGGACATGAAATAAAGTAGTCATTAATTCAACAGTGCAATATTTTTTATAAACAAATGATAAGCTAAAACAGCATTTCAAAGTAATATGATTTTGTTCATCTTACTACCACTGAATCTGCAGTGTTTTACATACTTTTTCTGACATATTCATAAACCAAATGGGATCATAAATAAAAAGAAATAATTTTTTCTTCTGTTTTTGACAACGCTCAAAGGAAACAAAGAAATCGTATTTTTATGGAAACACATTCACTTTCCCTGCAATGTATTCTCAGACCCCCAAAAGTACTTTTCTTCATTTTTATATCCATATGACAACATGTAATAAAGCACCATTAAAATATACTATTGATTTTTGAAGGTTATACACACACAATAGCCTGCTACATTAAAATGTGCATCAGTGCTAAATTTTACAGCTCTTCAGTGAGTATACTGATGTAGTGATAAATAGTTTATTAGATGACTTATTTGCAGAATGAAAAGTCACTGTGCTTACAATTTAAAGAAACAGCAACATATTAATACACTGAATGTATAGAAAAGGTCAAAACAAAGCATAAAAAAGGATTTTCTACAATCCAAATTAGCTACAATTAAATGTAAAAATGTTCCAGTAAATACACACAAACTTTGGGAAGAGAAGTTTTTTCTGCATTTTAAAATCTCCAGAAAAATGAAGCTTCTGGTGATCTCCAATTGCTCCTACAGTTTACCACATAATTTATTAAGGAATGGGAATAAAGCCTTTTAAACAGACATTGACAACTACAGGCAAAGTTTGAGAGTCCTAACCTAGACATAGAAATACACTGGAATTTTACTTAAGGGGTAATGGTTTTAAAGTGGAAGAAGGGAGATTTAGATTAGACACTAGAAAGAAATTCTTTACAGTGAGGGTGGTGAGGCACTGGAACAGGTTGCCCAGGGA
>JAOQGH010000001.1:31349588-31370215 GCA_025769975.1 Gallinago jamesoni
AACCACCCACCAACTAAACCCCACACTCACAACCCCACACACAACACCCCAGCACAAACCAATGATCTTGGCCACTAAATGCATGCATCTGTTTATATGAATACAAATGTGTACACATTTGTATTGTGTATATATATATACACAGAGTCTCAAAACTCATGAGACAAATAAGTTAGTTAGGACCAGGAGTGACAACTTCCATTAAGCACCACAGATAGCTAAGTAGCTAGAATACCCATCTGAAACAAATAAAAATGACAGTCCTGAGGCTTGAATAAATAAGTGGATAAAAGACAACTTAATCCTGGAGAAATACATGGAACCACAGGTTTTCTTCTATTCAGGTGAGCACTACAACAGTCTGCTAAAGTCTCCGGTTCTTTGTATTTACTCATCTTCTGGTTCCTCCTGACTTTTACAACCCTACGTGGCAATAGAAGGAAGATGCTTGAAAACAGCATTTGAGCTGCTCAAGCAGCTCAGGGCTGAAGAAACGACAATAGACAAAGAACCCACAGTTTTAAATCCATTGTATTGGAGGAATATCCTGATACAAAACTTCCTCTAGTTTAGGCAAGTGCTCTTGCCACTAGACAGCCACACAAAAAGATCTTCAGGCAGCTTTTTAAAGATACAAAAGTTCACTGAACTTATATACTCCTTGAAGAATTTGTTGAATCTCCTGAATGAATATAAAAAAAATCAGGCCTTCTTATAAGACAACAAAGCATTTTCTAGTTCTACTGTAATTGACTGGAGTAGTTAATGGGACATAGCATGGGACAGTACTGCAAGGTCCAAAAGTCTCTGCAGCGCTGCTGGTACGGGGCATAAGGAGAGCCCCTACGCTGAATTTGGTTTACCCCTCTTCTAAAGACTAGAGACTAGTAGCTCCTTTGCTTATCAGTAACAAACTCTCAGGCCTATCACGTATAGTCTCAACTACACTAAACTAAACCTTTTTGAAGTTTTGCTGTGAGTCTTGCAATTTTTCGTAATGACCAATCCTCCTTTTAAGACATTCCATGAACCTGAAGATGAAAATAAAGTCTCTGAAGTCTCCACAAACAGCAGTGCTTTGGTACTAATGCTTGTGCATCTTAGGGCCCTGTGGTGCTCCACAAACTTGTGGGACCACACTCTTGGCTCTAGGGGAGATTAACTAAATGGCTCCCCTGCTGAGAGCTCTCTAAACCAAGATCTCAATAATCTATATTGGGTAAGAGAAACTCAATTCTGACTTAATCACTACCCAGACTGAACTATCCAGCTATGATATGAGAGGAAAATGACCAAGCACTATTCTTAAGGTTCAGGTCATAGAATCAGGTTTGGGTTGGAAGGGACCTTAAAGATCATCTTGCTCCAACCCCCCCTGCCATGGGCAGGGACACCTCCCACTAGACCAGGTTAGTCAAAGTCCCAGCCAACCTGGCCTTGAACACTTCCAGGGATGAGGTATCCACAACTTCCCTCGACAACCTGTTCCGGTATCTCACAACCCTCACTGTAAAGAATTTCTTCCTAATCTCTAATCTAAATCTTCCCTCTTTCAGTTTAACACCATTACCCTTGGTCCTATCACTTCACTCCTTGATATAAAGTCCCTTCCCATCTTTACTGTAGGCCCCCTTTAGGCACTGGAAGGCCGCTATAAGGTCTCCCAGGAGCCTTCCCTTCTCCAGGCTGAACAAACCCCAACTGTTTCAGCCTGTCTTCACAGGAGAGGTGCTCCAGCCCTCTGATCATCTTCATGGCCCTCCTCTGGACCTGCTCTATGTCCTTCTTATGTTGGGAACCCTAGAGCTAGACACAGTACTCCAGGTAGGATCTCATGAGAGAGGAGTAGAGGGGCAGAATCACCTCCCTCGACCTGCTGACCACACTGCTTTTGATGCAGCCAAGGATGTGGTTTGCTTTCTGGGCTGCACGCACACATTGCCAGCTCTCATCATGTTGAGCTTCTCATCCAACAATACCCTCAAGGTCCCTCTCCTTAGGATATGAGAACCCGACACAGGGATGCTCTCAATCCATTCTCTGCACAGCCTATATTTGTGCTTGGGACTGTCCCAACCCACATGGAGGATCTTGCACTTGGCCTTGCTGAATTTCAAGAGGTTCACATGGACCCACCTCTGAAGCCTGTCCAGGTCTCTCTGGATGGCATCCCTTCCCTCCAGCATGTCAACCACACCACAAAGCTTCCTGTCACTGGCAAACTTGCTGAGGGTGCACTCAATCTCACTATCCATGTCTCCAACAAAAATGTTACACAGCACCAGTCCCAATATCGACCTAGTAGCTCTCTGGTTAGACATCCTCATACTGCTCTGACTAGGCTGAGAATGCCACCACAATCCTGATACTATGGAACACTTCTCTGGTGTGTCCAATAAGTGGAAGGACTAAGTCAGCAGCATGAGTCAAAAATTATGAGGTAGTCTGCTTTCGAAAACAATTCTGAACCTTCCCATAACAGAAAGTCTCCACTGGTAGGTATGTTGGTCACTGACAATAAAGTCTGACACAGAGTCTTAGCAAACCAGCCACACTGGAGAAAGTACCGATCTCCACAAATTCAAAGTCTGAACAAATAACAAACATTACACTTGCCAGGAACAAAGACAGGCAAAATGAGGTGGAAGGAATGCCCACAGCTAGGTGCTCAGCATTGATTACACAAAGGCCTGAGAAATACTGGGGCAAGGTTTTAAATCAAGAAGGGTATCCAAAGAGATTTCATTATGCTTCAGCTGAACCAGAAAACCCATACGTGTCAAAACACCATGCATCCAAACATTTTATCTGTGTTTCTTGCTCGAGATAAGACCAAGACTCCAGGAAAGATGTATAGGATGATGAAAAGAGGGGGAGGAAAAGATATAGCAATGGAAGGAAAAAGATGAATTTCATGTAAGAAAGATGTTCTCGGCAACCATGTTAAAAGCTGTACACGAAACCAAAAAAAACCAAAACCAAACTAACAAACAAAACCCACCAACCCCCCTAAACCCCATGTATACACAACACACCATCATTTCAATTTCTTTTTTACTTCTTACTATCAAGCAAGAGTGAAAGAGTATTTCTTTATGTGTACCACTAGTCTCAAATATTTGAGGAACAGCCAGAGTGCACAAACAAGCATTCCTGGACAAGTATGAAGTTCAGAAGACATGTGAAAGCAAAGGCCAGAACTATATATGCATCAGACATGGAAGGAAAAGTCTAAGTTTGAAGTGACAGTAAAGCCCTGGGAAAGATGCCAAAGAATGACGACTAATTATTAAGGGCAGAAAACTATGTATTTCTAACATTTAAAACAAATGGAGTAGGGGAATGGTTAATTGTTTTTACGGGTTGGGTTTTTTTTCTATTTTTTTTTTAACTAAAGCCATCAAAAAGGGCTTTGGGTCATGTGATTTGCTATTAGGAAGGTTTGCTCTGCTTCTGCCTCTCTCTCACAAGTGCCCTTTCATAATTCTGAATATTTAGTGTATTTGCACAGCACTGGGTAGCTCGCTTCAGTTTCAGTTCCTTTCCCTTAATTGTATGAATGCTAAGCCTGCAGCTCATGAAGCAGACTTGCTTAGTACAGCAGGTACTGAACAATTTGAGAAAGAGCATTAAGGTGAATGCTTTCAGGACAATTCAAGTCTATTTCTGTTCTGATTCCCTGTAACAGTTACAACACACATCACACTCTTGCTATGTATTTTTGTTAAGATGAAAGGTAAATCTTTCTTAAATTGGAAGTGGGGGCGAAGTAATAATGCCTGCTGCAAGTTTATATTGCCAAGAGGTTTTGACTGCATGATTATTTTTCCCTAATAAAACTTCTCTTAAATGAAGTACTTTTCCCCTTAGCATAACCACATAGCACTGCTTTTGTACTTGTGTTTCAAGGACATAAGAAAAACTTCTGTGAAGCAATAACCACTGATGCTGCTGAATGCACTGCTTTCTCTACAAAAACTATGACTTCAAAGTAAATCAAAAGATACTTAAGGTGATAATCCCTGGTTACAATTTAAAAGCTCAAAATTTGGAAACACTACAGTTAAAATAACTTACTAGATGTTTGAGCACCACCTCCTGGCCATACCAATATACACATTTTTGAAGTTAGTTTACAGAATACATTAACTGTTTTCAGGGAACTCTACAATGAAGAAAAAAATACTAGGATACATAACATAGATGATACAGTCTGCTGTAAATTAAGTCACAGGATGTCTCAGAACTAAGGACATTTAAAACAGAATTGCCTGAAATTCAAGAATTCCAAGTCTTGGAGTGAATGACAATTAAAATACACAATTTAGACTCCAATTTTAAACAGTGTATTTTTAGAGAATTATTTCAGAGAAAAATATTTTGAAAAATGCTGTCCCACATGAATTTGAAACAGGATTAGAATCAAAAGATGTAACACTAGAGAAAATGCAATGAAAACAACACACATACCTTGAAATACTTTCTTCTCATACGTGTCATATTCATTAACATGACTCCAGAATTTATTCCAGTTACTCCATAATAGGGATGTCTAGCAAAGCGATTATACCACCCAATACGCGGCTCTTCATGTTCTGGTGCCATTGCAGCAATTTGTGTGGCATTGAACTTTCCCAGAAAAGACCAAATATCATCAACAGGTCTCAAAAACAAAATGTCAGTATCAACATACAGTAGTGAGTCCACATTTTTGAGGATTAACTGTGAGGGAAAGAAATTTAAAACCAAACTTTTAAGTTTTGTTGAACTTCTCTTCATAAAACAGAAGTTGGTGCCATTACACAATAAATATATTTATTATAATATTTAATACATAATGTATAATAAATTTACACTGTATTTCTATAATAAACGCATTATGATACATTATATATAATTTTGTCCTATGCAAATGAATTCATTTTAGACTGACAGTTTGCAGTCAATAACTCTGTCATTGTTCCCTCTGCTCATTTTGGAGAATTTTTGTAGAGTGAAACAGAGGTTTTAGATAGAGTAGTACTGCAAAGGCACCCAGTTTACATTTTATATCCATGAGCAACGCTGGAGTAAGTTGCAGCCATGTGAAACAATACCATAACAGGAGCTCTGATCTTCTGTTATCTTGCTTTCCTGTGCATCTAATCCAACAAGGAAGAGATGTAAAGGAGCCCCAGAAAAGAGGGGTTTTGGGAGACAGCTGCCACTGTTGTAATTCACCAAACCTGAAGTATGATTTCTGAATTGTCTTAGATCAGCAAAGAAAAGGCTGCACAAAATAATCTGACAACAATAGTCCATTTCTTGTTTCATTTTCTCTAACGCTTCTCAGACCCACACATGCAGTAAACTTTGCAACTAAATGAGGAGATAAGGTGTGATAACTCTTACCTCAGAGTATGACATGACCTGTACCACTCACTGACGATACTGTGTCAAAAGGCAGCAGGTGAGAAAAGGACTTTTATTCCATAGTGAATTAGTGCCCCAGAAGAAGATTAAATTTAGAGAGGGTTTTTTTTAGGATGTTACAAAAGCATATTTTAGGAGGAGGAGTTCTTAACGTAAAACTAAGTAGAAATTAAATTAATGAGGACAGCTTCATGCTTCAAAAATAGACTTCTGTATTGCCCTATTACAGAATAACTTACTGGCAAGAACAGCCTTTGTGAAGCACATGGTTTAAACAATTTCTTCCATTCTGCTGCACTCTCAGTTGGAAATGTTATTGGATATAATGTGTAATTAACTTTGCCTTCATAGGAGAAGTCATCAAGCTACATGAAAAGAAGAGACCACAAAAGTTACTTCAGTTCAATTTATTACAAAAAAGAAATAAATCCCCCATTCAAATTGATAATAGAACACAATGGCAACACCTCTCTTCCATAACAGAAATGCTTCTGTAAGTACCATAACCTGCCAACTATTCAAAATGCTTGAACAAAAAGTGGCACCTGCAGGCTACTATGAAGAAAACACATCATATCAGATCATAGACAAAAAGTAAGGACAAGTGAAATAAATTAGTATTTTAAAAAAGTAAATACATCAAATAAAACTTTTTCCCTCCTTAGTTTCCACAGGTGAAATACCAATGAAGTCCTTCTCAATTTAAAATAACCTTACCCAATTTTTGCCACAATTACTGTTCACATGAAATTAACATGTATATATCAGTATGTGTAACATACTAATGTCATAGTTAGTATGACACCTCAAGAACAAAAATAGTAAAACCCTCCACAGCTATACACTGGTCAGCTTCTAACACTGCTACTCTAGTTATAATGTTACATTCATTAACTGGAATTTACTAAAATTAGACATAACTGTATCTATCAGAGACAGATGTTGCACTTTGTTGACACAATGTAAGACTGACACATACTGTGAGCATAGGAACAAAAAAGGACAGATCTCTATTTGCTCTCGTAAAACCAACTTTAAATAAGATCACACAAGGTAACTGTTGTGTGTTCACTACATCAGGTTTGTATTTAACGGACTCAAGGTGACAAATGAGAAAGCTTTGGTCTGTCTTTATGAAAAGCTTTGATATCAGCAACTGGCATTTTTTTCCACAGGGGAAAAAAATCAAAAATCTCCATTGAACATTACAAAAGACTTACATATTGCCTTATTTTTAGACCCCTGCCTTTCTGCCACTATATGCAGCAACAACTACCCAAAAAAGCAGAGAACAGGCTATATATTACTCAAATTGTACTACAAAATGATTAAATAAATTATTTGGGTACTTACTATGTCTTTGAAACTCTCATGCAATTGGTCCTCAGCGAAAATATGAAACTGGAGAGGCTTGATGCTGAAAATGATGGCTGATCTCAACATTGTAACAGTCTCCTCCAGTCTTTCACCACAGGCAACCACTGCTAGATGCATTTTCTCAGAAGGATGTGTTTTCATGTAATCATATCTGATAAAAAAATATTTTTTCATTTGACATTATCTCTAGCACAGGCTCAAAGAAAAGCTCTACTATTTATGCATCATGTAATTTATCAAAATATCCTTTATTGTAATTAAGCCAGCAAAGGATAACTCAAATAGAACATAGAAAGTACAGCATTACACCTCATACGTAGGTTTACATTTAACCTCAACTATTCTTATATTCACTCCCACCATCCCAACCTATGAGGGAGAAACAAAGTATGGAAGAGTTACACAGAAACTAAACAAACATTTATTTTCTTAGTAATTTTACTATCCATTGCTGGCAAGGAATTCCATCAAAATTGCTATGTTAAAAATAAAAGATCATGTGGAATTACATTGAAATGTGAAAGGCTGACAGGCAGCCCATTAAGTCTGTGCATTAATTCAGTCTTTTCTCTTTCCCTGGACTCAGTACAAAGATAAGTAAATGTGATATAAATGTAGCCGATTTAAATGCAATGACAAAAGTGAGATAACCCCTACTTTTAAATTCTGTTAACAACATTCTTGAGTGATCTAGGTATTTTGTCCGCTTTCTGCTCCAGTATGTCCTTTTGTCAAATCCATGCTCCAGGGCTTCTCCTAAACACTGGAAAAATGCAAAAAACTTGCTCCTGTCCTTCCATCCTGCAGGAGTACAACTTGGTTTGGGAGGAAGGGAAACTAACAGCTCCAACAGCTGTGTGGGATGTCCTGGAGCTCCCAGTGAGTCTGCGAAAACCCTTAGGTACACTGACCATACGTACTGCCTATGTCCATGGGGCACTGCAAGGAGTGGCAACTGGGACATCATTTCTCCCTGAAGACAGCTCTCCAACAGTTATGGTGAGAAGTGCCTGGTATGTGTCATACAGGGAACATTTAAAAGTTATTTCATTGTTTTAATAGGCTAAAATTATCCTCAGGTAAATCCCATTAGCTTGGTGGCAAACACTGGGCATGCTAAACCTAAAACCATGTTCTCCTGGATTTCATATTTTTAATTAGCCAGAAAACCTTCCAAAGGTTTACATATATGTCAACTCAAAGCCAATCTTCAAAACAATGCTCTAGAATATCTCATCTAACCTCCAGGTGCCAGTCCAAAAGGCCTGGGTGCCTCAAACATCATTTAGTTCTAAGGAGATATCTGGATACCCAAGTGCTTCTCAATTAACACCGGCCATTACTTCTCAGCAACTTAATGGCTAGTCACCTGGATCATTCTCTATGCTTTTTCAACTTTAATGACCATTTAAGACCTACTTGACATAGACACCTACATGCAGGCATCTATATTCAGATGATTTAATATACAGAGAGAAACCTTTTATAAATCCTGCAGCAAAACTTGAAAAATTACTTAACCTTAACAGGGGGGAGAAAAAGTAAAACGCAATCTTTAAATGTAACTGAGGCATGTCCATTTAAACCTTTATACATAAAGCTAATTTAACATACACCATGTAGTAAGTAGCTAATGTAAAAAACACAAAGCAAGCTAAATGTGATGAGGGTAGCTGAAATCCACAAATGAGTACACCGCTGCGGTCTGAACAAGCTGCAAGCAGGAGATTAGCCTCATCACTAATCCACTGAAAAGGGAATTACAATAATTAAACCCTGAAGTCACAAGAGCCTACAGTGATATTGCAAGGTCATGTGATAAATAAGGGCACAATCTACACCAAGTGCATAGCTGAAAGCCAAGTTCCTGAACCACATGTAACACACAACTTTCCATGAATTAAGGTATGACAAAAATTATGCCAAAGACACTCTAAAACGCACTGGGATTCAAAGACTGTATTTTATTATTTCTACATCTGTTGACATCTGTGAATGAAAGAACATTTTAAGCCAAACAACAAATAAACAGATTGATCATATTGTAATGCTTTTAGCCACTTTGTTCACACAATCTCTATGAGCTTCTGACTTCACGAGTTCAATTTTTTAAATCTGTGCTTAAAAGTAACTTTTAGAAAAGGCAAAAAAGTGTTTAGAAAAAGCTAGTAACAATGGAATTTCAGCTTGCACAATATGGGGAACAGCTGGACTGAAATCCGTAAGTCCACAACACAAAGCTTTATCCCTGAAGCAGATGGAGCAAGAAGCCATCAGAAAGAACTGGACACCGTTCCCGCTGGAATAAGAGGGGGACGAATGAGACATATTAGGTCTCAGAGACATATTAGTGCACGAGAAGTTATAAGACTTCAGAATTGTGGTTCTTATTTCAGACTCCATTGAGAGGCATCCTTTAGTGACTGTAAACTGCATTTACTTCCTTGAATAAGACTACTGGCAATCACAGCCTCCTTTTTAATAATCAGGCCTCAGTGCTGCTGTTCTCTGTATATATACATCTCTCTTCACTCCCAGAAGGAAATCATTGACCCATCTTCATCCAGGGGCACTAACACTCTTGTGCTAATTCTCTGCTGCCAGCATCTTTCATTGCTGCTTCCTGCTCCTGCCACTAGAAGCAGCATAAAGTTTACCAGCAGAACTTATCAGTTTGAGCTTTGCAGTCTCACCTTCAATATTAACATGCCCCCACCCATAAGGCCAGTTATCTATGCCATGTCTCATCTCACTCCCTTCTTCAGTATGTCTACATTGACTTTGTTCTTTCCCCTAATTCCTTTCAAAATTATCTGCTCCCAACCACTCCCTTCTCTTTTATGAATTTTCCATCCTCTGTAACCTTCTTCTCCATTGTCCCTCCATACCTCTCCACTGCAGTTAGTCATGCAACTACCTTACCAGAAGACAGGAAAAGGAAAATCTTGTTCATTTAGACAGCCCTGGGTCTATTATGATCTAACAACACAAGCTTTTTCAGCAATACAGATGTTCTTTAGCGGTTCAGTAGCTGAGTTGAGCATGAGCAAAATAAAATGTATTTTGCAAGAACCCTAATTTGTCTGAACCTGCATATTTCTAATTGGTAGTAGCCTGATGTTTTGGTACTTGGTGGAGAAGCTGGGAAAAGCAACAATAGAGTGAAATACAAACAGTGTATTTTAGTAAGCTTTTAGATAGACTAACAAGGAAATTTTGAGAGCCCTAATTTCTAAAGAAAAAAAAAAATCTCCAATAACAAGGGAGTCCTAACTCCTGCAGGGCATAAAAAAAGCTCTGGTAATTAAAATGGAAGAGGAAAGAATGCACCTGTAGTCCAACAGAAGATACCGAGCAAGAAGCCATGACAGGATTTGAGTGTTTAGGGACAAATAAGAAAACTTCATTTGTCTGTGGCTACTAATTACACAGGAGTCGTAAGGCCAGTAAAAATAAATGAAATCGATCACGTGAGTGAAAGCACCACACATACTCCCATGAGTTTAGAAAACACATTAAAAGCAATCCACTTGCACACTGAGAGAGCAAAAACATATACTTCAAAACATACTGCTAAGCAGCAGCATAAGGCCAGGTACAAGCCTTGCCCTGAAGTATTTTTGTGTTGAAGTACAGACCTTCATTCTGTACTGATTAATTCTACTGTGGGGTTAATAACCTCCAACAGAGGAACAGAGCTGGATACGAATCTGCTACAACAAGATTTTCCAGAGCCTGTCAATCAAGACACTGCCTTATGTTTAAAGATATATATCATGACACACTATACATTAAATTAGCATTTCTGGGTCAGTTAAAATTGTGAACAGTAACTTGCTAGTAAGCTACAGAAATATGTTTCGAAGGGCTGTACTCTTCTAGAACCTTCACTGCATCCCAGCTGAACTTCTTGGAAAAAAAACCAAACCCCCAACGTTTTGCTAAAATATTAGTATATTGCTAAAATACCAGCTCCAAGAAGATCTTAGGTCTGCCCTCTAGACTTGACACAAGCTTCTGCAGTGGGGGGTCTCCAGCACCAGAAAAACAAATAGTGGACATGTAAACACAATACAGATAGCTTGCTTACTGCATCCTTTTTTCTTTTAATGCTTTGCATTTGATCTAAGTCAATCGATCATTAAGGAGACCAACCCAGCAGCCTTTAGTCACCAGAAAATCAGGCAGAGTGAGAAAGCAACAAAGAAATTATCCAAGTATGAAAGTCATGAAAATTCTTTTTACTCCGCTTTTTAACTTTCTACTACTGCACTGAACTAAAAATAGGCAATAATCAGACCTTATCTTGTAAAAGCATGATAATGATACCAATGCATATGATGTTGAAATGTCATCTATTCAGCTACAAACTCAATTAGTAGGTTACGTTTGAAGTTACAATATATTAGTTATTTTAAAATCTACTATAAAAGTCCCATAGTCCAACAAACTAGCTAGTTTAGAGGAGAAGTCATGTTTTTCACAATTTATCTCAATATATCCACACCACTAGGACCTCAATATGTTAAAGAAAGGTGCCATTTCTTTCTTTAATAGGCAACACAAGTTAAAACCCACTTAGAAGTAACATCCAACAACTGAAATCAGGCAGGTCAGATAGCCACAGTAATGACCCCTTATCAGTCTCAAGAGGAAATAAGCAGCCATACCACCTAGATGACACTGGGCACCTTGAAAGGTATACCAGAAAAGATAAGCATCATACTGCTCATGGGAAACCCAAGCCTGTATTATCTTTCATCAGCATTTTTTAAACTTTTGATAAAATATACCACTATATTTAAAAATGATCTTATGCTTCTTCTATCACTGTGAAAGCTGTCAAGAAATACTCCGTACCAAAAGCACAACACAAAACATTTTGTCTCAATAATGTGATAATCAGAATGGTGATAAAAAATGGGGGGCAGAATAGCTCAGAAATCCTTCCCACATACAGCACAGGCAATCAATCTTACACTGATTAACTTAATAAGACAACTTCCTTAATATCCATTTTCAGAAAAAGCAACTGCTCAGAGCTCATCAATTTCAAATGATGTTGAATTAGCTATGGCATGAGTCATACTGTAGTCTGTATGTACACCTCTCCTAAAAAATTTCCAGATTTCTCTATAGGTCTCCAACACTTCTGTTACACTAACTTGAGTCTTACAAATCCACAGAACATCAGTTGTCACTTCACACTTTATACACTTACAGCTGCTCAGATAAAATGACATGGCATAGACATTTTTGAAATGCAGCTTGTTAAGTTCTCATGGATAAACAAATCCCTGTGGTTCCAATATTCAGCAGAAAGAAAAAAAAAAACAACTGGAATGTCAAGATAGAAATAGAGAAAACAAGCTAAGCTTTTTCAAAGAAAAGACTTAAAAATCCAAAAGCTGAAGGACTAACTTCCAGTATTTGGAAAATTTCACTGATAAAGGGAAAGGAGACATTCTAACATTGAGATAAATTTTATGAATCTATTAGTCACAAAAAGAAAAAATGGCTATTTTATCTGCTCCTCTGAACAAACTTATTTGGTTAGTTTATTGAAACAGCAAGAATAGAACACCGGAATATCAATTCAAAAAGTGATTTATGATCTGGATAAATGGTGTCGTCCTCGTATTTTATAGATTAAACGAGGCTAAATAGAAGATCCAAGTGCTAGCACAGTTCAATGACCAGACTCCTCCACTTCTATTAGAAGCAAACTTACTGGAATTCCCATTATTATGTTGGCATATCTATTAGGCAATGGAGTTAGCTATTCTAACATTTCAATTAGGTATGTAGCTCTTGGGTTTTTCTCATAACCCTCTTCCTATTCCAGTCTCTTAAATCAAGCTTTATTCTGCACCTCACTACAACAACTGCACTTAACAAGAACACAAATGCTCAGTCAACCCAGGATCAAGTTATTCGGAATAAGACACTATGATAGAAGTCTCACTACTTTCTATTTCAAAAAATACCCAATTTCGAATCGCAATGTTGCTTCTTTATAGAAAAAGCTTTCAAGAGGATTTATTTTCATTAAGAACAGTGAAGTAGCCCCTACACATGCAATCTCAGAAAACAAGAATGCTAGACTTCCTTTCCTGTGGTTAATAACCTTGCAGGGAATTAGTTCATTCCTCTTCCCCCCAAAATCAACTTGAAGACTTCAGAACAACTACTAAGTATCATGTTCAAAGTATAAGATGATATCAAAGGTTTAAACACTTCAACTTCTCAGTGTCCCTACTACAATGCATATATTTTTTTTAAGAGTTAAACAAAATTATAATTCATATCCAAAACTGAAACCGACCTGCAACTATCCTGTTAATCCAGCACATACAAGGAAATGAGGCTTAGGCAGCAGGTCCGGGTGCTGAGCCACTGTAATTGCTTGCTGCTATTCAAAGAGGGTGCACTTTCTCCTCCTCTCTGCTATCTTCCCCACCTCTTCCCTTACACAAACTCACTGCACCTCTCTGAAACCAACTGAATTTATTAAATGAAGAGAGAAGTAAATACAGTTTGGGGGAGACAAGGGAGTCCCCCTCTGAAGTTAGAGAAGCTCTCTGACAAACTCAACAAGCACCAGAATCAGCACAATATGCACAACATACAAGGATTAATTTAATAATGGTATATTGATATTCAAACTCAATTTGAAATTACTAATCCAAACACCACATCCCCTTTACACATTTAAGCAGCTTTTTTCTTCCAGTTTCAAAATGTATAAACATGAAATTTTGCAAATATTAGGGGTTCACCATGACAATTGTTTCATCATGAAAGAAACTGCACTTGCCCAGTAATGCCATTATCAATGCATACCATACTTGAACATACTTGTCTTCACAGCCGCATACAGTAGTCTTAACAGAATAATACAAGTTATAGCTTAAGGTATGTGCAAAGGAACTGTATGGAGTTTCTCCACTTCTGGTTTCAAGTTCCCAATTGCCTTAGGCCTGGCGGAAAATTCAGAAAGGATGTTTTCTGCTATTTTAGTGCATTACATTGTATTGTGGAGAGTTCATGGACGTCATCATCACAGGCAACAGGGTCAGAAGAAAGCGAGACCCTCCATCAGCACTACACAACTATTAGGCTGGCTCAGATGTCCATGGATGAATGAAGCTTACGATCACATCCTGTCCCTCCACTAGGCACAGGCTAAGACCCAGTGCCTCCCACCACAACAGCACTGACATTTGGTTTACCCCACTCTGCTAAACTTCATAAAGCTAAATTCCTAAAAGCTAACCTCTGCTCTCAAAACCTTCCTTTCCTTTAAGTGGAAAAAAAAAAAAAGTTAATTGAGTCCATTCAGACAGCTAAATCTGCCAAAGGCAAAGCCAGATGAATCCCTTTCCCTAAAGAGGATGATATATATATTGGCTACCTGGGGGGGGTGTGTGTGTGTGTGTGTGTCCCAAATTACAGGTTTAGTTCACTAATAGACTAAAAATCAATCTAAGCCATCTCCCCAAGTAACTCCTTGGCAACTGATGAGCTTAAAAGGCACTGACAGCAAAAAAGCTGAGAGGAATATGGGAGAGGTCCAAAGTCTCTCTCACAATCATAACTTTCAAAAAGACATTGTCTTGTGAAGCTAAACTTTTTTTTTTCCCTTTGCTTCCTTAGAAATATTCAAGTTTCAGATTAAGAGGAAGAGATAACCATATAAAAAAATGATCACTAAAATTTTAAATGTAAAAAAAAAAAATTAAACTACAACCTTATATACTGAAGAGAACCACGTAGGTTAGAGAATATATCTGTCAAGTAGCCTAAGGCTACTTCCATTTCTTTTTAACCTACTTCTGTAATCAGGCAGCCTAAAGCATCTGACCCACCACATCAAAACATTTAAACTTACTGTTAAAGATGCAACTTTAAGGACAGAGTCTGTGCTCTAACATACTGTATTTTAAAGCACATTCTAAACATTGTTTCAGTGCTTTTGTATGAAGTATCCTCCTCAAATGCTATAAAACATGTAACTTGAATCAAAAACCCCCCAAACTTAACTACTAAGTTTATCTGCCAGTTTTTATTACAAGTTACATTACGGACATTACTGTGCAGCAAGTTTTATTTATCAAAAATAATTAATCAGTAACTTCTCAGACTATATTCAGATACTTTTTACCAATGTTAGCAAGTTTCTATTTAATGAACCAATGTAACTGAAAAAAATCTACTCTTTGTAATAACATTTGAGTCTGCAATTTTAGAAATATAATACAACAGGAGAAAGCCCAGCTAAAGACAACCATAACATAAGCAGGTGAAACGCACGTGTAGTAGTCAAAATATTTTGCTTTTCCACCTTGTTAAATAGCAAAAAATACTCAGCAGCTACACCTGTCTGCAATCAAATAATAAAGTACTATTTAATAATAGATCCTACCTAAAAGCAGCTTCCCAAAAGCAGTTCATTCCACAAACATCAGAGGGCAGCATCCAATAGGAATTCCAGAAAGATACAGACAAATTCTTACACCTAACAGGATAAGACAAAAATAGCCTATATAAATGTTACTGATTTTATGGCAAAGTTAAACGGATTATTTTCTAGCTCAAACATAACTTGAATAATTAATTACCTGACAGAAGACTGGGTATGTAATGCAACTTGAATAATACAGAAGAGGAGGTATTGTGTGCCAACCAGGAGGATTCTTTGTAAGGAAGAACAGTCCCCATCTTTTAGCCTTTCCTTTCCGTATATTTTCAGACAGAAAAACACAGGGACTGGGATTTTTGAGGGTCATTCTGTGTTCTTGGCTTAATATAAGTCCGCAGGTAATAGAATGAATGGCAACGCTGCTGGAAAGAACTCCATCTTCGCAATACCTTTGTCTACTTCAACCAGAAGAATGAACAGAACACTTCAACCTCTAAGTTACATTGTCCAGTTAAAAACAATCCCTATTCATTGGTATTTGGTGCAAACCTGCAAAGCTGATTTTTAACCAAAACCAAGGCTTTTTATCACCAACAAATTCCATTATTTCATAACAAAAGGTTAATGCAATACAGAAATAATCACCACATCTGGCAAGATTTCCTCCTTCATACTAATGACAAGACATAATTTATTGACTCATGCTACACTAACAACTAAAAAAAGCAGGTTCTACTAGTCCATCACTACTTTTTATGCAACAGCACGATAGGAAATATTTAAAAAAAAACAATGAAAGTGTATTTTCAAAGGTTCTGCTGAGGAAATCAACACCAAGATTTAAAATCTTAAATGAGCAAATAGAGTATTGCAAAGCAAGAGGGATACTCTTGAGTGACCTCCTACGCTCCCTCTTCTTGCCCCGGTGATGCAATGCCAATAGTATTTATCTTCGCTTGGAAGCTGGTAAGCTGGTATCTGTCAATGAAAGATGCGCAAGAAGAAAAGCCACACAAAAGCTTGATGATGAAAACCTATGTAAGGACTACAGCTCAGAACTTTTCTGGAAGTTGGCTTTGCAAGTTTGAAATGAATCGGCATAACCTTGGTAGGGTTATCTGATATCTGTAAAGGCCAATGTTTTGCAAATACCACATTTAATAGATTAATGTAGCATCAAAAATGGAAAACTGTGTAACCTCTTTTTTCAACACTTGAGAAACATAACCTTATAAACACAGTTTCATGAAGCCTCACTAACTGTTGGGGGGGTGGAGCAGTTCTTTGGTAAAGATTGCAGGAAATCCTTGCATCCTGTAAATACATGTGTTTGCAAGAATTAATAAAGCAATTCTGTCTCACGGCTTAAGAGTGGTTTCCACAAATAAATATTCAGGCATAAAAAAAGGATAATGTAGATTGTGACTGGGATATCTACACTCCTCTGGGGAAACTTAATGGTATAAAACCACAAGTTGTCTCTGCCAGATTCTTACATTAATCTTTGTGGCTTTTCAAGTTTCTTAAAAACTTCAAGGCATGTTAAGACCTTGTGCTTATCTGAAAAACAATCTTTACGATCTCCACTGTGTATCTTTTTGAAGTAACTGTCTCTCGTTACTTTTAGGATAAATTAACAGACTATCTCTCAAATACAGTTTTCTGGTTTGCAAGTTTATTATCTTATTATTACAGGGGATTCCTCTTCCAGTTGTCAAGAGCTGTGTTTTTCTTAGCTGCCTTGAGCTACTATCCTATCCAGACTACCAAGGCAAGAGGCAAGCTTGGATTAATGCCTAAGTCATTTCTCTGACACATTAGGCCTTTCCAACATCCCGTTTAGCACAATTACAAGGTTGTCAACCTTGGATTTGATTCATAAATTTCACGTCTGAAACAAAAATGTTACTAGGATACGTATGTATGTAATTTACCTAATGTTAGACTAAGAATTTTCTGCCAACAGAAGTCTCTCTCAACTGATCATCTGCTATCATATATTCATACAGCTTTTGCATACAAAGGTCTAAGAGACTGGAATCTTTGGACAGCATTTTCTTATTATTATTCACAATAAAATCATTAAAAATGCCACTCATGAAGATACCTTTTTTTTTTAGTTGACAAAACTTGATAACTGGATAAAAGCTTAGACTACAAATAAGCGTCACAATTGCTTTACAAATCTAGGGATTTGCACTGTATGCGTTCATCAAACAGGCACAGTCATTGTTACCTGAACAAGGTTACTCGTCAGACAGGAATAGTCACCTTCAGCATTAGGGAGGGGTATTTTGCTCACATCTATTATAGGTTATGTGATTAAAGGCCAGTCTCCACAAATAGAAAGCAGAAAACCATGTCAGGTGAAAGGGAACCCAGCAATCTAGCCCAGGGACATGTAGCACCCTGACCCAGCTCCAACGCAGGACAGCAGCTAGCCCATGGTCCAGGAAGAAGATCCACCAAATGAGACAATAGGAGAGGCTCTCCAGGCCACCTTACAGACTGCCTACAGGGGTGTGGGGCTCACTGTGGGATCAAGGTAGACTGGGAGGAATGAAAATGCAAAACCAGAGAGAAGATAAGAGAGTCCAGCCACATGTAAACAGACTGCCAGTTAGTACGACTGGCCATGTCGTGTGTCAGACCACCAGTCTCCTTATTAAACTCAATTTCTGTTTTCCTGCGTGAAGGGGGGGGCTCCATTCCATGTGCACGTGTGTGCACAGAGCCCAAGTGCCAGCAAATGAAAAGGTGGCCACAGATCATAGTGGCCTGCAGTGAAAAACTGGGGAGACGTGTGTGCACACGGTGTGTGGGTGTGCACATTGGTGCACGTTATCACTAGGAAGTATCAAGCCAGACTAGCCCACAAGTAGAGCAAGAGGCGTGGGAGCCACGTATCAGACAGGCCATAAGGCCAGGCCAGATTCTGCAGAGATCAGTGTCTGAGCCACTGAAAGAACCTCTCTCTCAACCAGGTAATTTAGCTTCACCATAACCAGAGAGTAAAAACTTTCATCTTGCACAGATAGCAAAGGTGTCTATACTGTGATCTGAAAAGAATTCTTTTCAGAATTAAAAGACAATTTTAAATTTGTGTGAAAATACAATACATAGCAATGCAACAGTTGTATTCACAAAGACTGAGGCCTTGGGCTCAGGCAAATCAAGTTTTAACCATAAAAAATCCACCAACAATCAGTGGTCAAAAAAAAGTAATTATTTTAAGCACATTTGTGGAAATACTGTTAATGGAGATCACAGCTTTCAACTATACTTTTCAGTCCATGCGGCATCTTTTATACTACTGTAACTTCACAGCAAATCCAGCACTATGTCCAAACAGTGAGGGTTACAGTCAACTAGCTTGAGCCATGACTAATGCCTTTCCTGTCAGTACTGCATTAACGACCCAAGTCTAAGCAACTGCAAGAATCAACCAACAGTCAGACTGGTGTCTCTCCTACAGCATACCCTGCAAGATGCAGCAAAATAGGAAGGATGCATTTTTCAGTTCCTTCCTGCTCCTAATCACAGGAGTAAAAATTTGAGAAGATAAAGAGATGTTCAATTCAACTCCCAAATGTACCGAGAATTTGACTCTTCTGAGTAGCTTTTTCTGAACATTTACAGCAGTATCACAAATTTGTTACAACATGTTTTGTCAGAGAAGCAACGGCTTTATTAGCTAGGAGACAGCAGATGCAATGTTAAATGTCTGACACAGGACAAGTTTTTTAACTAGGAAACATGAAGATTTTTCCAACTTACAATATTTCTGTGTAAAATAATATTTGCTAGTCAACTGCTTGACAAATTCAGCAGTTTGTGGGGTTTTTTTAAATGAAGTTTCAATTTCAAATTGTTCAATGTCTCATCCTTTAAAAAGTTTTACTCGTATTTTGAAATGCTTAGTTTCTAGACCAATTATTTATGGCATGAGAGTAGTTTAGAAGCATTCTGGTAAAACTGCTGGTGAAGTTCTGACATAGACAGAAATAGCTCAGTACAGTGCAAGGAAAAAACAACCTACCTATTACAACCACCCTCCTCTGCTGTCTAAGCTTCTGGGTATACTTCCTACACCTTTCCATGCACTATAATCCACTTAACTCTCCCTTTGCCAGGATAGTTAGAGATCAAGATACAGAAACACTCAGATATCAGTGTCACACATAAAACAGTATGGCTGACTACATGAAAATGCTAAACTACACCATAAAAGGTGTTCAAGGCCAGGCTGGATGGAGCTTTGAGCAACCTGCTCTAGGGGGAGGTGTCCCTGCCCGTGGCAGGGGGGTTGGAACTAGATGATCTCTAAGGTCCCTTCCAACCCAAGCCATTCTATGATTCTATGATTATGGAAAAATATTTCATTTTAATTGGGTCAAATTCTTTGATCTCACTGAATTCATGGAACTGAGGACAGACTGATTCCTGTTCTACTTCTCAAAATTGCTATTAGGATAGCACTTTTTTTTGGACTGAAAGAGAAAGATGAACATAATCTACCTAACTGAAGTGTCAATATTGATAAAATTAACTGAAGATCCACTTCTCATGAGCAGAGTCTGCTAATTAGCTGATCTGAAGGCACGTAGACAAAGACTGATTTAAAGAATACCCAACAGACAGCAGATTATAGTACTATTAAATGACACACGTAGCAAATAAGCATTTATTCACTCTGGGTTTTTTTTATTTTTTCACACCCTTCTTCCTCATCCATAAATCATACTAGCAAAGGAAAAAAGGCTGACTACACATACTGGCTTTTGACTGACTTTGTATCATCTGGAAGTAGACACTTCAGTATGTTTTCCTTTTCAAATTCAGATCTATTGTTCATTTAGCTCTTAAATATGACAGTACTGACTATTCATTACTACTTCTCTGACTGTAATGAATAATCAGGAGGACAACTTGCCTTCAACATTAATCTTTCTTCACAGCTAAAACCCAACTTTAGGATTTAGTTCATAAATTCTTGAAATGTTTTACAGCTATTTATATCCAAGTTTCAAGATGCAAGCCTTTAGTTTCTAGTCACCTTGTTCCTCAGGCTACTGTAGCCTTTGAAACAACTCCTTACCAAAGTGATTACCCAACAAGCTGCCCTGAATTATTATTCTTATTGAAGGATCTTGCCTCAACCTGTAATTCTAGTTTCAATATGGTATTTCCTTTTTAATTAAAGATTTTCTACTTAAAAGCATCATCGCTATTGCAAAATTCTTCCAGGTGTGGTATACTTAAGCTTTATTCAAAGCTTGTAGTTTTCATGTTCATAACACTTCTGAAAACTACCAGAAATCTTGACTTCCCCTCTCCACCATAGAATCATAGAATCATAGAATCATCTGGGCCGGAAGGGACCTCCAAAGGCCATCTAGTCCGACCCCCCTGAAGT
>JAOQGH010000001.1:31370315-31415895 GCA_025769975.1 Gallinago jamesoni
CTTCTCCAGGCTGAACAACCCCAGCTCCCTCAGCCTGTCCTCATAGCAGAGGTGCTCCAACCCCCTAATCATTTTAGAGTATGACTGAGCTCTGTCTGCCCTCATGTCATACACTAAACTCAGGAAAACCCTTCTTGTCTAAAGAGAAGAAGAAATCACTGCTGAGTGCATAAATGCCTTCAGATGGCAGTTACATTTGCATTGCCAAACTGTATTTTAAAGCTATTGCTGAAAACAGCCAAAGCAACACATTACTGAAAGTTACTATCAAAGTATATGAAATGTTAAGCTTCAAGGAGGACTATAGGGTTATCTGAACATGATTTACTCTATAAGGTTACGAACGCTGTAGGATATTACACAATCACAAGATAGGCAGAAACGGGCATAAAACAGCCATGTGGCTGTCATGCTTAGTCTCCACTAAAGAAACAGGTGAAGTATAAAAACTGGAGATATCAAAACATTCACCAAGATGCGTGCATCAATTACACAGGAGAATGTAACACAATTTAATACTTGAGAATAATTAAAATATACATCTAAAGCAACATTCAGTGGAGCATTTCTTAACTGCCACAGGACAGATTTCTTTCCTTAAACAAAAGCTTTTTAGGGTCTGCCTCACACCCCAGTTTGCACCAACAGCATATAAAACTTCAATAATTTACAACAGGATGATGTTTATCCTGAGCTTGCAATTTGATAGCGATTTATAAGTAAATAATTGCCACACGGGTGTCAAGAGGCACTGATTTTGCATGGACATATGGTCCCATTAAACCATATGCACAGGAATTACTTGCAGCACCTAAGACCTCTGGAAAGACAACTTTCTCAGTTTGTAAAGATTTTCCACATTGCAACATAGGGCAGATTTATATTTCACCTCACTGCAGCAAGAAGCTTCTTGCACATTCTTGAGGTTCTCTTCCACCAGTATCTTTGACTTTAAAACTACACTTTAGAACAAACACTAAAAAGGAAAAAATACAGCTTTTAAAATAAACTCAGTGGTTCTTTTGCTAACCAGGAGCATGAGGCACCTGAAGCTAATTTCAATGGTTACTAATAGAAAATATTTAGATTATCATCTTTCACCCAAAAAAAGTTTTCTTCACCTAAATTGCATATTTCCTCTAGCAAGACAAATATCATACATATGACTTTTTTTCCCCTCACATTCGTATTTAAAACTGATTTATTAAACCAATGAAATCTTACACAACACTGTTAAAGTTGATTCTTTTCTCATGTTCTTTAGAACTAATAGATTTCAACTTCTCACAAGTTTTAAATCATGAACTAGAAGTGAGAAATAAACATCCTCACACTTTTCAAGTCATAATCTGTATTAATTCAAACTAAAGAAAAAGCATGAGACCAAACATTCTCTGAAGTAGTTACACCAGTCAAAAGCTGGGTTTCGCATTTCAACTGACTCCACCCCTAGGAACTCAGAATGCTGTTTCATGATATTTTAAGATGATTAAGTCAGAGCTTGTCATCCTGCCATCCTCCACCACTCCTTTGCACAAGCACCAACACTTTCGTAATTACACGATGAGCCAATTCAGAGCACTGAGCTGGCCAAAACCGAGGCAGTTTTTAGGCAGGACAGTGTACCAGATCAACTCACTTTTGTGACCAGAGAAGCACAAGCAGTATAAGGAAGGTGTGCGTTTGCCGGAGTACGTGCAGCACTGGGAAGGAGGGACAGTCCTCAAGCCATCAAACTTCTATTGCTTTAAACTGCTGTGGAATCTAAGCAGAGTTAGCGGGTGGCTGGCTCTGAAAGGCCTGGTCCTAATTTCTCCTTCTGCTTCAGTAACAGATTTCTCATCACTTCTCTTTTCCTGGCATTAGCATTCTGGTAGACACTGGTGAGCAGGACCATGAAATCAAAGTAATCTAAAGGAAAACTAGCATTTTTTAACTCCATGCTGTCACTCACCGCTTGACCAACTAAAAGTTTCTGCTGATGGGAGGCAGCCAACAGAAATAGGGAGCTCTGCAGAGTGTGAGCTGCTCAGATTTACACCACTTCAGCTGCGGAACTGAACTCGCAGTTCCTTGTGAGAGACTGGTTTTATTAAAGCATCCTGTAACAAGTATTTTTGCTCGAATAAAGTCAGACTTGAGACAGTTCGCAGGTTTCAGAGCCGAGCAACACCCTGAAACCTCCTTAGCTTAGAAGGAGTAAATGCGCCTTCTTTGCTTCATCTGCCCCGTTGCAACAAGGAAGCAGCCTGGCTGATTTTGGGACGGGGCGACCTTACAAAGGCAGCCCGGTTCCCCCCCGTCCCGACACCGCCCCGCAGAGCAGGGCCCGCGGGCAGCACAGCCTCCCGGCAACCGGCTGGCCGCAACACCGCTTTGGTTTTTGTTTTTTTTAAAGTTTCCTTTGTTTGTTTTTAAGGCTTTTTCAACCTCTGTTTCCCGGTAACCGGCCCGCGGGATGCCGGCGCCGCCCCCGCTCCCTCCCAAAAGCGCTTTCCCGGCGGCCGCCCCGTTCCCGCCCAGCCGTCCCAGCGGAGCGGCCGCCGGGGCGCAGCCAACCGGCTGCCAGGGGCGCCCGCCGCCGCGGGGGGCGAGGGCGGGCGCCGAGCCCCGCTCCGCCCGCGGGAGGGCGGCCAACACGCTCCCGGCCCGCCCCGCAGGAATGCGAGGGGGAACCACCGCCCGCCCACGCCTACCCTCCCCCCACACACACCTCCGTGAGGCCCGGCCCCGGCCCCCAGCGCCCACGTACCTGCCGGCCCCCGCTTCGCCTCGGCCCGCGCTCCCGGCAGCCGCCTGCCTGCCGCCTGCCTGCCGCCGGGCGCCGGGCGCGGCGGGGTCTGGGGCCTGCCGCTCCCGGCCGCCGCCGCCCGTGTCCTGCTCCAGGGAGAGGGCCAGCTGGCTGAAGCCGTAGAGCAGCGAGCAGAGGCCGCAGCCCAGGCAGAGCAGCGCCACCCGCGCGAACCGCCGCCGCATCCTCCTCCGGCCCCGGCAGCGGCGCCAGGCGGCGGCCGGGGCCCAACCGGCAGCGCGAGCACCAACGGACGCAGCACTGGCGGCGGCGGCACCGCGAGCCCCGGCATGCGAGGGGCGGGGCTGGGCGGAGGGGCGGGGCGAGCCCTGAGGCGGCCGGGGGGAGGCAGGTGCCGGCGGCGGGGCGGGGAGACATCGGCGGGGCGGCTTCAAATCGGCCTTTAATTGCTCCGAACGGGAAACAAAAGCTAAAAAGTCTCCTTTCGCGGCTGCGAATGGGCCCGAGGCGGAAGGGTAGGGAACCCCGGGGCGCCGGCCAGGCCTAGGCCCGGTCCCCTGGGGAGATGTGACGGTGTACTCCACCACTAACCTGACCTTCATCTCCCGTAACCCTGCCCAGGCAACATCCACCCATAGTGGTCACAATGGGCACATCTAGTCATGATGGCTCCATCCAGGTCAGTGTGGTTTCAGGGGGACTGGTAAGGACATGATAGCCAAGGGCTGCCTTGAGCAATACGCCCACCTCACCACAGTACTGTGGTCGATAGTCAAATATGACTAGACGTCAATCATCTGACCCCCCAAAATAGGGAACAGCCCAAGAACCCTTTGAACAGTCCTGCACAGCTGCAGGCCAGGATCTCCCCTTGAGCAGGGATGCCACTCAAGGCTACTCTTTGAGTTTCAGAGATTTCTCACCACAACAGACCCTTGGTAAGTGACTAACAGCACACTAAACTTTGAAGTCTTACCCATGCGATATAAACTATTGATTCCGCATAAATGCTCCTTTAGACATAAACTGTTGACCAAGTCTGGGACTAAGACTGGATCATTGAGATCTCTGAGAACTTCCTCTCTGAGAACGAGTTTAGAAGGCTAGGGGGTCCTCTCTCAACCTCATGAATCAATGGGAGGGTCTCCCTGACAGCTCTGTCTGGCCTTGTCATCTATGAGGTAAATAAGCAAGTGTAACTTGCCATTGAATCTTGTTAAAACACTGTCGCATTTACTATCAAACATTATTTTATATCAATAAATGCGTTGCTGCTTCTCTCTACGAGGGAAGTGCATCACCCCATCCATGACAGCAGGGCCCCTGAGAAGCTGCTTGCCTCTGCTGGGGTCAGCCTGGTCTTGCTGCCTGCTGAGACCTCCAGAAAATGTGTCCCTGGGAAGAAGTGGAGAGAAGAAATGTCCCAGGCAGAGGCAGTGACCAGTCTTGACAAACTGGAAATCCACAGGCTCAGAATAGGCTTCTGTCTGTCTCACCTTTGTTAAGGGCAAAAGTGAGGCTAAAGTGCCTTGAAGATGACACTTCCTTCCCCACACTCAAGGCTCCTGTTGTCGGTGTCTTTGACTTCCTCATCTAAAAGCTTCACAACTGCCTCACCACAAGGACACTCCCTCACCTTCGTTAGGCAGCTGGCGTTACACAGGTGCCGTTTCTCCTTGCAGAGACACAACTTGAGCAGCAATTCATTGTGGACTCCAGCCACCTTCCACCCTCCAGCCCTGGCGCATCAGCCACTGCACAGCAGTCTGTCCTGAGGAGCGGGAGAAACTTGGTGAACCAGGCCTGAAGGATTCATTTGTGGTCAGTAGCAAAGAGAGGGTTCTCTTGGCTCGCCAAGTCATGCTTCTGGAGAACAAGAAGTAGATCTGAGAGGTGGCACACTGAGGAGAAGAAATAATAGGTGTGGGTCCTGCTAGACAGAGGGAATGTTGGTTTGGGTTTCAGCTGAAGTCAGTACAGTATTGCATCCCCTCTCGCTGGCCAAGTCTGCTGAGCAAAGGCCTAACAGCCTGATCCATAGTGCCAAGTGTTTGAAAGTCATCAGTCAGTGCTTCTCCCTCAGCTCCTGACATTGGTTAGAATAAAAAGAATATATAAACTTGAAATAATTCTGCTTACTTTTTCATCCTTTTGGTGCATTTGGCTCGCATTTTCTCTACTGGAATTCATTTCTCTACAGACTTTTTTTAAACTAAGCAGTGACATCCCCACTTCATTGCATGAATTCAGAACCTTGCGTTTTAAGAAAAATGCTAATATGATTTACATAGAGCTTAAAAAATAGTTCTCCTGCAGATTCTGGGGCCTAAGGGTGTATGTTGTATGTGAATGCCCGCAAAACCTGAGCCGTAGCTTACTGCCGCTTTTGGTTGTGTTTAAAAGAAGAGGGACAGCAGAACGCCAGCTGGCAACTCCAGCAGCTGGAAGAGAAGTAATGGCAAAATTGTCCTGCCAGAATTGTTCATTGGCTCTTCCTCAAAACAAAAGTAGAAGTGAGGAAAAAAAAAGTGGCTCTCAGAAATACTGGATACTCAGCTCTGCTTGCAGTGCAGATACCAGGATGATTACTATGAGATACAAGCAGGAAAATTGGGACTGAGAAAAGAAGAATCCAAGAGAAGTAAGGGACTAGGGAGGATGAGGAGCAATGATGAGAATTCAGGGCCAATGATTGCAGGGGGGTAATGGGAGGGATGAAATGAGGAAGGATTTGTAAAAAGGGCTCTCTCAGGAGGATTTGCTTTATGAGGTAAGGGAAATTTATGTTAGTGAGATTCATGTGCTCGTAAGCATCACAGAAAGAACCAGCTCCAAAAGTGCCACTCCAAGTCTTAGCCTGGCTTTCTGACCCTCTGTTTTCCATCCCTCCGTGCTTTCTGCCACAACAGATGAAGCTGCCATTCTGCCAGCTTTCCTGTGTTTGCATTCAAAACCCCACTTTATTGCTCTCATTGCAGACCTGCCTGCAGACCTCTGTCATGAATTCGCTCACTGTCCCATTTCACAACCCCTGACATACACTATGAAGTCCATATGGCAGGGAATAAGTAACATTGCAAAGTGAGATTCAGAGTGGAGAGACACAACAGAGTATTTACTGACAGTGAGCATAAAAGCAAAGACCAGTTAGTCCCTACTGACATGTGACACTTGCCTTTTTTATTGGAGTCTGAAGGGTGTTAGAGAAGGACCAAAAACGAACGTGGCAGCTGGGCACCAATAATGCTTTTGTGCTTCAGAAGAAGAAAGTATATTCTTAGACAAGAAAAGAAGAAATCAGGAGTGCTAAAGAGAGATGACATAGGGAGAAAAAATATTTTGTTGGTTTTCAATCATACCATTTCCCAAATAGGAATTTACAGGATTCTCTCTATTCAGTGCTGTCCAATAATGCCTGAATAATTAACAAGCAAGAATGTACCTCCAGTACTCTAAAAATATAACTGAGGCAAGGTCAGAGAGTTTGTATCTTTTACTATGGTATCTGATGCTAGCGGGGAGAAAAAAAACCAGATAAACTTGCATAGACACAAGTCTTTATCCACACTGCAAAATCTGTCCATTCAATCTATCAGTTATATATCTCTGATACAAGGTAAAATGCTTCTCACTAGAAACTCAGCCTTGTAAATAATGAATATAAGCAAAAGCCACTGAAATGTTGTACCTAGGTTATATCCCTGAGAAAAAACACTATCGGATGGTATCCACTTAGCAAATTCAGCTTTTGAAATTCTTTAAAGAGAAATAATTATGTATCTTGATTATTCACCATAGGCAGTTAATGAACAATATATAACATTTTATCCCATAACATTTGCTAGCCTTTAATAAACTTTAAACACGAAGAGGTACAATTAGATGCAAGATTCTCTCCATTTATTACCAACTTTAAATCTTGAAATCCTTTTCTTGACTGGAAATTAATTACTTAGCCATAGTAATTTTTGTATCTTTAGGATTCAATTCTATTTACTATGTCCAGAAAATAGCTGAAATCCAGAAAACAGTAACCTTAGTGAATTACAGATATTAAATAAGTAGCTAGGACAATTGATTATTTAAGAGAATCAGCATCTTATACTTCTGCAGGTGTGTTCAAGGGTCATAAGAGCAGAGTTACTGTATGCCAGATAATGAAACTAAATTCTAACAACTTATTACGTCAAGAGATAAAGCAGATAAACTGGGAAAAAAGGGAATTATTCACAATTATGGAATGGGATTATCTGATGCAACAGAGAGAACAAAGAGAGAAATCAATTTCCACTTCTTTCTGCTAATTAAAACCTCCGGTGCTAATCAGATGCATTTGTATCATTCCTTCTGGTTTTGTTCTTTCAGAAAGTTATGCCATTAGTTAAGTTGGCGAAGTAATAAGATTTTGCGCTGACAGATTTGTGTCAGTGCAGGCCACACACAGAAGTGTGCAGGCCACACACAGAAGTGTGCAGACCACTTAAGGGTTTTTCAAAGGCAAAGACACGTTCTTTGATGTTCTCGTGCCCTTTCGTACAACCTGCAGTGTCAACACTTCGCTGTGATAGATTGCAAGGGTGGGAAGGGAAACTGCTTTACTACCGTGTGCTGTGCATATGGTATCCTCAGACTTCTTGGTGCAATGTCCCTTTTCTGTTGCTGCCAAATATAATTTTTCTTTCCTTCCAAGTCATTCTTAAGACAAGGATTTAATTTGTTACAATTGTTTAATTTGTTTCTACTCTTACTGCATCTGCTCTTCAAATCACCCTAACATCGGCCCCCAATGTTAAAAATTTTAATTAAAATTCTCAAAATAAATTTTTATTGATGACCAAAATATTATTGCCTTTCCCCATTTCTTCCCCCTTTAGCTTTCCTTGTTTTGCATTTTAGTGTGTGCTTAACTTATTCAGACTATAAGCAGGGGCTTACAATATTGTGCAATTACTCTTGGTATCAGCAATATACACACCCAAGGACAATAGTGCACAAAATTAAATAAGCTGCATTGCAGTTTGAGAAGTGGTGTGATGCTTTGCAAAAATCCTAGTTCATTCTAATTTGAGTTAATTATTTCTTCATCAGTAGTACAATTTACTTCAAAATTCACTTAATGGATCTTCTGGGAACAATTATTAGAGTGTAAAAATATTTCTATCGTTCCTCTTAAGAAAGTTAAATTTCTGTGTTCTAAATCATAGAATCATAAAATCATAGAATCATTTCAGTTGGAAAAGACCCTTGGGATCATCATGTTCAACCATCAATCCTACTCTACAAAGTTCTCCCCTACACCATATCCCCCAACACCACATCTAAACGATTCAACCACCTCCCTGGGCAGCCTATTCCAATGCCCGACCACTCTTTTCTGTGAAAAATTCTTTCCTAATGTTTAGTCTAAACCTACCCTGTTTAGATAAAAAGATATGCATCTGTATATGTAGACTTGCACAATTTTTAGTGTTTTACTACATTTTTAAAAAAAAAGCAGAAAGAATACTTTCCAGGAGCATAATTTTCTTTTTATCTCTTTTTAGATATTTTTGTGTCAAAACTTTTTTTTTTTTCTGTAAAGATTTCTAAATATGGAGCTCCACAACATCACCCCAAAGGGGATTCTCAGTGTTGGGCTTTTGTTTCTTTGCCTCATCTAATATTCTCCAAGGGCCACATCTGGCCCAGGTATTTGTGTTTAAAGTACTCCTGCAAAGAGTGAATGCAAACTTATCTACTTATGCAAATATATACCATGTACAAAAATATAGAAATTAGGCAAGCAGGCCTGACTTTTTGTTTGTTTGTTTGTTCATATATAAGTAAATTCAAATATAAAAGTCCATATCTCATCCTGCTGTTGTTTGCTATGAGTTCTCTGACACCAAGATCACTGTCTCTTAAATTTCTACAACAGAACGTTAATTTTTTTTCTTCTAATAGAATAAATATTTACTAACAGTAATTATACATAATAACAACTTTGCATTATGGCTTGAAAGTTCGATTTTTAAGATGAAGGATCAACCAGATCAACTAATCTGAAATGAATCCTGTAAGGTATTTTCCACCTTTTCCACTTCACAGTGCTAGTGCAGACTCTATGCAGTGAATTTAATGCTACTAGAAATAAGTAAGCTCATTCTAGTCACTTTTTTGAAGACTCTTAAAAGGAAGGCATTAGATCATCAGATCTTCAGACCACAGACTGCAGGCTGCTGCTTCTTTTTAGTTTATTTTTTCATATTTGATTTAAAATTTTATACATTCTATGTATTTATTATTTCCAAGTGCAAAAAGCCTGCACGGCTAGTAGAGTGAAACTGCATCTGGCAAACCGCTAAAATGAAAAAAACCCAAAATGTTAGATGACAAGTGCCAGTTGCCCTTACAAGAGGAAAGTGAGGTTTAAGGGCACTGTCAGGGGCTCTGAGAGCCGTTCAGCAGTGCCAGCCAGATGAGGCACTGGAGGCCGTGAGCCAGGTAGCCAGTTGCCTCTGTTTCAAAACAGCAGCAGAGCCCGGAATGGAAAAGACGACAGACGGTCATTCAGCAAGGAGAGGCTTTGGAAAGCTGTCAGTCAGTCAAAGCAGGTGAAGAGTTGATTTACTTTGTCAATTTCTAAGCAAGCCCGTTTGCTACTTTACCTTTTTATTTTGTTTATCTGTAGCCTGCTGTTGCTTCCTGGCGCTCTTCAAGTAGGGTTTAACCAACGTAGAGACAAGTCAAGGATAGAGAAAGGAAGTCCTAACGTTCATCTCTCCACATCCTTTTAGCTAGGGGTTGCTTTATTTTCATAATTGCTAAAAAACAGATTAGAGCAGTCAAAAGTAGTAGCTGTTTAAAGCATTTAAGTGCTTCAATTATCAGGAGGAAGAAGACATAAAATACTTTTTGTACTGACTGTGCCTTTAAAAACTGAATTGAACAGCCAGGTAACAGACAACCGCCCACGGCACGTAACAGTATCCTTATTCTTGCACAAGAGTCTTAATCATGTGTGAAGTTCACAGAAGTAATTATGGTGAGCAGTCAGCTCAGTCCTGCGCCACTCCCCAGTGTGCAGACATTATATTGATCTATCTGATTTGTCATTAGAATTAGTGGAATTAGCTATTCCACTGCCCAAGCAGCCACAGAGTTGGTGAGTAGCTGTGATATTGTGTTGCGCAGAACTTAGAGCCTGAAACATCTAAGATGCCTTCCAGAGCTTCTGACGCTGGATGGCACTAATACATGACTCAGCTTTTCTTCACCCATCCTTTATCTGCAACTTTATAAAGATTTTTTTTCCCACTTTCATTTTCTTTCAAGTGAAGAAAGGGTAAAATAAAATTGGACACTGTCCTAAGCTATCTCCAGGCACCAGGCACAGAGTGCGGAATGCTGCGATCTCCCATGGCTGCCAAAACATTTGTGTGGAATTTAAGAAATTTGTTTTGATCTTCAGACGCATAATTGTGTAGCAGACTTACAGAACAGTCAAGAGATGAAAGAAATGAATAGAAGGCTGATAGAAGGCCTTTACAACTTGCTCTCCTCTCTGGAATTCCTTCTGTTCCTCTAAAATAGATGAGTAAGTAGACTAAATTAGACTCCCTTAATTAGTGACAATAGTCCCATTCTGGTCTCTGATGCCAATTCAGTCTTGTATAAGTCAGTGTTTCTGCAAGTACCAAGCCTGGTAGTTATGTGAACAGTTTGCTACCACTTGCCGCCTGCACCTCAGGATCTATGCCCAACACTTACAGGGTGGCATTAAAAGCATTCTGTGCCCGAGGATGTTTCAGCCTCACACATTGCCTCCTTGGAGTGAGGATGAGTTTACGTACTCATGGCCAACACTTCAGTCACTTCCTAGACAACTGGAAAACTGTCTTTGCAAAGGAATCAGCTTCTTTCAAGAACACCTTGTAGGATTTTAGCCTCACTCTGCAAAACAACACAAACGACAATCGCACACCAGAACTATATGGTACTTGAAGATAACTTGAGGCAACCCACACAGACCATTTTTTAGAACCTGCTTTAGTAACAAAAAGAGTAGTTGTATATCCATTGAGATGAAGCCTTAGACTAAGCCTTGTTCTTAAGCTTCTTATCTCAGTTGTTACTTTAATTTGCAAGCATGGAAGCTTGCACAGATGCAAGTGTCTTGCCTGGGAAGCAGCACTCCCAGGAGTACCTTAACTTCCATCACAGCCAAAAGGGGTAATGAATGATTTGTGCCAGTAAGTTAAGCAGACATCAAATTCCTTAAGTCTGCTGCTTATCCCCAAATTGCCCTCTTACATTTCTTGCATTTCCTCCTAGCCAGTACAAATAACACATTCAGAGAATAGTTCTGAACAATTTAATAATTTTATTTGCCATTTCATTTATCATAACACACCCTAAGCATCACCACTGCCAGTCAAGATTGAATATAGTGCACCAACAACAATTTTCACCAAAAATTCTTTCTTGTCAGATTCTTCACAGGCAAGAAGTATTAATTAATTCCTGGAGAAGGCATTTCAATACGTGTCACTGTTCTGGGCTTCAAACACATTTATTTACGCTCATCTGAAATCAACTGTATGTTTATCAAACAACATGAAATCACTATAGAGTTGTTAGTTTTAAAACAATTCCACTGTCATTGTTTATTAATGATGTATTTATAATGGCATTTATTCTGAAAAAATACCTTTGCACTGTGATCAAATTGCTTAATTATGTCTTTGAATTGAGGTCAGGAAGAGGTCAGTTTAAGGCAGTGTCCTAACGGATTACTATACACTTGGATAAATGCAATGTGTTGTCATCTTTATTTGAAGGAGCGCTTAACTGGAATTGAACAGTTTATCAGACAAAATCTGTAGCATCTCATGATGCAAACTGTATTTTCTGACTGTTACAAAGAGATCCTTTAAATCTAGGCCAATATAGTGGTCATAGGTTTTATAGGGTACCTTTAGAATTTTTATTTTAAAATTGTACGTTAAAAAATTACAATCACACACAATCTTTTGTTCACGGAGATGTTTATTTTTGTCTTCAATGTTTGTAGGGAATACGATTTCACTACAAAAGTGTCTCAGAGAAACTCCATTCAAAGTCCAGGCTTAAGAATTAAGGGAAAATAGACTTTCAGCTGTACCAGTCCTGAGCAAAGTTTAAAAAAAAAAAAAAAAATCCTCTAGAGATAGGAAGCAGCACCCATAAAACCAGAGGGCCTCTTACTGATATCTCATGCTTGCCTTTCTGCTTGAGAATTGGTAAAACTTAGGTAGAAAGAATTACTTCATTAGAATGTGGACCTAAGATTCACAGTCCCAACTGCTCCTCAAATACCATGCATTCTTTTACAGCCAGAGTTCAGGGCCTCAGTTTTACTTTCCATTAAGTAGTCAGGACTGCTAACAGCAAGACTGTTGCCCCCACGGTGTAACGTTTTCTCTTACTTAAATTGGTAAATAAATATTTATTTAATATACTTCTTTTAATAAATATTTATTTCCTATCAATATCAAGTTCCTGAAAAGTTACATTGTTCTTAGAAGTATACTACTCACAGCAGTTATAAAACTTCTGATAACATCAGGTCTCAAAATAATTCAAGTGGCTTACATTCTGTCTCTTGTTCTTTCAGTGAAAGGATTTCAAAAGCCATTGGTAACACTCAGTACTTAGTAGTTGGTTTATCCAGGACATTCAGATTCAATCTGACAAAGTAAATACTTCTAAGAGTCAGAACAGAAAAGGCACTTACTCATTTTGGGGAAGACACCTGGCAGGTAAGATTTTTATTTTCAAAATAACAAGCCCTTTTTCTGACAAGAAAATCCTTAAAAACTACTGTTGGATAAACATAAAACCCATGAATAAAACCAACTTACATATCTCTTCCCAAGAAAGGTAATACTGTCCTTGATTGAAAAACTGAGGAATCCAGAAATACTCTGAAGTTTTACTCACTTCTGTAATATTCCAGTAGGCTATCATAGCTGACTGGAAGAAAAAGTCTCCTCCAAAGAATGTATGCTTTATAAATTGAAAGCCTCAGAAATTTCCGGACCGTTTTTTATTAGGTACTTGTATCAGCAATAAAATATAAGATTCTAGTGTGTTATAATAGCCAGGAACATCATCTTGGTTACGACGGATAACCTGTGACTCCATCCAGAGGAGTAAATCTTTTATCCAACTTCCTTTCAATTGAACCGCTGCCTCAGTGATGCTCTGCGTAAGGCACTTAGTAAATTTTAAGAGCATCTGACAGTGCTGTTGGTAGTTTTGATTTGTCTGTGAGGACACTCTACCAATGCTTCAAGATTAATGGGCTAAGGTGTGGAATAATCACTGAAAACAGCCAAAGGAACTACTGGCCACAAAACTCTTCAGAAGCCGCATCCGTTCTAGTCTGGGTTCTTATTAATCTTTCAACATAAAGTTACCCTTTTCCTACTAGTCCAGGAATCAGGATCTTTAAAACTGGGTAGTGTCTAAATGTACAAGAGGAATCTAGTTTGCTCCTGACTAGCTCTTTAATCAAAACTACTGCCCTTTCAATAAATGATCTGTACCCAGAAAGAAACAATTGTGATATTTTCTATGAAATTCACAAAAAACTACATCTATCTTTAGGCCAAAAAGTCACTGAACCAAGAAGTATCAAGAATTATCCCACACACCTCTAAGTGTGGGATGCTGCCTACTTCCAATACAGTACACAGAGAATGGAATACTAAACACATGAAGAAGCCATTATATAGTGGCCTTTCTAGCTATTATTCAGAAAATATATTTTCTTTGTTCTTTTCCCCCGTTACCGTCTGTCTTTCTGTAGGACTGAGGGTTTTTGAAGGTGTTCAACATTTTAGAAACAGAAGCCACTCAGAATTTCTGTAGGAAAACCAAGAAAGCGCCCAGTATCTGTGCATGCTCCTCAGCTCTCTTGCTCCAGCTGGCACCCAAAGTGTTTTCTTGCACCTTTCAAAAAGCCTCCAGGTACTGCAAGTTACTTGGCAATGTTACGCCTCCATCAGTTGGGAATCATTTTGCTTATTTTTCCATGTTTGGACACCATTTGCAGAAATGCAGATATGAAGACCAGTAACTGGCATCCTAGAATGCCAGCTACCACAGCCAGAATGTTTGAATGGTACAGGATTTACTGGTGTAAATAAGTTTGCTCAGCAAGAATCTGTTCAGTAAGTCAATTATATAGAAACAAGGACAGTGGTGACAAAATTGATAGATGACCTCCGAGCTCCACAAACTGTTATTGGTCTTACAGAAGCCAAGATAGAGAATAGTACTGGAATTCCCCAGCTGCAAAAGCAGCCATAATGAATTATTTCAAACTCACTGCATCGACTTATACAATAGATGTAATTTAAAAATAAAAATTAAAAAACAGAGAAGAAGGAATCAGAATGTGTTCCCTTCGGAAGAGGGAGTAGTGACACTCAACAAATACATGTAATCTTAAGAGATTTCCCTTGCTGAGATGAATTCATGGCTGGAGGCTGTTACAGTAAGAGATGATCAATCAGATGGCAGATTTCCTTGCTCAGAGATCTGTGCAGTCAGGAACTGGGCCTGGCATTGAAGCATGTTGATTTATTCTGTGCAAAGAAGGATCAGCTTGAAATAGATTATTCATGGATGGTAGTTATATATTAGATGCATATAAATAGCAAATTACATCTCTGTATTCCCCAAGTGGGAAATTCAGAAAGCAGAATCGGCCTGACAACTCATCTTAACTAACAGACGGTAAGTGACTGAACAACTCCATCCTTTTCTAGTGACAAATACCCGCAACTGCCTTTGAATCAAACTGAATTTGTAGAATCTAGTGAGCTTGGGAAGGCGGTAAAGAGACAGATTTCATTAGCTCTGGTTACATATATTTCCTCCTTCTGTATACTGTAATATCTTCATCCAGAAGAGAAAAATTATGAACACAGGGTTAGCAGGTAATCAAAAAAACAGATTAATAGTCTTTTTTCCTCAGTTGTCTTCTCAATAACTCCACTGTAAATTCGAGCTCCATTGGCCTAAAGCCACATTTCTTAAAATCTTTAAGGGAGCTTTTTCACTTTGCAAGCACTTTGACTAAGATCAACATTGATACACAAAGAACAGTATAATTAAAAGATTACACTTTTCCAGGTGGCCTAGATCCTGAATATGTAGTCCTGAAGTAGCTTTTTTGCTCAAATATTCCTACCTCTGTAAGATATGCTATAATTTCTACAAAATAATTTACAATTTGATACTATTCCTTAAATTATTGTTACTGGAACAATATTATTTCCTGGTGGTAATTTTCTTTTTTAACATATGGGACAAGGAGTGATTAGATAGAATCATAGTATTATAGTGTTACCATCCTGTCTTTTACAAATGCCAAATGGTACAGCAATGTCTTGTGACCTTTTTTACTAATACTCACTTGAGCTATGGAATATGTTTTTGCCATTCATCTTCCATGTTTAACTCCTTAAAAGTACAGCTAAAACTTCCTGTGCACCTTGAACTGTCTCCTCTTAAAATCCCCTGTGTCAGTGGACACAGCAAGCTCTTTTAGGTGACACTTATCTGTTTCCCATAATAAAAGGAGCAAGATTAGGATCAAAAATATCTCCTGAGGGATTAAGTATTATATGGTGGTGGCTCATTTTAATCGATTTTCACCAATACAGACGCTGCAAAGAGCTCTTGCATTACTAAGACTCTGGGATCTGAAATGAATTGATTCGTTCGCTGCATCTTCTATTGCTGTGTGAATCCAACGGTATAGTTTAGGTGGGGGCTGGGAGGGGATACCTGGACTCCTAGGCTTTGTTCATAGACATATCACAGTCTTCTTGTGCCATGCCTTAGGGAAGTAACAAACACCACTTCCTGTTAGATAATATCATTTACTCCATTCATATCCATCTAGGGGGGAAGTTACAATAATTTCTGTAAAGCGTTTATTTGTAATTAACTTGTGACGTACTTTTTGGATTTTAATTTAGCAGTTAAATCCTGTTAATTCTTATTAAAACACAGGTTCTTCTTCAGATGTCAAAGTAAGCTCAATATCTGAAGTTTAAACTTTTGACAGTACAAAAGAGCTTCCTCAGTCTGACTGATTTTACTGTACAGCTTTTGGTAGTTTGTGAAGTTACACCCTTTCAAACTGAGACTGCTTTGATGTAAGTCATGGGATAATTTCAGGTAAGAAAAACCTTTGAAAGTTCAAACAGTGTTTCCAGCACACCCAAATCTTAACATTGATAGAAGTAAGCATTTGCAAATTATCATAGCCAAAATCAGCATTAACTTTTTATCTTACCTATCTTATTCCTGAGTAAGCACAGGCAAAATTTACTACAAGTATAGCACTTGCCTTTGGAGAAATTAAATTAAATTGCATTTCAATTTCCATATAGTTTCTGATATTTGAAAGGAAGCATACCCAGACTCCCTAGTAGGGAGCAGAGTGAAATAAAGGCATGTGACAGAAAAAACCCAAGCAGATGCAGTTAAAGAACCCTGGATGTACATAAGAGGTACACAATAGACTGCTTCATGCTAAATCCATCCTGTATGACAAAGTATAATCAATTAGCATAATGTGGGAAACGGGCCGACTTTTGAGCCAGGAGAGAGAAATATTAAAGAATTTAAGATGCAGAGCCATATATTTGTGTCAAGTTTAGAAGACCTGCCTGAAATGGTGAAAACAAATTATAAAAAGTATTCTATCGTACATGGCTACCTAAAAATGTGCTATTCATAATATTAAAGAAGTGCACAAATTATAAAATAAAAAAAAAATTGAGATTTTACAATCTATGCCCCAAAATATCAAATATCTAGAGAAACATGTAATAGGTTAAAACTTCAGTCATAGTCTTAATTTCAAGACTTTTTATATCAATTTTTTTGGTTTTGTTTTTATTTTCTTTCTTCTAACACTTCTGGTATATGGCATAATTTAACTTGCTACTAAGTAGAACAACTTTTATTTATCTCTAATATACATACTTAATTTCAGGGGGGGAAAAAAAAAAAGAGGACCATAGTCTACAACCGTGTATTTGTTCTTTTCCTTATACCACCTATAATTAGGCAAATCCTAAATTTGCCTCTAAGTTATTGTACACTTTATCAATGAACTAATTATACTTCATTTTTCCCCATTTCTCCCCCTTTTCCCTTTCTGAAACCAGACAATCAATCAGCACATAAAAGAACTCATTTATATGGAACACGATTACACTTGTCTTTGTCGGGTCACCATTTCATGAACAACCCAGGATCTATGGCTGTTGAAGACTGGTGCATATATAGAATTTAACAAATAACAGTTCTTATGCTGCGAGCAGTCACAGAGAAAAATAGCTAATCAAAACACATTACAACATTAAATTTTCACTCTTTATAAATGGAGTAAAGATGCTTTTAAATATATTTACAGTTAGAAGAAGGATGTAGGATTACTACAAGTTAAAATTATTTAGAAATTATGAAAGTGAAGTTCATTTAAATTATAACATTATGAACAGAGTCAAATGCAATATTCTACTTAGAATTTGTCTACTCTGCTGTCAGTATTGTCACATCCCTTTAATAACAAACAGGCAAAAGTTCTTGACTTTGTTTAATGCCAACACAGGCATCATTGCAATGTAAACACTGGCAACAAAATCATTAACTTAAAACTACCACAGCTCAGTTCTTAGATCCTAGCTGACTTGTGTTGTATCTGTGGTTAGAAATTGCTTTTCTATATCTTACTCCATAAAGAACAGTGAGACTTTTCTGCATTCTTTTTGATTGTAACCATACCTGTATCACATTTTTTTGAGATTATTCTCTAGAGACAGTTGAATCATAGTAAAATCCACTCCATCCTCCCTTCCTTTTATTTCCGAAGATACAAGAGACCTCTTGTTGGCAGTGCTGGGTGTTTTATTCATATGAAGTTAAATGAAAATACGTTTCTCATTTAGTGAGCTACTGGTAATAGATTATTATTTGTTTGCAAGAAATTTTGAAATGTGTTAGCATTCATTACATTTTAAATTAGAGACACATTTCATAAAACATCTTGCGATGAGATTTGCTATCATTAAACTGCTTACTTTAAACAGTTTCGGTTCTCTTGTAATCCATTACACCAGTATATTCTGCAAATAGTCCCACCTAAAAATAAAATATAAAAAAATAAAGTTGAGAAGCATGTATTTTTCTTTTAAAAACTAGTGTATGTTATTCTGAACACCAGCCCCGCCCCAAAAACATTTAAGAACCTTAAAATGCATTGTTTTACATATACTAAGATTTGGCCAGGTAACGGCAATGAACAGACATCCTAGTTAGTAAGATAAAGCAGAATACATAATAAACAGGTCAGTAGTTATCCATCTGAAATAGCCTATAATTAACATTTGATGTCTAAAAAGTTTAAACAGCAACACCAAGGAATGAGGTATGTATGTTCTCAGATATCACATCAGACTTTCATTTAATGCAACTAACTGTATTTCACAACTAGCATCTTACAAAATAGAACAGTACCATTGTGCCTGTAGAAGTACTGCATTAAAAACAGAAAAATACATTACTACAAGAAACCACCAAACATCACAATTGTCAGGGGCTACAAAAATCATTGCTTTAGCTGTTAAGAAGACATACCATATGTTGGCAATAATTTGGGGCTGGATTCACTACCAGGAAGGTCCATCCAACTTTTACATGGGCTTAAAAATATATTTCTTTTGAATGAAAGAGAAAAGAATCACAAGAGTGTAAGTGAACTACCTCACTAAGAAGAGCTAAATGGACTTTTGTACTGAACCTGAATCTATAATTTAAAATCTATACATGGATTGTATGTGTGCATCAAAACACTTATTGGTTGTAAACAAAAATGCAAAATCTGTATTCACAAAAATATTTTATTGGTAATTTTACATTATACCAGATGGGATTGTAAATAGTTCTGCTCTATATCAGTATATTGCTAAGTGCATAAACGTCAACAGTTTATGCCATAAAGTAGGGTACTAGGCTTTTTGATATGATTTATGTCATAATATATTCTAATAGCCAAATCAAAATTAAAGAAATTGATTCAGGAACAAAAAATTAATAGTACTGTTATTTCCTTATTCTTGTGCAACATCTGATATTCCCGTCATGAAGTGATAAGTGACTATACAACACTAAGTAAATTTAGAGTAAGGAAACAGCACTAAGAAGAAATGAGAACTGCACTTCTGTAATTTTTAAAGCCTTTGCAAATTTTCGTATTTCCAAATGTTAGTTTTTGCCAAATGCACAGTCACCTGAGGTTCCATATTTGTTCCACAACATAGAATACCAGTGTACAGTGACAATGTAGTACTTTACCTGAATTGCAAGGTTAACCAATCAATGCTTAAAATGTGTTTTCTATTTTGCTTGTAAACATTACAATAAGTGTTTTAAGTGTGAAAAAATATTGGTAAAACATAATCTAGTAAAATGTGTCAAACATTGGCAAAAATTCATACAAATGTTTTATTTAATAACATTTTTCCTATTTAACCACACCAAGTACCAGCAGGTGTTTTTAAGAAGATAATTATTATGAAAATTCTGTTGCAGCAATAGTTGATTAAGTTGATCTCTGACTTGCATACATATAACTATGTTTCACAATTCTCAAATAATACATATTTAGGCAGCTTGAACTATGTTATAAAAATTTAAATTCAGTACATGCCAATCGTAGAGACTCCAAGAGTTGTGTTAGAATTCACTAACTAAAAGTGAAAATGGACTTACCAATAACACTGCATAATGAACATTCAAACCACATTTTCATGGCACCTTTACACATGAAGATTAAAAAGTTGGTCTGAAAATGCTTTGTAAGCATTTGTAGATTGCATTTAAATTATTGTTTCTACCACTGCACTTTTTTCTTTTTTTAAAACTGCATAAATTATGTTCCAGTCAACATACCAATTATGCATGAATAATCTGTCATGAAAATGTGGTAACAGGTGACAGAGTTATGTATTTGCATGTTTTGAAGAGAAGAGACTAAAGAAACTGGAGGAAATAAACTTTAATGAGATTCCCCATTCAGTGATGACGCTTCTCCTCTGGGTGAAGATGACCTGGACACTCCCCTCTCTGTGTTGTCAGAGCTAGAACCGCTCTGACTGTGTTGATCTGCAGAAGCAGCACTGGAAGCGGGCGGTGACTTAGTTTTCTCCTTAAAGTCTGTAATTATGACTGTCAGATCTCCAACGGTCACTTCCAAGTGCTGAGCGCTACTTCGATCCACGTTTTTCAACCTTGGCCTAAATAAAGCAAATAATCACATTAAAAGCACACACACCATCTTATTTGCTTGTCTTCCTCCTACTCTTTAGGAGCTCCAGAGAACATACATGTGGACATAAGACTGCTATGTGCAACATATAATACACAGAAAAACAACGTACCGCATTTATGGTAGAGTGTTTCCTAGTCTGTTTTACATCTGAACATAACACATTTCCTTCTCCTTAGATTATTTAAAAGTTGACCTTATGAATAATGTAACTGTGTAGCAATATGGATGCGTTGCACATATGAAGACTTTTACTTTTAAAAATTAAGTCTTTCTTTACTGTGGCTGTACAAAGTTACGAATTTGATCCAGAGAAGCATCCATCTCTGCAGCAACATAAGCAACAATTCAAAGTAGAGAATGATATTCAGTAATGAAGATGTTGGTGTCTGTTCTTTTGAATTCAGCAGCACAGACAGTGTTACCTTGCAGCAGGTATTACTTCAATTCAAAACCTCACTCATACATGATTTGAACTAGATTTTGTGTTCCCAGTATAACTCTGGTATTGATGACATATGCTGTCATTTAAGTTATGCACAGAGCTGAGCATTATGCACATTGTCGTTAGGGTAAGTCTCTTCAGCTAATCTTTCAATTGTTGATTTTCACAACATTCAGACCAGAGAATACTTTGACTTATACTCTGCCATCATATTTTTGCTAGTGACAAGCATAAAGTACTTTCAATTTACTACTTTCCTCTGACTACCATGAAAAAACGTCACGAGACAGCTGAATTTATACAATCAGTTATGAAAAGCACAGCTTTATGCATTTAACTGACTCCACAGCTTTCACTAGCTCAAGCTGCAATAAAATTAATATGACATCACATGTTAGCAGGTGTGCTAACAGCAAAGCCCTAACCTTTACCCTATCATCTGACATTGTTTGAAGTAGAATTGGGAATTGGTTCCCAGTCACTTCAGCTGAAACACCTCACACCTTTTCCTCCGCTGGAACAGAGATAGGCTTTGACATCCCGTTCCCCTGAGGCTAAAGTAGCATGATTAAAAAATTTAAGAGAAAACTGAAAATCTGCTGCTTTGTAACATGGGAATGGAGAAAAAAATTCAGCATTATCAACCTGCATAAGTGCCGTGCCTGGAGCTTATTAATCATATGGAGTCTGCATGCAGATCTTTTATGAGCATTTCCAGCAATAACATACAAGTTTTCAGGCAAAGAGAAAAGGATACCCTTTCCCCAAAGGATATTGAAGGAGTCTGCTTAAATTAATCAAGCATTCTTAAATTGCTATGCTACCTAGTGACTCAATTCTGTGAAAAATTGAACTGAAACATTAAAAAAAAAAGTAGCCTAGTTATTTCAAATAGCAATTCTTAATGCAAATCTCAATACTGGTATTTCAGTCCAAGATTTTTATTTTAGTTATTTTTTAAATGTTCTCCCTTTTTCCCTACCTCAGTTTTGCATTTTTAATGTACTATTGCAATTCAACTATCAATATTTCAATTTATAAATATTTAATTAGCTTAATTAAAACTCACTATGTTCATAGACTCATACAATGGTTAGAGTTGGACAAGACCTTAAAAATCATCTAGTTCCAACCCCCCTTCCTTAATATCAAATACTTTATAACTGAAGTACTTTAGCTGCATGAGGTAAGCTAGTAAATTTCCGTTTTAAAAAAAATGGAAAAAAAGAAAATAAGAAAAAGAAGGAACATCTCAGTGTCCTTAATCCTAACCATGACTTTCTTAACAACTGTTCTGTCTTGACTCTCAATCTCTCCCTGGATCTGATCCTCACAAACTTACTCTGGGCACAAAAGAAGCAAAAAAGAATAAATATCCACAATTCTTCCCACATTTGATTAGACTACTCATCTTGTATACTTCTGAGCTTTGTGGCACAGCATTCTTGCCACAATCAGTTTATGCTTAGGCTGCGATGATTGAGGGGTTAAGCTTGCTGCTTTTGTTTCGCAGTTTGCACCTTCCTTCCACCTGGTCTCACGGAAAGATCAAGGCTTTTACAACTGCTTGTCTGTACTGTAATGTTTCACGTTCTCAGTTCTGAGAGCCCAAGGTTTCGTTCACCATCTCAGATGTAGCATAGAGATTTTTATTGCTAGGTAATATACATGCCTTATCCTGTCACATATTAATTTATACCCTAAGTCCAGCCCTTCAAAGTTTGTTCCAGTTCTGCAAGGATAGCAATAACCACGTTACTTTCCCACTCTTCTGCAGCCTGGTACTGGTTCTCTCTCTCTCTTCTATTATTTTGCATGAAAACTAGTCAATCCTGTCCCCACTATTTTTCAGAGACTAGTATCATCTGTCTCTGTTTCGTATGGTGTGAGAAATACATCTGTAACCCTTAACAAAAATACCCAGGTCTTCCTCTCCCTTCATATTCAGCGAGTCTCCATCTTCTGGTCAAAATTACAAACTGCAGGTTTTCTTCACATTTAATAGGCATCCTAAACCAATAAAACTTCACACACAAATATTTAACCAAACAACAAATTATTTCAACAAGAATTTTTAAGTGCCACAGCATTTGCAAAACAGTAAAATTACAGAACATTTTCTTATTTTATTTTTTAAACTGTTTTACCAATATCACAAAAATTTCTAAAATTTTTACCTGGTTTTCTTATGACTGTTCTTTTTGCTGCTTGTTTCCTTTTCACTTTTTTCCTTTTCTACTTTGTCTTTTTTCTCTTTCTTTGATTGCGTAGGGGGCACAAATTGCTGAGGAACCTGTTGTGCAACCAGCTGAGAGACAGGTCGAGGTTTCCTGTGTGCACATATATACGCATGAAGCTTAGACTTTATAACAAGTTTCAAACTCTCTACACTTCAGTTATTAACAATAACAATCACTATAAAAAAAAAGTGCTAAAACTTATCTTGCTGCTAATACTTCATTAAAATAGCACATCAAATTTAAAACCATTACAACCTTTTGTTTCACTTACTTGCATTATCAACAAATGAGATTTTTTTTAAAGATTTAGAGACAAGACTTTGCAGTGTTCCCTCTTCTCCCAGTTGTCATATCCAGTCAGAGACTTAGATGGAGTGAACTCCAGAAGGTATTCCATCTGGAAACTTCCCTTTACCACCCAATCCCAGCCCACTCAAATGAGGAAGGGGTCTGTTTTGAGTCTACTGCAATACTGAAGTATACAATCCATATCACAAAAGGGTAAAAGCTGACCTTTTAGGTATCAGACCTAAAGCCCCTGTTTGCCTTATAGAATAAAACTCAAGTATTTTCAGCTCAAACAAATTCATTGAAAGCAACAAAAAATCCTGTTAAGTTGTGTACCTACCAATTTGTTCACTGGTAAAAAAATATACTGCACTAATAATAAACAGTAGGATATAGCTGTCAGAACATAGAGACACTTGAAAAGCTGGCAACAAAAACTCCCAACCACATTCCATCAGTATATGCAGTGCAGTTTCATTGCCAAGTTTTGATCCAAACTAAAAACTGGGGTGAGAAGAGGAACAGCAGGCAAAAGAATTTCAACAGCTTCTTATTTTTACATTTTGTGAAATATTATTTTGAAACAGTGTAATTTTTACTTTGTATCGGAATTCAAGGATTCTGATGCGAAAAGAAATGTTTTTCTCTTTCCAATGCAAAGGTATTTATTTTGAGATTTTGTAATTAAGAACTTTCAAATCACGACATATAAAAAAGAAGGTTTGTTAAGACTTTGAGGATTCAAATTTCTTCTCCAAAAGAATGTTTACCCTGCCAAGCTCTTGGGTTTTGTTACTTGAATTTTGCCTTTTTTTTTTTTTTTTTTATATAGTAAAAGCACAAATTACGTGCACTGTGATACCCTGCAAAATACAAACCAGTTATTAAAGCAATAGAGGCTATCAGCTCTTACGCATATTTATTTATCCCAACCCCACAGGATCACGCTACTGGCACTTCTTGTTTAGGTGAAACGACGAGTAAAATAACAAAAGCAGAAAATCAAGACAGCTCCCATTAGCAAGTTATAGTTTCAGTAATGATTGAAATAGTTCATGTTACAGAGTGAAAGCCAAGTTACTAGAATCCACAAAGTGTGGGGACGGCAGCTAATATAAAAAAGCTGAGATTTCATGAGTCTTCACAGCAAGTTCTTATGAATTGAAGTAAAAAATAAAGACTATTAAAAATGTCAACACAATAGAACTTTGGCATAAAAACCAGACTACCACATACCCACTCATAAACTAAGCCCATGCTGAGTCATGGAGCGGCAAAGATGAGCAATGGCTCACTTAGTGAACACTACCCAGTTTGTACCAACCAGCAAACAAGTGACTACATGCTTTTCAGGGGAGACTGATACTGGGTCCTTGGAAAACACACAGTAGGGTCCAGAAACACAAAATGACTCAATGGCCTACAACTGTTTACATTAACAGCATGTATAGGATATTTTTAAGAAAACTTGCTTCAAAACTGTTTTGACCATTTGTCATAGTAGTTCATAACAAAGCAAGAAGAACCAAGGTGTAATTGATACACAAGGTTATTATGCCAGGTGGAAAACACCTCTGATTTTATATATATAAACAAACCTGATCATCTGTTTTGAACCGAAGGTTGCCCCAGGAGATAGGGATACAGGGAGTTAATATTCCTAGTGATGGCCAAGTGACAATCCCATCATTACTGCATAGTGACCTGAGAGAATAATCTGACATGTTACTTATGAAGTAAGACAGTAGTGAACTTCTCCACACAAAATTAATTATTGCTCAGGGCTATGGACAACACCATGGTCACAGAAATCTGTTAAAAGGGAGTAGAGGGGGGGGAAAAATTCTTAGTCAACTATTTTAGGAGTTCTCAATTTGCAACAATTTCAGTTCCTAAGGGCAAACTAGGTAACTTCTATTAGAGTACAGCTGGGAAATCAAGCTTAGAACTAAGTCGTAGGTTTAGAACTTTTTTTTCCTAGTACCATAAAACAAATGAGACTGACAAAAAAAAAAAAATGCCACAAGGAACAGAAGTCAGCTAAGACAAGAAAAACACAGAGAAATCATGTTTTGGAAGATGCACTAAAAATTAATCAAGAGGTTCTGCATGGTTCTGCTGTGACAAGGAATTCCACTCAATTATTTCATTCTTTCCATTTGAATATCCATCTTTTTGTTGTCAATTATTTCTATACCTGTCTGTCATTTATATCTATGTTCTGAATTTTATTACCTGCTTTGGCACTTCCAGATTTCTTAAATAAGGCATTCAGTGTTTTTATATTAAAAAATTGAGGAAGAAGATAAATTCATATCTCTCAATACTTAGAGTGTCTTTCAAGCATTCAATTTTTTTTTTTCCCCAGGTACTCAGAAGGTGCTACTGAACTGCACTGAACTGCAACCAAGCACTTTGCAAGGAATGCAGGCTTCAGGAGATAACTTTACCACTCATGAAGCTTTAACCTGATAGAATTGTTCATGATTTAGCAGTTATTGAATCATATCATTCAAGCATGAAGGAATTCATACAGAGAAGGCTTTCTCACAGAGAAGATAAATGTAAGAAATGCTATTCCTGTAACAGGAAATGGATTTTGATGATTTGTCAAAATATGACATTTTATATTACTGGTTTTCAAAACCAGTCAGTTAAAGATTCCTTCTAATAGGCTGCTACACATTAAGTAGATACAGACAATGTTAACACCACTTTTTTTTTTTCATCAATACATTTATGGTAATTTGCTTTTTGAGCATATCCAGGAGCACCCGAGCTAACTGGTGTTTAGAAAGAAACTATAAATTTCTGCATTATGATTACAAGCATTTTTGCCTTTATCACTGGGAGTGGCTTTACACCTGAACAATCCAGAACTACAGGCAGAAATGTTCATAAAACCAACATATATTGCTTAGTCAGCTCCTCAAAACTTTGCATTTTTATCTAGTAATTTCACTTCAGTCGTTTTAAGTGGAACACTAATCAAGAGAGGCATACACTATTACAAAAGATAAGAGCTATCAATTCTTTCCAACAGTGGAGAACTTTATGGTTTAGGCCATAAACAGTGCAGCCATACCACAAACTGATTTACTGAGCTTCCAAGAGACCGCTAAATATCCCAGCTCTGAATATTATCCTTCTCCTTCTCTATCACTTAGCTTTCCTTTCCAGCCAGTGTTATTTTTCTTCTAAGTTAACATCAGCCAGACTTTCACCGACTTTTCTATCCCAACCTCATCCATTATGGTTTCATTAATTATCTAATTCCAATGTTGCTTTCAAGGTTCTGCACACAAACACTCACACACTTCATAATTTCCTTTAAAAAATAAGAAAACTAACATTTTTGCTTTTTAAATAGCCAACAGACAGTAATATAAACATTCAAGGATATGTTTTTTGTCTTCCCTACAATTCCATTAATGCTAAACAAGACAGATGTCATCACTTTAGATCTATTCTTGTTATTTTAGGATGTGACTACATTTTATCTTACAGGATTTGATCTAGCTGAAGGTTTAGAGGGTATATTTACAGAGGCGGCAGAGACTTGTCTAGGTTTTATGTGCAAAAACTCATTCAACACTGATGCTCTCAAAGGGAACAAATATTTAATACTGAGAAGGATGGACTAGTTTTCGTTGTTGGCATTCTTAAAAAAAAAAAAAAAGGCTTTATAGCATAGCAATTTACATGCATAGAGATGAAAAATACTCATTCAATAATACATGAAATGCACTAGACCAAAGGATATCTGGAACTTTTGGACCAAGTCATTTCCCTCTCCCAGAGATCAACAAAATACCTTCCTGCTCAGAAGTAATTTTGAACATGTCAGAGCAGTGCATGCTTCCTTAGTTTCTCTCAGTGTTCACCAATAATAAATGTAAAAACAATTTTGACCAATTTGCTATGGTAAATAACTTGATCTCATTACAACAAGATGGGTCCATTATGAAAACAGAAATAAACCAAAAATATCTATGTACAATACTAATAATCAACATACCCAGCAGAAGTACAGTAAACTCTCATTTGCCCAAGCTGTGCATCAAACATGCAGACAATTGAAGTGGCTTAATCATAGACTGGTTAGAGTTGGAAGGAACCTTAAAGTTCATCTAGTTCCAACCCCCCTGCTGTGGGCCGGGACACCTCCACTAAAGCAGGTTGCTCAAAGAATGCTGAGGCATCTTGGGGTCTGGTTCAATTTATTTAATTTATACAGAGTCCATCTACATTTGCACATGTGCTGCTTATACATGCTTATACAGCCATGAGTCCATAATGCAGTCTAGTGTCTCCTGCTCTACTACAAAGTATAAGCTGAAATTCTGACACACCTGAGCCTCTTATTTGTCAAACCAGCCCTAAGATCCATCTGCTACAGTCTGGAAACAAAGAGCATGATGTGGACAACTGCAACAGTTTTTCCATGAACCATTCCCAAATCTATCTACATCTCAAGTGAGTTGTGCGTCAGCAGGATGCACCCCTGCGCGCAGGGTTTGGGGAAGATGAATCGTTTGGTGCTGCATATCCTGAACACACAGAGCCAACCAAGTGAGGCTGCCAAGCAGCACAGTGCAGCCAAGCAAAGACGACTGCTGAGAAGCATAGTGCAGAGACATCAACAGTCCCACAGAGTAACCAACACCTCAGCTCTGATCCAGTGTGAGCCACACTGGACTTGGGCTGGTCCACACAGAACCAGTATCCATATCCTCCCGGTATCCACAGATCTCAGAACGTATCCTATGCTTTTCTATAATACAGAGAGCTAGATGGTATCATCTCAGCATTGAATACGTACACTTTTCCCGCAACAGGTTGAAAAGGTGTGTTGTCATCTATAATGCACAGCTTGCAGAGTTCAGATATGCTGAAGAATAGGAGACGTACACAGAGGCACACTCTTTCTTGAAGCTAGATCTCCTCTGCTATGTGCATTTTACTACAGCGAAATATTAAAATGATGATTTCCCAGTCTTAACAGAATGGGTCTAAATAAAGGAAATGCTGTCACCCCAGCTTTCAATCAGACTGAAAGATGTTCTTCAACAGATGAACTGGATCCAGAATAATACCTGCCAAGCAGAGCTTCCATTCAAATACAATACTTTCCTTCCCTTTCTTTTCAAGTCCATCCACCTCCTGGCTTCTATACAGACAAAAAACACTCACTGGAGGCTTATCCTGCCTGGAGTGGCATGTTACCTGTTTTGTAAAGCAAGTGCCACGTACGACATATCTAAAGACTTTTAGTATACAACATCTTAAGCCAGATATTTACGTCAGCTATTGAGCTCTAGTGACTTTATTTCCACACTTCTGCTTCAATAATGACAGCAATATTCTAATCCCATTTGATTTACCTATCAATTACCTGATACAGTTCTGTTTTCAAATTCATCTTATTCCCTGGTTTCCTGTGAAATTATACACATCTTGCCCCATCCTAGAAATCAGGGAAAAATTGCTTGTGAAACACTATTCCTACAGGAGGAGGTTATGTTGTTAGGTGTCCAATATGGTATTGATTTATTTTTGGTTCATGAACTCAAGTTTCTCTTCCAGATAGGAAGAAACTACCTTTTGAATGACAGAAGGATTCAATGAAACAGATAAGATGTTCCCACTATCAAACAGAACAGGTAACTATAATAACCCAGGAGTCATTTATTCATCAAAACAGTTTGAACTTTCAGGCTGATAAGCAACATCTTATCTCCTATCATATTTCCATTCCCAGAAAAGACCAGCTTCTGAGCAAAACAAAGTCTGGTATTTATTTAAAATTCTTCACCTGGTTCGGTTCCATGTTACATCTCCAGTATCCAACACATTCCATAATTTCAATTTTGCACACAAATTTTTTCTTTCCTCCCCTATAAAAGATCATCACTTCTTAAAAAAAAAAAAAACCAACCAAAAAACAAAACCCTCCAAAAACCCAACCAGGTTTCAGAGACTTAAAGAGGTTTTATTTAAAGGCACCCCTAACCCTTAAGCAGTACCATTTATCTAAACTTCTCTTCCCTGCAGGGAGACGCTGACCTTTTGTTCAAGACAGTAGATTTATCCCTTAAGAAAGACAGGTTCAAAATATCTGGAACAGAAACCTCACTGATTTTGTCATGCCCTTGGTCACAGAATCCTTTCCTCAAAAATGAAAAATCCACATTATTCTTTAAAAACAAAGTATTCTTCCCTTTCATGTGATTCAGGAGGACTGAATAATCGCCTCGAAGTTAATGGAAGTTCCCAAATCTTCTATTCTACTTCTTATTGCTTTAAGGCCCTCACTGCACAGGACTCAAGTAATGAGTACAGCATTTATTTTTTTTAAGATCAGCTTCATTCACACTTCTGCAATCTGTTCTGTCTTGCCAGCAAGGCAAGGCAGAACTCATTCACTGGAAACCAATAATCTAGTCAATTGATGTCCTGAACTTAACTCTCTAGGGTTTTCCAAGATTTATCAACCTCGTTATTGCCAAAAGGCCTTACAAGCAGTAACTTATGCATTTATACAAGTCATCTTTCGTCAAATTTGCAAAGCTGATTGCTAAAGAACCAGATCAGTTAAAACAAGACAAAACAAAACTTTGGCCTTTACAAACTCCACACACGTGGGGTTTTTTATGATGTCTTCTTGGGAAAATCTTGGAGCTTATTCCAAAAGCTGCATTATAAACACAGTGTGTGCTGATGCACTATACATTAAACACAGAATGCTTGTCCACTTCTGACTAAGGTAGTAGAAACTCTAAAATCAAAGTCAGATGTTCCCAATTAAGTATCTTCAGGCAGAGCATAAGAGAACAAGCTCAATCAGCTTCCTGGAAAAAATACCAATAACTAATCATTAGGCACCAGAGACACTCAGTTCCTCAAACCACTCCAAGATCTCCTGTACCCCACCTTCTTCTTTGTTTACTATTTGCAAAGGATAACCACTTAAAAAGCAACCTTCCTGAAGTCACAAATTCCTGACAGTCACAAAAAAGTTTTACTACTACAGTACCATCATGACAATGCCTGTTTTTTATCTGATTAACACCCCTATGATTTTTCCTTCTATCTTATCCTACCTTATCTTATATACAAGCTTATGCAACTTCTACTTTAACACATGCTGAAATTCAGCTGGTTTCTATTTTGAAAGCTAGAAATTTTTGTTCAAGCACTCATCCTTACTTTAATTACAGAAACTTTTCTTTCATTTACCTATAATTACACTGCTGGCTTCTTCCTCTGACAGCTCTGTTGTCCCCTGACTTCCATATAAAATGCGTCTCATGGATCTATAGAAATATAAATAAAGTATCACGGATAAGTTGATACACTGTAACCAGCTATGTGCACTTTTCATCTACTGCAAATGACAGTAGCTTTCGACAGAATACAACTTTACTGTGGAACTTTCCTGCAGGTAGTTCTGACATCGAGGTGAACACACAGCAGTGTGTTATATCACTGTAACAATTCAAACAGCATTAAAATTTTAAGACACTTTTCAAAACTGGTGCCAAATGCAAGGAAATCTCCTTTCCATCTGCTACTGGGGAGCTTCTATGTCTCCGTGCTGTGTGATTTCTAAGCTGACTTCATTAAGATACTCAATATTTTTTCAAATGGAATTCTGATTTTGATCATGTACTAGTAATTCTCCTCCACCAGATTTTGCTACTCCCTCATCTAGTATTTCAGAAATGCCTTGTTAACATGCCTGAATTTTTCCAACCTTCAATTCTTTTAGAATTTGGTAGTAAATTTAATTCGTGTGAAAGAAGGTAGACTGATGGTCTTTGTATTTTGTAGTGCATTGCCATTGAAAATAAGAGTAATCCCTGATAAAGGAGGACAAACCTTGGAATTAATTAGTCATCTCCTTCTTATAGCTGCAGCCTTTATGCAGAAAATAACAGGATAGGGGACATTTTCAATGACCATTTTTTAAAGTGTGCTACCCATTTGCTACCAAAAAACTCATGTATTTTGCTTAAGAAGTGTATACATTCTTGAAAAAATCATAGCATAATTTTAGTACTGCATATTGAATACAGGGTTATATTTCAGATATTTGTACTTAGAAATGCATGCAGTTGTGTTAATGTTCTGTACTCCCCTGTTGCTTCTTTATTTTTATATATCGTATATTGTTTAGCTCCAGACAACACAAAGCCAGGCCCATGATGATTACGACTGTCTCTTCATCTAAATCATATAAAATCTTACCATTAGATACCTAATCAAATAGTTTCGTAAGTATCTCTTCATAAATATCACTCAACTGGGTAACTTTCACAAAGCTGTTAAAAGTAAAGACTCACGTACTGGCTCATCTAAACTTCTGCAAATCTATTATTAAAAACAATCAACGCAGTTTAAAACACTTCCCCAGGTGTCTTCAGAATGCATTTGCAAGACAGCACAAGACCTGATGTATCAGATCACCAAGAAAAACTGCACAGGCTCAGTCCACAAAGCTGTGCATCTACAAACCACCCTGCCCAACACTTCTTGACAGCAAAACTGTCACCAAAACCAGAGACAAACTCCTAAAGGTACTATTTGAGTAAGAACTTGTTCATTTTTTCTTAAATAATTCATCTCCTTGAGCAAGAAAGAAAACTCAAGCATTCTATTGTTTATTCCAATAACATTGTAACAAGTAATTTAAGTAATTACTTAAATTTAAGTAATTCAATTAACAATGTCCTTGCGAACTAAACAAAACTATTGGAAGAAGTAATATTAGGTTTAACCAAACCCTAATAAAAATCGTGTTTTGCTGATGTTTGTATCATACATGTCTTTTAAAAGTCTAAACAGAATATAGTTAAGTGCATTAAAATTTTGTTGAGAACAAAGTCAAATCATTCAAACCTTACTCTGTTCTTTCATTACTAGACTGCACCATTTCCCAATACAAATGTACAGACTTTAAATATCTTATAATTTATTTGAAGATCATTTTCCATCATGTCTATCCTAAATATTAATGTCTCAAGAAGCTAATAAAGATCTGATATCCACAGTAATACTCTAATCTCCATTTTTCTAGGTCGCAGTCATTACTGAAATCTCAAGAAAAGCTTATCTTTGCATACTTTCTACTTAATCATCATATTCTTGCTAGTCCCTACTCAAATCAGCTTCACCATAAGTCCTCATTTCTCTACTATGCTTCACATTCTCAAATATACCTTAATGCAGTAATTAAAGCAATTAATTTAAAAACAAGAAGTTATTCCTAATCTCCAAAGCAAATACATGCATACAGGGATTAAGCTGGAAAGATGTGCAATTTTACAGTAAATAGCTTTTTTTAAGTAACAGAGAAAAAGAAGGATATGAAAACGTGGTTTGGGGTAGAAGATTTTGTAAGCGAAAGATTACTTCCGTAACATACTATTAGGAGAAGATCTTCACTTAGGTATGGAATGTTTTGAGCAATTCTTATGACATTTATTTCAGTAACTTTTATAGAGTACACCTACAGTTAAATATTGTAGCAATATTATGGTATGATATGCTTCCTGCATGTTTCCAAAAAGACATCAATTATGCAAAGTTCTAATTGTAACTTTGCAATAGAGCTTAGACAGCTTTTTACTCTGAAGATCACATGACAGGTTACAACCAGCAGCTTTGGAATGCGACTTTTTCATGATGCACTGATGATATAGATTTAGATGCCAGAATGAAATAGATAAGTATTTTTTTCAGAATTAAGTTTCTGTAACAAGTAATATAGTACTTTGAAGTAGAAGCTACTAAGAAGTAAACAAACTTTCCTCCCATCAACTATTTTTAATCCAATTAATTGGATTCCCCCTGCATACACTGATAGCAAGTTACTTTACAAATATCAAGAACTTAACATTTCAATTTCCTTGGGCTTGTTTTTCTCTTTTGAAAAACTCTTTCTGCAAAACAGGTTACGATATTGCTCACAATTTTTGCATCTACGTCCTTTCCAGAGTCCCTTTTTCCCCCAGCACTGTAACTAGCTTTGTAATAGCAAACGTAAGCAACTTCACCTAAACAGAGGGAAAAATTATACAGCTTTCCCAGTCTACCTTGTTTTGAGCTGACCTGCCTGCAAAAAGCTTAACTTCAAAGATACTGATTTATTTTTTGTAAAGAATACATGAAATGTGGGAAGGCCAAGGCCTATATCTATACAGACATTGCAATGGCGTTGACAGCTTTAAATAAAATAAATGGAACCAAATTTAATTGAGCATCATAATCTTGTTATCATGGCTTACAAATGCACAGGTGAAGAATTTCCTGAGAGTCACAAAATTTTTACTGAAATTCTTTATAATATAGAGACAAATCAATAAAACCAGGACACAAGTACATACAGTAAATCATTGCAGTAACTGTCCACATGTAATAATGCAGTCAACAGTCAATTTGATACACAGTGAATTGCAGAATCTTAGTAAACTTCAAGTGAGAAGGCAAAAGAAAGCACAAACCCCTAGTGTTAAGGTGTAAGTATATGCAATCTGGCTGTACAGAAGCAAAGAAAAAAATTCCCTATCTTTACAGAATCACAGAATCATCATGGTTGGAAGGGATCTCTCAGATCATCGAGTCCAACCACAAAAAAAAACCCCACAAAAAACCAAACACACACACCCCCCCGCCCCTCCAAGCACTCCACCACATCACACCCACCCACAAACCAATAATCTTGGGCACTAGAGCATGCCCTGAAGAGCCATGTCTACATGTTCCTTAAATACCTCCAGGGATGGTGACTCCACCACCTCCCTGGGCAGGCTGTTCCAGTGCTGACCACCCTCTCAGTGAAGTAATTCTTCCTAATATCTAATCTAAACCTCCCCTGCTGCAACTTTAGACCATTACCCTGTTGCTTTCCCCATCTTTTTTACTGATCTTTCTTTGTGCCTCAAGATGACAATTTTTGAAGTGCTAGTTTGGCAGTAAACATTTAAAGCATGAAATAGTTTTCAAAGTTCAACAGTGGAGGACTATTTCTGTCAAATGCAAAACACTCACTCCCAAATAATTAGAGAGAATCGTCATGCATTTCTATATAAACACACACCAGCTTTTAATATATCCTTCCACATATTTGCAGATTAGTAGCTACATATATTTTGAGACTATTTTCTTCCATCGGGCAATTTTTCAACTAACTTAACATTTTATTTTTTCTAGATTTGATACATAAGCAAAATTTACTTTTTAAAAATCACATTTATCTTCTAATGGACTATCACATCTACTCCACGAGCTTTGTGCAGCACCTTGTGCTACGAGAGCTTCTAAGTTCTAGAATAATGAGGAAACAATATTCTAGAACAAAGGAAACTGGTTTTTTCAACTTCACTAAAAATCCAGCACAAACATCTGTTCCATTACCATTGGTGATTTTTGTGATCAAGTGCAACCAAACCACAACTTACCAAAGAAATATAAATAAATAAATAAATAAATGATTGATTTCTGCATAAGCACATCAGAGACATTATTTGAAGCAAATGGGAAATCATGAGGAACACTGTGTATAGTAGTGTTGCAAAGACTGTGGCCAATTAGATCTTGCAAGTCATGGTCTCTACAGAAGCTAGCAGTTCATGTAATGATGCCGCTCCTGATTTTTAGCAGTTGAAGTCACATTATGAAAAGGAAAAAGCATTTCCTATTACCAGTTCTTGTAATGCAAGTTTAATAGTTGCTAGCAATTAAATTAAATCACTAGCAGGAGAAGCAGCCTTTAGAGTCTGACACAGATCAGCTCAATCTCCCCTCAGTCATCAGTACTCTATTAAGCTATTCATAGAATAAAAACTATCAGATTAAACTACGTTTAGCTTGCTGTGTCACATGAATATGCTCATACTAATCATCACACAAAGCCATCTTGTGAGAAACTAGTCTTTATTTCTACATTGAAGAAGTTCAGGATTAAATTAATCTTCAACACTGATGATTTATGTTGCTATCCAAAATTATTTTTTCTCATTACCATCACTTCTGTCGTATCCTAGAGTGTTAACAGTACATTACACTGCCTCCGCAAATAATACCACTGAATAATTATGACAGTGCAAACAATGGAGCTAGTGGTCCGTATGGGAAAACATAATATAATCCATATGCATATTGCAGAGTAACAATGCAATTTCTACACATCCTGTGTACATTTGAATTCTAACTTTCAGCCAGCTCTGACTTCCAGTGCCTTCGTATTCCTAGCTGTTCTACCGTGTGAATCACTTACTTGGAATTCATCCATTCAGTGCATTTCTAGCAATTCTGTCTTTCAATAAAAGCTGATTCAATTAGAATAGACTTACAAGACCCATATGGTTTTATCAGTCACTGTATAAATGTGCAGAAAACCACCCCTTGAGGCAGTGTCCCTATTTAATCATTCCGTTAAAGGGAATGCCCTATTTTCCAGATGACATTTAACAGATGAGGCCAGCAAATCTCCTGAAGACAACTGGTACACTGCACAACAGTCTGCCCTAAGAAGAAATATCCTTATCAGGACCTTTCAAAGTCCAAATTCATCTTCACTGATACTTTTTAAAGCAACCATCAAATGTTACTTTTCCAACATCCAGTTTTAAGGCTTCAACCTCATGCACACTGGTGTTAGAAATTCTTCCCCATATGCCCAAACTGTGGTTCGTTCACCGATGCTCCATGTGACAGCTATATTGAAAATACCCTGTTTGAAAAACATATGGCTATCAACAAATTTGTGTTTCCTAGATGACAATATGCTACACACAAGACGGGGTCAGGAAGCTCGATTTCCTTAACATCCCCTGAGGAGGCAGTATTTGGGAGTCTGCAGAGAAGGCAGTGGTTACAGTCTTTTAGACCCCTAGATCCTTGGGATTCATGGGGAAGTGACCTCTCCCAACTTCCAATGCCACAAAGGATCAGATCCTCCAGGCTGCTCCTCTGTCCCCTTCCTGTAGAAACTGTGATGCTTCTTGCACCTATGCAAAAAAACACACGCAAAACATGAGGTTCACACTGATGCAGCAGCACAGGTCTTGTTGCACAAAACAGGGCGAATACTTGGCACAGCTAGTTTTGTGACCAAACAGGAAGGAGCTTGCTTCTGACCCATCTTATATATTCTGCACTGCAGGTATGATCTTCCCAGAAGGTTGCAGCATTCCAAAAACTTCCTCCATTCAGAGCCAGCCCCACAGAGATGTCCATCTTAAGTAGGGAAAAGATTACACACTTTCCCTAAAAAAATCAAATCTCCGTAATGTTCTTCATTGTGTTCATCATTTCATCATAAAAGATGTGTATTAACAGAAAAAAATGCCACATAATCATCAGCCCTTACTTTTTATTTTTCCCTTCTTATTTAATTACAGAACTTCTGACTCATGACCCTAATCACAAAATTCAGTGATATCTGTAAGGAACAACTTTCCTTTCACTGAATGTGTCAAACCAACTTTTTTCAGCTTTTAGATTTAGGTAGTCTATTTTTAAAGTAAATTTTAAAACCCCCACTCATTCACACATTTTTTTTTCCTACCAAGCACTGTCATTTGAACTGTGCAGTTCAGATAAAGTATATTCAAGTATTATGGAAAAGTTTAAAGATACGTCCCAAACTTCCAGTAAGTTAGAACGGGATTCCTTTTTTTTTTTTAATTGTTCATTTCCTCCCCACCCCCAGCTTCTAAGAAAACAAGAAAAAACTTGCAGCAGTCGTCAAGGTTCATATCTTGTACTCTTCAATCTGACTTCTGATGGAAAGTTTGCCAGCCAAAAGCCTACCAACAACATTCTGTAACTCAACTCTCCAAGTTCAAGCCTGCTCTACATCAACGTACCACATATTAGCGGAATGCACCTCAGAGAGAAAAGACAATCCTCAGGATCTCTCTGTCCTACTTAAACCAGGATAAGCTACTGTATGAAAGCATAAAAAAAGAACACAATATTTTGGTCCACTAGCCTACTTCGAAAGCATTTTGTAGCTGACTGTATCAGCCAACAAGACACAGCACCATTTGATACTCTGAGAAAATATTCTGCAAAGCATACTGTCTTAACCTGACTTTCAAGATGAAAAGTACAGACATTTGTATCAAGTTTTAAACAGGAACAGGCATAGTAGGCTGTCATAGTAAAGGAAAAATTGTTATAAGAAGACATGGGGCAGAAAATGCAACTTTCCATCACTTTACAGGTGCAAGAGCTTTCTTCTTCCTAGCCAGACCACTCTTTTAACATACTCAATCTTATTGTCAGTGTTTATTCAAATCCCAGTAGCTTTTAGACCAGGACAGCTAATTGTTTTCCCTATAAAAGACTCATTGAGCAAGAATACCAATGGTGGCACTAAAAACAAATATGATATTTCCAATACAGAAAGAAGGGGGGGGGGAGCTAAACACATCAGAACACGCACTACTTACGCCCCAAAGGAAAGCACTTAATCATGGGAACAGAAAGAAATAAGTATATCCATTATCAGACATGTAAAGAAAGCAAATACCAGATGGCATAAAGGCTTCTTTGCTTTAGTCTCCGCATAAAAGTTTAATTCCATATAACCAAATTAAACGAGGGGATACAAGTATAAGGTAGAATAAGAAACAAACCAGGGGACTGAACGTTACATATGGCAGTCAACAGCATTTAATGAAATTCACCCTTGGAAACAAATTGTTTAGAGAACTACAGAAAGATGGAAGAAGTCATCAAGTACTGCAGAAGAGAAAAAAAAAATTAAAAGAGAAATCACAAGATGGGTAAATAAAAATGCAGGAAGTAGTAGATGACTCAGCCAAACTCAAATTTCTGAGAGATACTAGAACAAAATTATTTAACAATTGGCAGCATTAAATGATAAAGGCAATTGGCTTGACAGAGTCTAGTTTCTTTAATAGACTAATTGTCCTGGTGACTAGGAGAAAAGCAACGCAAGACTTGGGACACAATAAAAAACACATTCTCCCACTCACGCTAGACTATGATCGGGACAAAGTGATGCAGAACAAAGTTCAAAATTAGGGTTGGTTGGTTTGTTTGTTTTTAATAGTTCTCAGCCACCAGCTGTAGATGTAGGATAGCATTTATAGCGAAGTTCTACAGGTATGCTATTTAATATTCTTAATCATGCTTTAGACAAAGGAATAAGGAATAGAACAAGCAAACAGCACCAAGCTGAATGGTGGTGAGAGCAATGTGCCAAGACCATCCTGAGTTAAGATGACTCAAAAATCAAAACAATGAAATCCAAGAAAGACGGCATAAAGCACCACAGGCCCCACGATTGCATAAAGAAAAACCCTACTTAAGTAACAATGGGACACAAAAAGACACCAGACTCTACTGGATCAAGTAGATTGCAAGGCATAACATCACAGGAAGCCAACATCATACTATTGCATAAAAGTGAAATACTCATTCAGGGAAGTATCAACATCAGACATCATAATTTAGCAAGATTCTGGAAAGGTACATTTCCAGACCTCACACTAGAAATGACTCAGCTGAAGGTCTGTCCTCATTCTGGGCTACTACTGTAAGAAACAGATGTGTCAAATGAAAAGTCCAGAATAAAGAATCATGACATAAATTGGAGAAAACTGTCACCTATAAGAAAGGGCTGATGCAATTTTGTTTCTCTAAGAAAAACCTAGAGAGAGAAGATGGGTGAACATGGAAACCATAACCCAATAACCAAAGAATTACAAATACAGTGGGTAATTCACTGGGTATAGGGAAGTATAAATCAGCTTATCTTACTAAACAGAAAGGTTAGATATTTGGAAAAACACCAAGGAGTAAAAAACACTATAAATAAGCTGTCTAAAGGGGTTATAGTCTCCTTCACAGGAGACTCGTCAGGACAAGATTATATTAGAAGTTGCCCAGATTTACTGATTCTCTTTCAATATGGGAGATGGTTTAACTCACTGGAAGACCTTTTCCATCCTGAGTTCCTAGGGCAACATGGATAAGCCAAATGAGACATGTTAGGCTTCTTAGAACCATCCATCACTATAATGAACCCAAATGTATTCAAAGCTTTTACTACTTTAGTAATTGTGGAAAACAAATGCTAATCTATTTTGCTTGGCTTTAGTACAATTCAGCTAAACAAGCCATTTTTAACTTGCAGAACCTACCTCTGACCCCAAAGTACCCATTAAAATAGTTGGCTGAGAGAGCATGTCTCCTAAATCCATTATTAGATCTGAGATCTTGGAAAGAGAGGGCTAATTTTTTTTTTCTTCATGTTCAGCAGCTCAGACATCATTAGTTATCACAGGAGGGGAAGAGAAAAAGTTTACAGAAAGCGATAGGTTTCTCTCAGCTTCATGTTTGTTTATTTGGTTACATAAGGAATATACCAGTAGAAGTCACAATGACAGCTACCTAAATTTCTGGTCAAAGACAACTAGTGATATAACTCCTATTTTCAATGACATGCAAAAAGAAACAACTAAGCCAGGCTTAAATCAGCTGTCAAAGTTAGATCAAATGGGCCCTAGTGGATCTTAGCCCCGTATCAAATGAAATACTGTTCATTTTGTTCTGGGGAGATTGCATTAAAAAAAGAAGGAAAAAAAAAAAAAAGGCCAAGCTATTATAGACATCAGGAAGAGTGACAGAAGAAAAAAACAAACATCAAACCAGAAATACCAAGCACATGCTTAAAACAAAAAAAGCACATTTTTTCATAATCTGCTTAGAGTAATGGATTAAAATATATATGTCAGGTTCAAAACTACCAAGATTTAGCAACAGAATTAACCTTAAAAAACCCAAACACACACACCCCATAAAAACAAAACCAAACCCACCTACTTATGTAATCTTTCTGAAATATAAGCTTTACCTTCTTTTGATTGGCTGACCATTGCATTCTCTATTGCCCACACAAGCTACGCCTATCAACAGCATCTAACAAAGCCACCCCAATCAATAAAAAATTACTTCACTGTTTTATATGCAAAACCAAAACTTCATTGAAGTTGATGTCTGCAAAATTCTGAAGTTTCACTATATTTTTCAAGGAAAATAATTCCTAAATAAATTCCTAAATAATTCCAAAGGTTACTTTTAAAAAGTCTTTTGAAAAAATAATACTGAATGTCCAGAATTACTACGTTACCCAATGGCTAGCTACAGAGCAAAAATAACTATTTATTCATGCTCCTCTTCATAATTTAATATTTAAGCTAAACTGTAAAACTTGTCATACAGAGCTTGGCAAAATATGGATTATATTTGACTTTTCCACTCACTCCATTCCTGCTAATATTTCCTTCTCCAAACTACCACAAGTTACAAACAGCTCTTCAGACTGTTAAGCCTGATTCAGTCATGTATTTGTAAAATCAGCGTGACAGGCAGTTCTTCCTCTTTTTCTCCGTCACAGCCTTCCCCCTGACACACGCATGCGCATGTGCGCACACAGAGGCTGCATACTGGAAATCAGAAGAGAGAGTCCTTAACAAGCTGTTGTAAAACAGACATGTTAAACCAGATACACAAGGTAAGTACCAACTCTCTCTGTCCTGAGCAGTACTACATTTCCACAGAAATACAAATAGCAGATTTAGTCAAATGTAACTGATTTGTGCTTATAAACATCCAGATGGTACATGACTAAACAAATTGCACATATTTTCTGAAGAAAAATGACCTTGATATCCAAGTTTAAAAATTGAACGTTTTATTTATCCTTCTCAAAGCATAAACCAAACTCATGAAAGCTTCAAGTAGAGACCTGTATCTCATATTTAGGAGATTGTCAGACATGCTTATAGAATACATGCACATATTGAATGGCCATGCTCTCGGGCACAATCAAGGAGCACAGACCAAATATCAAGCAAACATAGAAAGATAACTTCCCAGTTTTTTATACCTCAGACTCTTCTGTCTCGTATGGTTTTCATACCTTAGGCTGGGAGAAAAGGAATGATTCAGTAATGGAAATCAATAGAGCACAGGACACGGAAGCTGCGCCCCTATTCAGCTGGTTATATATTTCTCTACTTCAGCAGTACAAGCTGTTAAGGAGTATACATCCCAAATCCATGGAAATTAGCCCTGACTGGAGATGACTTTCTCATTCTGGCTACAAATTTCAGGGACTATTTTTGTAAATGATACTGCATATAGCAGCTCACCTAACATGTACTGAAGAGGAATGCCTAAAAAAATTAAAATAATAACTTCACAGAAGTCACTTGTACTTGGTTTATCTCCTTACTTTTCCTCCTCCTTTGCCCCTGAAAAAAGAAAAATATTTTGGGACTGAATGGTGTGCGCTACATCTCATGGATTCACAGGTAAGATTAAGTCTTTAAGGAATTCAGAGAAAGCAATAAAAGTAGTTCTAAAAAATAAAATTAAATGAAACCATAAAAAGCATAAATGAGTTACATCTTTGTACAACAATCCTTCTCCACTTATTAGCAAAGAAGTACTATTAGTGAAGATATCCTTTGGAATTCTGACCTTTTTCCTAAAGGGAAAAATCACAGAATGCTATAGACTCTGGAAAGGGAAAACTGATCACATACCCCTGCCTCCCCTTTTTTCTTTTATTTACACACCAGAGCATCACACCAAGCATCTGAAAGTTTAAAAAGGTGGATTTGCAGTTCCTCCTGTAGCTCTCACTACACTCCCCTGGATGCTCATCCTTCACACTGAATGGAGAAGTGGTTTGTCATAGCATGGATAAAAAAATGGGATCCTGCTACTAGAGACTAGGCTACAATAGGCATGCATAAAAACCACATTAAGAAAAGCAAAGTAACAGGCAATTTTAAATCTGGATGCTGTCACTAACTGAATAACAAGAGTATTAATATGATTTAAGGACAATGGAGCAGAGAGGTGATGGAGCAGTAATGCAGCCTCCTAGAAGACAGAAGAGAGTAGCAAACGTATATACCTTTAGAGAGGATGCTACTCCTCTTACATATTTCTTCCCAGCAAGACTGGAACCCTGAAACTGCAGCTTTACAAGGTGAATAAATTAAAATGACTAACTGTGTTAGCTGGCAAGAAAAAAAAAAAAAAAAGCCCCAAACCAAACACCTACTGAAGTACAGACAAAGAGGGAGCAAATACTTGCTGCAGCAAGGTCTGTCCAAGGATGCATCCCAATTCTTGAAGGTCAACCAGTATTGATGTGTGTACTCCTGATTCCAATAGTGCCATGAAGAACAAAAGGAAAGAAAGAATGGTAGCATGCCTGTGGAGGCAACTCTCTTTTGGCAAAGCAGTAATTGTAAGGAAGTCCAAATTCAGCAACCCCACTATAACCTCCCCAGGAGCCGAACAACCTTCTTTTGGGTTTTCAGTGATGATATTATTATAATTGCCACTGCTGCTTTTACAATGATGCCAGTCTGAACTTTTTCAGTGTTCTAGCAATTACTTTACTTTTCCATACAACACAAATGACAGAGGAGGAATGACAATTTTCAAGTGTTTATGTCTCAGCAAAACTTGAACAATTTCATGGGGCAAGGAAATCAAACCACTTATTTAGCCTAAGGACTCTTCCTCTTGCCAAACTTCAATGGCTTTTGCAAACAATAGAGCTTCTCAAAGAGATCATACAAATTCTTTATAATGGAAACTATTAGGCAACCTAAATATAGAGTTTGTTACCAGTTCCCTCTATAACACAGTATGTTACGGTTCTATTCAGCATTCCTTACTTATGCTTCTAATGAACTTCAGCAGATTTGTCCAAGTAAGGAATGACTATTACAGCTCTAGGTTCCTTTCACTTATAAAACATCTTTCATCTAGAGAGATTTCAAAATGTTTTAAAGGTCACATATAGAAAATTACTATATTCGGTACAATCTCCTATCAAGAGGAACACAGCAATTTCTCAGTACCCAAGCAACAATACAGAACAATTTAGGTTGGAAAGTAACTAAGAAAGCCACATTTACAGGGATAATTTAGATTCTCAGCAATATTACCAAACTGAAGTTTGGCAAGGGTTCTACAGTAAAAGGTACAGGGATTTCCAAGTGGCAGATAAGAGCTTAGGTTTACATCTGAGTCACAGTGCATCTAACTGGCACCACACTGGGGCACTCCTTTAATACTAACCCAAAGAAAAAGAGTACACCACTTCCTGCAGCCTCCAGGATTTCTCGTGGATATCTCTCATCCAAGCATGGCCCAGTTTAACCATTCACAGTGATACTGCCGTGGACAAAGTTAATTTAACTCCACGATACAATCTGCTTTGAAAGTTCAGTCTGGAAGTATATTAAAATATAATCAAGAAGTCGTAAGAATTATTTCCACTAATCTTAACAATTTCACCAGTTGTTAAAGATCATAATCCATGTCTAGCCTCTGGCATAAAAGATAATTCTTTCAGACATGAGACACTATTCAACAGCGAAAACATCCACAAACCCTACCCCACACCTGAAAATATATCTGTAAGGTTAATTAAACATGATTAGTATAAAAAAAATACAGCTGTTTTAATAAACTTTGCACCTAATTTCCAGTGGCCTTCAAAACCACCAAACTTGATTATGATTGCCTGTTTTTCCATCTACAAATCTGGTCACATTTAGCAAATCTTAACACGTGGAAGCAGACATTAAACCATCCACCACAAAAAACACATTTCTCTGAACTAAAAAAAGTGCTTTACAGTGTCTTATAGACAAAGCTCTCATCAGCTAAAAAACTCAGTAGAAATTTTGAAGAAAGAACCATAGCACGCTAAGAACTGTGCTGAAGCATCAACTGAATCCAACATTAAGCTTCAAAATGGAAGACTAATAAATAAATAAATAAATAATGCATTCACAGTGTCATCAACACACCATCGTATTGTTACGCTGATGAAAAACATTTTGTTTTATAGGCAGCACCAGCAAATGTTTTAACAGGGCCCCATTTTGGTCTCTTGGACTCCAGCTCCTTTCAAAAAAAAAAATAAATCCACCCAAATGGCCTTTTGTGTCTCTTTGGCACCCTAATGATTCCCTCCATAGACACAAAAGTCTACTTGCTAGCTCACATCTAATTTCAGAATTGGAGCCTAAAATTCTCTGGCCTAAAACTTCAATCTGTGTTTATCTCATACCATGAAATCTCATACCATCCTGGGCTTTGCAAACGTGAAAATGCAACCCATTTAAACCCAATGGGAAAAAGAAACCCAAAAACCTATTCAGCTACATATTGTTTCAGAGTTCAAGCAGAAAAATAAAAATCGATGTATCAACTAAAGCTCTGCATACCAGATCACTGTGGGGCAGAAAGAAGAAAAAAAAAACACCACAAGTAAAAAAGACATTTTGTTGCTAAAATATTAAAAAATTATGAAATATTCAAGCAGGAAAAAAGAAGGCAATAATAATATTGGTTTCTCAGGACTATTTATTTTCCCATACTATTTTTTAAGTTTCAGTGCTTTTATGCAACTAAATTTCTAGTCCAACAAAACATAATTTTAAACTGACTCTGCCTATCAAACTGACTGGAGGTTAAAGAGGCTTTATTCATGCTGTTTTAACTATTTTTATTTCCATTACTTCAGCAGTATTATTTTGCTGAACATTACTGATCTGTACACATCTATCTGCGCTATAAACACAACGCCATTATTATAACTGGAAACCACACTATACGTGACAAGATGCAATTCCTCTCCATGCACTCGATGTCCTTGGTTTAAAAAAAAAATAATTAAAAAAATCAACTAGTATTCCAAACTGAAGTTATGAGAAGTCCTTTTGATATCCAGTCTGGGTTTCAGAAGTTAAGGAAATGTACTCTAGAAATAAAGATGAAATTTTTTTGCCAAGTAATTGGACCCAGCGTTGCAGTTCCAATTTCAAACCTGTAACGTTTGTTTGCAAGTCATATTCAGCACTGCTTTGGTGGATATCTAGAATGTAATTGCTGCTTTTCATAGGATCACAACTTTTCACTGCCACTTAAAACTTCTCTTGCTGTGGGGATTAACCCATAGGTATGACAGCCATAACAAAGGATTCTTTAGCAATATTCTCTGTGGTCAGCGTGCCACGGCTATAAGCGCACTCCTGTTGGTTTTATTAAAAAGCCTCCACCTCCCAAGCACGCACGTTTAGGCTGTGACACCGAAAAAAAGAAAACCACCCGGCAGAGGCAGGAACCAGGTAATCCACCACAAGCTTTCCAAGGGACGCAGGAGAGACAAGGTCCCCCCCTGGGAAGTCAGGGATGCGCAGGGTGGCACTTCCATATGGCGGCGGTGGCGGCAGGGTGCGATTCAGCTAATCTACAAATTCCTCCCCATAAAACAGCCGGGAGGGGTGTGCGTGTGTGTGGTGTTTGTGAGGGGGTATCATCCACCCTTACACCGTTCCACCCCCCCACCCCACCCCAGAAACCTGCCCAGCGATGCTCTGTGACAAAACGCAAATGAGATT
>JAOQGH010000001.1:31416085-31430692 GCA_025769975.1 Gallinago jamesoni
CACGTTGGGTAAACGTGCCCCAAGCCGAGGAGCCGTTGTCCGGCCTCCCGCCGCCCCGGTGTGCGAGGGAAGGCGGCGGCTGTGACAGGAATCCCCTCAGGGGACACCCCCTCCCGCCCCAGCCCGGGGCTCCCGGGGTAAACGTGACCCGATTCCTGTCACGGCCGCCTTCCCTCACACCCCGGGGAGGCGGGAGGCCGGACAACGGCTCCTTCCCCTGCATCCACCCCCTCCTCCCCTCCCTTCTTCCCTTCCCTTCCCCTCAGCCGCCGCCGCCGGGGCGACCCACCGTGTGGAGGTGCCCTTCCTCACGTCGCACATCATGCACTTGAAGGCCTCGGCGCTGTTGCGGAAGGTGCAGACGCTGCAGTCCCAGTAGCCCTCGTCCGAGGAGGGTTTCGGCTGCCGCTTCGGCCTGCGGGAAGACACACGTACACACATACATACACACAGCGGGGGGCGGGGGGGGGCAACACCGGGCGCGAACGCCCTCAAGCCGCCGCCTCCCCCCCCTCCCCCCGGCCGCCATCGCCGCCGGCTCCGCGCACCCGAGAGGGCCCGGGGAAAGGAGGAGGAGGGGGAAGCGCTGCCGCCGCCTGCCCCTACCTGGTCGGGCTCTTCTTGTCTCCCATGCCGGCTCCAGACGCGGCCCCGGCGCGGCCCTTTGTGTGTTTGTCAATAAGGAGGAGCGCGGGGGGTCTCTCTGGGCTCTAACGGGGACCCGGGGAGGAGGAGCCGCCGCCGCAACCTCCAGCTGTCGGGGAAACTCCTGCTGCCGCCGCCGCCGCTGCCCCCTCCTCCCTCACGTGTCTCCCCGCCGCCAACCAGCGGCCGCCCGCAGGCCGCGGCGCCCGGCGGGCCGCGCACGGCGGCAGGTTCGCAACCACCGGCGGCGGCTCGGGCGCTGCGAACCGGGCGGCGGCGGCGGCGGGGCCGCGGGGGCTGCTGGGGGCGGGGGGAGCCGCGGCGTGGCGGCGCGGAGGGAGTGGACCGGCGCCGAGGGGCGGCCCCGGCGGAGGCTTGGCCTGTGGGAGCCCCGCGGCCATTGTCCCACCGGGCAGCGAGGACGGATCGCCCCGGGGGGGTTGGTGGGGTGGTGTCGGCGGCCTATCCCCCCCGCCGGGGTAGGCCAGGCGGGCCGAGCGGCCCGGGGAGGTGGGGGTTGCGGTGGGCCCGGCGAGGAGGAGCTGCCCACGGCTCGTTTCTTCGAGGGAAGGCCGCGGGGAACCAGCGGGGCCAGAGCAGCCCGGGCGGTGGGGGCCGGCGGGCGATGGTGGAGCCGCGGGAGCGGCGGAGGGGCCGGGCCCCGGCGGGGAGGCGTGAGGGGGCGCCGGGCAGAACGGGCTGGCCGGGAGATGAGAGCGATTCCCACTGGCCTACGCGGCTCCTCCCTGGCTTTTCAGTGTCCCGGGGTATCGCTTGCTATAGCGGCCAGATCGCCTTGTTCTACCGCCCAAAGGAACTGCTCCAGGCCGTGCTTTACAGTAAGAAACGGGAGGAAAAACCTGAACGTGAGGTTCTGCTTGGAAACCTCGCTGTAAAGCAGCCCGTTGTCCTGGGGTGGGTGGAGAACATGATGGGTACCCACGGAAAACCAGGCAAGAGCAGCGATAACCAGGACCCGCGTGCGGTGCTTTTGCGCTTAAACACTTAACAGCTCCAGCGTGGTTCACACGCAGCGCGGCAACGTGAGGGAAAACGCTATTACCTGTATCATCTCAGTGCACTGGAGCCCCAGTCACAGGCCAGGATGCCATTTTGCATGGTGCTGTACAAACAGAACAAAGAGCACATGTCCTAAGTCCGTAACAAAAGGGCAGTTGGAGGCAGGTAGATGGCAGAGTGCAGGCAGACAAGGAGATGATGCTGGTCAGCATCACAGCGGCCAAACCTATTTTTTGCTGCATGGCCTTTGTCAAGAAATGATGGGATTTTGAGAATGAAATATGCCCAAGGGGAGCTTTGCCCAAGGGTGTGAAAAAGCATTCCTTTAGAAGATGTAGACTTCTTTGAAAATTAAACAAGGCAACAATGGCAAAACTTTCTGATTCGGAAGGCAAAATTGTCAAAAAAGAATTTCAGCTAGAAATACTGGGGTATGATGGAGAAAAGGAAAATGTAGCTGAAGTGCTTGGTGGTGGCCTAGGAAAGCAATGAAAGACCCGTTGGTTGGGACATTATGTTTTATGTAAGAGTACTAATACTTTTTAAAGATTCAGAGTTTCCTGTGTTTCTGTAGCAGTCTTGTGCACCAGAGATTTGAAGCCTGTGTAGTATTTCCTAGTTGTGGTTGGCCATTTTTCTGAATTTCCTTCTGCATTCACATCCTGCTTCCAGTATTGTAATTTTCCCTGCCTTCTGGGGATTTTCTTTCCATATTTGCCTTGCATTTTCCTTTCTTCCTCTATTGCAATTTCTTGTTCTTCTGTTTTTATGCTTCTTACAAAGTCTTCTGTAAATAATTAATAAAATGTATGGATTGCACATCTGAGTATGGGCCACAGCCAGGCAGAGACAGCTGGCCTGGGTTTGTTGGTATTTAGCTAGACATCCACATGAAGTAGGTGCCCAGACAACTCCTGGTGGGGAGAAACAGGCTCCTGCTGAAGGCGATTGATCTGATGCTAAGACAGGCATACAATTTTCTCACTTACGGGGACTGTTTCTCTCCATTGACTATAAAGAGAGCTTTGCACCAGTAGTCCAGAACTACTCTTTAAAATTACAGAATTACCTGAGCTGACTCACCTGCACTTGAACCTCATGCAATGTAGAAATCTCTAGACAGGAAGCAGTGGAGAAATGTCTCTTCTTGTGCCCTTTTCCACAGTGCACTTTCTCTACTGTATAAACATATTCTTTCCCCACTTTCAGAAAGCAATTATTTTGAAACAACCTCTTTCTCTTGACCTTTCCTCTGTCGCAGCCTGCTTTTTCCATACTGATTGTGAGAAACAAAACAGAACTTCCACTGATGGTTACAAAATGCTGGGATATGTTGTAATCCCACTGGAACCACTCTTGGAGAGAACTGTGTTCAATCAGCAGGGGGAATGGCAACTGCCAGCCACAAATGTTATCCCTAACAGCCGAGTAATCTTTCTGGTTGTCGCTTTCCAGGCGACCTGCTGCATGGCCATCACCCAAAACACTGAGCTTAAAGATCGTGATGTTTTCCCAGCAGTGCTGGGCCTCCCAACTAATCCTTATTTTGGGAGATGAAAGGTGATTGTGATGGTGCATTCAAAAGTTCAGGTGGAGGAGTCATGTTGCCCTCTATGTGGTGCCACCCATGGGTCTGTGCAAGGATGGGTCTCATTCCTGAGTAACACTGGAGAGGGAAAAAAGGCCATTTTCCTCATGCCTTGTTCTGTCCTCAAATAGGAGTGCAAGAAAACACCAGTGAAAACGCGGACCCATCCCCTGTCATGCCTGCAACTGAAACGGGTGGAAAGCATCTTTTAGCAGCAGTGCAGACAAGTGCCCACAGAAGAGGTGTGCCTAAGAGCCAAATGCTTAATCAAGAGATTTAGGAGGACTTTGCTACAAACTGACAAAGTTGAGAATTCCATAGCCAGACATTTTGTCATCCATGTGAACCCAGAAAACTCATCTGTCTGCTAAATATTTGAATGGCACGTGACCTAGATAGTTTGAATGACAAAATTGATGGCATCAGTATTAGCAGTCTTTAAACACTTTTTTTTTCTTTCAGAGAAGCAAAGAGGATGAATGAACCTTCATTTTGAATTCCCTTAGTCTTAAGTTTGATTTCATCTAGAAGTACATTTACTCTGGAATTGTTATTTGCACCCTATTTTAATTCAGCTGAGCTCAAGTAAACACATCCTGAAGACATGAGGGATGGGTAATACAATTGTCTCTGTACATCAAGCAGTCACTCTCTAGCTAGTGTTTAGTCTCTTACTATCTTAAAATCGACTTTTTCATAGCATTGTACTAGGGAAATGCTCACAATATGATTATGATATTGAAGATGATATGCTGATAGCTTTGTGGAAGTTAAAGATCTAATAATTTTTTCAATCTCTTACGGTATAAATGTTCTGGCATGCATGACTTAGTTAAAAGTTTATTCCTATTAAAGAGGATGTGAAAGGGGATGGTAGCAATTTCTAAGTTTATTTTTTGTGAGATTTCTTGCTGCAGAGAAAGTTACAGTTGTTCCTGCAAAAAAAGTGTTCACATATCAGGTTATTTAACAATAGGCTGTTGCTGTGTAAATCCATATGAAGACTTGCCATTTAGTCAATACTTGAACCATTGTTGTGCACATCAAACCAATGCCAGTAACTGCATTACCAGCATCTTGAGCAATTAAGTAATCACTTCATCACTGCTTGAGTTTAAAAAATTCTCCATAAAGACAATTAACATTATATTGTAGATAAACTACCTTTTCATCCCTATTTATAAAAAGGAAAACTACATAAGTATAAAATTGCACTGGAACAAATGCACGTTATCCCAGCACAGTTTTGCTTGGGTTGCACTGATATAATAAAATCAACACAATTAAATCAATTCATGGGAATTTGTCTGGTGACGCTTTTTTACCATGCTTAGTGTAATGAGGGCCGAATCCTGTCTGGGCTTCTATACTCTACTGTACGTCTTCTACTTCATCACAGAAAACTCTTTAAATAGGAGCTTCCGTACTTTTTCCATTCAGTCTCTCTCGGAGGTAATCCGAGGTGTGAAGGATCACTGCTAGGAATAAAAGAACATTCTCAACGCTCATTAAATATTTCTGGTCCTTTTGCTGAGATTCCCAGGTATGGTGGCACCCATGACTGAAGACGATAATTCATTTCAGATAGGTCACTAAAGAATGTTAATAAATAATACCGGTACTTAATTCTTCTATCATCCCTGCCCCAGGAGAGGTCTGCTAAAAACTGCCTGTGAATGCTAGATTGAAGGTACACCAGGCCATGACTTCAGATGCCAGAAAGGTGTTCACACCCCCTGGGTCTGGACTTGAGGAGCCAGTGGAAGTTTCCCTCCTACCAAATGGTGAAAGATTGGCTTCTCCAGGGCAAATGGTTCAAAGTGGCAAAGCTGGAGCCTTGATTTGAACCACCTATAAAGGGAGTGGAGGGAGGCAAGGCTTACTGGTCTCTCTGAATTTGGATCTCTGGGGTTAAAGGAACTGGAGTGAAACCACCTTTATCAACTATTTAAATTTGGAGCTAAATCTTTCCCTGGCTGCTCCCATCAGAGGGAATGCAGGTAGCATCCAGTACATCCTCTGCCAAGGGGGATTCATTTGGGCAAAACCAGAGACTCCTGGAGAGCAATGGGTATGCACTGCAGAGGCTCCTTTAAACAGAAACAACCTCTGTCTTCAGCTGCCAGCTCTTGCTGACATCAGCATAAGATCTAGCTGGCTACAGGGGTGAGCACATACATACCTTGATTAGCAAGCCAGGCTCCCTCGGGGCTACAGGAGAGAAAAAAAATAGTCCTCTCTCAATGCTATCTGTTCAGGTCTGCTCCCCAATTTCATCATCTGCCTTTATCCCCCCTACTTTGCTCCCTCTTTCCCTCTCTGCCATTGTCATCTTCCTTGATGCTTTTTTCCCCCCTTTTCTTTTTTCTCTGTGTTCCTTCATCCTGTCTCCTGTTTAGTTTTCCTCCCTCTCTTTGCATCTGAGATGTATCTTTCTAGCTGGTCTTTTGTACTGCTCATTCTCCCTGCTTCATCCTCTGATTTCTGTCATGTCTCACTCCTCTCTTGCTTGCTTTTCACCTTCACTGACGGTCTCTCTTTTAGGCGTTGTTTTAAAGCATTAAAATCTGGCCAGAGGTATGTTTCCTATTTTTGTGTCGTGCAGGTGGCAGGCTTCCAGAGGAAATAGTGCTAAAGGAAGAACAGCAGCCCAGAGGAGATTTCACACTCTACAGCAATATTTAAAGCGTTCTGAATCTGATTAGGGGGTATGGCTGAAAGTCACATAGCTTCCTGGTCCAACAAGGCATTTTTTAATGCTGTCAGAGCAAAAAAATGACATGCTGGAACTGAAGCCCCTAAGCAAGTTCCAGCTTCAGTTCAGTACTTCACCGCCGTGTCAGTCAGCACGCAAACACCTACTGCAATGGCTGGATTCACAAGTGCCATAAGCCACCTTTGGATCAAAAGTGCCATTCTTTTTTCTTTTTTTTTCCTCACTGTAAATCTCTTTTATAAATTCCTCCAGATTTACTTTGAGATCAGAATTTGACTTACAGACATTATCTCTGACAAACGAAGGGGAAAGGGTGGATGTGTAGCACTGTGGCATCAGGATGAAAAAAGGATAGTGCAGATGTATTTATTTTTTCAGATGTAATAGGAGTAGGGAATGAACAAACCAACCTTCTGTCAGAAAAAAAAACATACAAAGATGATGAGTCCTTAAGAAGAATGCCTTCTCTGTGTTCAACAAAGAGTATATCTCACTGCTTATAGCTATTTATACACACATACATGCACAGAGACATGGGTACATAAATATTCAAAAGATTTGCAAATTTGTCTTAAAAGTATTCCATAGCAGCTCACTACATTTTCAGCACTCTGAAGTAAGAGAAGTTCCCTTTTCCTAATTTCCATGCTATTCTAGATAAGGGAGAGAAAGATAGATGTAATAAAGGTGCAGCATGCAGGAGCACTGCTAAGAGATCTCACAAATATTTTTTTTTGTTTGGAATCACTGGCTTTGTCTCAGTTTGGCATAAGATTATATCCTTCATGACATAATCCACTTCAGCATCCTCTGCGTCCAGCCCCAATATTATGCTTTCCATTTTTCTTCCCCCCCCTCCTTTTAATTAAATTAACATAAAATATAGTACCTAAACAACAACAAGGAAAAATAAACGCACAGGGATCAGATCCAGCTAATAGAACATATCACCGTCTGGGTTCAGAATCAAGGCCAGGCAAGGAAGCCTCTCCCCTGAGAAGACAATTTCCTTGTTGCTGTGCTCAGGTTATTGCAGTGCCAGCATCCCTGAACAACCACGCACTGCATCTTACCACCCCTCCATCTCTTGCCCTGTCCTCTTGGCTGGACTTGTGTCTCAGCCAGGTGCTGGGCTGGACTGTGTAGAGACTCCATATTTAGTAGAGGAGCTCTCTACAGTGCTTTTTGTTGTTGTTGCTGTTTTCCAAAAAACAAATAAATATATAAAAATATATAAATATAAATATATAAATGAGAGAGAGAAAGAGTAACAAAGTCCTCTAATTAACGTGGAGCGTACCCTCAGGCTTTGCCTGTAGGTTCAGAGCACTGTCTGGAGCCAGCCCATCGCACTGACAGGTGGTCTGCGGCCGGGAGAAGCGGAAATCTCCCAGAGGAACCTGTCAGTCAACATGGATCGGTGTTGATTCCTCCCGTTAGGTAATTGCTCAAGTCGAAGACTCTCCAAATTGTACAGGCTTCAAAAAGAACTGTTCAAATAAAAGACTATCTAATCTTGCGGTGCTGCCATTTTTATGACGATTTAAACCTTAAAAAAATTAGCGCCCTGGGAAAAAAAAATTTAAAATATTGCAATTATCAAGATGACCATCACTGGAAGCTGAACGAAGGTGACTTCTTTCTGAAGCAGCTGCACCGCAGGGTCTCCCCGGTCTCTCGCCTGCAAATGACCGGGGAGGCTGCAGGGCTAAGGCTGCAAAGGCACACTGCTGATGCAAAGGTGCTGCTCTCAAGCTAAACTGCCGCTCTCTGGCTGCTAAAAAGGAAAAGGAAAGGTTGTTACACGCGAGGGAGTTTGGAAAATGACAAATTTTGCTACTTAATTCTGAATTGGAGTTATCATCATCCGTAGCCATCACGTACATTTGACTAACCCTCAGAATGCTCTCGTGCAGCTGTACAAAGAAATCTTCAAAGAAATCCTGGGATCAAGGCAGTGTAAGCACAAGCTTTAAGTCAGCTTTGCGTGACAGCTGCTGATTTATGCTTTCAAACCTACCCACAGATCTCTGTCTCAGTTTGTTAGTTACCACTCACAAAATACATAAGGGCATGCAGTGCCTTAATACACCTCTCCCAGAAGAATAAAATCTTTATTCATACTCTATTAAATTAGATGGTTTGGAGAAGAATTACATTTTCCTGAAGACAGGATTTATGAAAAGACTATCTAGAAGCTTCTATTTTTAATTAATTGCAAATTCTGTAGCATTCTAGACAACTTTAATATCCAAATTTGTCCTCACTAAGTCTATTTAACTGCTACCCTTTTCATATAAACATTGATAAATATTGCTAAGAATGAAGTGTTAAATGTCTTTTTTATGATACTAGTAGAACATACAGTAAAGGCTTTACCATTTCCCTTATCCTTGGGGAAGTACTTAAGCAGATAAAGTAATTAATAATGTGAGTTCCTAGCTTGTATAGTAACAACAGAACATTTGTTAGCTGCACATGTAAGAAGATTTCAAACAAATTCTGTAGTTCTATCTGTAGTTCAATTCTTTGAAAGAAAAAAAAGAATCCTATAATTGGATTTATTTGTTGAAAAAAAGCTATTTCAAAGTTAAGAAGGAAGACATGTAGCAGAAACTCTTTAACCACATTTCTCATTAACATGCAGTAAAACGAGCTAGATACTCTGCTTGGGATAACCAACATACCTTTATGCGAGCTCTGTGACCTGTACACTTAACTCCAGGTAAGAATCTGTCCCTGTGTAACTAGAAGATAACAAACTGTATAGCGGACGTAGGGAAAAAAGCACCTCCACAAGACAGTGGCAGGAAAGGATTGATTGACCTTGTGTTCGTTTGGTAACCTCAGCAGGTCAAATACAGGAGAGGTCGTAGAGCTTCAAAGTCTGAAAAGTGCACGTATTCTAAGAGCTGTGTTCTGTCTTAGGAGTTTGCCTGGGACACTAGCCAGAATAGCACTGCAAGAGCACCTGACAGATAAAATTAAAGCATGAATCATAATCTCTCTGGTCTGCCAAACTGAGCTTTATTCAACTTGTAGCTTTAAGATAGAAGATTACAGTTTATAATTTGATGGCATGTCCAAAAGCTAACTATCCCTTAATTTCAAATAGTGTTGTGGGAAGGTCATGTGTTTGCACTGGGGTACAAACTTGGGTGTATGTGATTTCAGTGACGGGGGTTCAAAATACTCATGGTTTCTATTGTTTAAATGTAAATGAAATACCAGCTGGACATTTGCCAGGATAAGATATCATTCTGACGGCACAGAACACTCAAGTATATTGAGCGAGCACTTTGGATTAGTCTAAAAGAATAAAGGGCATTGTAACACTCTTACAAGGCAGCGAAAAATGTGGAGTGCTTCAAAAACAAGCCTTCAAAATAGCATTGATAATAAATGATTTAAATGGCATTTGCAATATGGAATTCTTAGTGTCTGAAACCTTCTTCTTAGATTTGAGGAAGAAGGCAGGCAGACTAGACCTGGAAGAAAGCCTATTATAGGGTAGAGGGGTATTTTTTTAATTAATGCTAGCATTTTTGATAGGCTAATCTTCCAAAACAAATCTACTTAATCTATTATCTTTGAAGCTATAGAACTGGTTGGATACCACAGTATCATCCTTCCAATTTTCGTTTTAGACACTGTAGCAGTCAAAGGATGATACAGCTTCAAAGAGTAATATGACATATTTTGAAGTTCAATTTATCACGCTGGTAATGGACCAACCACTGGGATTTTTTAGTTGGCTTGGCTGGGACACAGGATGGACATACAGAAGTCTTCAATCATCAGATTACCTTGATATGCATGACTAATTGCTCATCTGAATATAGGGTTAGGTAACTAAATGCTTTGTAACTGACAGCAAACAGCCTGCTTTATCAACACCAATAAAAAAAGACTAATGCAATCTAAGAGTTTTTCCTCTGTGCCTGAATGTACAGCAGATTTGTATCTCTTAACTTGTGTTGTAATCCACAGATCAAAGGATAAAATATATAGAAATAAAACAGACTATTCATTTTATAATTTAAAACATTTTTACATTTGGGATATCAACTTACAAAAGTAAAATAGCTAGCAGATGTCTATGCAAGAATATGTATTGACTTTTAGTCTCTTTGGTAGTGTCTATTCAGGACCTGACATTCAGTTCATTAGTTGCAGATAGGACCAAATCTGTGAAAAAGGGATCTAGATTTTGATGCCAGTAGCCATCATTAGATATAGTTCATCTCTTTTCTGGGAGTGCTTTCAGTTAAATTAGTGATACACATTCTCAGTATTGACTCCAACTTAACATTGATTTTTGGCCAAGAATTCCTTTTAAAGGTTTTTACATACCAACATTTAACAAGAAAACCCAGGAAGAAACCCAATAAGAAGATGCAAGAACAGTAGCATAATATCTGCCATAAATTAATGATAAATATGAAGCATCTTGGCTCAGCTGAAAACGTTATCTGAAGTTTAGAGACAGATTCATCAGTAGGCACTAGTTGCTTTTTGCTGCTACATTGCAACGCAAAGCAAACAAAAAACCAACGTATGGTTTGACTTGGTGATCTCAGAGGTCCTTTACAACCATGAGGATTCTGTGAAAATACAGCCATAAGCTAGGCCAGGTCTACAGCTGCTTTGCATCACTGGGGGAACTAATACCAGCCAAAGAGACCTTATAAGCCTGATCATTAATTGACTAGCAGTCAGGCACAGAGATCCTTTACAGGAGTGACATCGGGGACTGGGCGGTAATTGTGTGCGCTGTCAGGGAGAGCTATTAACAGATGAGGCCGGTGTCCCCAACTGATTTTGCCCAATTAAACCGAATCATGCAAATCAGGGAGTGAGGAAGATGACGCTTGGCTTTGTTATCTCCAGTGTTACACATCGAGGTATAGATCTGCACCAGCTTATCGCCTGCAGCAGTTTCTATACCAGTCGTTAGTAACATACTGCCAATGTATGTCTGAAGCCTACGTGTGAAATTTCAGGGGCTTTAACTCGTTGGAAAGTTTGAACGCTCCAGTGTTTTCACATTATTGCACAGAGATGGGGGATAAGAGACTGGCAAATGACAAATTTCTGAAGTGACTGGGTTTGTTTTTTTTTTTATAATTTTTAAGCTAAAAATGAATTGAAACATTTTATCTGTATATTGTCCCAAAGAGTGCTATATCCAATGCATGGGTGATGTGTCCTTTGAAATCCATGTCCTGGGTGATGCGTCCTACTATCAGTTTGAAAGGATCTTGAACTTTGATGTGTACAAAGCAAAGAAGTTTTGAGTATTGAACCATTCACTCAGATCTCTATAAGAAGACACATACTGCAAACACGCCAGTACTCTGTGTTCCTAACAGTACATTCAAGCTCTGGAAATGCGACCGAAAAGAAATAGTCACCTATGGTGATGATATTACAGATTATATAAGCTTCCTCTGATGTTCAGAAGGTGTGGAAAAGGTTGGCATGGTAGGCATAGTCAGGATGATCTCTCACAGCATGCTGCCACTTCAGTTTGAAGTCCTCAGTAAAAAAGCTCGGAAGAATTATTTCTGGGCAGTCCAATCATAGTGTCTTAGATGTGCTGCTGAATGGTGTTGCTATACAAAACCTCCAAGTTCAGAAGCAACCTTGAAATGTCTGTTTCCAGTGCTATCAAAGATGGGCAGTATTGTAAAGCTAATGTCACCCGTACAAAGATGAACAGCAGGAACATCAGTGATAATACGGGTGTGCTGCAGCTGTACCTGGACAGTGGGAAAGCCAGGCAGTTAAAAAGAAAGAGACAGTCAGTTCCAGGAGATGTTCTGGGTAAAATTTCTCTTTTACTGTCTGCTGGTTTATTTCATTTTTAATTGGCGAGGAAGAGGGGTCACATCCTGATACCAGGAGCCTTCCAAAAGTCAAGCAATGTCATATATAGTCAGCACAGGTTTTTTTTTAATTTTCTTGGAAAAACTATCAGCTGCTTAGTTGCTTTATTAGGTATACATTCATTTTAAGGAAAGACTTGAACATTATACAGAGGGTAACAACTATATAATAGCTGGGATTATTGTTTGTTTTTTTTTTTCTATTGCATTTGAAGTATTTTGCACAGGCAAATGTGCTCTGTCACTTTCTTTGTGTTCGAAATCAAATAGAGATGGGAAGAGTCAGAACATTTGTAAAAACTAGTGACACACTATGGTTTTCAGCTGAATTAGGATAACTGCATTGCTGTATTGGGGAAAAAATATTATTCAGCTGGAAAGCTCAGATACATTACTCCAGGATAACAGTAACCTCTGCAGATGTTTGCATTGAGGTCCCCACAGAAAGATTAAATTATGTTTTGAGAAAAAGCTATTGCTACTAGCTTTCATGTGTCCAGTAAGTTGCAATTGTAGTAGCCTCTTGGTGCTTTCAGCAAATGAGCTGTTAGATCAATTCTTACGGCTCTTTTTGGTTTGTTCTTTTTTTTTTGAGGCTGCCCTCGCAACACCTAAATCCCCAGAATCACAGCAATATTCTCCTTTACTCCAGCCTGGCCTCCCACTTAACCAGCGGCTGAGCACTGGAGCTTGGTATTCAATATTCCTCCAGTGCTCCAGCTGAGGAACCTTCTTTTGGTAGTTAACAGGGTCGAATTTACTGCCTGAAGTGATTCACAGACTTTATTTCAAGATAGCATTATGTGTTTACACAGAAATAAACTGTGGGGACAAGTTCTTTCTTGTTTAAACCCACTTCCAGGTTATTTACATGTGTTCCTAATTCAGCATGGGACTCAGATTTGGAGTTCTTGTCTGCCTGTCACTGTAAATCTTCAGTGACTGCTTAAATCCAAGCATTCACTCTGGATTTTGAACAGGTTTAAATGGATGCAGACTCTTCAGTTTTATCTTGTTTAGATTTGGGGTTTTTTTTCCCCTTTCCTTTCCACCTGGGAAATAAAATAAGCAGATGGAATCTCAAGTCTTTTGAGAGCAACCTCAGGGAAGAAGTTTTCCGTGGGTATGCAAAAACAAGCTAGAGGACAATTTGTAATTTATTGCTGCACTGCTGAGTCTGAAGTAATTGTGTCACTTCTGAGCAGTCTGAGAAGGCTGGGTGAAAGCACACATTAACATGGGAACATTACTAGAAAAAAAAGTGCGATGTCAAACTGGCTAGTTCCCACAAAAATTGCTGATGTGGAAATAATAGAAAAACTGTTATTTTTCTTGATGATGCTGAACTATGTATGGATTAAGTTATATTAAAAATGAATAAATTTACAGCTTTTCTGGTTAGAAACCAGTGTTAATGGATGTGAATACAACATTAAGAATGATTTGTTTATTGCCAGCCAAAGTATTCTGACATAATTATAGCACTCCCTGGTCTTTCTTAATGGAGAGTGTTAATTTTGGAGCCTATCTGGGTTTGCAGAAATTACTCACTGTATTAATAGGTGCCAGCTGTGAGATAAGCTGCTGACAGCTTCCTAAAAATACTGTTGTTCTTTCACACTGACTTCACGTAAAGCTAATCATTGCACAGTTTTGCATTTGTTGTCGAAAGCTAAAAAGAAAACCACCACTTTGCTTTACTATTGTAAATATTTAACTGATGAAGTATAACATACTCTCCAGCTTGCTTTTGTTCTATGGCAGAAGAAATAATAATTTTAAAATAATCACTCTTTTCTGCTACATTTGTTGGAGGGAAAAAAATAAGTAAGGTCGGGTGTCTTTTACTGATTTTGCGGCCTCACGGGGAATTTCTCTTGGAAGTGCCTGTGTAAAATCACCCGAAGAAAAATTTAAATGCAAGTGCTTCTGAAGAGGAAAAGGTGAGTGATATTGCAGTTTGACGATCACTTTATACACGCTAATTGTAGGCTGCACCCCTTGGGAAGCGCTCCCCATTTCTGCCCAGGGCTCCGTCCCTGCCTCCCCCCTGCCTTGGCTGCTTCAGAGCAGGGGATGGGGGGCTGGCCCAGCCTGCCAGGCTGACAGCAACCGCTCTGCTGGGTGTTCTGCAGAGCTCATTTTCTCTGCTCTGCTCCGTGGGCTAGTCCGGCTCAGCCCACAGCTGCTTGATTGGAAGCAGCAGGAGCCTGTAACCAGAGGCAAGGAGGAGAGAGCTGGACCATTCTTTCTAGGCTGCGGCGAGTCAGGCTTCATTGCGCACATCACAAATCAGCAGTGTAAAAATAGGTAACCCGAGCAATAAGGTTGCACTGACAATCACTCAAAAAAGAAATTGTCCTAACGTCAAAAAAGACATGAATCTGACCTACGATCAAATGACAGAAAGGCCTCCAAACAGGCAACTTACTGGGAAGCGAAAAGCTCTTCACAGATTATCACTTATTTAACAGCAGCCATGTAAGTGGTACTTCACAGATATAGGGCTTGTTTCCCGGCACTCACCGTCTAAACATACATTGCAATACAGAGGCACAGAGACCAGCCTCCATCATGGGACGATGGAGCCCTGAAGGATTGTCCGGGTTTGAGGTAAAACCGAACCAATTTTGTGTTCTGTAATTTTAGTTTAGTTAGGCCTCCTCTGACTCCCTGAAATTAACAGCATATTGTAGAGAAAACTGCTCGTTCTCAGGATGATAAGGCCAATGTTTGTGCTAAATGCCAAG
>JAOQGH010000001.1:31430792-31479631 GCA_025769975.1 Gallinago jamesoni
TTTTATTTTAATATTAATTCTTCATTAAAGTAGTTTAGTTTGTTCTAAACTGCTCTCTCTCCTTATCTCTTCCTCTCTCCTCTTTTGGGGGGGGGAAGGGCCATCTGTCGGTCCGGTTGCAGTGATTTCGGCTGAAACCATGACAAGGATCAGGCTCTATATTAAATAATTAAACACGACAGTGGGAGAATTGACCCAGACAGTGACTAGACACATCCACATTAACTTACAAGAATAAAACTGTACTATCTCACAGCTTGCTGGTGTGAGAAGCTTAGGCCCTGCTTTCCCAGGGTTAATCCTGGCCATGTGGCCCCAACTTTTCCCATTTTCTTCCCTCTGGCACTGTCTGACCCACGGGTGAGCCAGGTCAACTCACTAAACTAACTTTCTGCCAGCTCAGCCATGGGATCCAACAAACTGTGGGGCCATGGGAGCAGTAACAAGAAAGTAGAAAGACTGGCAGAATGGAAACCATCCTCCTGGGGGCAACTGGGCATCCCCTTGTCTCAGCTGTCCTCTGATCCCTCCCAACAATGCTCCAAAGTGCTAATTATTTGCATTCGGTTTACAGGACCGGTGGCAGCAAACCTGTAGCTGGTTATTTTTCGCTTCAAAAAAATCAAAGGATCACAGGATAACTCAGGTTGGAAGGGATCTCAGGAGGTCTCTAGTCCAATCTCTTGCTCAAAGCAGGGTCAGCTTTGAAGTCAGGCTGGGTTGCTCAGGGCTTTGTCCTTTCTTGCCTTGAGAAATCATTCTCTTTATTTGAGAAGCTGCACAGTTTATATAAAGTCTGTGATATTTTCCAGGGGAAATGCCTTTCCTCCATCACAAAAAAACATCTATGCAGCTTTAGAGAATGAAACTATAAAAAAAAGCCAAATGTCCGTCTCCTGTTTGGGCCGCTCAGGTGTAGGCAGGAGAGCACTCCCTGAACACAGCGTGCTGGCACACCCAGAACCTCCGCTGGTGGGAGGCACCAGTTCTTGGGTACCATTCCTTCGGGTCTGCTGAGAGAGTTATAAACTCCCACCCATGGACTTCCCATGACTTTCCCCTAATTATTTCAGTCTGAATGAGAAATGTAAGTGAAGCGTCCTGCTCACCCTGTTTAACCTAGAGTGATTTCATTCTGACCTTGGAAGGGGCTGGTGGGTACCAGGGCACAGGACTTTTTCGTAGGGAAGGGGTGGGTGACTATGAACTGCAGGGAGGATAACTCTTCACCCCAGCACAGCTGGATCTGGAAAAGGACATCTGTCCATAGCCTGGAACACACATGACACGGTTGTACTTCCTTCTTTAAAATAAACTGAGATTTTTCTGTAAAAAAGAAGCAAGTAAGCTACTTAAGAAGAAAGTTCTGTGGGTAGCAAAGTCAGCTACCCAAAAGTCAGAAGATGCCAGCTGACTATACGACCTTGACTTGGTCCCCTGCGCAAAATGCATTATGCAGTATCAGCACGTAGTGTTCCTCCATGGGATCTCTCTCTGGTTCAGTGCAGAATACAGATGAAAAAGGAGTAATAAGAGGATCTTAAATTTGCCACTTTCTAACTTTCAAAAGCTTCACCTTGGACCTTATATCCCAATTAATATTCCTGTACTGTAGAGGGTCCCATGCAGTGTGCATGATGTATGTAGACACACCTGTATATAATTTGTACCCAGCTCTCACTTGAAAGAAAAGTAAAAATGCCTTGAAAAAGACTGAAAAATAAAATTAATAAGGGTGATATTTGATTTTATCTCCTTTTACAATTCATATTAACTTTGGATTTACAAGATCATGTTAAACAATGTATATAGGAAATAGTAAATCAGCTTATCATAGCAAATGTAAAACAAATATGATCGTGTTTGGATGTGTGAACAGTCACATGGGGAGAAAATCCAGGCAGCTACTTTCAAATAGCCATTAATCCTCCCAAAGGCGAAGGGACAAGAGACAAGAGAACGGCCTCTAAAAGCCAGGCCCCATGCATTTCAGGAGACGCAACATTGAAGAAGCTGGAATGAAGCAGAAAGCTGAGAAGAGACCTCATGTCCAGTAGCACCATTTGGTACTAATGCTGCCTTTTTTCCACCGCTTCTAATTCTTCATTTTATTCTTTTTTAAAATTTTCCTTTTCTTTTTTTTCCCCTCGTTCCAGAGTCTGAAGTAAATTGCAGAAGACAATATGTGTATAACATCAGCAAAATTAAAAATTTTAGATGTTTAGGAATCAGGGCTATTTTTGGGTAAAATTTCTTATCCTCCTGTGATTCTTGTGAAGGGCCAAGAAATCTGTAGAATGGGATTAAAGATGGGAAATCTCTACCATTTACTGACTTCAGCAATCCTGTTGTCTGGCCCTCTGATCCTTTAATGCTTCATGTTGCCTTTGTGGATGAGATACAGGGACCTGATATATTGGCTTTTCTTTGGTTCCCTAACTCCTATTAAGAAAATGGGGGAATTATAACACGTTGGTAGCAACACACATTGGCTGAGAAAGTACAGTGGGAAGGTGAACAGAACGTTTCCCATTGATTTGATGGGATCAAGATTTAAACCACTGTTTTTCAAAAATACATTAATTTCTGAATGTCCATACAATAGAAAGGCCAGATGACTGCATTTAATTACAAAAACACACAAAAAAGAAAAATTGTTAAATATGAAAACCCTTCTGACATAAATAAGATGTGCTTAAAGATACTATTTTAATTCAGATCAAGTGTTTGTCAATTAAGAGCACTAACTGCGGACACAGTCATCCTAACTGGCATATGCATTCATCCGTGGACGTAGCCTGGAGGGGTGGTGATCAATTATTCAGCAAGGCATTTTATGCTGCCTCCACCTTTCATAGCACATCATCTGCTAGGTTGTGATCAGCAGCAAATATCCAAACAACAGCAAATGAGAAGACAATTAATATTTCTTAGTTAAAGCTAAGTGAGATTATAATTTCCTCAGCAAAAACTCTCCTCAGTCACTAGGTTATGGAAGATGCATGAGTCTGACTCCTTCTGTCCTCCAAAAAGAGCTGAGATGATGGCTTCCCGTTATCCACATATCCTATAAGCTTTAGCATTTAAACCCCTCAGAATTCTGTCTCTTCCATAACATTTATTGCCACCTCCTCCTCCCCCGGATCTTTGCTGTTGGTCCAGCAGCATATTGATAGAGAACAGCTCTCCCTGTGTGCTCTTCCAGTTCTGAGGCTGCCTAAGGCTGCAGTCAGAAATGTTCTCTGGCTAAAGCTGATGGTGGTAAAGAGGTCACTGCCCCACACACTCACCAGTTTTTTCTCCATCCTCCCCATCCACCTCCATCTCAGTTCTCTCAGGTGAGCCCAAAGCAAACTACCCCACCAAAAACCTGTTCATCTTCTGTTGGATCAGGGGAGCTGATTCACCCTGAAGTTGCATAATATTTTGATGTGATGCGAGGAAGAGAACAGGGACACACGTGGGAGTGGGGACATGAAGACAGAAAGACTGCCATCTTTGGTGGCAGCCTACAGTTGTACCACATTAAGTGCAGCGTGAACCACTCTTGGAGAAGAACATGTTGACCACAATCTCTCTACTGGGGAAAATACAATATTATAAGCAACATAAGCTGCTTCCCACTTCTTTGGGTTTTTTTAGTTTGGCTTCCGTCAGCTTGCCCTTCTCTGAAGCTGGAGTCACAGTTTATGCACTTTAGAAATGAGATAGATGTAAAAATTCCTTTGAATTAATTTATTTTTTTCTTAAGCTATCACTAACACATGCTTGGATGAATCCATGCAGGACTCTTTCCATACCCGTTCTCTCACTTTCTAAGTTACTTATACTTCATACCCTTGCCTTTTAGCACCAGGTAGGCTCTACATATTTTTTGTGTGTAGCAAATAGCTTTTTTGCCTCATAACAGGAAAAACATACCAGGGGCCATTATAAAACAATCAAGGTCATTAATCCTAGTCTTCTCCTGTGGGAGCTGCTTTGTGTTTCTGTTGCTCCGGGGCATCCATCTCTTAGAAGTGCATATTCAGTGTTTTCCCCCTGGTATTTTTTGTTGTCATGGGAAGTATCAGGTATGGAGCAGGACACATGGGTGAAATTGCAGTATCTCTTCATCTCTCTTGCTCTCCCCTAGGAGGTTAGGGATAAGAGCAACATGACCTGGGAGGCAGCTTTTCAGCTGATCTTCCTGTGGGTGATTATTGTACCTGGTTTGTCTAGGTGCTTTCACTTAGTATCTTGAAAAGTCCTGAGTGATTCTAAACTGTGCTCAATATTTGGAAAAATAAAATGTTTTCTATTGTGAAATTACAAGGAACTGGTAGCTCTGTAAGAAGTAAACTGTGCAGTTCTTACTTTTGAGTTAATGATAAGACCTAAACCTAAACTAAAATAATAAAACCTATTAGGTAACTAAACTATGTTCTGGGTGGAATTAAACACATGACTAAAAGAAGTAATACACAAGAAAACAACTTGGTCACAAAGGTGCCTCAGTGTGCCTAGGTTTCACCAAAAAACAATCACCTAATTTCCGGTATCACTTCAGTCAAATATATGTGATCATTGAAAGCTGGCAAAGGATGGACAGCTGTGTTGGTTCTACATCCATCCATTGCCAAAACACTTTCTGATGGTAATAAACAGCTCTGGGTTTGTGTGAGATGTGTGTATGTGTCTGCCATCACTTTAAAAATTCTGTCTATGGCCGTTCAGTAGGAATGTATTTGGGAGAGAGAGAGCAAGCAAAAAAACAAGTGCTAAGAAATAGTTGCTCAACCACCAAGGGATGGGGATCTGACAAAGTCTTGGTCAAAGCTCCTGAGGTGGGATGGGCCAGAGAAGGAATCATTTCTGCTGCGGAAAGTTCAGGGTGCAGGGTAACTGAGAAGACTGGACAACCCTGCTGGAAAACCCTGGTGCTTGGCAGTGAGCCCAGAAAGTAAGACTTGCCATGAAAAGGAACCAAAGTACCCACAAATGGGGTTGTCCCCCATTTTGTCTCCCTGTTAGCTTGGGACCTTTTCAAGGGTACCTGGGAATCTGCCCATCACTGCTCTCACAATACTCCCATCAGTGTAGATGAATGCCCTTCTTCTAAGGAGAGGAAGTGGCTCCTGCAGAAGGGAGGCTTGGGCTGTGCCACCAAACTCCTGCTGCCCTCAGGAACTGCATCCCCGCTCCCACACCAGCTGCAGCCAGTTCATTCTGCTGCAAACAAGACAACTCCCAGCACTGGACCATATATTAGTATTCTTAGACTTTTTATAGGCCCTCTTCAGAGCCTTGACTAGATGCTCCACTGGTCTAAGTCCTTTTGATGCCTCTCCTTAAGCCCATGTGAGGCAATAGCACTGTATTCCTTACCCCTGGTCATTTTGCCAGTGAAGGACTGCTGCCCAGCAGCTCCTCTCCAGCGCCTCAGCAGGTCTCTTCCTGGATCCACATTACATCACAGCCAATAAGACTGAAAACAAATGACATTTCTATAGCCTGTGATAGGTGACAGTGCCACTGCTGGCTCCTATGGCAGTGGAGACCTCTGGTGTAAGGCCAGGTCCAAGGTAAAGGCTGTAGAGACCAAGCTGCAGTACTGGCAGGAGAAAGAAAGACAGGGCTGAGAATGGGCGCTTCAAGGAGTCACCTTTGCTCTTGGGCAAAACAGTTATAAATGGGCAAAGAATGGACCAAGAAAAGACTTGAAGATAGATATGGGAAGTACAGTAAAACCCTAGTGAGAAAAGAAAATATGTGATCTGCCATAAGACTCATCAGCAAACACTTTTGGGAACACTTCAGCTTTTGGAGTGATTTTATACTCCATCAGTATTTTGTATCACGTAGCTGTAATACTGTGCTCAGTTTTAGGCCTCTCACTGCAAGAAAGACATTGAGCACGTCCAAAGAAAAGCAACAAAATTGGTGAAAAGTCTAGAGAACAAATCTTATGAGGAGCAGCTGAGGGAACAAGTATTCTTTAGCCTGAAGAAAAGGAAGCTGAGGGGAGACCTTATCTCTCAACTACTACAACTACTGGAAAGAAGGTTGTGGAGAGCTGGGGATTGGTCTCTTCTCCCAAGTAACAAGCAATAGGACAAGAGGAAACAGCCTCAAGTTGCAACTGGGGACATTAGGAAACTTTTCTTCATTTCTTCATTAATGGATATTAGGAAAAGTTTCTTCACTGAAAGGGTTGTCAAGCATTGGAACAGGCTGCCCAGGGACGTGGTTGAGGTATTTAAAAGACGTGTTGATGTGGTGCTGAGGAACATGGTTTAGTGGTGGATTTGGCAGTATTAGGTTTATGATTCAATGCGATGATCTTAAAGAAAAGATTTTTTCCAACCTAAATGATTTTGTGATTCTACGAATATTTTAATCAGGTGCAGGGCATTCAACAGTCAGGTTTAGTGCTTTGCCAGACCATGATCCTCAGCCCTTCAGCCCACAGCACTTTTGTATCTGCTAGAACAGAGCGGGACCCAGGGATGGCAGGTTGACCCACAGCTCTGTCTTGCTGCTCTATAAACCACTGTTCAATTTTCTTTCCTGTATCTTCTGCAATAAACTGTAAAACAACATTGTGAAAGGGGGTTATTAAATGAATAAAAACTGGCGATGAACAGGCTTCTCTTAAGCAGGAAACTGTGTGTCATCGAGCTTCTCGCTTATGTCAGGGAAGCGAGGAGTGAAGGAGAGGTGATAATGACAGGGGCTGCCTCCAGGGAGGGAGGTGGAGACAGCATTGGAGGGGGTGGAGAGCTCAGATTGTAGCAAAGGGAGAAAAGGAATACAGTACAGTCAAATGAATGCGGTGGAAATAGATAAAGGTCAAGCAAAAGAAGAATTTATTGTAAGTGAAACAAAGCAGAACCACCAAAACCTTCAGAGCTATAAAAATGAAGAAAGGAGAAAAAGTATGAAAACATTCTCATCAAAATTCCTGAAATAGGCACAAGTTAGCATACTCAGAGAGGGCGGAAAAAAATAACAGGGAGGCTTCGATCTTGTCTGCCTGTTTCTCTAATCTAGCCAGCAGTGTGCCCACGTTCCCATGCAACGTGACTATAATTATAAGCTGTGATCTATCAAAGCAGGACCTGGAAATTTTCATCTTATTGCCCTGTAAACATACGGGGAAGGCTGCAAAATTGTTAAAGCATTGACTCTTCTCATCTAACCACATTGTTATTTAGCACCGTGATTCTATACATAATGAGAGTGGCTGGGTTTCCAGCGAGTAGGGCTTGACAGTATCACAAAATTAGATAAGAAATGTAATGAACGTGACCAACACTTTACCCTGGTATACTGTCTCTTGGTGTCTAATGGAAATTGCTTGCTGTTGCCTCCTCCTTAAATAATGATCCCACACAAGGCTCTCTTTCCAATTAACAAAGGGTCTTGAAGTATAAGAACACATTTTAAAGAGCCTCCTTTTTCACTTTCATCACTTATTTGTGCTCAAGAGTGTTTCTCATTCTTTCCCCCTCATGCTGATAAACTCCATGCCAACAGACGGACTGAAGGGGCTGAACTCAAACAAGCCCTGAAAATTTGTATATTTCAGCTTTGGCATTTACTACATTGGCATTGGAGGTCTCCTCCTACCACTTCATCAGAGCACTAGCCTCCTGCTGTAAAGGAGCATAAACCCAGGCAAAGACAGGATTGCCCTCAATTTAAGAACACTGAAGTATTTTATAAATGTGGTATTTGACCTTGTTAGTGATGGGAGGTTATTGATACTTAAAGGAGCATCCCAGCTAGAGGCATAATGGAGCTTGTTGGGGGCTGTGGGAAATATAGTCTATGGCCCCAGGCTTCAACATTACCTTGAAAGACAGAGGACAGTTATTAGCTTTGAAGATCTTATAACTTGCCTCCAAGGAAAAAAAAATCTTGTTTTGCTAGACAAGGGCTTTGAAGATAAAAAACCCCAAAACACAACCCCCAAAACAAACAGCCTCCCTCCCCAAAACAAAAGAAAACCCTACCCCAGGCAGCTTTAAAGGATCTCTTCCTGAAATATTAAAGTGCCTATGAACCAAACATTTCCAGACCTACCATTTTCTGGGAAAGAGATACAGGATCTATTGAAAACAGATCAGCCAGGAAAAATCGGTCAGGTGTGTGAAACCAGATTTAGGTTTTCAGTCCCATTTATCTCTGGAAAGCTTTTATTAAAATATTCTGCCTTGGAGATGTGCTTAGTTATTAATCATCTTGCCCCTGTCACCATAGAACAAAGACACTTAAAGCTTGAGCATGGGTCAGTCCGGCTGATGAAGCTGCTGTGAGGAGCAGAGGGCAGAAGCCCATGCCAGCGGGGAAGAATCACAGGGAGAAGCAAGGGCTGAGCAGAAGGTGCTTGCAGAGGTCATCGGAGGTAACTGATTAGCTCAGGAACAGTCAGGAAAGGAAGAGCTATTCTTATACCCATTCAATATTTAGCAGTATCAGATGAAAAGCCAAGACAGCTGGTGTCCTACGTGATGCTCGTTATTCACAAGTTTTACAAGCATATTTTCCATTCCACCATCCAAGGTTTTACAGAGAGTACTGAACAGTATCGCATTTGTGACAGATCTCTGAAGAACCCCACACAGTACATCTCATCAGTTTGTCTGTGAACTACTGAGAGCAGTTTTCCCCCCAAATTTTCACTCAGGTTACAGTAGAAGCATGTTGTTACTATGTCACAATATCACAAATCTTAACGAAGTCAAGATACACCTCTTCTTTACATGTAAAATCTGTACCCTTGTACAGAAAGGCATCAGATTGATTACAGTCCATATCGACTTCTCATTCCTCTGCTTGATAATTTTGTTCCAGGACTTTTTTTTAACCATGGGTTCCTCAGCTCCCATTTTTCAAAACCAGAATCTGCGTGTATACTTGTAAATGCAGATTCTCAGAAACAACTCCTAAAATTCCCTAGGGTCTTCAGGCACTCTGGTAGGCGCAGCCATCTCAACAACATCTAACTAACCTAAGCATCCCTGACTCCTTTCTCTTCCCAGCTGCAGCTTGTGCTCAGGTAGATGGATGCTAGCATGAGAGTTGATGTTATTAGTGAGGGCTGACTCCACCGGGACTGAACCCCCTCTGCCTTTTTGGCTGCTGCCAGGAGGACTCCTCCCTGCTGAAGGGTGGATCAATTCGCTCTCTAGTTTTACCCCTCCTATGAACACACTCCTCTTTTCTTGTCATTCATACAACACTCATTACTGTTTCTCATTTGATTTGGCTGATTTTTTGATTTTGCCTCTGTATCCTGGTGCTAATTAACTAACTGACTCAGCTTCCTCTTTTCTTCTTCTGTTTTAATACTCTCAAAGGGGTCACGGTTTAGTTAAGTTAGGCTCTTATTTCACTCATTTTATTGCATTTTGGGGTAGTTCGCAATATGCTTTCATCACAGCTATTTTAAGGAATTGCCTTTTTTGTTTTCAACTGCTTCCCATGAACTCCGAGTTCCCACCCTCTTACTGCTTCAGTTCTGTTGTGATGCTATTTGAAACTCAGCAGGATCAATAGCACTTTTACTAGAAGTGAAACTTGATGCACTGCCTCTGGATGAGAAAAATAGGTTGGGAAACCAGTAAGAGAGAACAATCAGTCGTGTGGGATTTCTCCTCAGCAAGGCAGTGGGTTTGCTTCATACAACTCTCCTGTTTCTCAAGAAACTACTCATGCCACGCACATGATGACAGCAGCCTACTGAGGCTCCTCTGAGGCTCCCAGTTCCCTCATGAGATTCTTTGAGTTGAAATGCAGTTTCCCTAAACCAGTATGCAGATGTAGTGGTACTAGTAAGAAATATGAACATTTGGGAACAACCTGAGAATGAAACTAAGGAAATATGAATCAAAATATGGAATAACCCTCTACTGGTTGCTTTATTCTTATTAAACGGGACAATCAACTAATTTTTATTTGTAAATGAATTAATATATAAGAAATGAAATGAATAACCCTAAGCTTTGAAATCATATTATTACAGTGATCCCCCATGGTACTATTTTCTATTTTAGAAATAAAGATATGATTCTAAAGTGAGTTTTTTCTGCCAAACACCAGCAGTTTTCCATAGTGAGCTCTTAAACTCTTGAAAAGGAGGGGGGAAAGAAGAAATAACAGCTAATAAACCTTTTGAGACAGCAACTGCAAAAAATACTGCCTATCATAATACTGTGGCACAAAATACATCTTTTAAAACCAGTTATCAATGAATAATACACTTATCCATCAGGCTGGAGGCACGTATGAAACTCATACTTGAGTATTCTCCAAAGGAATATGTCTAGACATTTGAAATATAGTTTGTTGGCCTCTCTCATCAGCTGAAGCCTAAGTATGATACATCTGTCATCAAACATGGCAGTAAACATTAGCTTGTGTGACTCATTGCTGGTTTTGCTATAGTTCAGTTAATGATGACCATATACATTTTAATCATCTCAGTGAATTCAATTTAACACACTCACATTATGTCAAAGAACTGTAAAAATTATATTGGAAGAAGAGAAAGAAAGAGATGGCAGAGGAAAGTTTGCAGGCAACAAATTTTTGAGTTAATTTCTTGTTCCTTATTCATTATTAATACAAGTAATTTTAGAACAAAACATAAGATGAACTTCTATTATTAGTTGCTCACTTCAGCTTGCTAGGGTTGTGTCCATTTTTAAGCATTTTATATTTTCCTGGTTAATTAAAAAAATAGATGGGCTAAATGTGACAAAAGATAACTGAACACCTCACATTCTTAGCAGTTTACAGAAGGAAAAAAACCTGAACAATTACAGACTCCTTCACTTGTAAATCTATGCTTTTACCTAGATATTAAATTTAGTCAACGATAATAAAAGTGCAAAAATCAATTGGGCAGAATAACTAAATGAACGGAACAGCTGGAAAGCAGTGCTACTGTTTTTTTAAAAAAAGCATCTTGCAGGTAAAGTACAGATACAATGAGACACCCTGAAGCTGGTCTGCAGACTGGATAGCAACACAGAAAAAAAACACAGAGCAGAAATCGCTCTGTCTGAAGGAGTCAGAATTCTAGGGGGGAAACCTTTATCACAGGCAGAAGAAAAAACCAGCAAGTTATGAAGGAGAAAAAAGCCTTCAGCATAAATCATATCAATAGTGAAGTAAATAGAGATAGGAGGATTCTGTCATCCAGACAGCTACAAACTGGGAAGACCTCTGAACAATAACAATCCATGGGGGAAGGAGGGAGAGGAGAGGAGAGGAGAGCAGGGAAGTGAGTTTAAGAGGCACTGGTTTTCAAAAGCAATGTTAGGTCTTAGAAGTTGTTTATCGGCTAAAGAGCTCTTGAACTATAACCAGAGACACAAAGGATAGATTGAGAAGTAATTCATGGATTTATTTTTTCAAAGAAAGCTGAGCTGCATTCACATTTGCCCTATTGCTGTGAAGTTCAGCACCTGAGAAAATCAAATAACCGAGTTCAGAGTTGAACGTACAGAAACCCCACTTTCACTGCAATATGCAAAATCACTCATTTTCTATAAAAGCCTCCTTTAAATAGAGGGGAATTAATGTTACAGATGATTGTGTGTTGGTTTTTAGGTGATATTTTTTGCTCCCTTTTGCCCTGTATTCTGATGCTGGTCTCTGCTTTACCAGTATTCTCAGTCTCACCTGCATATTTTCTTTTTCTTTTGTTTTCCATTTCTGAAGCTCTCCTTCCTCTCCTCCCAACCATAATACATCCTTTCCTTTTACACAAAGCCGCTGTGTTTTGTGTAAGCCGCTGCATTCAAGCCTCTCATGTCAGAATCTATTTAAATATAACACCTATATAGAAATAGTTTACAATAAATAGTTCTACTAATGGACAGGTGTCATTGTTCCCTAGGAGAAGCCAGTTAAAGCATGGAAATAATTTAACGTGAAGAGGTAGCGAGTGTCATTTGCACTAAGATAATCTACGTAGTGCTTTTTTTACACCTCTCAAACAGTCCCATGGCTGGAAAAAAATCTTTGCAGTTAGAGTTTACACCTATGTACTTCAGAATGCCATACAAATTTAATTCTCATAAATTCTGATCTAAAATACTGCTAAGGGAGGAATCTGTAGAAAGAAAGCTGAAAATATTTAGCATAATTAACATACAGTCATTATGGATAGACATTTGGCCTACCCATTTCTCTGCCCTGCTTGCCTTCGTCCCTCCTCCTCTAGCTCCCAGCCTCTAGGAGCAATGGAGCTGCATCCAGAGAATGCTGTTAGAATAATTACTGAATGCCCCATCCTCAAAGGAGCAGAGTAATACGTGTGCAGTTCTCCTACCACATTCTGATCAAGAGAGCTCAGTGCCTTCCCATCACCCAGTCTGCCATTCCAAAGGTTTAAGCAATGAGTGCACTCATATGAAATCGTAAGGAAGAACACCACGCCAATTTTGCAGTTAGTTGGCAGGCGTAACAATAACACATACAGACTAATAACAACTATATAAAAAATAATAATAATGTATAAAAATAGTTTACAATAAATAATTCTGTTAACAGACAGGGGTCATCGTTGCCCAGCAGAAGCCAGTTAAAGCATGAAGATAACATGAAAGAGGTAGTCAGTCCTGTTTGCACTAACATAATCCATGTGGTGCAAATGGATTGTACTCTTCAATGTACTCTTTAATATTTAGTGGGCATACAGCATGTGTGCAATATAGTACAAAATCCACCAGCCTAGCACAAATAACAGAAGAGTAAAAGTTTTGCAAGGGCTACTTAGTCCTGACCTCAAGTACCCCATTGTGGGCTCGACCTAAATTGTTCAGCAAATGGAGAGGATTCTGGACATTCTCCAGCAGCCTCAGCTAAATTAAATATGAACATGAATAATGTCCTGGGGCCCTTCATTCTCTGGGACAGCAAAGGCATGGGACTTGCAGAGAATCCACCCTTGCTGCAGAATGAACCGTGTTCCAGATTTTAATTAACTGAGTTTCCTCTGTTAAGCTTTTCCTGTGAAAGCCTCCCACAGTAGAAACGCTTCTTCAAAACATTATGCTGCAGCAGATGAAAATAAATCTAGCTGTTGAATTTTCCAAAACTTTCTTTGAAAGAACATAATTTCAAGGACTACAATCACTCATTCAAGATACATGGTTCACGAACTCAAAACCATCACATCCAAGTACTGCATGTTCTCATCTCTCCGAACTGCCATATGCTACTAAGTCACTTCATTTTATATACAGCCTCATGGCTCCAGGCTTCACGGGCAGATGGCTCTTTGCCACCTAATCAAATTCACACATCAAGGGCATCCCAAGTGAGGTCCTTTGTGGAACTGTATCCTCCTTTAGTTCCTCTTCTTTTCCTTGAACATTTGCATATAAGTACAAACTTGTACTACCAAAAGATTTGTAATTTTCAGATATAAGACACTCATTCTTCAATTAATCACTACATAGTACAAGCAGTTCTACCCCATTCACTCTAAAAATACAGATCAGTGCCTTGGAACTTCACAGCACACCCACACAGTCCTTAATATCCCTTTTAGTTCTATTTTGGGTTTCTCCTTCTTCCACAGGAACATCTGTTCATTGGACAGAATGTGTCTATGTCCTCTGCAATCACACATGCAGTTACAATAATGCATCTTTACTCCTGCAACCAAGTGACAGCTTTTGCTGTACTGTACCAAACTTGATGCAGTATCTAAATTTGAATGCCTTCTAATTTTCTTTAACTGCTTATTGATAAAACTGAATTTTCATGGATCAGCTCATCTTTAACATAGGCTTCTGGCTGTTGCCTTCGATGGACTCACAATCTCAGACTTGCATTTGATTCTCTGGAGCATCCTATTCATCAGACAGGAAAGTCCTGATATTAGTAACTGTGGTATTTCTTCAAGCCACTGTGACCTACATCGGCTTACTGGCATGGTTAGATTTTTCACACACACTTTTATCACATTTTACTGCCACAGTTTCTGTAAGTCTTTACTTGCTGTGTTACCTATCACATCCATTAAATACTTGTATAAGCACACATCTCGTCTGTCTGCAGACACAGCAGGATCAGGGTTAGCCTGGCACGGACGAAACGTTATCTCACAAACGAGTACAGTTCTTCAACTTAAAAAATATTGCTTTCTTTTACATACAGAATCTCCTCAGTTTATTCTTTTCAGGATACTTTTTACAGTCAGCAGGATAGATACAAGAAACAAGGTCATGTATGTTGAGAGTGAGTAAACCCTTCACTTTACACCTCCTTCTAAAGAAGGAACAGTGTAGTAATTTTCAATATTGCCATCAACAGCTACAGAAAAAACTCACCCAGTTAAGATCTGTAAAATAAACAAAGCTCTTCAGTATGAGCATTTTAAGGACATCTAAAACCAGGTTTGTATTCTATACTAAAAAGCAGCATTCAGCTATCCAATACCAGTTATTTTAAGTTAACACATCTAGAAGAGTGTTATTTGAAATATTTTTATAGACATGCAACGATGCAATTATGGTATATATTACCCTAGTGACACTGCAGATGCCAAACAGAATAGAAAGCAGAAACAAAGAGGTCTCTATGCTAGTTACTTCTAAACTAGTTCATAAACTAGAGTTCATAGTAGAACTTAATAAAACCCATTTTCAAATATCATGTTTTACATCTAGCTTTTCTAAGCAGCTCGATATTTTTGTGCCTCAGAAGACTACAGCTAAAACATCATGTACAGCTCACCTTCCCATGCTACAGTAAGTCACCCCTGCAGATTAAAAAAGGGCTATCCCAGAGAGCACGGTGACCCAGAAGCCAAAGATCAAGTGTTTACAATTTGTTCCAGACATCACCTATTTAGCTACACATAGTTCTTTATATTAACAGCCCTTTCTATTGCTCTGCTGAGAGTAGTAACCTCAATATGCCAAGAACATAATGGGAACCTGCTAAACATGGACTAAATTTACTCCAGTGTCTCAGAGCTGCAATGGGTTTAACAAGTGCTACACAGGCACAGTATGAGTAATACCACTTATAATCAGTTAAGCTAATCATCCTTATCCCCCTCCCACAGCCCCTGCTTCCCCAAGGACAGATAAAAGTCACCTTCTTTTGAGACACTACTCGGTTAGAACAGAGGTCCCGCTACTCATAAAGCATTATTTTGACCATTTTCAAGCTGTTTTGAAAATACAAAAGGCAAAATGCAATAAGCAGATGTTTTCAGAAAGAACAAAGTGTTTGACATTATTTTTAAAAACAATAAAAATCTGACTGCCACTTAATGTCATTTTCTCTATAATCAGAGCCACATTATATGTACTCTAAAACTAGCATTCAGCTTGCTAACCTAAGCTAGATCCTCAAAGTACTTAAAAAAAAACAAAACCCAAAACCAACACAAAAAACCCAACCCAGCCCCATCTGCCTGGCCCAGAGCCCTGCAGCCACCAAAGCTGCTTTCTGCTTCCTGAGCTGGTGCTGGTGCTTTAAGACACCAGACTCTGACAAAAGCAGGTCTCTGCTGTTCAGGTTTTGAAAGCTAATTGCACCCTATTGGTCTAATCTAAATTAGGAGCCTATTTAACACTCTTGCTGGCTTCTCAGTACTGATTGGACTCAGACAGAAACCTGAAGCCATGCTGCTCGGAGGAGAGGTTGGGCAGGAAGAGAGAGGCAAATCCCTTGGCCTTCAAACATCAGAAAGGAATTTAGTTGACAAGTTTTGGCCTTCAGTCTGGTGCTGCAGATAAGAATTTTGGATTTAAGCAAGCAGAACAGGCATTCATACTATCTAACTAAATGGTCATCTAATGCTAGCGTTCTGAATTCCTTTTCTAGAGATGCTTCATTATCTTGCCAACAAAAAATAGAAACATAAAATGATCAAGGAGACCAAAGTGCAAAAATCCTACTCCTCTGAAGTCCCTCTAGGTCCTGTTTTAGGCACCAGGTGCTTTCTTCATTACACTGATCTAAGCCAAAAACTGAAAGCACTGCTAATCAATAGAAGGTCAAACAGAGTTAAGAAAACTGTTAAAGGAAGATGATTTAAGGTAAGAAATTCCAGATGCCAGTTCTGCACCGAAGCAGGCTCATTTTTATCTGTTTCTTTTCCAATGTCATCTGCCTCAAGTGACTTTATGCCTGGAACAAAAGAGCATGGAGGAACACCACCGGGTCAGCTGTAATAGTCTGGTCTGAGCTATGGCTTTGCACTGACAAAAGCAAATCCTCTGGGGAAAGCAGCGAGGCAGAAGCAGCAGAGTATAGAAAGATATATCAATGTGGTTCAGCTATGGGAACTCTTGAAAAAGTACTGTATTAGGTCAGAAGGTCAGTTTTGTTTTTATTCTTTCTGACAAGATACCAGCAGTGAATAGGAAACCATAAATTGCGTTAGTATAAAACATTCCTAGACTGTTAATATCCCTATATATTTTACAGCTAAAGGCAGTCAGTGATTTAGGGTATTTCTGAATGGAGACTGCATTTAAGCTATCATTTCAAAATAACTATCACGTCCCACATATACATCTAATCCTTTTGACCCTATGACCCTGAAAAAAGTCTCATAGCAGGGAGTTCCACTACTGTGTTACACAGTGTAATGAAATGTTTGGAACTTGGTGCCTGATCACTTCATTGAAATCTTAATTCTTGAAAGCTATCAAACATTCCTGAATTGTAGTCATGGACAATGTCAAACTGGTCATCTGTCATGTTTTAGTTTTCTATCTTTTTTTTTTTAAGAACATGATTGAACACAGTATTGGAGAAGATGAAAACCCCTGCTTTTAAGTGGTGACGTAATACTTTTGTTTGTTTTGCTCTCAGCTTTTTTTTTTTTTTTTACTGCTATTGAGCCTTAGCCTAGCATTTGCAGAAAAGCAGGCTGGCAGCAAGATTTTTTTCCTTAGCAGAGTTTAGAACTCCTCAGTCTTCATTGTTACACACATGATGTAAGGTGGTAACATTTATGAACACTAAGTTACACCTGGCACTTCTGCAGTTGGCTATTCAGTATTAAGACAGGTTTCTGAAATTCACAGAATCACAGAATCTTCAGTTAAGGAAGCTTCAGATTTAACTAGCCTGAATATATAGTGCTTTCAGCAGAAAATTACCATGAACGTTTTTAAGACTTACTTCACATTACTGAATCCAAGACCTTCCTATGTATAAAGTTCAATATTTCTCCCCATTTTGTAGCTAGAGTAGTTCACACAGAAAAATCTTTCACTTCATTATCTTATTCTTGTTTCTGAATTCTTGTGAAAGTAGCAACAGATGACTCCTGAACGACCTTCTGCATGTGACTGCTTTATAGGAGCTTAGAGGGGGGAGTGTGAGTGTGCACGCAGGCCTCTTTTTTGCACCTAGTTATATACTGAATGTAAACTGGTATTAATTAAGAATATGTAATGATATATTTGGATTTACATTTCCTATATTTGGAAGAAAACCAAGTTCTGATGTACAACATGAAGAGCGAAAATAGAAACAGAGGCCGGCTGGTCTTTTCTTCCAAGTGTGAACATCTTTTATATCGTGCCTCTGAAAAATAAAAAGTTTGGCTATACAAAGTGGCCAATATAAAAGGGTTACCATCATCACCATGTGCCTATGGTTTTGGGAGTAATCACTGCTGCAGGGCTCTGTACTGTTCTCCTAAGGTGCCTACAAGGCTTTTTAGGAGGACATGACTAGAAGCCTACAGAGATTAAGGATGGAGTCTCTATTTAAAATATCTGAACAGCTTTAGGTGCAAAATAGATGCCATCACACTTTGCTTAAAGACATGACAGTTCCAAGTATACATGAAGGCTGATTTTTAAGCACGTAGGAAACTGTGCCCTCTGGATTTGCCAGCAGGTTCAGATGCCTGAGAAGACAGGACTGTGATCCATGTTAGATATATTTAAAAACCTGTGCATAACCGTAATTACCATGTTAGGCACCGAAACTGCAGTTAGGAGAAACAGTGCCGTACAAGCCTGTGTCACAGAAAGAGACTTTCAAAATCAGATTAGAGCATATTAAAATGTATGTACATTCCCATTTTTAAAACATATGGACATTCTCAATTTTAACGTAAGATCAACAGAGCTATCACTCTTTAAAAAATATTAAGTATGAATGTTTCAAGACAGAACTAACCAGCACATAGGTTTTATAGGAGATGCAAGTTAAAAGCTATGTTGTATATAGGCTATATGGTACTATAAAGGGTACAGCAAGTTACTGAAACTGTGTGTATGAGTGTAAGAGAAGATCATCATCTTCATATCCTTTTGGAAAGCACACAGATGTACTGTTTGGTCCAAAATGATTTCACAAACAAAAGTTATGTGACAGTAATTTATTATATTACTGCATGAAGAATAAAAAGACTGGTACTATGCTTAAGGCTGAAATTCAACCCTATGCAGAAGAGTTAGTGCAAGACTCATGTACTACTAATGTATTACTAAAGCATTGCTTCCAACAGGCAATAAACAGGCCAAGATATAAAGCATCAGTGGTGTTAGCAATGATACTAAAAGGAACTCCTCTTTGGAAAAAAAAAATCTTAGTAAATTCTCTTATGAAAGATTTCACTCCCAGGGTTTGAGTCTCAATACTAACTGCAAGAAGCATTTTCCCAGGTATTTTTCTGCATTTAAGCATAGAAATACATTTTTCTCTTAAGAAGCTGCCTTGAAGGGTAAAGTTTTGAGAAAAAAGTATCAAAAAAAAAAGAGGTTTGAGGGGCAGGGTAGAACTACAACACGATTTTCAATAAAAATCTTCAACACCAAGACAAATTTGTATTACAGATAACTTTGTAGCACTTTACAAAATGTACACTATATATTACATATGCATATAAACCAATATTATTTCATTCACTAAGTTCTTCTTCATCACTGAAATAAGCACTTTTCTTAATCCTTGGACGTTTTGAATCATCTGAAATTGAAGATTCCCCTGCAGTCTGTGTCCATCTTTGTTGCTCTTCCTCAATTTTGGCTTGCTACAATGAAAAAAGGAAAAGCATTAGCTAGGATTAAGAAAAATTAAGATGCATTATAAATAATAATGCCAATTATTCATATGAATTGAATTATTTCACAAGTTCAAGAATCCAAAGTATTTATCTCCATTTCCTCATAAACTGCGCAATGAATGACTAGAAAATGTTTCTCACAGGCAAACAGTAAGTTTTCAGCACTACTGCAGGCCACAGGGAAAACCCTCCGTTTTCAAAGAGGGGAACTTTGCATGTGGCAAACAAAATACAGAACTATAGAGCAGGTGAGATCCAAGCAAAGAATGAATTGCATTTTAAATTGATGTTCTTGAATCAGTTTTGTTCCACTAACAAGTCTTCTATCTGCTGTCTTTTGCAGTCATTCATCCAGGGAATGAATGTCTTCAGGCATATAACAGTTACTGAACTAAAGGTTTAAATAAATGCTTCCCATTTCTACTGGGAAATATGCTATCCCAGTAAAAATCTTTGGGTGGTGAGAGAAATGGGAATGTTCCCTGGCTTGTTTACATTTGTAGGTTTTACTTTGTAAACTTGTAGGTTTTTCTGAATGCGTGTGTGTGTATAACTGTGTATATTTGCATCATTATTTTGGACTACATCATGTAAAGGTTTTGCATTCATTACAGTTATATTCAGGACAAAGTTATCATAGAAACTCTGAGCAACCTTTTTGGGGGGACAGGAGCACACAGGGGACAGCTGAGGAATGGGGAGCCATGAAATTTGAACATCAATTCAGGCTTGCTCTATGTAGTGAAGCAAAAGCCTCTAAAGACATATTAAAGAAGACAGCAATACAGCTATCTACAACAAAATGTATTAAATATATTTTGAGAGAAAAGTTCTATTAGAGACTGTGATGGACTCTATTAGGCAAAGGGAGCGCTCCAGAAATAGATGTTAGTTTCTAGTGAGTGAGGGCAGAGGATGTACCTGATCATTGAAACATGATTATTTTTTCGGCTGCTCAGTTAACATATTTAAGAGGGATTTGTGGACCAAAAACCTAATGGAACATCACAGCAGAGAGGACAGCAAACTAAGGAACAAAGGAGCTTGAAGGAAAGAAAGAATTGCAATGCAAAACCACAGCAACAGTGAAACAGTTAAAAAAAACCCAACAAACCAAACCACAAAAATTCAAAAACTGAACATGCCCACGATATGAAGAAACCAACAACAGTCACCAACTACTATCAGGCATGAAGGCCCTGAGTGCTACAGAATGCACAGATCTACATTTATCTTAGAGTTTTTGAAAAGCAGCTGAAAAAATGGAGTTGTATTTAAATAATAATAAATAACAAATGCAGAATCACAGAATGATATGGGGGTGGCAGGGACCTCTGGAGATCATCTAGCCCAACCTCCCTGTCAAAGCAAGTCCACCTAGAGCAGGTTGCACAGGAACATGCCCAGGTGGGTTTTTAATGTCTCCAGAGAAGAAGACTCCACCACTTCCCTGGGCAGCTTATTGCCCTGCTCTGCTACCCTCAAAGTAAAGAGGTTCCTCCTCATGTTTATATGGAGCTACATACAGTGCTTCAATTTTGTACCTGAAAAGCTATGGCTTGGCTGAGGCTATCTAGAGCAGGGTCTTCTCCTTCCTCTTCACTTTCTTCTTCCTCCTCACTTCACAGTGCAGAGAGAGAAAAATACATAGATCTTTATTTTAAGTGTTCAGTATGAAAAAGTTGCCTAAAAGAAGTATTAGCATGTAAATAAATATACATACATTTCTTCTGGCTCAACTATTTTTTTTCTCTTCTTCTTTTCCTTTTTCTTTGGTGGCTCCCGCTCTCCTAGCATATTTTTAGGACATGCATAACTTAAGTGTCCTGCTTCCTTGGAGAAAAAGAAATATTGTTTAACAGAAACCATTACAAACAACCATATGTTGAAACATATCATGAGGAAAGTTAATGTAACAGTTCACAGGGAAAAAAAATGGAAGCAATTAGTAAGATAAATGGAATGCTGAATTAGCACACAGAAGACAAACTCTTCTCTATAAGCTTGCCATGGAAACGCAGAGATTGGTGGCGATATGCATGTTTAACTGCAAACTGAGAACAAGCTATGAGCAAAGTAGATTTTCTTTGGATGCTGCAATAGCTGAATAAACTACAGCACAGTTTATGTTCGAGACAAGATATACACCTCAACATTAACGGTAGAATAAATAGGAGTGAGTCAATATTTTTGCTCAAAAGTGTTATCAATATAAATCACGTTTGTATTTGATGTTAAATACTATCCAAACTGCAATCTCCTATGTTACTATATCAAGGAAAAGTGAGGAATTGCCTAAAATTTAAGACACACCTGTTCTGTGTAAAACCAGTTATTTCCAATTTTTATTTAACTGCCAACTATATCACGATCTTCCAAAGATATAGCAAAAGCAGGTATTTTGAAGCAGATTAAGAGGTTTTCCTTCTCATACAGGTTTTTACTGATACTTGGTTCTATCTGCTCATCAGCTTGTTAAGCAGCAATTATAAGCACATTATTTTCCCTCCAACCCCCAAATCCCAAATAAAAGACAAGAGGGGTATTATCATTCTTGAAAATGGTACAACTGCTATGCAAGTTGATAGCATCAACAGAAAAAAAACATTTTAACACCACGGGGAGAATTAGGAATGGCCAAATTGAAGAAAAAACAAGCTGGAACACAGTAGTTCCTTTTTGGTTTTACTCACCCCACATTCGTAACACTTAGACTTATCGAAGTAGTTACGCCTGCGAATGAATTCTGCTGCTCTTCCATTATCAATGGCAATACTTGCTTTTATTACTCTTCCAAACAACTACAGCAAATTGGAAAAAAAGGTAAATATTTTGGGGCTGTAAACCCAACCCTCCTACTGTAACAACTTTACACAATTTACCTGTTTGTTATTAAGTGCTCGAGAACAGTTTTGTGCAGATTCTTTATCCAAAAACAAAATAAAGGCAACTCCTTTGCTCTTCCTGGTGTCTTTGTCTTTCATAATAGTAACTCTGAAAACATATAACCACATTATACATCCACTAAAATTACTTAAGACATTTTTTCCTTAAAGATCTCTGTGGGATCTTACCTTTGTTATACAGCAAAGAGGAAATAAAGTATATTTAAAAACAGAAAGGCTCATTAAACAGAAATTCAAAGGAACAGCTAACCAGGCCATGTGCTTACAGGTAGAGCAGAAATGATTTTTAGAAAATATGGAGTCTTTCTGGGTTCAGTATCATTCATTATTCCCTTGGATGACTTGAAGAACAGAGAACATACTCTTCAGATTTGCAGACAACATTACTGGAGGGAGCTGCACAAACTGTAGGTGAAATTAAAATTCAGGAGTAATCTTGACAATTGCTATCTTTGCTGTGTATTGAACTGCATCCAAAGAGAGTAGTCTATGTTTCTGTAGGACTAACCAGCTAAACAGGTTCAAGATAGAAAACAGTAAGAATATACAGTATTGTTCTACAAATATATCCAACTGGAATCCAAACAAGTTATGGATACATATGTTATTTTACATGACATATAAAGTTGAATCTTCAGTCTAAACATTGGAATCAACAGCTCCAGCACCATATTGAGAAATTCAAGAAAGACTTAGACCCAGTAGAGAGACAAAGAAAACAACAAAGAAAAAGAATGACAAGAGGTGGAGGTGGGGGAAGCCCACACAAGCTCAGTTCCTTCAATCTTAATGTCAATTGTATTTAGCCCTAAAAATAAGAAACCAGTGGGAAACAGGTTGCCAGTCTGCATGTACATGAAAGTACAAGTTAAAAAGCAGGGAATAAACTCTTCACTGTGTTCATCACAGGCAGAACAATGTTCACCCATAAGGCAACCCAAAATTTCAAGATGCAATAGGACATTTTAAAAAACAAACAAAAAACCAAACAAACAAAAAACCAAATCCAAACAAACTCCACTTAAATGCAGAAGGCATACCAGAAAACCTTTGTAAGTAACAGATGACCTACATAGTAACTGAGCTAAAACCATAATAGTCAGGATATATTGAGGTGGGAAATATAGCATGGAAGAAAAGTCAGCATGATTTTGCTGGGTCAAGAAACACTTCAAAAGAAGTCTGTTAAAGCTTACTTAATTAAGTTAAATCTGACCTAGATAACATCGCAAAACTTTTTGCAAAGTGTTTTAAAGTCCCTGAACAAAGACTCTACAGAAATCAAACTAATATTTGAAAATATTTTTCTTCAGAATTAATAACTAGTTACAAATAGAAAAACTAATCCTTCTTAGCCTCAGTTTCACAATGAAATGGGAATACCAGTAGAATCCCACAGTTTATATCTGCACTGTTTATAGTCAGATTGTCTTACAAAGGGGCAAACAGGAAAAAATAAATATTATGGTAGTATTTCACACATTCTGAGTATTCTGTGACTCTGCATTTGGTTTAACTTCTGGCAGTGACCAGATAAAATGTCAGGAAAAATGAGGCATCAGTAAGTGATTTATTTTTTTTGCAAAAAAAATATATAGGTGGAGGAAAACAGTAACTACGCAGACAGAACTGCAAGTTCTAAATTAGCTACTTTCACACAGGATGCAGTGCAGGATTTCTTCTGCATAAGCATCTGAAAACACCATTACTGTTGTTTATGACAGTCAAAAAAAAGGTAACTAAAACACTAGAAACTATTAATTAAGGAAAAAAGAGAGAATCCTGCTATGACACCTTTAAAATAAGCAATGCATCCTACAGCCAATACTTCATACCATTCTCATCCTTCTATCAAACAAATTCAAAAGCTGAGACAGTAGGAGACCCCTACCCCCAAACACAGAATACAGGAACATTAGCAAAGGATAGCAGGGAGGTCAGAAGTGTCAAATTTATGGAGAACAGGTCCCTCAATGGATATTAAACATCAGCACTACTACAACCTTTGCTCAGGATTTTTCTAAATTGGTAGTTCAGCACTTGACTAAAACAGGTCAGACACCCCACCTTGGAAACAATAGAGACTTCAGTCGATGCCCAGTTGTATTGGTCACTGCATGTCTGCCAGAGCCCTACATAAGGCTTTTCCTCTCAGTCAATTTAAAAAAAGTGTTTTTCTAAAGATGTAATTTGGCATTTCCTGCTATTTGTCACCTGACATACTAGCGAGACTTCAAAAACTTTGAATTTAGCTCTGTATCTCACAGAATATTTCAGCAGCTACTAAAAGTTAGAGTAGATATTTGCTGGTGTAGGGTTGAAAGCTGAAGTCCTGAGTCTTGTTATTCCGAACAGTTAAAAAAACAAAGAAACCAAACAAAACAGCAAATTCCTTCCTGTGGCATTGATTTCTATCATTTAAACAGAGGCAGGTATTCACAAGTATCGTTCATGAATACCCCACATACTGAAAGCCATTACTACAAAGCCTTACTTAATGTAATACTAAGCAGTCAAAATAACAAATGTCTCTAGAGCCACAGGGAGGAATTGTACAAATAGAGGAATTGTACGCCGCAATTGTGGGAATAGTGACATCTAGTTCACAGAAGTAGAAGCTCCCGGTTTTACACTTATCCACTTGTGGCCCAGGCAGTGTTCAGGGGAACAACACTTACTAGCAGAATATCGTTTCAACTATTTCAGAGAAAAGACCATTGGTATGTAACAACATTCTACTTGCTCTTAAGAGTAGTTAGCAAAACCAGTACCCAACGCAAATATTCTTACACCATGTAACTGTAAGAACTTCCAGCTGTTAAATTTATAGTTTATTAAAAATGAACAGGACTTCAATACAGTTCCACATTCATGCTTAAATTATAAAAAGCACAAGACTTTCAAGAGAAGCAAAGACATCAAATATTTGATGAAAGCTACAAAAATAGCAGGCCGTATCAGGTCACTTACTTGACAACTTTGCCATACTTTGAAAATATCTGAAATATAAAACAAAATAAAAAGATTTAACAGTAGACAATTGCATTTCATTAGTAATAGATTTAACAAGACAAACGTTTCTAAGTAAGAGATATAGATCGGTATTGTATTTACGCTCAAAATTATTGTCAACAAGTTTAATCTGCACAACACAGCTCTTAAAAACTTACCCGGTACAGATCGTTGTTTGTCAAAGCAAAGGGTAAATTGGACACATACACTGTGCTTTTGCTTGGTGCCAACCCACCACTCATTTTTCTGATGAAAGGAGAAAGAGAAGAATTAAACTGTATTCAACAAAGCCATCAGTTATATAACAGTTGCAAGACTTTTTAAAAGATGTTTTTCAAATCTAGCCCAGACGGTCATGACAAAATTGCAGGAAAGCATAGCTTTCATTTCCCTTTCATTATTTTACATTAGTGTTTGCCTTCATGTGCTACAGAAGACATAGGTTCTTTCCCCCTCCCCTGGATTCAAAGCATATTTTTGCTGCATGCAAGTCAATTTGTAATAATAATTAAGAAAAACCAAAAACAAAACAGTCAAGTTAGTATACTTAAAAGAAGCCTCTGATGATTTGTGCAGTAAAGAAAAATTTTGGTCCAGAAAGAAACGAGTAATCACCATTTATTAACCATTCTGGCCAATATATGAAATTAATGATGTTTGTTCAAGTAGCTGCATATTCTGTACACAAATTTGAGTTCATTTGCATTTGACACAGACTAAACCACATTCAGTTAAAGGGGGGTGGTGGGGGTGCTTCCCTAAACAGAGTCCTAATTACTGGGGTGAAAACAGATACTGCATTGTCTTTAATAACATATCTCAGCTGCTAAAGCGGCAAGAATATCCTCTTGTATCTATAGTCAGGCTTCTACACTGCTCTGGGACTGCAGCTTCCAGATCTGATCATAGATAGCATCTGCCCTAGAGGTAACTCCCTCTCCTCCTCCCCATCCAGCAGCTCTTACACTGGCAGGAACCAGGGAAATCTCAAAGCCATTTTAATTTCCAATCTCTTTTCAGCTCTTGAAGCAAAGTAGCCAAGAATATGCCACAAAACAATGAATCAATTCAAACGCCTGGTTATAACTGCATACACATCATCCAATACCAGGTAAAGAGTAAGTGAACTAACTTGAAAAAGAACAGCATATGCTTTTCCTCATGTTTGGACAATTCCCAAAATTTTAAGTGATGCTAAAGTCTGTGCAAAACAATTTTTCCCTCCAATCCATTCTGCAGCTATGGCTTGGTCCACAAGTCAAGTGAATAAAATTTAAGATCAGAATAAAGCACAACCCTTACGAGAGGGCGCATCAAATAGTACAGCAAAACCATTCCCTACCTACTTATTCACTTTCCTGCACCCTTATTCCGGCTTCTTGGCACCTATAGCCAACTCCTAACTGAGGATCAAGCCATTTTTTCAGCAAGACCAACTCATTTTACAAATGCAGACAAAAGCTGATGAAGGGATGAAAGAAACCAAGTATTAGACATCCACATCCATCACAGCTCCCAGCAGTTTCTTAGGGGCCCTTTTGGGTAGAGAGTATGAGCAGATTGCCTGGTCAAGTGCCAACCAAGTAACTAATATCACACGCTAATCCGGCTGTGGTTATTTTCTGGCATTTCATGACTCAGTCATTTGAAGACCTGACATTCCCAGTAGAGGCTAATTATCCAAGTGTTTTTGCTTCTCTCTCCTGACAAGCTTACTGTATCACAATTCATTCGAGTGGCAGTTTCCAAGTGATTCAATTTTGAGTTCTTCCATGTTCGGAGGCTGTATTTTTCTGGCATGAGCAGAAATAGCAACATAAAGGTTAAGCAAATGAAAGTAGAATAAATTTGCAATAAAGGCCACACATTGCATCTGGTGTTACACAGATGGGATTCATTATTCCAAATTCCTCGCTGGTTGGCATTAGTATCCTTGACAAGCCTAACCAGACTAAGCTGGCAACGTGCCACATGGATAGAGGGCCCGAAGTGCAGTTATCCAGATGTACAGTGGATACAAAGGATTCGGTAAGAGCTACCTTAGTGCTGCCAGTATATTGCAACAGCGGAGGAGAAAACAGTCGAAGTGAACCTCACGTGGCTGTAGATAGCACTTTAACTCTGCCTAAAAGACAAGAGAAGTGTGAGTGCCTTGTAACAGGAGACCAAGCAGGCCCCATATTAACGAACGCCAGTGAGGATGGCGCAACCGGAGAGCCGTGTAATACGTGTGACCGGAGCTTGTGCATTATGCACCACAACAGTGCAAGCCTCCAAAGAGAGGGTGATGTGTCCTGTGAAGATTACTACAGGCGTAATAGCTCAGTTGATAGGAAATCATTAATGAATGCAAGGTACAGAACTGCCATAGCTGTACACTACTTTTTCCAGAAGCAAACTGAAAGAGCAGTACCCTGCAGCGCTTGCTGCCAGACTGCTGAGGCTGAGTGGCTTTTCTAGTGGCCTTCAAGATGGCAAAGGTTCAAATTTACCACTCCAGGAAAGAGTATTTTCCCAGATCTGCAGGAGAACTTCCTCTTCTAAATACCAAAGGGTCATTGGGATGGTTTACATATATCAGATACACCAACGGGTTTCCATAAGGGCAACATTTGGGCCATTCATCTATCTATTTAAAAGCCTGGTGGTCCCTACTAAGACTTCTGCAGAACATTAAAAAAGAATATTCTACCAAAAGCAATCTCTCAAAAAGCTTGAGCATGTTAAAATGCAGAGTTCTGGTTATCTGTTGTGAATACAGTGGCATAAATGTAATTTTACATTCAACTACTGGCACAATTCTTCCCACCCCAATAAACCTTAACAGATCATGTGTCAATTTTAATTTTGCTATAACCTGCTATATTCTATTCTGCTGTAACATTAGTCTTGTTTGTTTTTTAAACCAGCACGAAGCCCCCGTGGAGATACCAAGTACCAACCCATATTAACAATAGCTCCCTCCCTCCCTCTTCATTTATGGATCCCAGCCTTGCCATAGCAGCTTCACATTTATTGGTCTGATGTTTTCTAGCTAGGGGGGTGGGGGATAGTAAAACAAAGCCAATTCCAGCTTTAAGCTAACTCTCTAGATGAGACATCTCATCTCGGCCTCATCTAGGCTCATCATTACAGAGCTCAGAGTCCTTTTACTTCAGGAACTTTCTAACTTCATAGAGCCGGCCAATACGAGTTTAACATTTTCATCACATTCTCCTTGATCACCAGTCTCTCTGCTTTATAGGTTTTCACTTCACAGGCTAACAAAAATCCCACCCACAACACAAGAATATCCCCAAAACATCTAAGCTTTCTACTTGCTGCAGGGGACTTATCTGAGAGTCACACACAAACTGGATTCTACGTCCTGCTAGATGTCCCCAACAAATTGAAACATTTCTGTTTTATACTGAATGCTTTTAGGGAGCTTCCCTGACCTTCTGGGTATTACCTGGTGCCTCACTTTAAAGCTGGAATCCAGTACATTATCTCCATGGGGTTGAACACAACTCCCATTAATGCAACAGCCTCTCTGTAATATTAATGCCTTCTTCATTTATCATTTTCACATATTAACTTTCAGGATGGAGCTGTCCCTCATTACTGTGACTTCTTGAATTCAATATTTTTTATGTTTTCCAACAACTCGAACTAAAAGAAGCCATTCTTTGACAAGAGTCATCTGTCAGTAACAATTAAGTTTCCTGCAAAATTTATTAGGTACACAAGTATGTTTTGCACAAATCCAATAAGCTTAATGCAGCAGCTGTCACTCATGATGAGAGCATCATAAGAGAAGACAATGATTAATTTCAATAATTGGCTTCTCTACTCCTTATATGTCCCAGAACATATAAGGACCCCACCAATAAAGTTCAGATGCTTCTGAAGTGTCAAGTAGAGTCTGAACTTACTGATATTTTCATGACTTAGTATCAAAATTTCAGCTTAAGCACAAACTTTTGTGTTTGTTTGTTTTTAAGTACACATCAGCAAGGTCAGATTTGTTTTAAATTGAAGTATGCATAAACAATGTATGGGTAAGTTACTCAAGACGGCTCACTCAGGCCGAATCATTTGAGTTCTTATATCTCGATCCTTAAAACACCGTATTTTATTTTTCATTTAACAGTATTAACAGAATTTAGACCCAAATCAACAAGCCATTAGTTGTGGCAAGAGCTCACCTCAAGCTTATAATTGAAAGTCTGTGGTAAAGTAGGAAACTGAACCCATATTCTCCTTGATCCCTGCTACAATTATGTCCTACGTAAGAGGCATGTAATAAGCTATTTGACCATAATTTATTTTATCTCTATGCAGTCACTTAAATAGTACAAGACTAATATTAAACAGGATCAGAATTTGGTAAATAAAGCTGATGCCCTCAGCAGAGTCTTTCAATCTGCCCAAGTTAAAGATGTACACAAAAACAATTCATGGTTTGAATCAAACGACTCTTAGGTACTAACCTAACTACAAAAACTCGGGGACAATAAGACTGGGCAACCAGGCCACCTGCAGGAACTACAGTAAGAGCTTCAACAACAAGATTATTTTTGAAGTGATTTCCAGCACAGTCCAGATGGGAGAAGACCTGCTTGGTTCAAGCTAGTCTCACCCAGAACTACATCCAGGTAAATCATTCAGTGGCGCCCCTTCCTCCCCAAAACCCCAGCAAAGACAAGCAATTCTATTTCAGATCTCGGCAGGCGCAAACCGACATTTAGGTAAGAGAACCACAGGCTGCTCAGAAGCCTCCATACGTTGTACTAAAGCCTTTCGCTGTCACCAACATCCGCCGCCAGCCCCTCTGCCACAGCGCGGCCGCACCGCCGCTTCCCCAGCAGCCTCAGGAGCGAGGCGAACGGCCCCCTCGGCTGTAAACAAGCGCTCCTGCCGCCCGCGGCGGCCCTCCCTCCGGCCGCCACCCAACACCGGCGGGGACAGGCCGGGCGGGGGCTCACCCGACCACCTACTCAAGGAGACGCGGCTTACTCAGGCACCCCGGCCTACCCGGTCACGGCGGGGCTCAGCCCGCCCGGGCACCCATGGTGCGACGCGACACCGGACGAAACAGGCGGAGGCGCAGGCCCCGGCGGGGCAGGGCGCGGACACGGGACACCCCTCACGCAACTCCGACACTCCTACCTCCCTCCCAGCACCGGGGCGCTCTTCCGCTGACGTGCAGCGCCCAACACGGCCTCCGGCCAATAGGCGGTGGCCATGGAGGAAGGAAGGCGGGTGTTTCCGGCAACGTCTGGGGAGCGCCGGAAGCGCCGGAAGGCGGCGCGAGGCCGGACGGGGAAGCTGCCTGCCCTGCCGTGGGAGCGGGCGGCGGGTGAGCGGGGCTGGGGGTGGTCGGTGCCCGCGGAGGCTGGCGCGGAGCCGGTTGTCTCTTGTCCCCCTTCCGTAGAGGGAACGCGACGCCTCGTTTTCTCAGAGCTGGTGGTGCGGCCCGTGGGCTCCGGCACGGCGTCCCTGTGAGGCGGCCGGCGTTGCGGAGCGCGGGAAGGAGCCCGGCTGCGCTCCGTGCTGCTAGAGCGGCGGCTGAAGCATCCGTGAGGCTCGTCCCGGGAGAGGGGAACTCCCGGCGTGGGGGGCGGGCTTTGGGAGCGGAGGCCGTGCGTCCCGCCCCCGCGGGGAGCCCGTGGCGTGGAGCGGGATCCCGGGTGCCCCCGGGTTGCTCGGAAGGTGGGGTCAATGGAGGCGGCGGGGCGGGAGGGGTGGAAGGAAGGATGCACTCTACTGGGAGGGCGGATGCTCTGTCAGCACCGAGGGTGGCTTTTGCAAACCTTATCTCTTTTTTTGGTATCCGTGCCTGATGGAAGACTTTGATTTTGTTTCATTTGCTTTTTTGCTTTGAAGGGAAGGATGCTACTACTTCTGCATGCTTCTGAGAGTTATTTTAAACTTTAGCAACTAGCAATGAACATTTGCAGACTATATACACTGTAAACACTTGAAGTGAGGCATCTTGTGGGTATTCTGGTGTTGCATTGGTATCTTTGTTTCTAGAGAGATAAATAAAACATAAGTGTGTCACTTAGCTAATGTCCTTAAAAGTACCAGAATAAATTTCTACACTTGGCCTAACAATAGGGTGTCCTATAATATATTTAAAGTCTTTATTAGTATTTAAATACTTTAAGTCTACTCTCCACAGCTCTTTGTTCTCACTCCTATTCTTTTAGTAGGCTCTTTACCGTGGGTTAGAGGTTTTCATGGATAGTCTTACAATAATTTTTTATCTGATGCGTCTAGGACTTTAAGGGAGCAAAGACTGTCAGAAACATACAAGATGTGAAAGTCCACAGAACTTCTGCAGGCAACCAGTAGGGTTTGATTCATTTGTTTTCCCGGGGTGAAACATTCAGAGTTGGTTGGTACTTTCAAGTGTAAATGTTGAAAGTGTTGAAGTTTTGCGCTGTTAAGACAACAGGATGGTAAGCTGATGTATTTTGTTGTCAAAACGTTTGTGCTGCAAGATGAAAAGGCACGGTGGGAGCAGTGATCCATACAGTTGTTTATGTTGATACTGCTAGCGGAGCAGCCCCATCGCAGCCTGGCAGAACGTTCCTTTGGTAGCGTTGACACTGATGAAGGACGGGATGTTGGTAACTGCAGGTGTTCAGGCAAAGATAAGCGCTAATACATCGGTCACTGTATTCATATAACCCCCAACAAATTATTTCCCTTTCTTTTGCTTCCCAGTGATATATTAGAATGATGTGGTAAGAAAAGCAAACCAGTGGGATTGTAAATCCTTATCATAATGCTGCTGCTGTTAATTTTATTCAGTTTATGCATTTCTGGCTTTTTTCATTTTTGAGTTCCTTTTGGGAGTTAATTTGACTTTTGTGGTCAGTGCTTTCTTAAGTGTTTTTTTTTCCTTTTTTTTTCATTCTCTTACTTTAAGAAAATTATTGTGAACATATCAGGAAATATTGGAAAAAAGCCTTTTGCTTCAGGTTATTTGGTATCTAGATTGAATATGCCTAGACTTGTTGCAGTCCATGCTTCTAATTGATTTTGAAAACCTTATAGCCTAATACTTGCTATGAGGTAGAGATGGATTCTCTTTGTATCCCTGTTTTTTCTTAGTGGCTCCTTCATGGTATTTTATATACTGTTGTGGCAGATTTTTCTCTCTGCTCTTGCACTTATGTGTTTTCATTTTAACAAGAGAGGACTATGTCACTGTGTCTATTCAGTGTTTTCTGCCTGTCCCAAGTATGGGGGAAGGAGAGGAAAGTTACTTTTTTATTCCCAAACTCAGTTTTGCCTCCCATCGAGGTAAGAGATACTGGAATATCTTTAAAGCACTATCCAATACAGATGCTAGTTGTTGGAAGCAAAAGCACTGTTTTCTATCTTTCTTTTTGTTCTCAAAGCAACAATTGTAAAATTTGCCATGATGTTTCTAAAAAGTTACAGTTCTCTAGGTCTTACGCGTACAGAAGCATCTAAGCTTTTTTTGAGATCTTTCCAAAACGCAAGGGAGGCAGAAGTGGCCCACATTTGTCCACCTCTTCTGTTTGTCAAAGCAGCAGTATAAAAACAGATGTATCCCAGTAGCAAAAGGGTTACTGCAGCTGCCTGCCTCTGCATTGTACAGCACAGCATTAATTTTATGCTTGTTCACATATGGCAAGATGTAGCCATCTGGGTTAGAAAGCTGTATGTTTTTGAAACAAAAAAGTAGATTCTGCAGAAGGTTGATAGCACACACTGCAAATTCATGGATCCTGGAGAAGTAGATATTTCTATCCATGGTGAAAGTTAATGTTGCAAATAAGTGTAAACAGACAAGAACTGTGTACAAAATATTGCAGGGTACTGGAGTGCTTTTGCAAATGTGTCAGCTTTTTTTAGCATATATTATTCAGAAAGCAAAAAAGAATAAAAAGTTAATGAAAACCCAGTTGTACAAAAAAATCTAAAGTTTAAGTGACCCAGGTAATCTCGTTGATGAGAGAATTCTTTTTATATTACTTCAGTTACTAGCAGAGAGCAAGACATAGTGCTGTGATAATTGAATTAAAATCATTCTTGGCACCTGGCCACAGCAGAGCAGCTTTCGCTGTGTTAATAGAATGGCTTCTGCATACTCCGTAGCGTCTTTATTTGAGAAAAAAAGACCTTGCTTTAGGGAAAACAGTCGCCTCTGATCAAAAATAGGAAGAGGTTGTTTAAATTAATATAGCAAGTGATTATATGTTATATAAATATAAAGAAATATCACCAACTATCTCTGCTGTATATGCTAATAGAAAATAGTCAATGTGAGTGACAACAGTGTTAGGTGTGAAATAAAAGTAGATTTTTTTATTTTTTTTCAACCTTTGTTTTGTAGTGGCAGAACAGATGACTGTATACAGCGTAGTAAACTTAAGGTTTGATCTCTTAAGCCCATATTAATGGAATCTTCTTGTATTGATCCTAAGAGTTTAGTATCTTCATGGCTATTATTAAAGCTATGTTAGGTCATAACATTTAAGAAATGGAAATATTTATTTTTTTTTAGAAACAGATGAAATGTGCTCAAGATGCTGGGAAATGCATTTTCCTCCCTTTAAACACTTCTCATTTTTTCTTCTGGTATTTTCAAATGCATCCTTGCTTTCTCATTGTCTCAGCTAAAATTTGTCTGTTTAGTCTTCTTAGAAAATCGGTCTCATTCTGCTTTTTTTACTTACCAGCATTTTGAGGAATGTACTTGATAATTGATTCTGTCTGATTTTCTTCATTTCATTTCTCTAAATGCAAAATATTCTGACTTCTGAGATTATTTTTTTCCCCACCTTCATACTTACTTCATGTCTGGTGTAATTGTGCATTCATTTTTTTCTTCAGTCTGTTGGTTTTGCGATAGTCCATCTCTACCTTTTTTGCAGCTCGTGTTTCTGTTTTGTCAAAATCCTGGTGATAATTCTTGCTAGTTTCAGTGAGGTCTCCATCAACAGTGATACAAATGGGAGTGCTTTTATCAGCCTTGCTGATAAATACAACAGAGTGTGTACATGAATGCCAGTGACATGCTCATCTGCAGGGCTGGGAGCAGGCACCACAGGAGGCTCAGGCACTTACAAGTCAGCTGTGAGCAGGTAGGGACAGAAGGAACGGTCCATCCTGGGGTAAGGGATGGGCTTGAGGGACCAGTGGCAAAGTGTTTTGAGAAAGAGCGTGTAATCATTGCACTGTTCCAGCATAATTATTTTGTCTTGCATCGGCTAATTCTGTGTGTCATCCCTCCCTCCCCCTGCCCCCGACCAGTATGTGTGAAACCCAGGAGTATTCAGGTACTGTTCTAGATATGAAGAAAAGAGGATTGAGGGGACAGTGTCAGAGCAGATAGAGCATCCTCCCTGTGATGTGGGAAGGAGAGGGCACAGGGTTGGCCTAAGAAGAATTAATGCATGTGTAGCCCCTAGTATGAATTTTTAAGGCTTTAGCATAAGTCCCTGAAGTAGAGAATGAAGAAAAGCTGAAGCAGTTAGTGTGAAAGTGCCAGGAAGGTGCTGCTGGTGGATATGTCTGACCAACAAATAGCACAACATGAGCAGTCGTTTCAGAACTAGTAACTGTTAATTGGAGCACACTGGTGAGGACAGGGACAGCAAACACTAGCTCTTACCCTTACTAAAACCAGGACCAACCAAACTCTATTGGTTTAGTCAGCTTTTGTGGCTACATCAGACTAGTCTTGTGTCTTGGTTATGGATTGTACATAAGGTCAAGTCCATTATAAAACAGAACAGAGTTTTAAGAAGATACCCTGGTTTGTTTGTACCAATGATAGGGTCAAAATCTCTGAACTTTGAGATTTTGGCTTACTATAGTTGGGGAAAGAGCTACTTCATCAGGATTTCATATCTATTACCAAAGGAAAAGCATTTGTTGCATCAAGCTTTTCATTAGCCTCTCATCACATGCAACTGAATGTTATTTTTCTCTACTTAATGATATTGAAAGACAGTTAAATAAATCTAAGTTAAATGAATATATCATATTTTTCTGATTTTTTTTTAAAGAAAGCAGTTACAGTAGTTTCTAAAAGCTTTTGAAAATGAAAATAAAACTGAGACTTGAGATAGTGAGTAAAAGATGATGAATGGAATTTATTAGGAAAGTGTTAATATTTTGTCACAGGAAGTTTTTTGATATTGTGAATTCAGCTGAGTAATTACTATTCTTTCTTAATTGAGTGTAGTGAATTACTCTTTACTAATTCAGACAGATCATGGGTGATGGGCAGTCGAAAAATTCAAGTTTTAAATGCCTGGTTTACTTTAAAAAGTGTACTTATGAGTATGCATGCATTTTTTGCTAATTTAAGTTTCTTTTTTTTTTGTAGGTAATTGAATGGATCTTCAGAATCAGTGTTGCTAAAACTAACCAAAAAGTAAGTACGTCAGGGTTCGTCATTTTTCACAGAAATACATGTCTGACTTAGTGCTACCCCTTACAGTTAATAAACCCTTTATCATGTTGATTCTTAAGATCTGTAATAATATTTTTATATAGCCTCATAAGCCTATTTCCAGTTATGTGTTTTTATTTTGTGAAAGTGGATAGTTACACATTTCTCTTTCTGAATATGCCCTGCTGTTTCTTTCTCTTACTGATTTTTTTTTTTAATAGCTAGAACTGCCATTGTGAAGGGCAACTTTGAAAAACATAATTCTAGCAATTTCTTATCTGTTTTCAATGAGATATAGTTTGTCGCCTTTGTAATTATCAGAAAGGTCTCAGCTTCTCAGGTTTAGGTTTGTCTAACACAGCATGACTAGAATCTCTTATGCGATGCTTTATTTCCACCTGTATTTATTACCAATTTTGTCTTTGAAAGTCACCTTTCTCGGGAAAGAGGAATTTTTGTGTTGTGCTGGCTCCCAATTTAAAACAGGAAAAATCTGCATATGAAGAATACATTTTATTAGTGTATGCAAAACACAGAGCTTTTGTACTAACTAACTAATGTGCTGTGTTTTAATGGGTTTCTAGATGGTTGAGATGATGAAATAATTCAATCAATCAAAGTTGCTATATTATATAGAAAGTAGAAATTGTTAAATCTAATAAATAGTTGAACTCTTTTTTTAAAAAAAAGCTCCCTAATTTTAGCAGAGCAATATCAAAATTGCTATAAGGTATATGTGTATGAATTTATATGTATAGCTGGTATTTGCAGTGTGCATATATTTCAATAGTGCTGTTTATAGTATCTGTAAGTCCTATAATTATACTGATTATACAGCACTAATTTCCATTTGTTCAATTGTTTTTTCAAATACTGTGAGTTATTTTCACTTTAAGTTCAATAATTACTTTCTATAACTGCATAGACTTAATTTTCAAAGGGCTAATTAAAAAAAAAAACGTATATGCAGGGCTTGTGCATAATGTATTGTATTGGGAGAAGTCTGGGAACCTTTATTTCTATGCTCACTATCCTTTCGTCTATTTTAGTGAGTCTGGTTTTGACTAATTGGATTTTTATTGTCTTTAGTGGCATATCGAAGAGATGAAATGTGGTCTGAAGGGCGATATGACTATGAAAGAGTTCCAAGAGAACGTCTTCCTCCAAGGATTCATCCTGAGGTAAGTCTATAGTATGTTTCTCTAGCATTATGCCATTATACTATACCTTTATGACTGGTTTCAGTATTATTCTTGTCACCCATGCAGTTTTTCATTATGATGCTTACAGTATAGAAGGAATTGTTCATAATAAATGTTGAAAATATATCTTTGCTAAAGAAATTGTGTTTTGGAGCCTTGTAAGGGAAATGCTTTCAAGAAGAGCATTGATGGAAATCTACTTTGTGGACTGGAGACTTCTACTGTGTGTTATGCTTGTAAAAGCAAACACAGAAGCTATGCTTACTCTGCTGTAGAATAATTTTAGAATTCTGTCAGAAATAAACTCTGTACCAAAGAGTTGCTTAATATTATTTTACTTTTTTTTTCCTTCTGTGTCTGAAGCCTCTAAAGAAGAAAGAAAACAGGTTGTAGCTTAGTTTTTCGAGCTACTACACCTTAAATAGAACTTTAAGATATTTCTATTTACGTGCCATGCAATGTACATTTGGTAAACTAATATTTCATGTACCTGTGCCTCTTAATTGGCTTTTCTGTTAAATCTTTTCAATATTGGACTAATATCACAGCTGATTTAGCATACTTTCTGGGTTCCCTCTACCATATTTTCAGCTTTTTTTGGAAGCATATGAGTGTTGGTATCTTGCAAACTAGTTACGTAGTCTTCTGTAGCGAGTAGTATATTGGTGTTTGACTACTCTGTGATGTTTTAAACTCTATTTACAGGTAACAACAAAATTGCTGCATTTTCACGGAAGTGGAAATAGGAGAAGTTTGCACAGGGCATTTAGTCAGCTACTTCTCCAAAATACTTACCAGAAATAGGACACAAGGAAAGGCAGAATGTATTTTCACAGCTTTTTATTTTTTTTAATCAAGGTTTGACTTGACTAACACATTGCTGATTTAATTTAATCATTGCAACAATGACGTTCCTAAATTCTTTTAGTATCTCAAGCTGTCCAGGGACCCATTCATGGAATATGCATTATAAAAATTTACTTTAAAATTTAAAAGATGTGATGCACTTATTTTGATGCAAGAAGTAGCTAGATCGTTCAGTGCTAGCTTTCTAGTACACGTTTGGAACCGGGGATGGAGGGACTAGCAGAATACACTCATTTATCACAATCAATACTATCCATCTGCACCAAAACAATACTCCTGGTAACTGGGCAAACCAAGATCTGGTGTCTCTCTGCCTTACTGAAAGGGTATGAAGCTCCTTCTCTTACAGGTCTGCTGATGCAAGATAGCTGGCAGGCAGTTTCTGTCCTTGTAAGTCTTTGTCATTGTATCTGTGTCCACCTGCAGAGGTCTGACTTAATTTTGAGTAGACAACTAAAATGGAATTAATTTATTCAGTCTATGAACATGCTTAGCACCTGCAGATAGGTTAATACCTCTGAACTGAGACTGTTGGTGCATTAGATTGTGACTTCTATTACTATTGAAAAAACTCATTTGAGTGTCCTCTTCCTTACCTCCACACATACTGTGCAAGTCTCTGCATTCATAGCTTGTGTTTTTTAAGACATATAGAAAAAATATCTTGGTAAAGGAAGAAGACTTAAAATACAAGATCTTGCATTCATACTTTCATTTCCTTTTTGTTTTCATCTGGCTGAAAAAACCTGGATTTGTATGTTTTGCAACTGTACAATTTGTGCTTAATAAACAAAGGGTTTCTGTAATTGATAAATGGTGTATGGCATTTTATTTGAAGGAAATAAATTAGTTTTGCATTCTAGCAAAATGCTATTCAAAAGTTGTATTAAAAGAAAAACTTAGAGTGTTAAAATTGTCACCTAAATCCTCGGATCATCTACAGCATTGTATTGAGAAGGTGTTTATCTATTCAGATCATGAAGCGAGGACTGTCTTCATTATAATCTCCATAGTGTGGATGATATTATTTACATTAAGAAAATTGATAGTATTTTCGCATGGGCTCTTTGTTTTAGAGTTTTACAGATGTAACTTTCTTTATTGAATTCCTAAATTAAAGTCTCTTAGAAGTCTATGTAGCTAATGCTTAAAAAAAGAAAGTGGCTGGTGCGTAGAAAGTAGCTAATGCTACTGCTTTAACCTTTCAAAAGAAACTTAAACTATGTTGACAATTTTCCCTTAATAATAAAACTTGTAATGCCTAAGAATTGTATCTGAATGGTATCCAATTAGATTTTATAAGTTATTCCACCACCAGACTGGCATGATTTTTAGTGTTTGTTGTCCCCCTGCGCTATTTCAGCTTTAAGATTATCATAGTCCCATACATTGAAATAAATTGTTTGGTTGGTTTGTTGTTTGTTTTGTTTTTGTTTTTTTTTAACTGTTGTATATTCACTCAGATTTCCAGCTGTTAAAAGCAATATGGTTTGGGTTGGGTTTTTTTTTTTTGGTTTAGGATGATTACCATAGAGTAGTAAACATCGTGCCCAAGAAACCACCACTGCTGGAAAGACCTGGGGATGGGAATTACAGTCGGTATGATGATTACGGTCACGCTGAGTACAGAGACTATGAAGAGGGTCGCAGTTTTGCTCATGAGCGAAGAAGTGGCCCTCCACACCGAGGTGTACGTAAGGTGATTCTTCTCACGTTTTTATGACTTATCTTCTTATTACTGCTTGAATACTGAGCAATTAAAGTATTGTTTCAGACAAGACATTGCTCTTGCTGCTGTTCTCATAAACTGAAATAGAATGAATAGAAAAAGGTTTTCATACTTGCTGCTTTTTTATACTTATTATGCTTCTAAGACTTGTGATTTTATGGTAATACCTGTTTGCTGCTTCTTATGGTTCCTGGCTACTCTGTTGGCCCGTGTCCAGCTCTGTGGAAAGCTCAGAGTCTGAACTGGAATAACAAGTGGCCAGAAGCCTTCTGTATGAATAGAAGAATGATTGCAAAATCTTTCTCTTTAACAAGTCCTTGCACATACAATTTGTTGATTGTTGTCTGCCTATCCTTCTAATTCACGCAGTTGTTTCTTATTTAAATTCTGTCGTGATGTTGAATGTATTTTTTTTCCCGAGTAGCTACACTTAAGTAAGGTCATTACTGCTGCTTCCTCCAACCCGCCTGTTTGAAATACAGTAATTTCAAGCTAGTGATGATAATGTGCATTTCAATGAGGAAAATTTTCCTTTTTTTTTTAAGTCAGGGTCCTGTATATAGCTTGGAAATTTTTGTAGGCTTTGTGGTTTTTTGCAGCATTTCAAAGTTGCTCTCTTTAGTATTATTAGAGGAAGAAAATAAGAGGAATGTGGTAAAGGGAATAAACTGAGAGGAACTTTGCTGTGAATGTTTAAATAGTTTCTTTTAGCTCATTAAATGCTTTGGTTTTGCAGTGAATAAGTACCATTTGGCAACTAACTGTACATTGCATCTGATATTGAGATACACATCACACAATTGTTTTGCATATATGTTTTGCAGGATGAATCAGGATACAGATGGTCAAGGGACGATCATCCTATAAGTCGGCAGCCTGAGTACAGGTATTTTATAAGGATTTACAGTAGTGCCATGCATAAGTTGGGACTCTTTAGGGCATTTCTCTTTCTTACCAAAACAATCTGTAGAGCAGAGCAATGAAATGACAGGAATGTGGGAAAGGGCATCTGTTGAAGTAAAAGACGATAGTCCAAAAGTGGTTTCTGGTTGTATTGTTTGAAAGACAAATTAAATAAATGGTATGCCATGAAAATCTCTATTTTAGTATTTGTTTAGTAAGGATAGGAGGAATAATGATAGCATCTTTAGGATGCTGGCCTGGGACTGTAAGTAATTTAGTGCATCTCCCTGATCAGTCACCATTTTTACATGACTTCAGAGGATTCATTGGCCTAATTCTGCAGTGACGTAAGCAAATACCTTGGGGCCACAATACAGTGGAAAGATACCTGTGCCATTTTAAAGGCTGCTGGAGTGGGTAATGGGATTGTGAAGTTTAGTGTAGCCTTGTTCTGACCCCTCCCTATTTCCTCAGCTGGACTGATTAATTGGTATTTCTATCATAAATTATATTCATTTCTGCAAGCGCTTCTTAGTCTGTACCTCAAGTTCCCATCTATGAATTGTAAGGAATAGTATTAAGCAGGAGTGCTTAATCTAGATACCTAGAGTGATGTTTGGGTGGTATTATTTGTTGTGATAAATAAAGTGCATAGGATAGTGTTACACTCAACATTTTTTGGACAAGGATGAAACTCACCTTAAATATTCAGATAAGAATTAATTGTTAGTATAACTGAAATATTTACCATCTAATCTAAGAATGTAATCTCATGGCTGTACTTTAAAATGCCACATTCTGTGTTTCCACTTCTCAGGGTGCCTTCTTTTCTACCAGGCTTGTGTTTCTATATACTGCATCATGGTGTTAGTCACAAATATCTCATTCTACATAGAATAACTCCTTGTTACTGCAATCTGTATAAAACTATGGCTGTTTAATACAAAGATCAACAAAGATAAACCGAGTTAGCTACAGACACCTTGTCAGTTAGACAAATTGCTGTTAAAATGGCACCAACTTAAAAGAAGAAATTTCAGGCAGGTCAAGAAAAGCTCAGAGAAAGCCTGACAAGCAGAGCCTAGATCCTGAGGCCTTGCAAACTCAATATGAAGCTGTTGGTAGCAATGGCAATAAACTGCTATAGGGCTGCACAGTTGCAGGGGGTATCTGTTCCTTTGAATGTGATGATTTAGATGCAGCATAACCTGGTTACTACATGACTTCACCATAAAAAAAAATATCTTTCATATACCATAATGGTCTGTGTGTGCTAGGCTTCTCTCGAAATTACATTCTTGGGGCTAGAAGCAATAGTAAAAGGTTTTGAAAAATAGGAAGTGCTTTATAGAAACTTCTGCAACATTCTTGCATCTTTTTCTCTCTCTTTAGAAGAATTAGAGTTGATTAAAGCTGAAAAAAAAAAACCGAACCCAAAAGAATGAAAAGACTGGGCTAGTGTCAGGCAGTTTATTTTACACAGAGCAAGAGTGGCACCCAGTGGTCAAAAAGATTGTCTTAAATGCATCCCGGTTTCTTCCATTTAAACTGGGGATAAATGTGAGATAAACTGTGAGGATAAAATGTCAGCTTGTTTTGTTGAAGGCTTTCAAAGTCTGTTGCGTGGTAGGTGATAGTTCCATCTGAGTCTTTTTTGTGTATTTCAGAATATGTAACTGTTACACAACTACAATAATGCTATGGAAGAAATTCACAGAGATACTTGGTTCAGTTGAGGGCATGGGAATTTGTGATTGAATGAACCCCTACTGATTTATTATAGAAATAAGTGTTAGCATGTCAGAAGTTTATTGTTCGGAAGAACACAGGAATAGTAAATAACCTGTAAAATCATAGAATACAATCATAGAATTGTCTAGGTTAGAAGGGACCTTTAAGATCATCTAGTCCGACTATCAACCTAACTCTGACAAAAACAAAAAACCACATCATTAAACCATGTCTCTAAGCACTATGTACACCTGTCTTTTGAATACCTCTAGGGATGGTGCCTCAACCACTCCCCTGGGCAGCCCATTCCAATGCTTAATAACCCTTCCAGTGTAAAAATTTTTCCTGATATCCAATCTGAACCTCCCCTGGCACAACTTGAGGCCATTTCCTCTTGTCCTGTCGCCTGTGACTTGGGAGAAGAGACCAGTCCCCGCTTCTCGACACCCTTCTTTCAGGTAGTTGTACAGAGTGATAAGGTCTCCCCTCAGCCTTCTTTTCTCTAGACTGAACAACCCCAGCTCCCTCAGCCTCTCCTCATATGACTTACTCTCCAGACCCCTCACCAGCTTCATTGTCCTTCTCTGGACTCGCTCCAGCACCTCAACGTCTTTCTTGTGGTAGGAGGCCCAAAATTGGACACAGTACTTGAGGGGTACTTACCAGGGCTGAGTACAGGGAGGCAATCACCTCCCAAGTCCTGCCACACTGTTCCTGATCCAGGCCAGGATTCTGTTGGCTGCCTTGGCCACCTGGGCACACTGCTGGCTCGTGTTCAGCCTGCTGTCGACCAACACCCCCAGGTCCTTTTCTGCCAGGCAGCTCTCCAGCCACTCTGCCCCAAGCCTGTAGTGCTGCCTGGGGCTGTTGTGACCAAAGTGCAGGAGCCGGCACTTGGCCTTATTGAACCTCATACCACTGGCCTGGGTCCATCGATCCAACCTGTCCAGATCCCTCTGCAAAGCCTCTCTACTCTCCAGCAGGTCGACACTCCCACTCAACTTGGTGTCATCTGCAAACTTACTGAGGGTGCATTTGATCCCCACGTCCAGGTCATTGATGAAGATGTTAAAGAGAACCAGCCCCAGTACCGAGCCCTGGGGGAGACCACTCGTGACCGGCCACCAACTGGATTTAACTCCATTCACCACCACTCACTGGTCCCAGCCCTCCAGCCAGTTTTTAACCCAGTGGAGAATACTCCCATCCAAGCTGTGGGGGACTGTATCAAAGGCCTTACTAAAGTCCAGATAAACAACATCCGCAGCCTTTCCCTTATCCACCAAGTGGGTCACTTTATCATAGAAGGACATCAGGTTTGTCAAGCAGGACCTGCCCCTCATGAACCCATGGTGGCTGGGCATGATCACCTGGTTGTACTTCATGTGCCGCATAAAGGCACTCAGACCTTCTCAGGCACTGAGGTCTGACTGACAGTCCTGTAGTTCCCCGGGTCATCCTTCTGACCCTTCTTGTGAATGGGCAAATCCTGTGATCAGACTACTAAAAGCTTGTAGCATTGCATGGTTGGTAATAAACCTAATTATTTTTTGCATATTACTCACTATTGAGACCTGTGTAGTGGATCTCAGCAGAGGAAATCAAAGTACAGCACTTGGTATATGTTGTCTCCTATAGTGAGAATGCTAATTACATTCCATTTCAAAGACATTGACACTAAAAAGCATGAGATTAAAAATTATTATATGCAAAAATGCTTTCTCTTTGATGTGGTGAACATTATTTTGGGTAAGTTCTTCTGGAGTACATGTACATTTTTTCATGTTTTTCTTTAAGGTTGTAGAAGGAGATTTAAGACTACTTCAACCAGAAGTACTTTTTTAAAAATTGCATGGAACGTGGCTAAAACGTAATACAAAGCTAGATTTGTGAAGCTAAAGACACTCAAGAGACTTGTAAAGCTAATGGGCTTTTGTATTCAGTATAGTGACTATAAATTCTAAATAGAATAGCTCTTTTATTGACATAAACAATCCATTTTCTTGAGTATTTTTACTCATTCAGCAGCTAAAAATGTGTTATAAGAAGTTGTTGTCAATATTATGTTGAACATTTCCTCTTAAGCATTAATCACTCACATTTTCCTGCTTTGATTTCTGGCAACTTAACTGTCAAAAAGGAGTTTCTGCTCTCTTATGCTTTCCATTTTTCTTACACTTTTTTCCCATTTTTCTTCTTTTCCTTTTTTCATTTTTTTCATTCAATTTTTCTTCTATCTTTTTTTTTTTTTTTGAGTGCTGAAAAACACTATTTAAGATTCTCCTGAAGTAAAAGCAGCTGCTTATCTGGAATATGAAAAATCCTTACGTGATAGAGAATTTTGGGGGTGAAAGTTTCCTAAGTTGAAGAAAACCATCTGTTAGGTTTTTGGAGTAGTTTTGTTTGTTTGTTGTTTTTTTTTTTTTTGTGGTTTCCTTTGTGGATTTTTTTTTTTAAGCTTCTTGCCTTTTCCTTAAAAATAGGAAGTACATGCTTCCTTAGTAGTTGCATAGCTGTGACTTGAGCTGTGGTGTGTTCTGTCCACTGACCAGCAACAGTTCTCCATGGGTGATAAGAGGATTGTTGAGGTTCTACCACTTCGCTTAATTTTTTTTTTTTTCTTGCCTTCTTACGGAGTTATGCTCCAATTTCCAAGCAGCTGCCATTTGCCGATAGTCTGCCATTGAGTGGAGCATTACTGATCCTTCTACTCTTCTCTGGGCCACTCAAGAATTGAGAGTTGTTAGCCATGTTTTATGCTGTGCTCAGTGAAGAGTTCTCATCCTGTCCATGACTTTTTTATGGCAGTATCATTTTTTATGTGTAAAAAAGGAAGTAATTAGTTCCCAGCACTTTTTCTCTTGTTCTGACCTAAGCGATTCTTGCTGGATTTCTGAACTCCAAGATCTTGATGTGAGTTGTGTAGCCTTACAATCATAGTGTGGTTTGAAGTGCCTCTTGGTTCAAGCCTTGTTGGCATAAATAAAGAATTGTACATCAAAGCAGAATCTCTTAGTTTGGAGAACAGATAATTTTCTGCACGCATGATGACACAGTTTTAATGTCTTGGTCCCTGATGCTCTGAGAATTGTGAAACTTGGAAATTATGAGAAGAGTGGGGATCAAATAATACATGAGCACTTTATACGTTTACCTTTTACTGATGTTGATCTCTTCTGAGGCTGTGTTATTACTTGTCTTTAGTGATATATCAAACTCATTTATTCAAAGCACTTGAATTATAATATCTGTGTCATTTTTTTTTTTAAAGTTGCAGGGAATTGCTGTGTGTTGAAGAACTCCAATTTTGCAGTACTTCTGTACGGGCCTCATAGCAATGGATTTTGCATACAAGTTCCTTTATATGAAGTCAGATGAACTTTTCAGTGTGAAATGCTTAGAAGATTGTTAGCTGCTGTTCACTTCAGTCATGCCAAATTTTAATCCTTTTGAGTGCACAGAGTATTACTTCATTCTTTTTTTTTTCAGCCAAACTGAGTTCATAAGATGTGAAATATGTGAAACTTGGCAACTTAAGATGGGTAAGACTCATCTTCAAAGAGGAATTACAAAATGACGCACTTGTAAATCCCAGCTATACACGCATTAAATTTGATCCTTAAAGTTATCCGAAGTCCAGATTTTTGTAAAATAAGAATCGCCATATTTGTAGACAAAGTACTCTGCATCAGTAATAATGTTGGTTCATATAGCAAGGACTCCCGAGAAGGGGCTCTCATAGCACACTTTTAATATCTTCTCTCGAGCTGTTGATATGAGTAAGTTTTCCTTTGTTAATGAAGGAAACTTGCTGTCACTATGTGTATTCTTTTGTTTAATGGTAGCTGTGTTTTTTTCCCCATGGAAATTAGGAAGTAGTCTTAGTCCAGTCTTTAATACTAATGCATTTGTGTATATAAGCCAAATCTGCTTATCTGTGGTATGCACAAAAAATATTTTGTAATAAATAAAAATAATAAAATAATTTTGATGCTAGAAATACAACTATCTGGCCAAATGCTGAAACTTCATTTTAAATAATCAGAGATCTATGCATACTAAGATGTATCAGTCAGTTTTATATTTTGTTTTGGAAATTTTTTAAATCAATGACGCTTTCATCCTTTCCTCTGAAAGTTTTATGTAGCTTTCTGAATGTTAAACTTACAGCTATTCTCTTTAGGGTTGTAAGGCATAATGTACCCCAATTTTTGTAGATTTGTAAATTTTCATGGTGAGATTTCAAGTGTTTACTAAAGATTATAGAGAAAATTGGTAGTGAAGTAGGGGATAGAAGCCCAGCAGCTGCAGCTTTCTGATCTCTGCTTGAAGTACCATTCGTTTGGTGATTCAGCCCTTGCAGGTGCAGTATGTGATGACAGGTATATTCTAGAGGAGTGGTCTGAAGATTGCGCATTAAGAAAATTGTTCTTTGGCAAGAATGGTTATTTTAAACCAAAACCATTGATGAGAGAATCTCCAGATAGAAGTTAAGGGTCACTGACTCTTCTCTCAATAAAGCAGGATTTAATATTGAGGGTTCAGATGTGTCATAGGCCAAGGCAGTTATCTTTACATTAGTGCTGTGCAATCACCTTTGAATTACAGGGGGGAGCTTGTTTATTGTTTTTCTCCTCCCTGATGTATTCTTTTGTGAATGAAGCAGTGAACCTGGTTAAATTTTTTATACGCATTTAAAACAGTGTATTATATTGTGGGAGGTCTTTAGGCTTTGGATTTAAACTTTCTTGTAATGTAAACTGATCTTTTTCTTGCTTGTAGAACAGAAACTTAGCCAAAGGGATTTATGAGATGGTGCTAAAAATGTACATAAGTCTGCTGTTCTGTTGCAATATTTGACAGCTCCTAAGGGACACTGCACAAGAACCTCATTCTTTATTAAAAAACATGTGTGGAGGGAAATAAATATGGCAGTCACCCAAAGAAAATGGTCTTGCTTTTGACAGAGATTGATAAGCGGAGTTCTAATCATATTCATTAGTGCGTGCCTTTTTCTTTTAATAAATAAATAAAATCTCTGCCGGAACATTGACTCTCTCAGGTATTCACACAAACTGCTAGAGTAACTTGTTTATTCATAAACGAAATTACAGTTTCCTTATAATAGGCCATTGTGGTAGATTCATTATACCTGTCTACAACTCCAGGCAAGGACTTGTCTGTTGAAATCTTTAGTTCAGAACACCCATTGTATTGGGCTTCTAGCTAAATTGGTTTACCTTGGCTTATGATATTTTGGGGGGGTGGAAGGAGGAGTTAGAACTTTTTGGAACAAGATAATAGGTAATAGATAACTTAAAAGTAGATTTTGGTTTACACTAAATATATAACAACTTCATATTACACTTTATGTCTTATGCAGCAGTCTTATTGATTCAGTAGTTGCTGTGTTTTCTTTGAGGGCTATTTTCTTCTCCACCACCTCTTTAGCTCTTCTACTTCATTTCAGAGTGATGTCATGGAAGCTTTGTTTTTCTAATCAAAACAATTCAAAATTTCTCCTATGTGGGAATTGTCAAATTAGCAGAACTTCCCACTACCTGATTATTATTTTTTTCCCCTGCTGAGCTTGTAAATATACAGCCTAATGCAGTAGAATTTACTTTTTCTATGAAACTTAGAAGGGTTCTAAATCTTGGTTTTAACTCCTGCAGAGAGCCATTAGAGAAAAATGGGTAAGACTGTTTTCAAAAAGCATAATTACAAATAAGTAATGTCATCCTGATTCTCTGTGTGTGGTATTTCTTGTACTTCAGTCCTGTGAAATGTTTTAGTTAGATTTAAATATAGACTCTATATTGTGACCCTAAAGGATTGATAAATTGTTCTTTGAACTAAAGATAGGTTGTCATGATCTTCTCAAAGAATGTTTTGATATTCTTAAGAACCCAGCCTGAATTATTGTTGACTGAAGAACAGCTAGGTAGTAAATTGACCTGTAAGTATTTATTTGACAATTACATTAGACACACCAAGTTTGGTAGCAAAACCACCAGTTCTTATTGTGGTAGTTCTCTCAACTGCTATTGAGTTTATCCAACTTGCTTTTGATCCAAAGCCACGTTATGTTTTAAGGATCTATGGCTTTTTGTGTGTACAACTGTTTCCCCCCGTAGTTTTTTTGTAAGGCTGTAAATTGTCATATGAAATTGGTGTCATCATTATATTTTTTTTAACAGTGGTTATTGCATGAGAAGTGTTTACTACTGTTAGTAAGAACCGCTGTTAGTATGTTATGATATACACATAAGGAAAAATTCAGTAGTTTGTGCAAACTCAGTTAAATTTTGTAGTAACATTCATTTGTTGCTTAAATCTAAGTCACATCTTGGGAAAATTATTAATTTCTTCTTATCAGTGATGTTTACATAATGCTAATAAGCTGTAAGGATGTCCTCTGTTTACAATGTATGATAGGGCAACATGCTTAAAGATAAGATTATGTACCTGCACGCTGTAAGATCTTGGATAACACCTCACTTTAAGGGAGACTTCAAAAAGCAAGCTCGTCTGGTCCAGTTTTATAGCTAGGATTATAATCAAGTAGTAGATGGTATCAAACTGGCAAGTTAATACTCTATTGGGAAATAATGAGGCAAACTCCCGTGGATAACACTTGATTATTCTCCAAAGGTTTCCTAACAAATATGTTGAAAAACAGCTAGGTACTGAGAGACAGTAGGGAGGGAAAGAAAAGGGAGTCTTCCTTTGAGTCCAGACAACTACTGGTAAGATGGCATCTGACTAAATAATCTCAATGACCAACCAATGAGTTTGCTTAATGAATGTAGCCATAGCTTTCTCAGGATGGAGAGTATTGTCACAGTTTCCCTTAGGAAGAGAAATTCTTCATCTGTTCAGTTCCAAGGACTTGTTGTTATGTTTTGAATATACTAAACATTTCAGGGAATTGAATTCCCATTGAGAGAGGGTGGAAACAGTAGGATCAGCTTTGCGTAGATGTTATTTCTTTACATGAATACACGTTGCTCCCCGC
>JAOQGH010000001.1:31479904-31517068 GCA_025769975.1 Gallinago jamesoni
ATTAAAACAAGTTGCGCCCCTCCTCCTTCCCCCCCCCCCCCCCCCCCCCCCCCATTTGACAAAATGAGATGTGCTGTAGATGTTTCTTTACAGGCCCTGCTAAAATGCCTGTCTCTATCTTTCTTACAAGGCCCCTTTTACGTATTGAAAGGCCACAAGGAGCCTTCTCTTCTCCAGGCTGAACAACCCCAACTCTCTCAGCCTTTCCTTACAGGAGAGGTGCTCTGTCCTTCTGATCATCTTTGTGGCCCTTCTCTGGACCCGTTCCAAAAGGTCCATGTCTTTGCTGTGCTGAGGACCTCCAGAGCTGGAGGCAGTACTCCAGGTGGGGTGTCACCAGAGCAGAGTAGAGAGACAAATCACTTCAGGTTGGATGAGGTAGTAAACTCAGGATATGTTCTATAAATTATGTCTTACTTGATGCATTTTTTTGGAAGAATTTTGTACAAGGATTATCTAAGTAAGAGAAAGGATTATGTTAACAGAGGAGGTTGAAGTGACAAACAATGAATTATCTTCTTCACTAGTACTCTGTTCAGCTATTGTTAATTTTATCCCTTACTAAAACTTGTCTCTGTTAAACAGTATTCTGTTTAAAAGTTTATCTTTGAATTTACATTTATTACTCACAGCCACAATATTGTGTTTTCAGTGTTACTCAGATATGTGTGTCTATTATTTTTAGGAAAAAAAATGCATTACGTCTTTGACTCTTACTGATGCTAACTTTAACTGCTCTGAAATTCTACCAAGGGACCTATTTTTTAAAAGTAACGAATGTAGTAAGGAGACTGATCTTTCTACTGTAAAAGTCAATATCCACAGCAATTTAAACCTGTCTAAGCTGATGCCATTCCAGTCCTCACCTCTCCCTGGTACTGCTTCAGGCGTTTGTACTTTTCAAGGGGCTGGTCCTGAATGCTAATCCATCACAATCAATTAAATAATTATCTACCAGTTTGATTGCCCGAAAGAAAATATCGATGCCAGGTTAGGCATGGAGTGGAAAGAGGTATTCAAGAAAGGTTGAGAAGGTTAGGATTGTAGTAACACGAGTTTGATTTGGTATGATTTGTCTCTGAAGTGAACTCTTATTAAATGACTGAAATAACTGAAAGTGTACAGGAGTTGCAGAAGGATTTTTAGTAACAAATTTACCCAAGTAGCGTGGCTTGTCTCTGTGTTAAATATGTTCAAGTAAGTGTGAGTTGTAATATATAGGAAATGGCCTTTAAAAAAATGGAAGAGATAGTAATGTATATTATAGTCATTGTAAACTGTAATCAAAGTGAAAGGAAAAAGCAAGCTGAAAAAAAGAAGATAAATCTACATGGCTGAATAATGAGGAAATGGCTGTCTTAACTCAGGGCTTTCTTATTTTGAACAAACTTGATACTTGACAGGAAGGAATGAGATCAAATAAAGAAAAAAAACATTATGTACAACAATATTTTTTTCTTCATATACATATAATGTCTTTTATGTTGAAAAATCCAAAAGCAGGGTAGTTTGCTAACTTCTATGTATGTTTGCTATGCAGGAGTCCATACCAGTATTGCAAAACTGAGGCATAAGCGAATAAAACCTATTTGACCTAATTGCTTCAAATTTCACTTTAATTAAAGAATAAATACACAGCAATTTGTGGAGCATTTTTCTGATATAGAGAAAAATGGAGTGTTTTTCTGATTTATGGATCTCATTAAGGGATTTGGAAAGAGAAGAAAACTAAATATAATAAGGGTATTGTGCGTCAGTGTTACTGACATAAGGTATTACTGCTTACAAACCTGTTCCACAACTCGCTCTTTCCTTTTGCAGCTTTTTATTGAGAGTGTTAGAAAGTCAACCACAAGAGTTGATCAAATCAGTATATACTATTACAGTGCACTACTTGTTGCTTTCTGTTAAGTATCAATGAACTAACGGCATTCTGTGGCATACTGATGAAAAGCCTTAAGAACTCCTTTAGCAGATATTTCATGGTTTCTGGGTTCTTCGATTTAAGAATCTTAAAGATCGCCTTTGGCAAAAACAGTAATTGCTTGCTGAACACAAAAATCACTTATGGCCCTAAAAATATAGTGCAAAAGTCTTTCCTTCTCTTTCAGGTGCTTAGTGTGTATATTAGATAAATGCATGCCATGTTGAATTGCTTGGCAAACATGGGCTTGAAGTAAAAAGAAAGCAAACAAACAAAAAAAAAACCCTGAAGAAAACCCACAAACAAACAAAAGAAATTGTAACTTGGTCCATCTCTTTAAGCACAAATGCACTCTGAAACTTTAGACCTATCATTTATTTTCTATTGTAGAGAAATTACAGAATAATTACAGAAATTATTAAGCCCTCATTTTCAAAATAAAAAAGAGAAGCCAAGATCACATGCATTTGAATGCAATTATTTTGTCTAATTTGCTCTTGATTGGTCTAATTAACATATTTTGTCTTTATTCTGCATACAGTTGTATAAAGCTGTTTGGTCTTATTTCTTTGAAACTTAAATCTGTTTTTCTGGACTCCAACACTCTGTTTATTTCTCGTTCCTCTGTCCTTATCTGTATGCTTGACCACAGTTTCTCTCTGTCAGATAGTAGAGACTTTGGGTTTAAATATACTTTTATCATGTGAGCTTATCTTCCAGCAAGTTTAATAAATACATTATTGATGACAGTAGAAAAGAAGGTAAAGTGGAGTTTAATCTGATTTCCAGTTTCAGTTGAAGTGCACAGCTTTACTATTTAATTAAAGGACATAAGGGCATTTCTCTCTAATGTTGCTGTAATATTCAAGTTGTCTCACTTTTCGTTCCCTGATCTGTCGTTGCATCCTAGGGGGGGGTGGGGAAGATGAGTTTAGTAGCTTTTCATGAGGTGGACAAGTGACGTCAGGATGGACTTGTGTTTGCATGTGATTCCTTCAGTAGTGCCACATGCAACATAAAAATTGTGAAGCATTTATGTATTTTTAATTTTTTGTTGTACAGTTGGTATGTCTAGTTATCCTTCTCTACATGAGATTTACCACTGTTTCACAATGCCTATTTCCTTTTGCCTTCATGCAAAAAGCTGTTAATAAGATTACACCGACTAGACCTAATTATGTTCATTTCATCTAAAGCAAATGCAAGTACCACTTACAATTATTGCAGTTACTTGCTTAGTCATAAAATGTTGAAAACCAGTTTTCATAAGAAATCTGTCATAATTTCAAGTGTTCAATAGAATGCTGACAGAACCTGTTGCAATTACTTCTATCTTCAATGGTGTAATTCACTGTATTGTTTTAGCTTATGATAAATCAGTATAAAGATGCTTGGACAATTAGAAGAGATTATAGTAAGTCTCTAAAGCAGAACTCAAGTAGATTGTTGGTTTGTTGCACAAATATGTCCTGGGTGCTTTGGAAAGAGAGAGAGCGAGTTCTGGGAGAGAGGATGGTGGCTGGAATCTTCCATCGCCTACCTTTACTTTGAACATGTTAAAAGTAGAGGTGTTTTTGACTCTTTGTGTTTCCTTTTTGGATGTTTAATACAGTAAATCTTCTGAGAAACTTAAAGATCAGGGGTGTAATATGTTTTATTAATTGTTTCCACATCATCTGAATCGCATTGGTAGCTCTATTGGCCCCTGCAGTGTCCTGACAAAGAAGGCAAGAGGGTTTTCATATTTTTGATTAACTCTTCCTCCCCCTTCCCCTTGCCTGTGTATTATGAGATACGGAAAGTGCATTGAGTTAAAAAGTGTGGTTCAAATCTTGTCTATCTTGTCTTTTTACATTGCAGTTTGCTGTCTGATTTCCTCAATTTATTTTTTAAATTGTGTGGGTTACTTTTAGGCAAGGTTAGTAGTCAAGCCCAAGCCTATAAATAGGATATCCAGCCCGTTTGACAGTCACAATTATCTTTCTCAGATATAAAGGGTCACATAAACTTCTCTGCAGACTTTTTATCTAGGTAGAGACTGCACTCACCTCTGACTTGCTGAAAGAACCTACACTTCTTGCTCCCCAGCAATATGCTGTGGAGTTGGCCGTCTCTTCAGTGCAGTGTTGAAAGTGTGAGATGTGTCCTCTAGGGCTGGACTGCATTGTAGATTAATGTTTTAGTTGAGAAGATGAATGTCTGTATTTGGATGTAGAAGTCCAAGAGAATATCAAGCATGAAATGTACACAGTTACCCAGGAGCATGAATTCAATGACAGCCAACTAAGATTCTCCTTAAAACTTTTTCCTGTGTCTCATATGATGTGCTTTCACATACCCAAGTGTACCTCCATTCCAAGCATTTTGCTAGTGATTGATGTACTCTTAAATTACAAAACTGACACACCAGTTTGTGTTAGTCTTTGTTTCATGTAGCTTAAGCTGTACCACTCCCTTTTGTAAACTTGAAGGCTTCCTGTAGCCCTCCTTTTCCCACAGCGTTGCTGCTGAATGGTTTGCTGGGCTTCAAATGGCGGGGAGGGATGAGACCAGAAGAACTCTGTGTGGTGGTGGTAGCTTAGGAAAGGTGGTGTCTCTGATCCTTTGGCAACAGAAGATCTCTCCTGTGTTGTAGTCTCTTGGTCTCCTGCTTTGCAGAAAGCTGTGCCTTTGCCTATTCAGTATTTCTGCTTTTTCCTCCAGGAAACTAGAACTGATGGTTAACTGAAATAACTCTCAGGCTTGTGCTACTCCCTCATCTGCCCTTGGCAGATCAGGGTATGGCTGTGTACTTATAAGTTTCAGGAGCTCATCCAAGATTATCAGCTTCAGTGAGAATTTAGTGGTGAAGCTTTGTGGAGGTTAAAAATGCAAATACTTCCTGTATTTGCTCGATCCTGCTGAGAGAACTAACTTGTGCTTTCACAACTAAGCCTGAGATGTGACTACAAAGTATAAAGATAAGAGGGATCCTATATAAAAGGGATTAATCCTGTGTTTGTTATTCAGGGCAGTAGTTTTATTTTGAAGTTACGGCCGAGCACAAAATTTTGCATCTCTATTAAATATTGTCCCTGCTCAATAAACCTTTTCAGTATGTGTTGGAATCTGAAGCATGTGCTTAACTGCTGTGCTGAATTGGGGCCTTCATTACCAAATTGCAGGTGTATGTTAGTTTAAGTATTTAAGGAGGAAAAAAAAGGTGAAACAATGCTTATTTTGTTCTGTTCAGTGTAGTTTGTTACATTAATGGAAAATGTCAGAAATGCTGTGCTGTTGCTACGCTGTCCAAAACAGATTGAATATAGTTGAGTGTTTAGTACGGGCTAGGGTCAGTTAAGAATTAGGAGTGATGAAATGATAATTTAAAAAATGAAAGCGACATTCTACTTTTTTTGGGTGCATAATATTATTGTAGAATGAGGGTTTAAAATGTTTTCCTGTTTAAAAGTGTGTTTCAGTGATATTTTGTAAATTCTTCTGTGCATATTAGAGCACTTATTATACCTGTGCAGTAGCTGGGGCTCTGTAAACATTTCCATAACAAACTTCTCTATATACTAGGTTTTAATAACTTGCTCATAAAAACGTGCTTTGGGCATACAAGTGGGGTACTGGTCTGCCAGAAAGCTTGGGCTTTAAATATAAATAAGATTATTTAAAGAGAGAGACTAGAAGGAAACTGAAGATAAAGTGTGCTGTACCTGTCTCATTCCTGATAAATATTTGATCCATATGTTCTTTAATAAATTTAAACACTCCCCCCCATTAAACTAGTTCAGTGTTGAGCTAATCTTTCTAGTGTTCTTAAGGTCTGAATTTTTGCTTTGAGTCTACTGCTACACATAATGTAGATAAAGCACTAGTTCCCCATTTTCAGCTACATCTCCTTGGTTTGAGAACTCACCTGGCTTCTAAGATTTAATTTTGCTAAATCCAAGTGGACAAAGAGGTTTGAGCATTTCTTCGTTAAACGTGTTTTCTCAATTTCTGATAATTTCAGTTATCTCCTTCTGGAAAGTCTCCTGTTAATCTATACATGTCCTAAAGAGTAGTGTGAACATATTGCTCTTAGGCCTTTGAAGAAAGCAGGAGGATTATCCTTCTGTGTATTCTGGGCTGATTCATTCTTTGATGTGAGTATCTATACAATGGCTACTGTATGGAGGCTACTGAATGGAATATTACTTAACAATTCCTTAATTGTTTACTGGCTCCCCTCTGAGAAGAAACTGTTGCAATAAACAGAAGATGAAGAGAAGTTGTTAAGAGAGAAATTAACATTGATTTTTAGCAGACCTGATAGAAATCTGTGTAACATTGTCTTGTATCAGTTTTGGTGTGCAAATGTGTAAAATATGCTTTTCTGTGAGATAAGATACCTAGAAGAGGCCTGTGGTCTGTTAACAGTGAAATTATTTAACTGTAAACCTGGCCTTGGTTCAGTGGCATTTTGCTGAAAACCAGGGTGGCTGACAGTTACTGATTCATACTTTAGTTTTGTATCAAAATGTTCAACATAAAGATTTGGTTTATTTTCCTGATATTTTATTCCATCTGGAACTGGAGAAATAAGATGAAGTCTGTATTTCTGGTGGGAATGCTCACGCCCCAGTGATTTTCTCTGTTGCAGGGAAACCTCAATGTTGCTTGTAGGACATTTGTGCTCCGAAGCAAATCTGTGACTCATTCTGCTTTCCATGCAAAAAGTAAATCAGCACTGTATAAAACACATCAGTGTAATAGGGTTTGTGTTACTGTGGTGATACCTGTGTCGTTTTGGTAGTGAAAAACACCTTTTTGCACACTGAAATCCTTTGTCACCCGTCACAAATGTGGGCCTGTAAAATGCTATAGGAATTGTACACTAGAGGGCTTTTTCCTTTTATCCACCAACATAAAATTAGCTGCAGCTACATTGTGCTAAATGAGACCACCAGATCTTTGCTCGTCTTTGTGAGATGTTGCCTTATATGAAATATTGGAAATAGGAGAAAAAACCAGTGAAGCAGGGTATGTTTTGGCTTCCTATAAATGAAGTGAAGTCTTTATTTTACTTACCAATGCTGTGGAGGAGCTGAGAAGTACTTGCTTCTTCTAGCAGTGTGTCTTCTGACCAGATGTCACAAGTCTAGATTCAGTAGGTGTTCACTTGCATGTTTGTTAGCTGAGATTCATTAGGAAAAGTTCAGTTTGACACTGTTTTTTTGACCTTTACGTATACATACATATTAATATAATTTGCAGATAACTGGGACGTTTGGGGTATGGTCTGGAGTAACAATAGATAAATTTAGTAGAAAGTTTTGGTGTTTATTAGAGTATGGTTTCAAATCAGTTGTGTTCCATGTAATACTGAGTGCGTCTATGACATTTTACAGTAAAGTTCAAAATCAATGTTCTCTTGTGAAAGACATAGGCTTTTTAGTGGGCATAAATCTTCATATTTTCATTCAGTATTTGACCTCAGGTGGATGCATTGGCATGACAATAGATATTCTGCAGTTTTCTTCTTTTGTCCTTGCTGGCTATAAACTGAAATCCCTCAGTGACGTTTCCCATAGCAAGATGCATGAAATCAATTAAGGGACATAGTCCCCTGAATATAAGGGTAAGAAAAACAGAGTTGACAAACAGCCAAATTGTGTAAGCAATATTCATCTTGTGCATTTTTAGCTATTGTAAATTAAGGCTTAATTTCCAGGTGAAGTGGAGCGAGTCTGAAGAAATAAAATGTGAGAGTCCCAATTTCTTGAATGTCTCTTATATTTTAGCTGTATTATTGAGAAGTAGAAATGAATTAGCTTCTAGCGATGTAGTTGAATTAAATCTGAAAAAAAATACATACTTATATATTTTTTCTGTTTTCCTACGTGTTTTGCATTCATTGCCTAGTACTCTAACAATGCTGAAGATTTCAGACGTGCTCTGCAGATGACAGCTAACCTGTTTGTATTTACCAGACATAAAATGTTGCCATTGTATTATCTAGTGCTTTTCCACAAACATTGGAAGGACAACCAAGTAACTTTTATTTTTCTATTGTCTTCAAAGGGAGGTCAGAGATGGCTTCAGAAGAAAAAGCTTCTATCCTTCTCATTATATGAGGGAGCGATCCCCTCATAAGAGGGACTCTCCTTTCTTCAGGGAATCGCCAGGGAGCCGAAGGGATTCTCCACACAGCAGATCTGGCTCTAGTGTCAGCAGCAGGAGCTACTCTCCTGAAAGAAGCAAAGCCTATCCTTTCCACCAGTCCCAGCATAGCAGAAGTATGTCATCTTTACATAAAAGAAATATTTCTTCTCAGCAAGGTAATGCTGGATAAATGATGAGAACTGGTTGGTGAGGTGAAACTGCAGCTCATTGTATAAATCTTTTTTCTTTACATGCTGTCTTTTGCAATGAGGAAACTAGACATTTTGTACTAATTATGTTTTGTCTGCTCTTTGGTTGTTTCGTTGTACTCTCTGTGTTCCCTTATGTATTTCATGTGGGAGATTGTAGGTGTTATTTCAGTAGCAGCTCCAGCCTGACTGTAAGAGTTTGAGCTGCACAGCTTTTTCTAGTATCGTATGTTATTTTCCATTTAGCATCAACTGCTTCTGTTACTTCTTTGTGTGCATCATTGGATTCTCTTACAAGAAACTTTTCTGTCTTCTATAGCAGGTGAAGACTTTTCTTCCTGCAACCAAGAGAAAAGAGGGATTAAAAAAACTGGAGAAATTACATACTGCTACTTTTTACATTTCTGAAAAGGTTGTTTGAACTGTATTATTAGGATTCTGAAGCTGGTTGTTTTTTAGCAATTTCATCTCATTGTCAGATTCTCTCAAATCTTATTTTCCACAAAGAAATGTGAAACATATCTCAGTTAAGTCTATACTGCGTATGTTCTGCCTTTTAAAAGCTCCCAGAAATCTAATTAATCATCTGTTTTGAAAATATTTAAGGATTTCCTATTTAAATAATTTGGGGAAAAAAAGGCAAAATTGTTTTTTTTAGTATGTTACAATTTTAGCCACTGTTGTTTGTACAGCTTATGTAAATTAATCTGATTTTTTTTCCCTTTTTGCAAATGCTTTCTAGTGAACTATACAAACCTACTGTTCATTTTGGCAGCTTTCAAAAAATAAATTAGATATTTTTTTTTTATTTGCCAATAGGTATATTGTGTGTTTCCAGAGTGGCAAGTTGGACTATTAGGTAGCACTTCTTGCCAAAAAAGATCTTATGGAGCTTAGTTAACATAATTTAAATACTGAGGAATCATTCCACTCCTTGTAGAATACAAATTATTTTTCTAGCTCATAGTTGGTGTTCTTTTAATATTTTGTAGCAATACTTTGGGACTGTGAATTCCTGTAAGAGTAAGAGAGGAAGATTAAAAAGATGATATTCAACTAAATTTGTAGAAATGTTGTAGATGTGCAGATTATAATTACCAGGAACAGGAAAAAAATTGTTGTGAGAAACGATATAAAATTTGGGAATATTTCAGGGTTTTCCTAAAATTTTGAGCCAACTTCTATCACATTTGTAGTGTACTGGCATAATTATTGAAACAGTAGTGGTCATAGCAAAATAGAAGCAGAACTGGAAAAGATGCTGATCAAGAGAGGAGGTTACATTTACATCTGTGACTTTGGGGATTTTTTTCCAATTGCCTGATTAAACACTTCTCCCAATCATTTCAAAATCAGTTTTAAGAGACCAGATGGCTTATACACTGCACTATTTCTTTATAACTGCCTGTTCCCTGGAAAATAGTACTACTAAACTGTTCGTCTAGATGACTGAATTAGAGTGGCCTATTCACAAGGTATAAATGGTTTAAATAATACTTTAAAAATCATGTTTGAATATGATTTGTCTTACCTAAGTCATGTATTACATATTTAAAAGGAACATAAAGTGAGAAATAGCTCATATGTCAGCAGTACATTTTAGTCTGTACTTAAATTTACAACATGCGAAGTATATACTATTTCATAAGGAATTTGTAATATGATTTCTTTTTAAGTATCATAATACTGTTTAAAATCATGCTGTGTGAATCAGTTTGTCCTGATGACTTCCACTGAAGGAGGAATAGCCCATGCTTCTCCATCCCTTTATAAATTGGGATAAGCACAGGGTTTGAACAAAGGAAATTGGGAGAGACATAAAGAAGGTTGGTGAAGGGAGGAAAAGGGCTCATGGGAAGGGACAGGTGTTCAGCCATTGTGAGAGAGCGTGGAGAGAAGCAAAGTGGTGTTCCTTCACCAGGCTGGTCAGTAAGGGGTCTGTAGGGTGGGACCACTGAAAAGGATGCAAGAAGGCAAGTGGTGATGCTTAGAAATTATTTAAGTAGATTGTGGGTTCACAGTAGCCACATGCATTCAGAAGAAATGGCTTCCTAAGAATACCTCCAAATTAAATGGTAGCTTCTCTCTCTCTGCTTAACTTTGAATAATTTACTGCCACTTGTATCAGTTTATTTCATCTATTCAAGCAGCTACATGTAATCCACTCAATTGAGATAATCCTGAAACAATCCAGTGTGATGGACGCGCATGTAGGAGGCAGAGTTTAGAGTAGTCTGTAAATTTTAAACAAAGTAGCTCATCCATGGGGCTGAAAAGCAGGTATCAGAGGAGCAAAACGTCTGTGTTACTTGGTGGTGTTAAGAGAGAGATTCTGTGCTTTGGGGAATTTGTCAGATTAAAGACATTATTGTTTCTATCTTCGTGTTTTTGGTTTTGTCGTGTACTTTGTATTTATGAGAACTTTATTTTTTCCCCAGCTTTCCATTTTTGCTATTTCTTTTAATAGTTAGAGAGCTTTTTTAAGTTAAAGGTAATTTTAAGGGTAATTCATAATTCATCTTTTGTTTTATGGCTACTATAAATTCTTAAAAACATAGCAAGCAGCCTTATTTAGGTATCCTCTTCAAATCAAGAGTTAGTGTTATTTGGAATGTTTGCATTTGCAAGAGTAACTTCCCTGAGTATTTTCAGTAGCATTTTAGAAAGACCCATCGGTAACTGTGAAGACTTTTGCATGGATTAGTGGTCCTTCAGCATCCTAGCAGGAGCTCACTTGCCTCTAACAGTGGACAGAGATGCGCAGGTGTTTGATCTTTGTTTTGTATTAAATCTGCAGTTTACAGATGGTATGAAAATGTGGGGAAAAGAGTAGAAGGCAAACTTTTCAAATACCTCTTAAATATTTCCTATTGTTAAAAGTATGCATTTTGCATAGACTTTTCTGTAAATTTTTTTGTGTAGGTGGTGATATTTTGAAATACACAACATGATGCAGCACTGGGTAAAAAAGGAAAATAGCTCAGCTATTAGGAGTGAGGTGCCATGTTTGCTCATTATTGCTTTGCCTCATTAAATTAAAGCTATATTTGTTTATGGTTCTACTAAAATAATTTACATCCCAATTTTCATAAGTATTTGACTTTTCAATTCATCCATTTCTTAATTGTATCGATACAAATCTCATAGAAACGGAGGTCTTTATTATTTTCCATTTGTGAACAGTCAAGGATTTCCCAGTGAGTGGGAATAGTCTAGTTAATTGAGACCTACTGACAACACATATTTGCTTTTCATATTTACCTTTTGCAGATCCCTTAGATGTAATCCATAGACGACCGCAGGTTGAAAACTAGTAGTTCACACAGCAACCCGTTGTGCGGCTGCGGGCGGCCCGTGACCGCTCTGTGGCAAGGCTGTGCACGGGCTGCCATTAGCACCTGTGATTAGCACAGGGAATTTGAATTGTCATTTTGCCGATTTTGAGTCTTGCAAGAAAAACACTGGTAGGTAATACAAGGAGCATCTAGCCTGTGGTTGATCCAAAACAGGGCTGTTTCCCATGGCAGGGCTTTTCAGCATGCTGTGGGCCTGCTGAACCAGTTCCTTCACTGCCTGGTTTCCTGGAGTGATTGACTGGTGTCTAATGTTTCACCTGTTTATATTATTACAGGAATATTGAAAAGTAAAACCACATTATCTTGCCAAATCATATTGATACGCCCTTTCAGTTAGTGCTGAAAACAAGAACAATGGGTTTTCCTAAATATGTGGAATTATATAGCTGTATCTCCTTTGTTTTTGTAAAGAGAAGAATGTGTTATCAATATTTATCACATGGTGGAGCACATAGATTTCATGTCTGACTTGCATGAATTTCACTGCAATTTTTCTAAGCCTTTAAGTATGCAGCATGTATTTTTATTATAGTTTTACAGTCCTCATTTTTTTCTTAATCATAGGTAAAGAGAGGACATCAGTTCAGTCACTGAAAACATCAAGAGATGCATCACCTTCAGGCTCCACAGCAGTACCCTCATCAAAGGTGAATTTTTTAGTACTTCTCACCATGGTTTCAGATTGCTCATTGTTGTTGGATTTTTTTCCTCGTTTGGAAGGAGATACCTATGCAGCTGTTAAGGAAAGGAGCATCTTGAATTGCTCTCCATCCAGCTAGAGGATGGGTTTCCCTTATCTGGCAGGAAGGCTCTGATAATGCTGTGTATCTAATGATGACACCGACAAAACTTTTTTATTCTGTATTCACTGTCTCATTTTAGGAAAAGAGAGTTTTGTATGTATTTAAAATTGTCATTTTCCAAACTATGGAGTGTGCTAGAAAAGGAATTGCAAGGAAGAAAACGGGGAAGCATTTTTTAGGAGCAACAGATCAATTGGACATGCCTGTACTTGCACTGAACTCCATCCTTTAGTGAGTCCTAAACTGTGACTGGGTTTGGAAACAGTGTGGTGAGGCGTCTGACTGGCTGGGAAGAGTAGCAGATAGCAGGGCTGCTCGGATATGGTGGCAAGAGTGATAACGTTTACTTGGGGAGGGAACCGTGTTGCAAGATCATTTGGTAAATGCCATTTTATGTTCTAAATGATGCTGTTTAAATTCCCATCAAAAAAATCTTGTGGGCTGAGGACCAACTACGTAATCTTGCTAATTAGTTAAATGGACAGGCTAATAAACACTAACAAACCAGCCACATCCAATATTGTTCTGGCTGTCCTGTGGCAGTTAAAACATTTTCACACCACAGACTGTTTGCCTGTTAATTGTATTTGTGGTTAAAACGAGCACTTCCATAGGAATATTTTCTCTAAGTTGTTGAGAAATACTTTAATGAGAAATAAAGAAACAATGCATTATATTGTTCTAAGCGAATAAGGTCCTATTAAAAAGTAGTATTTCCCTAAGTAGCATGGCGTAGTAGCATGGTTCTTGAGGTCTTTTTAATAAAAGCAGTGGAATGTTTAAACAGAAAAAAAATGCAAGAAAGAAAGGTACTTTTTGTTGTGAGAAGGTGAGACTGAAGGAAATAATTAGATGGGGAAAAAAATCAGGCTTCGGGTGTGCTATGTCATTCTAAGTACTTATCCCTTATGCAGCTCTTCTGGAACTGCTGTGCTAGGCATTAGCCAATTGCCAATGTCCTTAAGGGTGGGAGGCAAGCAATATATTTTCAGCTATGTAAATGAGGAAAGTAAGATAAAAGCTGTTATGCAGAAGTTACGCTGATTTGGATTATAAAATAAGCTTTATAGTTAGTTCACCTATTTTGCTTACAGGCTCAGCATACTACAGTTTAATACTAAATCCTTGCTTAATACAAGTCTTTGAGAACAAGGAGGCATTGCAAAATCTCTTGCTCTTGTATTAATATGCAGTGTGAGCTTGAAATATAAAGTATTCTTTAAATGTTTTGCTTTCTTCTTCAGTCAGGTTTGATCTATGCTGTATTGGTTTTATTGCCAGCAGTTTGCATATATCTGCTGGCAGTGGGTTATCCACTTGATGTAGGCTATGCAAAATGAAACTTTCTGTTTGATGGAAATAGTTTCCCCAGACAATACATATATTTATTGGGTATACATCAGCTGCAGAAATGGAAGTACTTAAGTGACCTTTTATTGCTTTTTCTCTTGAAGTCTCATGTTTGTCTCTACTGTCTTGTGTCAGTGGAGCTTCTCAGAGTGATGGCTGGATTACACTGACCAGTTAAATTACACAAGTGCTTCGTTGACATAGAAATATTGACAGAAAAAGTCTTAGCAAAACATGATGAACATCTCTATGGTGAGGGTCTTACAATCTACGTAGACCTGAGAAAGGAGTGACTTTATTTTATAGATTAAAGGAGATAATTTTTAATGCTCTAAGTTATAATTTAGCTTTGAAATACTTACAAAGGTATATGCTTCTGCAGCAATATCTCTTTTCACTGTAGTCTATATGCAAATCTGGAAAGGTATTCTTATCTGTCTTATTTATTTTTTTACATATTCATGCATGTGAATTAATACATGTTGGTGTTATCTGATCTTAACCACCTGTTTAATTGACTGTGGCATGAAGTCTTTTGTGTTTTTCATTAATAGCTGTCTGAACTGCAGGCCTTGGAGGCTGTATCCAAGGTAATTAGAGCAAAAGGCAGATGTGTGAGACAGGCAAAGCTTCCCAGCAAAGAAAACAGAAAACTAACAGATTTTTGCTGTTCTTAATGTCATGCATGTGGTAAAAAAAGACACCTCTGTTTTGAGGCAGGGAGGAAAGCCTGGTTCTTTTTTATGAGATACACTACGTTGTTAATTTCTTGCAATTTGGCAGTTGAAGAAGCTGCAGACATTTTCATCTGAGGAATATGTTTCTGTTCTTTCTCTTCAGTTATAGTGTACCTGTGGAAGTACCGTTACTTTACATAAAATGCACTCAGGATTTTTTTAATACATATTTATTGACATGCTACCTATAGAATTAAATTTAGTAAGATTCTTTTTGTTGTAACCCAGTAGATACTGGAGTGGTTAGTTTCTTTTTATGACTTCTGGAAAATATTATAAGTCATGTGAGATCTTATCTTCATTTCATACAAAGTCAACTGTCGTTGGCAAAGAAACTGGTAATTTCTTTTTGCTACTATTGATCAGAGCTACGTTTGAGGAATGGGAGAGATTCATAATGGAACCACAATAGAAGATTTTTTTTGGCAGCTAGGGCAAAGTCAGGTTAAAGGTAAAAGTCAGGCATACAATGGGGAATAACAACATGGCAGGGGGGAATCTTGGCAGACAATAGTTTGTAGTGAGACTAGTCTAAGAATAATCATGTATTTTGGAAAGGTGAGCTGGTCTAATTGTTCTATGAATTACACTAGAGCTTTCTTTTAACAGTCCTCTTCATACTGCTGCATATTGAACTTTGACACCTCCTGACATTGCTGATTATAATTCTGTAACTTACAATTATAGAAAAGAGGGAATCCTATTTGAACATTGTGTTGCACTTCTGGATTGAGATGAAGGTGGTATCTTTATGACACAGAATCCTGGAAAGGTTCTGTGAATGGTATATTTATGCCATACTACACCACAAAGAGATGTTTGGATAATATTTTACTTGAGGTAAGCACAAAAGGTTTGAAGATGAAGCAGTTTTATTACAGGTCACAGTATTTGCTTCCTCTGGCCATTTATGTAATTTGGAATCAACTAATGGTAAGGTGGGGAGTGTTGGGTTTTTTTAATTTGTTTTTTATTTGCTTTTTTTTTTTGTCCATCTATATGCTAAGATGGAATAAGTATTGGGTAGAAATTATGACAACCTTTTCCAGGATGTAGGACTTTTGTATATTTTTTAGGTATCCATCTTAGTGTTGTAGTATTTAATAGTAGAATTGTATAGATTCTTGGATGGATGCTTCCATACATAAAGTTGATTCAAATGAAATACCCACATTGTGGTAACAAGATTTATAAAGCTAGCTATTCCTAAACTGGTACGTGGGTGTTTGTCATTGCTGGTTTGTTGCTGTGCTAGTAAAAGCCAAATCATATTCCTAGAGAGAAATCAATTTAAAAATATTAGTTATATGAGTATTTCTATCTGAAAAGGAAGCCCATAAAGCCATGACTGACTCTGTTATAAATGGTCAACGTTCCCTCCAAATAAAAAATAACTAATTTTAATGGAAGCAGCTCTGATCATGTACAGTATGTATGAAATCTTTTTGTCCCTAATTAACTTAGGTTTTATACCCTACACAGTATTTAATAGTTTACTTTAAATTTGTTACAACCTTTTATGCCTGAAAATCACATTGAATTATTGGATCACTCCACACTTCTATCTAACTTCTTAGTGCCCATATGATCCAAGTCTCTTTAAACTCAAGTGGTTTCAAATAATTTTTCTGTTATTTCTGTCTCGTGAATTTAATAAAACTAATTCTGCAAGTATGGTGCTTTTTTAAACATTTGACTTTTCATTGATTGGTCTTTTTTTCTGCTCTTTTTTTTCCCTCTGCTCTCTCCCCACCCACTTTTCTTTTTAAAGAAATCAGTCATCAAATGAACTAGCTTCAGCTTCCCTATTCCCTATTTTAAAATGTTTCAGGAATCTGGATAACTTTACTTTAGTTTTGAAGATGTTTTGCTGTGTGTAAATAAATTTTATGTTAAACTTTGACTCTAATGTTTTTTATACAGGCCTTGGATAAGAGCAACAGACTATCAGAAAAGGAACTTGCAGAAGCTGCAAGCAAGTGGGCAGCTGAAAAGTTAGAGAAGGCTGATGAAAGCAATTTACCTGAAATAACAGAGTACGATGTAAGACAGTATTAATCAGTTTATTTTAAAGTGTTACAACAATAGACTTGTTTTTCTGTATTCTCCTGAAAGGCTCATTTTGTAATTTACCCCTGAATTTGTCTGCCTGTGTTATTAAATGTTTGTTGAAAGGGAGTGAGGGGGAGGCTAAAGACTTGTGATTGATTTATTTATTTATTTATTAAAATACACAAAACCAGAGTTTTAGTATAGTTTGAATTTGTGTTGAGTTTCAACTGAGAAAATTAGACTCCAGCTCTCCAAGGAACTCTTGCACTAATGTAAGTCTGTACTCCTACTGAACTCCTTAAAATTAGCAAGGGATTTCTGAGTCAAAATACAAGCGTGCATATAAAACATAAGACTAGAAAAGAAACTCTGGTTTATTGAGTGCAGTTTAATGCCATGGCAGCCTGTCATGTCATGTATTCCTTTTCAGAAAGCAGTCCTCCTCTGTATTAAAAATTAAGTTTTTCCTTGGTACTGCAGTAGATAGATTTCCTGTTCATTTCCTTCCAGTAAAAAGAAATTATTAAAAAAATGGTGGTGGTAGTAGTGGAGGGCTTGGATTGAGGAAAAAGAAGCAGCAAGCTCAAGCATGAGTGCCATATAGAGGAGAACATATGCATGGACATTTCTGAGAAGTTCATGAGAGTAAGAATGATGAGAAATGTCACTCCTGTTCTTGGTGAGGGGAAGGTAATGCGAGGAAGAAAGAGATGGTCATATGGAGAAGAGTTGTTTAAAGCTTCCTCTCTGCATCAGAGAAAATCACAGTGGCAAAATGATTCAAAATAAAGAATGACTCAAATTTAAACACTTGCAGGTGATTAGAGCAGGGTCTGAGGTTATTTATTGACTAAGAGAGTGTGCCTCAGGGATGCTAATGAAGGAGGTGAGGCATCTCATTCAGAGTCCTGGAAGAAAGGATGCTTCTCACCCTGATTAGTACCCTGGCATGTATGAATTGCAACTGTTTTTAACTTTTTCCTGTTTATCTTGCATAGTACTTAATAGCTGAAGTTTGTGTTGCACTGAACTTTTCAGCAGCCTTTACTCTGTCTTGGGCATTTCATGATTTACTCTAAAATTGGGATGCAATCTTAATGGTTTATATTGCTCTAGTGCTCATAGGAGCACTTAAGCATTCTTTTTTGTCTAATGCTTTTTGCTTTCACAGTAGTTAAATCTTAAGATTCTCTACCTTTTATTTTTGAATAGTAGAAAATACTTTTATACATCTTCTTCAATTCACAAATCTTATTAAAAAATAATTTAGTAAACCTCAAATCTGTTCCTTAATATTGCATTTAAATATGCTGTAGTAATTTCTTCTCTTTTTGCATTGTCTATGTAGACTCCTTGGAGTGGGAGTCTGTTTTCTTTGGGGCAGAGATACTGTCTTAATCTCTGGTTTAGAGACAAGTTTCCACAATTTCAGTACTTCAGTAAGATTTCTCATATTATCAGGAATCATCTAAGCAGATGTTTGCTTTTGTTATACAGTACGTATCTCTGTTCCTTTTAATATTTCACCTGTGCCCCTGAATGCTCTAAGGGTTCTTTGTGATAGCGTTTTGATTTTGTCGTTGCCTATTTACCTTTGATTTTGTTACTTTTATGCTTCCCCAGAAAGCTAATCCCACTTTCATTGTGGATTTCTTGCTAGCTGGGGTTATAAATATCACATATACAAGTTCCTTCTCAGCAGAAGGGCAGGTAAAGGTTATCTGACATCCTCCTCTTTACACAGTTAAGGCTGAGTCATAGATTTTTTTTTTTTTTAATGTCACATTTTCTACATGTTTAAAATCCATATTTCTATATCTGTTAGATTGTAACAATAATACTTCACTAATAGTCTTGATGAGCAAAGACATATCTAATTGAATGACTGTATTTGGGTTTTTATTTTTGCTCTTACACTGTGAGGTTTTTATTTTGTTCTCAAAATTGACTTTTTTTTTTTAAGGCTGGATCTTCGGCTCCATTATACATCGAACAAACAGAGGAAGCAGAAACAAATATAACGGATAGTACAGAATTATATGAGGATGGTCCACTTCTTGGCCGCTCAAAAGCAATTGCAACTAAGACGAAAGAGATTGAACAGGTGAGTCCTCTTGGCATTTTGTCACTGATACAGTACCTGTGTAATGGTTTGAACTGTTAGAAATATGTTGATTTATTTTTTTCCTCCTTGGAGTGCAACATGAATGTAATCTGATTTCTTGAGATGATGTGATGATAACATCTCCAGCAATTTAATTCTCTGCGTTACTGAAGAAGCGTGACATTTATCTGCATGTGGGAATTAGTGGTAGTTTTCTGTAACTTACATGCAACACCTGCTATTTTGCAAGCCAAGAAAATGACGCCTGCTTTGAATAAGTGTTTCAAAATCAAATATAATGCAGATGATTTCAAATATAATTTAAAAGTAAGGCTTTACATGAGATCAAATTATCAAAAATTACTTTTACACTGTAATTTCCTTAACTTCAAAAATACACTGTTTGGGATTGAACACTAGAAGCTGCCTGTTAGTTTTGGGGGGTTTTGTTGTGGGTTTTTTGGGGGTGTGGTTTTGTTGGGTTATTGTGTTTGGATTTTATGAAATCAGCTTTGATTCTCAGTGCCTTTGTCATTCTCTGAAGATTAAGTTTTGCTTTGAATACAGTGTTTTATATCTGGATGAGAGAGGGATATTGTGTTCAGAATTTGTATTCTCTTCTCCCTTATGTTGAGTACTTCAGGATTGATTTAATACAAAACAAGATTTCTATTATTCCTTTGAGGAATAAATGAGACTTTTTGAGGAGGTTCAGTGGAAGTTTATTCATGTATTCATCTTTAATACTGTATCATACACAACCAAAGTGGTTTGTTTCCATAGTTTTGTTAATTTAAATGGCAAGTTAGGAGATTTTTCTGACTTGATCTTTCTGATGTAAATGTGACTCTGCCCAACTCTGGAAATTGCATTTAAAGTTTATAATTAGGTTGGGAGAAAGAGATTACTTTCTTCAAACTTGCTCTGATTTACAGTGTTTTCAGTGTGTGGTGCAGATGGGTGAAGGAAAATATATATCACTTTTCACCCTCATGATTATCTCATAATAACATCTTCAAGAAAATGAGTCTCTGGTCTTGTTCGAGATTAGTTTATTCTAGGTCTTCGTTTTCCATCTTAATTCTAGTGGCCTTTGTTCTGTTGCCTGTGAACCCATTTCCTTTACTGTAAAACTGTTGTTCCTTTTTTTTTCTTGACACTTGAAAAACAACTTTCTACTCAATTGGCTTTGTTTCTTTTTCTTTTCTTTTTTTTCTTTTTTTTTTTTTTTTTAAGGTGTCTTTGCATGTTTTTGTTCCTGGCGAGCATGGCTTTGCATGTCTGCTGGGTCTGGCAGGGATGGAGTTAACCACAGCATACCTATGAGGGTCAGGATGCACTTTGTTTATCCCTGTGTGTCTGATCAACAGGTTGTACATGGCCTAAATCAGCTACTACTAAATGCATAGACTTACGACTATTTAAAAATGACAAACTGAAAAGACTAGGAGCACATTTTTAAAATAGCCATTGTGATTATTTACCGTGATGCTGGTGAATCTGTGATTGGTTCTTTCCCATGAAGATCTGCCCCTGGATCCTGAGGACAGGCTTGTAGAGAAGACAGGTGAAAATTTGGGCATAAAAACCAAATGTTGTTTTCAGTATGATCTAATGTTATGTTTGGTTAGAGTTTGCACAGTTATCTAAGGAAATCTAGATTATGTTCTGTAAAACAGAATACTTTTAGGAACTTAGCTCATAAAAGCCACAGGAATAACTTAAAAAGATGTGGATTTCATAGAACCAGTTTCTCCTGTGTTGATTTGAATATTGAAGTTGTCAGCTTCTGCAGAATTAAGATAAGACTTGAGTGAAACTGGAAGCCTCTTCAATACATTTTATTAAACTGAACAAGTTTCTTATTTTTTTATAAAATCAGGTACTGTGAATTTGTTAAGCGCTATGCAAGATATGTATTGAATCATTTAAACATAAGACTGTAAAATGACCTATATGTTTTTTCAGATAAATGTTTAAAATTAACTTCTGCTTCAGCAATTTAAAAAAAAATTCCAGAAAGTTTATTGTTATGACAATCCTGAAGATTTTCCTAATTGTGAAATACTGCGAGTCTTCCTACTATATATAGAAGCAGTCTCTGTAGAAATTTGTACACTGTTGACAGTTCAAAGTCAACAGAACATCCAAAAGTAAATTTGGTTTAATTCTGTGTGGTTTGAGGTCTCTGCCTTTGACAAGGAATGAGAGGGGGAGCGAAGAGCAGAATGGAAACTAAATTTACAGTCCTGTGGTGAACAGCTTACTAATGGTTTTTTCGATTAACTTCTCAATATAATTTATACTGCGTTTACTACTGTGTAACTACTGTTTCTGGTTTTTACACAGTAAAACTAGTCTTTAACATCCAAATATAGTACTATTACTAGTCATGCTGTATTTTTTATATAGATGTACCATTTAAATCTTAAAAGTAAACTGTAGGTTATAATACACTTTAGGAATAGGAAGGTTGACTTGATAATGAAATATGGAATACGTTTATAATCAAGCTTTTATATAATTTGCTTCTGATTATTTGTCTTGGAGACTCAAATAACAGCAGAAAATTTTTTTGTTCTTTGAACTTTTTTCCAGTGGAATTTCATCCAGGTCTTTAAAATAGCTTCTGAATACCTAGTTTTAAGGTATTATTTCTGGAAGGTAATTTTGTGGAAAGATTACTAAGTAAAATAAATATTGTGAAGAGTTATGCTGCAAAAATGGTGAAGCTGTGATCCTTCTGCAAAGCATGATTCCCGAAAGATTGGTTTTCAGTCTTCACTGGACAGCTCTTAAAGTATTTGAAATAAATTAATAAATGGGGGTTGGCATAAATTCTTGTGCCACTGGCTATGTGTCTAAGAATTGGTGAGGGTTCAGCTAGTGTTTGAGAAAGTGAGGCTTGATTAGAAGGCTTGACCCATCAGACCTCGTCTGCTTCTCTCTCACAAGTTCCTCTGCTTTCTCTCGGAGCACCCGCTCTAGTGATACTTGCTTTTCAGTTCGTATTTACTCTCATCCCAATTTCCAGATATTCTTGCTGTTCCAAATTCCTGATAAAAGCCCTCTTTGCTTTGTTCTCTCCAAATCCATCCATCTCCAGAGCTCCAACCAGGAAGAAGAATAAGGTTTTCCGAATACGTACTTTTACTTCATAGTATGGTACTATTTCAGGTAAACCCAGTGGCAAAAAGCTGTGCTGACAGAGCACGTACAATGTCTCAATGACTTAATTCATTGGCATATAGCAGAGAAACAAGCAGCCGGATGCCCTGGGCAGGAGAGGGGGAGCCACAGCTTGTGATATAGTCTGTTATTTCTCTTAGGAAGAAAAACCAAAAAAAAATCCCATAAGCAATTGAATGAAATACTCATACAGGTGTTCTGTTTACCTAAGTCCATCTCTGTATTTTGAAGTTCCCTCTGCCTTTCCTCTACCTTACTATAACACGATCACCAAATCTAGAATTTTAGATGGAATGTGATTACAAATGGTTCCTCTGGTTCATCAACAAAACATTTGTATGTTATTAGCTTCATGGGGAACTTACTGCAAGCATTCATGTAAAATCATGTAATTTGAAGAAAAATAAAATTCTTTGTGTGCTGACTATGACAGGACAAAAATTGTCAAACAAGTACTAGTTGCTGTTTGCTATTTAGTGACTATCTTTTAAGAGTTTGCAGTTGCTTTGGAAGTATTAACTGAAGCTGACATAGAGAGGAGAACAGAAGTTGTGCTCGTGGATGAAGGCTCAGAAGAATCCAGATGCTGTTTGAACATAGCCAAGAACTATCTGTTTGACTCCCAGACTAGAAAAACTCTAAAACATATATTTAATTTGAAATCTACCAATATTACTTGGGAAAGAAGAACATGGCTGAAGATGCACAGGCACTTGAGAACATTACTGAACTGGGACTGCAGATCCTGGAAGTCTCCGGTCCCATCTCTGAAATGATGGGCATAGTGACAGCATCATAGAAACGTCCAGGTTGGATGAGAACTCACCTGGACTAATCTTCTCTTGAAATAGGGCCTTAGATCAGGTCATTCAGGGCTCTGTCAAATTGAGTCCTGAGTATTTCCAGTGAGATCAACTCCATTGTTTCTCTGGACAGCCTATTTCAGAGTTCTACTGCTCTCTCTCTGTGCTCAGCTGCCATTGCATCCTGCGTGCTGTTCTCCAGAACGTGCTTTCCTTCTACCAAGGACAAGGTTTGCCTGCTGCTCCTGGCAGTTCCATGTCCCTATTCTCAAACTGTGGAGTCCCACCTTCTTGCTGTGGTCCCCCACTTTTGGCTGGCTTCACCGGCCTATCCGGACCTGCTCCATCTGGAGCAGGCTCAGCTGCTCTCAGGAGAAAGAATTGAGTTCCCAAGACCTTCTGGCTCAGTCGTTTTGTGGTTGGTAGAACAGGAGTGTTCCTGGCACTTCCACATAGCGGGTACTGGGAAAACTGATCCCTTGCATCCTGGTGCATCTTCCATCTTCTTTTCCATCTTTATGCCTCTTTGCGGTGAATGAAAATTCTGCAGCATTAACACATGTCTCTTGTTGTAATACATCCCATAAGGTAGGGTCTAGATCCATGATAGCACTTTTGAAGTTCTATTTGAAAACAATCAGAAACTTTGGAGAGTTTTTAAAAACAAAAATGGTGAAGTAATGAGCTTTCTGTGTTGTTTTTCGTTGGTGTTGTGCTGGTTTTTTTTTTAGCTTGTTTTTTGTTGTTGTTCTTGTTGGTTTGTGTTTTTTTTTAAGCTTGGTTTTTTATTACATCAATGAACATGCCTTTCCCTCTTTCCTCCACAAGTATAATTTTGAAATTTGGTGTTATTGGTTGTTTGAGCATGGTGGGATAGAAGCCCATTGAATAGCTGTTTAAAAGATTAGTCTGGGTACTTGAAAACAGTGTAGCAGAGAATTGTGCATTGGCCTGTCAAGGTCAATGAATGTCCATAGGTTGCTGATGAAACAATTTAATGCACTTTTTAATATTTTTACATTTAATAGCATGCAATATACATTAAGGTATTGTTTTGGAATTTAGTTTCTGTTTTTATATAGTTAAGGATCAGCAGATGCTTTTAGCATGTAATGTGCTGAAGTATGTTTTTTTCCGGAAGTGATGACAAATACGTCCCTGGTGTTAAATTCACAATTGGAGCAATTCAGCATTGGTGTTACACAAAAGGCTATCTCTTTGTTGTTCCTTTATAAGCATGAGTAGCAATGATTCTTGAAATGTCTTATCTTGTCTAGACATCAAGTCTGCAATACTGTGTTAATTAGTCCATTATTATGTGTCCAGTTTCTTAAATGTTGCATATGCAAGTGGAAGTGACATGAGTTACCTCTAAAAATCTATTATTTTTGGAAGACAAATTTACAAATGAGCTGAGTGCCCTCCTTGATTTTTGGCAAAAAATCAAACCTCTAAGTTTCTGAATGAGATTTGACACTCAGACCTCAATTTGTCTATTACCACAGAGCTCTGGCATTTAAGAAGGAAGCACGGGACTTAATACATTCCTGAATGCTTTTTTTCTTAATGGAGTTACTGGCTGACTGGATGCATTCAGTTCAACACTAATTTTAAATGTTCAGCAGAATAATATTTTTAAATGTGCAAACATTTGGATTAACTGCTTGTTTACTTGATTTTCTAAATTAATATAACTTAACAGTCCTCAGTAGTATTAATGAGCTGTTACCCTAATTCGACAGCCTTCTTGCTGGAAGATGCTGAAAATCACAGTTTTTCCTAAAGCTTGCATTTGAAACTTCATAGATACAGTGCATAGGAAGAAGGAAGAAATGGGTGTGTGACTGGGACAACAGACAGTCCAGATTCTGTTTCCAGATCTGCTGCTAACTGCTTTTCAATTTTAGGTAAATTTACTTAAATCTCTGCCTTAGAAGTAAAAAAAGCTGTTGTTTTTTGCAGTTGTAGCATATGTAGTTTCAGAAGAACTGTTTCTTGTTCTTCTGCTTTGTCAAATCTCTTGTTCTGGTAGGATTTATATAGCAGTAACTGAATTGTCTTTATGTGTGTTTAACGCTTTTTAATGGGACTCTGTTCTCTGGATGTGCTGCTCTAAGGGAAGACTGACAACACACAAAGTGAAAATTTTACATTGCGAGGACAGAGTTAAGAAAGTTTTGATTTTAATATCAGACCATGAAGAAAATATACAAGCATTTCTGTCATGATAAAATAGTTACATTTGTTGTAATGTATGGAAGTATACTGCATGCCTTCTTCCTCACCCTGCCCTGTGTCCATTGCTAGTCTTGTTTTGTTCCAAAAAGAACAGTTTTACATTGCTTCAACAGTGTAAAGGTGAAAAAGGATGTAATATGAGGTAAATTCCACATTTTGGCTAGGAATAAACTAATGAAAACCATGGCAAATATATCAGAAAAGTTTTATAAGTTCCCGATATGTTAGGTTAAACATGTTAGATTAAATATTTAAGTTTCAGCAGTTGTAGTAAAATAATTAAGTTAATAAATTGGACGAATGGGAATCCGGGAAGGAATGAAAGAGCCTGCCAAAGCTGGCCTTGGATATACGTTTTCTTTTGACTTCAGCTGATCCAGGGAAACAGTTTACCATCTCCTTAGATTAGCTTCTTGGTCCGCTCGTGCTGTTGCCTATTTCAGACAAAATTGTCTAAGTTAGAAAAAAATCCCTAATTAAAATATGAGTTAAGAGGTAGGTAAGTTAAGTGAAGCTGAGGGAACTGGAACAGTAGCTAGGGAACACATTAAGGGATTATTTTTGATTATGGATGAGGTCAGACATGCTTTCTTTCTGACGGCCAGGCCAGATGAGAATAAAAGATGGGGAAGCTGTAGATTTTGGTTCCCTCCTAGCCTTTCTATTGTCCTTCAAACCTTGTATACTTAATACACAGTAGCAAGGCCTTAATGATGGACTTATCATCGTCATCAGTCTAATTTGACTGGTAGCAGAGTATGTATCATGCTTCCTCTGAGCTTATGTTTATTTTATTTAAATGTAAGATGTAATTAAGTGTGTTAATTTATTTTTTCCTAATCAAGAAAACATTTGTCTCAGGTTTTGGTATTTTGCCTTAGGCTTCTCAGAAAAATTGATGACGATTCCTTTACTTAATGATATCATCTGCCTACAATCTTGTTTCATCCTTTTGAGGTTTATTAGTTTCCTTATATCAGTATCTCTCTCCTTATATACAAGGCAAGTCATTAATTACTTTTTGCACTTAGGCACTTTTTCTTCTATATTAATTCTGACTTGCTGATTTTTCTTCTATCTTTTAATATTTATTGTAGACCTCCTTAATTTTTACCACTGCAAAATCAAATCGATTAAGTTGTTGTACCTATTTGCATCTTTATAGTTCATACTTGCCTGAAGTCTTTTTTTTTTGTGCTGCAATCTTTTGGTTTTCTAAATCTGAGCTGTTTGTTAGAAATTTGTGTTTTCACATTTGTTGGGACTGCGGATGTTTATTGGGACTGTGAGATGGAGAATATAAGAGCTTTTGGTCAGTATTCTCATAGTAGTATTGATTGTCCTTACAAATACATTGATTTAAAGCAGGATACTTTTACAAGTATGTGAAAACTTTAACTACTTTCCTTTTCTTGTGTTTGGGTCACCATGCTTTATAAGTCACATTTTTTTCCACTTTTTTAGCGTATCTCTTCCCTTTCCTTGGCCGTTACTGGGTTATTTGGTGTATGCTGCAGTCTTCATAATTACGAACTGCTGCATATGCAAAATCAGTGCAACTCACTCATTTTGCTTCAGCACCTGAAGGTATAGTTTAATAAGAAAATGTATTACCACATTTCAGCTTTTTGCCAGCAGCTTTTTTCATTGGAAAGCTGATAAAAATTTAGTGTTATTTAATATGCAATACTCGGAGGGATACTTTTAAGATAACTTAACACCATAAATGTACTTTACAGTAACAGTAGGGTATTTTCATTCTTAGACTTAATTATATTAGATAAATTCATCTGTAGCTTTCTATCATTAACTGTCTATGGCAGATTTTGTGTTTGACAGTTTATTTTGCCTTACATTTTTTAATGTAAACAGTTTTTGGCCTGTGCTGAGCATGTTATTTTGAAGTTGGTGAATGCTGGGGACTCAACCCATTGTCAAATCTATTCATTGATACAGTTTTTGGTGTAGAGGCACTTCATATGTGTTCAGTACTGCAGATTGCAATGTCTCAAATGGCTGTTTGCTTACAGACAGTCTTAAAGGAGATTGTTTACATATATCATATTTTCATGGCAGATCTCTGGAAGACTTAAATGAGAGAATGTTAGTGGCTAGGTACTTGATAAAACTGATGGACTTAGTTAAAACCAAATAAAACGTGAAAGAAAATTGTAGCTGTTTCACTCAGTGCCAGGCTGTTCAAATCTGAAATAAAAGATCCACTTTTTGGCCAGATGAAGTGAAAAAATCTCAGGAGTTGTCATAGAATCATTGAATGATTTGGGTTTAATTTAATTTCATTAAAGCTGATGTTTTAGCCATATATTGCTTACCTACTGTGTCTCACTGAGCAGCTGCTGCTCAGAAGACGCCTGTTGGAATATACAGAATCATAGAATAGTTTAGGTTGGAATGGACTTTAAAAATCATCGAGTTGCAACCCCCGAGCCATGGGCAGGGACACCTCCCATTAGACCAGGCTATTCAAAGATCCATCCAGCCTGGCCTTGAACACTTCCAGGGATGGGGCATCCAGCACTTCTCTGGGCAACCTGTTCCAGTGTCTCACCACCCTCAAAGTAAAGAATTTCTTCCTAGTATCTAATCTAAATCTACCCTCTTTCAGTTTAAAACACTTACCCTTTGTCCTATCATTACACCCCCTTGTAAAGAGTCCCTCTTTAGCTTTCTTGTAGGCCCCTTTTAGGTACTGGAAGGCTTCTGTAAGGTCTCCCTGGAGCCTTCTCTTCTCCAGGCTGAACAACCCCAACTCTCTCAGCCTGTCCTCACAGGAGAGGTGCTCCAGCCCTCTGATCGTCTTTCTGGCCCTCCTCTGGACTCTCTTCAACAGGTCCATGTCCTTATGCTCTCCACTTAATACTGTTTTTTCAGCCAACACCTAGCAGTGATTGTTTGGACAATTTCTTATTCTGTTGTGAGAAACCAGAAGAACTTAACAGGGTGAAAGAAGACTTGGAAACTGTATTACTGAGCAGACTAGGAAGAAGAAAGATTAGTTTCAAGAGAATGATGAATGTAAACAGAATTGGAAAAGGCATTAGGAAAAGAAGAAACCCTCTAAAAATGTGTGGGCCTTGATGTATAATTTGGAACTAATTATGATAAATTGCCTACTGAAAAAGCTGTCAGAATCTAAGATGCTTGGAAGGATAAACAGAACTGACACTGGTGAACCTCCTGAGAAAACTGAAGGAGCAGAAATGATTAATAGTCTGAGCCTCGATAAAGGCAGTAGTTTCTGTGGGAGTGAGGGTTACTGGTTTTGTGTGTGTGTGGTTTTTCTGTTGTTGGGGTTTTATTGTTGTTGGTTTTAATAACTTGAATTTAGTTTAGAGGATAGAGAGAGCCTCCTCTCCTGCTTCCTCTCCAACTGATTCCTCTCCAACTGATTCTTGCTTTAACAGAAGGGCATTGGTAGACTGGAGAGGTAGGTTTAGCGGCATTATTTGATTTCATTTTTGAACTGTTTTAAGGGTAGAAGATAATTCTCTCTGAGCTGGCTAAGTGCACTGAGGCTTAAAGTTTCAGTTTTTTACTATTTTTCTTTCTTATAACCTAGTGTCTCTTGAACAAGGCATCTTTTGAAATTCGGAGGAGTATTTCAGCATTGCTGCTGGGGAAGCCTGCTGCTTTGTGGGTTGAAACAGAATGAGAATAGAATCAGTCCCATATATCTAATGAGTAAATGTAGAAATTTAAATTGCCTCAGAAATAGCCCTACCTCAAAGTTTAGCGTCTATACCGCCCCCCGCACTGGTTTCACATCAGCTCTGTCAGCATTCCTGATACAGTCTGAGTGTTGATCTTCTGACAGACCTAAAGTTGAAACATGAATCTGTACGGTGCTTAAAATAGGTTGTATGTAGGGCTAACGGCGAGCAGTGTCATAGAGGAGAGGTACATCCCATATGTGATGGTAGGAAGGTGGTAACTGAGCGAACATGAAGAAACCCCTGGTAAGTGGCAAATGAAGCGTGGTGGCAGGAGGGACTTGATGTTTGGCATGGAAGCTGGTTTCCATTTCTCCTGCACTGACAAGAGCTTTAGGCCTCAGGAGGCTGGAGTAGACAGCGACAGAAGAGTCATCACACAGACAACCTGTAGGTAGGGAAAATCTGCTGAAGTGTGAATCTAGTTTTATGGGTTTTTTCACATGTCTTATTCCAAATTGTAGGACTGATCTTAATATAAAGAAACTTGTTTTGTAGATGACAGCTTTGCTGGTGCAGGTAGTTTAATCCTCTAATCCATTTGTAATCCGATTTGTGTACCGCACTGATTCCTGTATAAATATAGGATCATCTGTGACCAAAGGCATTTTGGTGGCAGGTTGTATTTGTCACCTGGTTGTTAAGTTTCTATTTCTTTTTATATTCTATATCTCAGTGCCTAACTTCATGTATTCTTTCTTCTGGCAGTTAGCTCACTGAGCAAATGAAGCTCAGTATGTTTTAAAGATGTGTACGCTACACTTTTTTTAATAGCTTGCTCTTTTCTGTGAACACCAATGATTTGACAGCCATTAATTGAGTGGCATGTGGAAAGTGAGCAACTTATTTAAAATGGAAAAGCTACAATTTATGGTTTTGTTAAAATTATTTTGAGTGCACATAGCATTTATATAACATTGTATCTTAAAAGCTCAGCAGAGAAAGTATTCATTTGCTCTAACCTTTAAAATATTCTCCATGAGAAAGGTAATTCTATAAGGCATCAGAGTTGGTAACTTACTTTCATACATGATATGGGAAAAAAATCTCTTGTTGCTTAAGTTGCTTATGCATGTGCTTCTTCTGTAAGATAGGATTATAAAAATATTAGATTTTTATCTTGGGGTGTAAATGACTAACGAGCATCATCATTTATCACCGACCCACAAGGATCACTTTCCTGTTTTGTTTGACTCTTACTTGCGCTCATGTTGTGACTCAGTGATTGTCTGGACATACACTAGTATGGATATCACAATTGCACGCTTCACAAAATATGGCAGAAAAACAAGGGCCAAGATTCCTCACAGGACAAAAGTTATAGTGCGCCTGTTTTCCCTTGGTACTTTGTATTTTAAAGGCTAATAGAGTCAACCTGACTTATAAAGTCACAGAAGATGAATACTGACAAAATCAAGTGAGTTATGTTGCTTATGGTCCTTTAGCTTATGCTTCTTGAGAAGGACTGTTAATTTTTTGAACTATTGAACTTCCAGTGTCTCTCTGAATGACACTAATAACCTTTAGTAGATAGGTTTGATACTGTTTCTCTATGGTTTAATTGGCTTGCTAGCACTCTTTCCCCCTCTCCTGCCTCTCAGGTAGCTTAAACACTTGATTTCATTACAAGTACTGTGTGTACTTACTTGACCATAATTACTCCCCACAAGCAGTTCACCGCCTTAGTATAGTAAATAATTTATATATTAACTTTTTTGGTGCTACCTAAATAAAAAATCTCCACATAAGCATGTTTAAATACAAAATCAGAATAGATAAGGTATGCTGACACAAGCTTTTTAGTGGTCATCTTCAATTGGAAATTTGCCCGTTTTATTACTTTTCTTTTTTTTTTTTTAACTTGGCTTCCTGGAGAAACTAGTTTATGCAATCACAGACTATCTGTGATGTGTATCTCTTGACTGTATTGTCAGTTTCAACTAAATTCAATATAGGCATAAACTGAGATGATTAGTTGTTACAAGCTTTATGAAAGAAGGCAGTAGCAGCAACTACTAGTCCATAGTGCGATTGCATCTCACTAGACATTGGAAAGTCCCCCCCGAAGCAGGTGCTGGAGTTGATTTAAAAAGCAAAACAAAAAAATAATTTGTACCATTGCATACCTCAGCTGCACATTACAAAGAGTTTGGTTGCAACCATAGTTTAAGAAATTACATCCCTGTGCTGGCACAGTAGTCTTGTGGGGCCTGGCTGTGCATCAGATCAGGAAAAAGAATGAAAAGTTTGCAGATATTCATTTAACCAGTTATTTTTAATGTGCCTGCTGCCATAGGTGGGTACCCACGCTGCGTTTGTGTGTCAAGCCACTGCCATCTCTGAACATTTAGTATCGAGAAAGCACTGCCTTAGGCACTCAAAGTTATTAAGCATCCAGCAGAAACCTATAGCAAGCGATAGCTTTTGGCAGTTTTTGGCATTTGCATAGTAACGTTTCTTTTTTGTCATAGGAAAGATAAAACTTTGAAAAATATTTATTTGATTTTTATCACAAGCTGCTGTGACCACTCTCTTCTTCCATTAGTACACCTCACCATCTTCTAACTTCAGTAGCCTTGGTTCTATATGGTTTGGAGAATTTACTCATTTGGGAGCACCAGTGCATCAGTAGACACCTTCATTACGGCCTCTTCCAGCTGGTCTCTCGGCACCAAACTTTTATCTAGTTGTGAACCAAGCTGGTACCCATCTGCTTGATCCACTAAACTTCTTGAGTAGAACTTGAGAGGAAAGAGCACTCACAATAACCAGTATTTCTGGTAGTGAGACAGCTCAGTTTTTTGAACTAAATGGTCCTTGTTAATTAAAATTCTAAGCTCTTATGGTTCATTGAAGTATTTGCACTTTTAGGAAAAGGAAGATCAAAAGATTTCTGAATGGTTTGTGTATTTATAGCCTGTCAGCTAATGTGATGAAGATCTGGAAGCGTGCAATTATAGAGAAATGCTCCCACAGTGGGGCACGGCTTACTGTGAAGTAAAGCTGAATGCCCTTTTGAATGTCTGTGCTACCTGCCACTGAACAGGAAGGTGCAGCAAAGACTCTGTTGTGGCTTAAGATAAAAAAGTCTCTTTGTTCATTGGGGGGAACCCGTGATCTGGATGCAGCCTCCTTGAAACCTGTAATTAGATTACTTCTACTGGTGGGGCAGTTTTGCCCATAGGTCTTCCAGCATGGGGATGGAGACTGTACCTTCACCAGCTCTTGGCAATGACTGGTCTACCCCTCCACCGACAACAAAAGTTCAGGGGTTTTCACAGAGTTGAAAGGAGAGAAACCAGTGTAGGAAGACGCGTGAATCTCAAGTTAGGAACTTTAACAGGAAGATTCCTTCTCTATGGAGAGCGGTGGACCATGCCAAAGGGAGGGACAGGAGGAGGACTGGATGCAGGAGAGTATCCAGAAGGCAGGGGCAAAGGGATGCAAGAGCTTCTGAGGATGAGGCGTGTTAGAACTATGCCTAGCTGAGGAAGTAGTTAACCTCCGAATCGGAGGGTGGAGGAAATCTGGAAGAGATGAAAGGATTTGTGGTGACAGGAGAGGTAGGGTTGGGAATTGGGAGTGTGGGAAGCAGTGAATGAGGGTGGGACTGGACTTGCAGTTGAGAAGAAAAAAGATAAATATTTGTGCCAAGATCAGGAACTACAGCCAAGAGGGTGGGGAAAAGAATGAGATGGGGAACAAGAGGAACATGGGTGGAGATGGGAATTAATTCCACAGGAGCTCTGAAGCCCATGGGCAAATGCAGTGGAGTTTCTCCCTGGCTGGAGGGTGGAGACGCTACATCATGCAAGAAAACTCGTTTCTATTTCTGGTGCCAGAAACAAGTGGGGAGCTGTCAGGTGCTTTCAGGCTGGTGTCTTCCCCTCTGGATGCCCTCGAGGCATCTGCAGGAAGCTACAATGGTAAGGCAGGAAATGCAGCGTTCCTGCATCCAGTACCTGCAGTTGCTCACTGAAGAATTTGATAAACATGTCAGTCACTGCTGATCGTTCTGTTGTCCACTTGGTTCACTGTACTCCATTTCTCAACAGCTAAAAATGAAAACAATATAAAAAATTTCTAATGTAAAAACGAGTTTTTGATTAAACTAATTATCTGCCTACCCAAGGGTAGGTCTAACATAACTCAGAAGTGCCCTGATTAATTTTTAATACTTTTTGTAGTTTTTCTCAAATTTGCTATTAGGCATAACTACAGATCACTATACAATTTTCTTTTTTTCTCACATTGCTGTTAAAGGATGTTTTCTTGTAACTATATTTTTGCTACAATCGGAAGCAAAGATAAACTCTTAAGATTCTGTTTCCTGTTTCACTGAGGTCAGTTAATGCTTTTTTTCCCCCTTTGATTTTCTAGTAACAGGATACCCAAATGTTTAACTCTGAGCTCTGGAAAGCTCTCTGTCTTACCCTTGATTTGGTTTAGGCTGTTGGTTTCTTGAGCCCTATAAGTGATAGATGCTTTTAATAACACAGTGAAATGTTTCATAATACATACAGCAAAATTATTGGTGGTGTTATTCTTCCAATCCCCTTTTGGATTGGGAATTAAATCTGCATTCCAAATGTGACAATTATCATCTGTACACTAGTAAATAGACAGCAAAACTGTTGTAGTATTGAGTCATTAACATACTGAATCCAGATGAGATTAATCGAAAATTGTGAATTTATATGTGATTTGATAAGATAGACTTAAAAAAAAAATAGTTAAATACAGTATGCATTCTTGGTGTGTGACAATTTGTCAGACAGTATTTGGGGAATGGGGAGGTGGTCAAAAAAATCTCAAATTTAAAGTAATTATATGGTCTCTCGCGACCCACCTAAGTTAGCAAAACCCCTCTGCTTTGGGTGTGTTTCTTTCTATTTTAAGTGGGAGAGGCTTTTTTTTTTCATTATAGTGATTTATCTCTGGAGCCTTTTAATCTGTGTCGGTGTTACTTGTGTCATGGTAAGCAGCCAGAGCAGTGATATTTAAGTATCTCATCCACTGTGAAGATTATTCCCTCCTTGTTCATTTAGATTGAACCAAATACTTTCCTTTTTTTGATGGGAGAAACAAAATTTTTGCATGTGTGTATTTCTGAAAAACATATGTGCAGGGTGCTGAAAAATTATATTAAGATACGCAGAGGTCTTTTAGGGGTAAAGTGCTGAGCTTGGTTTTGTCCACTGTAAAAGAGACAAGGTCATTTAACATGTTAATTGAGTTTCAACACTCAGTGTCTCAGGTACAGTTTTATGCATATAAGGGTACAAGCTTCTGTTGGTATGATTGCAGTTCGTTTCAGTATGAATTGCTCAGCCTGTATGTGTAGCGCGTAAGCAGGTAGCTTTTTACTGTATTCCTTAAAGCTCCTGTTGTTTATATATATGTATATTATATACTGAAAGAACCTGTGCACACGTGTCCGTAATGTAACAGTAGGCCGTGTTTGTTTCTGTTCTTTAAGTAGTGTTTCCATTTAGTTATGAAATATACTTTTTGTTTATGTTTTTTGTGTTTGATAGAAAGGCATGAAATGTAAATACACTTATGCCACAAGGTGATACATGAAGATGCTTAGATAATTCAGTAGATGTGAAATATTTTTTTCAATGAATTTCTGATTTTTCAGAGAACTAGGTTATGTGGGAGCTTGAGTGAAGACTTGCCAAGGGAATGGGGAAGACTCATAAAACTGGTGGCAGAAGTGAAGGTGGTCAGAGGTAGTGGTGGTTCCTTTATTATGTGTGTATTGGCCAGCGTAGGATCCTTCAAATAGGAAGAGTGATTTGGCTTTGCCCTCAGTGTAGTTTGCTGAGCAATGAAGAACTAAGGAGGACAAAGAGAAGAGGTGAACAAGTGAAAAAGGTTAATACTAAGTTGAGGTAAGATGAAGCGAGTCAATGGATTGTATTAAAACTGAGCAATAGTTGTAAGATCTGGTTTCAGTGCGTTGCAGCCAACAAATGGAAAGTGTTAGTCGTATTTTCTTCATTAAGACTGTAAGCTGCTGACAGCCTGCAGAAGGCAACTTTTTCTTGTTCTTCTTTTTTTAATGAAAACACTGTTATAATCCTACATTGGCCATGCTGCTCTTAAATAAATAAGTGGAATAATCCTTTGTTTAATATGTAAATCAATTCTTTGTGGATACTAATCCTTGAAATAAAAAAATGTATTACCTGCTGATTTGAAATTAGAAAGTTTGCAATGTTTATACCCTTAAGTGATTTTAAAAAACAAAAAGCCCATTGGAATTTCTAAATAAAATGAGAAAATATAATTCATTTTCATTGTGGTTTTTTTATTTAATTTGGCTTACTCTAAATAATTTTTTTCCACATTTAATTCTGTTTCCAGACAGTGTAGTTCAGCCAGATCTTTATTAGCATGAACTGTTTTGTTTAAAAAAAAAAAAAAAAAAAGTTCTGGAAGGCTGCATGAAGAGAGGAATGCCTTATTTTTCAGGATATGTTTGTACGAATAACCCCTGTCTATTCTGTATCTTTGAAAGCACATGGTAATCTTGTATGAAGTAAGGTTAAAAGGTAAATGGCATGGTACTGTTTCTTTTGGCTATTGCAATAAAGTGTTTGACCTTTAGCAACCTATTTTTATCTTAGGCAGTAAACTGTTTAGTTCTGCTTATCAAAAGAGACTTCACTGCTCTCTTTCCATGCTGCTCTTATCCAAAACATACTGTATCAATCCGGCATCAGTAGACTTTATCAGCAGCAGCTATTATTCTGCTTAGAGATACAGCATAAAAAAGTTGATTTATATTGTAAGAGCACATTTTATTCAAGAAATACTTTCATATATAGTTCTGTGGTTTCCCCTTTCATTATCTTGTTTAGACTGTCTTTTGTATTACCTCCTTATTATTATTATTATTGCTCTTTCCCCAGATTTTAGCTGTTTGACTTAAAATTTCTTACTAAAGTGAATTATTTTTAGACAATTGAAACAATAGTCTATTTAACTCTAAAGATTAATATGGCAAAATATGTATATTTGCAGGTATTAACAGATCTCCTAATTATTTGAGGATATCTTCAAATAGTCACGATGGTAGCAATTTGAAAGTGTTTGGTGGAAGGATTGACCCCCTGCCCCTGGCCTTTAGCTGTCTCTGTGATTTGCCAGAGTGAAGTTCTATGCCAGAGGCAGATCATGCTGTATCTCTAAGTGGCCACAGTTCATAATGCTGCTGGTGATACTCAACAAATCTTTAACCTTCAGGAGGCTGAGTGAGTTGCTGGGCAGCTGATAATTTGTTCAGGCTTTAATTTGTTAATCGACTTGTTAATTTACATGACACTTTACCATCATTACTAGTAAACAAATAGCGGTGCCATAATCAGCCTCCCTGTTTTATGGTTAGAGTAAATAAGATATTTCATGAAGTAAGTCCAAGAGGGCTGAGTCTAGAGCTCTAGTATCTTTGTGGAAGTTTTCGCTTGAGTACTAGAAATAGCTCTGGGGATTTTTGACTTAGTGTATTTGTTGCATTGTGCCATTTTCACAGTTTATAGTTGGCAGCGGTTACAGAAGGCTGCTCTATGCTCTCTGAAAAATACAGAGCTAAAGCGCTCAAAATCCTTCTCAGAAAAACCAAACCAACACAAAATGCTATTTGATAGTCCCATTTTTCTTCAATTGGTCGTAACACTTTTTATAAGGACTGACTGAAGCCAGACTCAAAAAGAATCAAAGCTTTTCGGTGGATGCCAGAATCTGAAGACAAGTGAACACTTCAAAAAGTCATGTGTGCATTCACATATCTTGCCAAGTTTGTTCCAAATCTGTCCTCTGTCAGTTCACCCCATCAGACAACCTCTGGAAAATGTTCAGTGACACTGGGTTTAACAAGGCAGACATTCCTTTAATGAGTTTGATAGGTAACAGTTCTTGTGCTGAAATGCTGCAGCATTGCTTAACTATCTTATTAATAAAGGCTCGTAGTGAGGAAATAGAAAGCCAAAGTTCTTAGTCTCTGAAGATCTTTTAAAATACAAATAGGTTTGTTTTTCACATGGAAAAATAGTTCACAATGAAAAAACCCCACGGATTCCCAAGCTTTTTTGAACAAGCTAATTGCTGTGATTCCTCAATACTACTTACAAGCTGTAACCCAAACTTATCGAATAGCTAATTCCAAGTACTGTGGGATACAGTCAGTGGTGTACCCACTGAGTAAATGCAGAACCCCTACTACGTCCCTTGGAACCACAATTGCCCTCAGATTTATGATTTACTAACCATAAAAGACAACCTCTACTCCTTGTGCCTGTCTCTTTGGGGAGAGACATGGTTTCTATTTTTACCAATTTTTTGGATTGGATTTCTGCTTCTAAATTGAAGTGGAAATAGCTAGAATTGTGGGAACAAATTCTGGAAAAGTAGTTTGGGTGTTAAATGCTAAAAATATGGAAGGAATGAATAGGGTCTGTGCTGGGACCGATACTGTTCAACATTTTTATCAATGACATAGACAGAGGGATTGAGAGCAACATCAGCA
>JAOQGH010000001.1:31517168-31621138 GCA_025769975.1 Gallinago jamesoni
GCCCAGATGATTCTATGATTCTATGAATATATTTTTCTATAAGAAATGAGGTTTCATCGTACAGCTTTTCTGACTTGTTCTACTCCCAGCCATTGTGCTAGCTTTATATTCTGTTTCTTTTTGTATTTCATATTTGACTAAAGACATGTGCTAATATAAGCAAATGTTTACACACAGATCCTGTGTGCTTTGTCTGGGTTTGGTAGGAGTTCTATGTGTGGTCCTGGATGAGCCCCAAGGAGACTGGACACGCAGTAAGGCCACAGATAAATGTTCTCCTTAGATGTCATCCACAGCTGCTTGTCACCTTCTCACCTCAAACAGGTGATTCCTCCCTGCAGCCCAGCTGATGTGCTAGTATGTGACCTGATCAGGCTGATTTTGCCTAAAAAAGTATTTTAGGAGTAGTTCTATGTATTACTGGCTCACACAAACAAGTGGGGTGGTGGTTTCTGGCATGAGGATGGTGACAGCTGGGAAGAGGGAATAGTCTTTTCAGCCATCACAGCTGCATATGGAAAAAGATATCCATCCACAAGCTAGGGAAAGCTTACAGAAGTCTTCAAAAACACAGCCTTAATTTATTTTCCTTTTTTTTTTTATATTTGAAATGAGTACTTCAAGTAAATGATGAGAGTGACTATTTAGAGGGTAGAGACAGGACCATGTCTTGGACATGAAAAAAATTTGACCCATTATTGAGGCACTAATAAAACTGATTTGTGAGGCCAATATAATGTGTGAAGTAATTCTAAACTTTCAGAAACCTTAAGGTTTAACATAAACTAAGTAATAAAATGTTGGTAATCTAAGTAATTGTTTTTCTTCTTGCAGCTGTTGCTTTTCCTTTCTGAAAAGTTGTCCATTACATACAGTACTTGACTTATTTTGTGTAGTATTTTCTTTATGCTGCACATGTGATTAAAAAAACCTAGCCTTTGGCATGCGTATCCAAACCTGCTTTAGCATTTATTTTTTACCCACTAAAGAAATAAAAAAGAAGTTGCTCTTTAGACACTGATGGTGAGAAAGCCTTCCTCATTTAAGGGCTGGTTCTTAAAACTAGTGGATCAATGAGTTTGAGTTTACAATAACAATGCTGCTGCCACTTAATTGTGCAACTGATCTGCTGGGAATTGCTTTTAATTGGAAAAGGAAGACTTATTTTTTTTGTTTTCTTCTCTTACGTATTTTATGTTGTGTCACTGAAGAAAATATAGGTGATCTGCACCTCAGGATAAAATTCTGTCTTGCTCATTAACAAAAATTCTCTTAATGCAGAATGTTGAATCTGGGGATATTTGTAGACTGAGGATATTTGTTGAAATTGAAAGTGTGAAGGCTTGTGTTATCTAAATTGCCACAAGTCACTTTTTGGTGAAATCTCACGTATCACTGCCAATCTTGAGTGCAGCACAGTCCATATCTGGGGATTTTAAACTACTGCACTTTCCATACAAAAATATTTATGCGTTTTTTATGACAAGGAAGATTGGTTTGTCATGCAATTGTTGTCATTAACATACAGCCCGTTCTGATGAAGTTTAAATGAAAATCACTTTCCTTTATGGTCAGTGGACATAACTGAAAGCTATTAAAGCATTTTAACAAGAGAATTGACATAGACAGAGTCTTTTGTAGATAAACTTCACCCTTCCTGTTTTGGATGGAGCAATAAGTTTACCATGGGGCAGATTTAGGAAATAGCTTTCCATCAATTCAGTATTTTATAAATAAAAAGTTGCAGGGCGAGGTCCTTCCTTTGGCATAAAGCTGATTATTTCCTGTTTAATCCTGAACTGGTGCATTTCAAGTAATGGGAATTTTTTTTAGCGTCCGTCAGAGAGCAGAGCTTTTGGGATTTTTTTTTTTCATTTATAATCCTATGAAAATGCATTTTCTAGACTTGAAGATCATTATAGAATAAAGGGAAATTTATAGATATATAAGTAGTTGTTTTTTCAGACAGTTTTTGGATTTAGCTGCACATTTGTTTGTTTCTAGCTGGACATTCTTAAACTTATAGCTGGGTGTTCTTATATGTGTGCTGAAAAGGTGTCGTTGATAGATCTTTAAGAGATTATCAGTACTTCTAATGAGGTTAAGAAACTGTTGGATTGTAGTTGCAATGGATTATTTGGATTCAGATTTATCATCTGCTTGCAGAAGGCACACTTTCTCTATGAGAAGAACATATAAGAGGTAGAACTTAAACGAATACTGCTGTTTTACCTAAGGAACACACAGGTTAATATATGAAGTAACAAGACCCTCATCCAACACATCTGTTGTAGAGAAGCCTATGAAATCTAGGCCACACGCAAACTGGTCTCCAAGGGCCTGTAGTTGGTGTTAGAATGCTGTTATTATGTGGTCTGATTGGTTTAGTAAAGAATTATCTCCAGTAAAACCATGTAACATAATAGTCCTTGCTCTCCCACATGGGAGCTACTTCTGGTTGACTGAGCAAGACATTTCTGAAGAAGTAATAATGCGCTTGCTCTTGCCAAAATGTAACGTTAAATGGAGTGTATCGTCATGTACATTTTTGTTGTGTATCAATTCTTGTTCATTTAAACATTCGCTTAAAGTTCCCCACTGTAGTATTAAAAATTATTAAAGTAAATATATGGATTTCCTAGCAATATGTTTAAAGTAAAGTGCTTGCTTCTTATTGAAAACTTGTTTTGTAGTAATTTTAAAGCAATGGAGAACTATTTGGAAAAATGTTTTCCTAAATGAAAACTCTGTTGCTGAATTTTCCAGACATTAATTTAATTGCCAAGCAGTACAAATCAGAGCAGCTTAAGGTTTATCTTGCTTGCACTGTGCACATACTTTGTATGTGATGCTTTCCCTCTTCACTTTGACTTAAAGGAGAGCTGAGACAGTTGAATAGTCCATATGAGCAGGTTTCTAAATGGTACCAGCTTGGCTGGCTTTTGCTGTGATTGTTCAGAACTCTGTAGTTTTGCTCTACAGATTTATCCTTGTGTCATTGGAGCTGTAAACACTCTGCCACTGTTAAGGACTTGTTTTTTAATTGCTTTTTATTTTTATTATTTTTGGCTCTGCTCACCTCTCATGCTGTGCTGGTTTTAGCTGGGACAGAGTTAATTTTCTTCATAGTAGCTAGTATGAGGCTATGCTTTGGATTTGGGTTAAACCATGACAGATACAACAGTATCCCACAGTCCTTGCACACCGTAGCCAGGCAGTGGCTGCCCCTGAGCTCCAGTGGGCTCCAGCCTGTGCAAAGAACAGGACTTCACTGTCACTGCAGAGGAACATGATATGAAGCAAGGGAGTATCCAGATGATGTCTTGAGCTTAAACTGGAGATCGTGATCTCATGCAAGTAAATAATTTGGCCTGTATGTTCTCTTTCCAGCGCATGGAAAAGACCAGAGTGGTATCTCAGGACCCAATTCCTCGGGGTTTTCAGCCTTAAAACACAGGTGTAAACTCAACAGACTGTAAACTCAGGGTAGACATAGACATCCTCTCCCCAGTCTCACAGAGCACTTTTCATTTCTTTTCATACTAGATTTCAACTTTATAATGAAGTGGGAAGCCTCGCGATGCCATTATTTTATGCTGCATCTCCCTCTTTCAAATTGGCTTAATCAAATGAACAAATAAAAATGCAGGCAGGAGATGCTGTCTCCTAGAAGCAAGATGCTGTAGGACCAGCTGAAGAGAAGCACCATGTCCCCGTGTGAGGAGTAGTGACCGACTCTTGGGGAGGTCAGAGCTGGGGGTCTCAGCCACTTCTCCCAGGGGTCTCCTCTGAGGTTCTGCAGCTCCTGGCGCCTGTCCCTGGGGCACTGCACTTGCATATCGTTCCCATCCTTGGGAATCCCAGTCCTTCCTTGAGGGAAAGGCAGAGTTTAAATCTCAATTCACCCTTCTTTTAAAACAATGGCTGCATCAGCATCTATTCCACATGAGGGACTTACAGCATGTCCCATGAGGGACTTTGGTCAGGTATTTAGATGCCAAAAATGGTGGGCTTACATTCTGAAAGCTGATTAAACCAGTCAGATGAGGCGCTTGAAACTTTCAGTGGAAAGGGAGGCAGGATTGCATTTAAGTGCAAATAACTTTAATATTTTGCATATCTTCAGTAAGTAGCAAATTAACATGAAATTGTTCATTATTACATAGTAGATTAAATAACTTGTTTCCCTCAATTTGCATTTCAATGAATATCTAATTGGTCTATAAACACATTGATTAATGGGTGCAGAAATTATTGCATAGATTCAAGGCAAAATCGTTAGTGCGTTTTTAAGAAAGGAACAGAGTACACTTGTTGATATTTTATAATTAAAAATTGTATACTACTGTTGTAACCAAGTATTAAATTTGTTGTATGTTAATTCAGCTTTTTGCAACCGTGAAAAAGAGTTCATCTTGGTTGAAAACCAATTTTAAATTTCTTGATCATGGGAATTGTCTGCAAGCGGTTTAATGACAGTTTTGAGCATTCTTTGCACTGCGGAGCTATGAATTTATATATTGTGCTCATAAACATAACGGTACAATTACATTGCTGCTGCAGGGATGAAAATTTGTCTGTATTCTTTCAGTAGAGGGTTAGGTTATTGTATTTGAGAACAGTAAATAGCGGGTAGGTTAATAAAGTCTAATTTGTATGGTTGAGAAAAATCCAAGATAGTATGTAAATAAATTAAAAAGTAGTGATTTGGGGAGAGGTAATAATTCCTTTTCAAAGATGTCTTTGGCAATGAAAATACTTTGATACCAGCAATACTGGAGCCATTCAATTTATAGTAGTTTCCCAATTTGCTAGAGTTTAAATGCACAGATATAATGCAAAACGTTACTGTGTGTGCAGTCAGCTCAGAGAGAGGTCTACATTACAAAATCTTTTAGCATAGCTGTCACTTAGGAATATAAGAAAAAATATACCTCATTCTATCTACCCATGCCAGAAAACCCGGCATAGATGTGGCTGCGTTAACAGAGGAGTGCTTTGTCAGGTTTATTTTAGGTCTGCTGAGGAGGGGAAATAAGAAGCTGGCTTGTACCACCAGAGGGCTATACCAGCCTGGCTGTGGTGGTTTAGCTGGGGGAACTAAAGCTGTTACCTCCTCCTGGTGTGGAGGAGCCCTGGAGCTTCAGTGAAGCGAGAGAGATTTCAGGCAGTTTGCTCTTTCATTCATGGGGTGTCTGGAGGGGATATGGTATGGATTTCAAACTCGTGCTCTGCAAGTTCAAGCTCTGCCTTTGTCAGAAATCAATCAACTACCAGTGAGCATGTTGCTGCTTTCTTCCTTGCACGGGGGATTTGATACTTGTGGAAAATGTGCCCTTAGTAACTGGAAAGTTTCTGCCTTCTGAAGGATAATATACTAAATAAATACTTGCATGAATCACAGATAGAAGATTGTGATTGCTGGGCATGTTGGATCTTCTCAAGGGTGAGTTAGTATCTTAAGGGTTGCAGGCTGTTAAACATGGTTTCTGAGCCGCAACCCAAACTCCTTCCCCAGTTTGAACTGAGCCTTGAGGGTCTTTGGCATTCTGGATGAGGAGCTGAGAACAGGCATCTCTGCAGATGAGCACTAGTGGTATATGACTGTGTTCATATGGTGCAGAGCTGCTCGGGGAGCCTAAAGTTGCATGGTGTTGCTGTGAAGAAAGAATGCTGGTGGAGGTGAGAGAGAGTTAGATGAATCTGTAAAAGTGTGGAACGAAAAGAACAGTCAAAAAATGCAGGAAAGATTGTGATGAAAAAGAGCAAGGGATTGGAAATTACAGATTAAATCATGGACATCAACTTCACTTGCTAAATCATCACATCCGCTTAATGGATGTGGTCCTTGTGGCTGATGGTCCTGCTTGTGTTTGCAAGCAGAAGTATCACCTTCTGTGTTGAAATAATTTGCCCATTTCTTGCATAAAGCTGCTCAAGCCTTGCATGGCCAAGTCTCTTGATGGTTCCTATTCCAGCGGCTTTTGCCTCCTGAATGCTCATAAAGCCAAAAGCATTCAAAAAAGGTACCACAGTCATATTCATTCAAAACCATAGCTGGAGGAGATAGTTAATTTTGCCTACCTTTATATAAAATAAAGCACATTCAATAGAAGAATTCTCCCAGAAATGGGAAGTGAAGATTCAGTTGAGTCCTTTCTGAGATGGAGAAGATAAATTTTCACCTCCCGTTTGCTACTCAGTTGTACTTTCTACCAGCTGTGGATGTGGGAGGTACAGAGTGTAGCTTGTAGCCTAATGGTACCAGACTTCCTGAGAGTCTTTCCGATTATCAGGGAACTTCTCTCGTTTCCCTCTTCTTCAAAGGCTGCTTAGAGCAGAAGCTGAGGTTTTCGCTGTTCTGAGAGAACCTGGAGAGGTTAAAAAACCTTTATTTGCACAGACTGTAGATCTAAGTTGAGGAAACCACTATGATTTGAGATGTGTTGTAAGTATCTCCATTTTAACTTTTCTGTTTCTTTGAATATTGGGTCTACTCTTGCTGTTGAAACGAAGCTGCTTTTTGGCCAGGTATACAAGGTTTTGAGACCAGGACGACAAAGTTTTTGATTTTTCTGCAGACTGTAGTCACTTGGGAGGGACATCTTAATTTCTATGTTGGTTTTTTTCTCATTACTGTTGGTGTTGTCCAACAGCTCTATTGTGCAAAATACATGGGCAACAAATACTGGAACAGTTTTGGAGAAGAACATGAGGCTGTGCTAGGCAAAGAGAGAAAATGCTCTGGGCTTTGTCAGTGAGTAGTAGACATGTCATGAAGGTATTCCCTAGTTGAGTATAATTTCATCCGCACCCAGAGTTCAGATGGACAACAAGGTTTTGGTGACAGTGTTTTCCACCCATCAGCTGAGCCATTCCATATGTTTTCTTTGGTTTAAGCCAAGACCAGTTTTAGATTGTCATTGGAGGAGGGATGTAGCCATCTAAGAAACGAGCAGTCCCTACGTGCTTGCTTCTGCCCCTTTCCCCCCCCCGTCAGAGTTTAATGTCCCAAAGCTGAGCGGGGAGAAGAGCATGTGACATCCTTAATCTCTTCCATGTCAGTGTCATACATTATAATTTATGTCACTGTTGATGGCACTTTGAGGTGTTAACTGTGAAGACTTTGCACAGACGCAGATTAGGGAGTTCTCAAAAGCTTTGTTCTACCTGGTGAGTTCTAGGGTGTGATCATCTCCAACCTGAGGGACTAACATCTCTACTGCTGCAGCTAGATCTGGAAGTAAATGTCTATTGGATACATTTAAACAGTTCTAAGTACAAATTTTGGTTTATTTTTCTCAAATATATGAGAAGTGTTCAGTAATATGTTGCAGGTGTATCCCACCTTTAGATTTGTGTGTAGACAAAGCCTAAGTGCGTGCACGGAGACTGGCACAGGGAAGAGCTGACCTCAGCTAGAGCTTATATGCTATTATCATGTAAGAATAAAAAGAGCAAAAATGCCATGAGTAATATAAAAGTAGGCATGTTTGTGATCCTCTGACCTCACAGATGCCAGATGTGCTGATTTTGGAGAACTCTTCAAAGACAACCCGATTTCAGCCTATATACTTCTTATTTGTAGGAAAACCAAAACGATATATATATTGTGTGTATATAAACTAAATATAAATATATTTATATATTTGGGAATAGAACAGCTGTTTCTGCTTCTCCTTCATCTGCTTACTAAAGTATTACACGTTCTTTCCATTATGCTGGTGCTGTAGCTTAGGTCAGAGAATTAAAGTATGCTATGGCTTTGGTAAATGATCACCCTATGGCTTTAGCTGTTTTCAGGATTACCTGATGTATATATCAGACAGAATAATCATGTCGTTTGTATCATTCCCTTTCTTGTTTTTCAATATAAAAGCATTATTTCTTCTTTCTCCACACATGGAATCATTTTTAGTTTTTAGTTCCAGATGTTTCCAGCTGAGCTTTCCGTGGTCTGAGCTCAAAATCAATATCAGCTGCAATTTTAAAGCTAGGGATATTTTCAAACCTTGTTGGGTCACAAGTTCTTCCAGTATTCTTCCCCAACGGAGAGCTTTTTTGCTTGTTTGTAGTCTTTTCTGTGGTTTTCTTTCTTCCTTAAGCATCGCTTTCTCTGCTGATTCTCTAGAAATAGCTGCCACCTCTTCTGTGGAGAATCTGTGGATTTTTAATATGCCATGCCACCATCTCCTTTTTTTCAAGAGCTTTGAGTGCTTTCACAATTTTTTTCAAATCGTTGATTGTATTTTTTTTCAAATAATTGATTAAGCTGTAATTAATGCTCTTCTATAATCGATAGTCTCTGCTTCCTTCAGCAAAGTGTAGTAACTTCTAGGATTGGTAGTTGTGCACTGGCTTTGGGTATAAACCGGTTTATGACGTTATTTCCACTTCATGAGTATGGCTCACGGTTCTTTCAGTTGTGCTGATGCATCTGGTTTTAGAATTAACTGACTGAATCGCTTTAATTGGGGGGGAAGTAATTTTAAAAGGGATCATCTCGGTGATGCAATTGATGTCGCAGCTATACAAATAGGTTTAGCAGCACAATTGAGGAGGAGGAGGCAGATTGCACTGGGAGGATCAGCATTAGCAGCTGGGGCAGAAGACTTGGGGAGGGAAAATTGCTCGATTGTTGTTAGAGGAGCTGAGCTGTTTCCTTTGTTTTCTGTTGGTAGAACTGCCTTCCTGCTCCACCTTCACCCTCTTCCCCTATTTTAGGTCAATTCTATTATTTTATTTTTTTGAAAATTTTTTTTTGTCAGAAAGGATTGAAACATTCACCTGATGTATGAAAGTGTTTAGTTTCTAGATCGCTGTGACAGCGAAGTGACTTCTGACTCCAGATGCAGCAACAACGATGGCACTTGAGGCTCCTCCATGTCGTCTTTTGTGAAAGTTTTGAAGAAAAATGTGCTTAGATTGAGCCAATATTTATGTGCGAAGGGTCAGAGAACTTCATCTGGGTTAGTTCGTTGTCATGTGTGAGAGAAATAGCAGATAGCGCTATTTGCCATTAATTTGAAGACCAATTAAAAGTAGAGCATTTCCTTCAGCTGTAGCTTTGGGTGCCTCCCCGTGGGGTGATGTGTCTGTGTTCTCTGTTAAGGTCAGGGTTTTGTTGGTGCTGGTGTTGCACAGTGTCCTCTACCAGCTTCGTTCACCTGTGGAAGATCATTCACACATCCTTGGTCTGACCACTTCAAAGGTGATAAAATAGGACAAATAGACATGCAATAAGGAAAAAAAAATTTTTTAACTATTTCCCCTTATACATAATGGCTCTGGGGAGAAGAAACCTTTCAGAAAGGATTCTGTAAAGGTGCTAGCAAGCACGCTGCAAGTACTTGAAAGGCAGGAGTTACCCAAAGTGAAATACCATCTGTCTGTCATCTGGCTAATCAGAGACAGCAATTCTTCCTGAGCCTTGGAAAGAGTCAGAAGAAAAAAAAAAAAAAGAAACCCAATTTTGCTCTGTTTGAAGTTCTCTGAGCAAGTACTGTGTTTCACTTGCTGTGGAACATGAACTCTGAGAGTCTGGGTTTCACGCTGGTATTTTACTACCAAAGAACTAAACATACAAAGCAGGAAACAAACCCCCTCTTAGAAAAAAAATGCCACTTGCGCTCCGTTTCCACGCTTAAGTTTGGTTTGGACTGAACTCTACTCTACTCTTTGACTTCTGAATCTCTATTGCTTCCAAAAGGCTTTCAGTTATTTGCCAACCAGTGTTTGAAAAGTGGGTCTTGTTTTAAGCTACTAGTATAGAATACACTACCAAACATTTGAGAACTGGCTTTATTAAAAGTATCGTGTTAAATCATTGTATTTCTGAGAACAGTTTAATTTTTGTGCAGAATGTTTTGGGCTTTTTTTTTCTGCTTTTCTGACATGAATATTCTTGAGTTACCCTCAGGGATGGTGGTGTTTGGGGGTTTTTGGTTTGCTTTTTCCTTTGTTTTTTACTACTGAGGCATGACACAGTTGTATCACTTGTGTCCACAAAATAGATAAATGTGGGAAGAAGGGGTCACACATTTCTGTAACGAAATAAATTCTAACACAAGCTCACAATACTAAAAGATAATAATACTTTGAGGAATATCAACATTTTAGGTTTTTTTTTTATCCTAAAAAAATGTATAGAGGTACAAAACTGACTTATCTTAATTCAGAAACCCAGTGTATTTTCTACATGGAAATTGGCCTAAGAGGTGTGCAAATGAACTGCATCTGGCAGCTGGGAGACTTTGACAAGTTCCTTTTTTGGTGGGTGTTTAGATTAATAACCTTAGCTGGAATCTGAAAAAAAAAAGAAAATTAAAAAAAAATTTGAAAGGCCACTGACTCACTTTGAAAGCCACCTTAGAGCCTACTCAGATGTAGGCTACAGTTGAACTGTGGTACACAACTGACTTGCAAACTCTTCATTCCAGCTGTACAAGGTCAGACGGGTTCATATAAACCCCTGCCAGGATTTCTCTTATCCTTAGTGGCTGAATCACCAATTCTGTCAAACTAATTAAAGACATATTTGTCAAGGACTTCTCTGAGATACAGATATCCAACAAACAAACATCATTCATGAAATTATTTAAACACAACTTGTATTTCAAATATGAGGAAAGATTGCAAACTAAGTTGTTGGTGCTTTGTATAAAGATTAAGGCTGCTAGATGTGACATTGTCAATTTTACCTATGTTTGCAATGAAAATATGGTTTAGCATTTGCACTTTGCCATTATTCATTAAATATTGCTGCAAGAGGAACTTTATAATTCCTTTTAAGGCATTTCTTCCAGTAAGAATTATGTGTTGTGTCCGGATAATTCTGAACTAGTTACATTTATATTAGCACAGGTCAGAGGAGAGGAAGAGGCAAACACCTCTTACAGTTCAAACTCGCCTTAAATCCGATACTCTTTGTTTGGTTTGGATCTACATCAGCACCTAACTCAATGAGCTAATGAACTAACATAAAGAGCTGTGCATTTAATCTTTTTCTAAAATGTGTTGTTTCTAGGTCTACAGACAAGACTGTGAAACCTTTGGCATGGTAGTGAAGATGCTAATTGATAAAGATCCATCACTAGAGAAGTCCATTCAGTTTGCCCTGAGGCAGAATTTGCATGAAATAGGTGAGAGATGCATTGAAGAACTCAAAAATTTCATTGCTCAGTATGATGCTGCCAATCAAGACCTATCAGAATCCTACAAAGAGGGCACATACTAAGGACAAGCACATGCTTTTAGATCCTCTGCATTGTCTATACCATAATACATAAATCTGCTCTTTTTTTTGTTGCGGGGAAAGAGGAGATCCTGCTGGAGATTGGAACCCAAGGCCTGTGCTCCTTTGCAGTAGCTCAGGTTGTCACGTCTGGCTCGCTGTGGACTCCCCGTTTGTATTCTTCTACCTGTACTTTTTGGCGTATATTCCTTTGAAAGGATGTTCCTTTTCAAAAATGCTGTAAAGTGACAAGCTATTTTTGAAACTTTTCCATAGTTACCTAGGAAAAAAACGTTCAGGCCGATGTACGTACACTTATGTTTCAATGTTTATAAGTTCAAACACTTGTATTTTTTATTAAAATAACAAGAAGCAGCTCTTCATTCCTCAACTTATGCAGAAATATGTCTTGTTTTCATATATACAAGAGGAAGAGAAGACTTCCAAAAAAGTGTTCGCAATTTAAATGATTTAAATTATTTATTATAGTTTAATTGTAAACTTCAGATTAATTCTGTAAAATTCCACTAGGGGTTACCTCTAGTCCCTGACTGCCAGAGCAACTCAAAATGCTGTATTTTTGCTCTAAATGCAGGTTCTACAAATACCTTCTAAATTTTGATGTTTTCCATATCATGAGTCATTGCTAGTGAGCAGTATTTTGCAGGATTAATTTCAATTTTTGTCAATATTTGCAACTAAATGATTCCTTTGTTATGTTTGTGACTTTACCTTAACAGAGTGTAACTGCCAGCAGCCACTGAGCAGGGAAAAGTCTGTTCTCTTACTCTCTGCCTCTCTTCCCTTACCCCTTCCCACCACTTCTCATCCGTTGGTTTTGATAATTAAGAGGCTGTGTGTAACCTTTACATCTAACATCAAGAAGGAGCAGGGATTTTGGGGTGGCAAAGCAGGGCAAGGAGAGCAAGCAGGACCGTGTCTTTATGAAATCCAGGTTGCTTTGGATTAGGTGAAATTGAGTGCAAAGGCCCCAGATTGTTTCCAACCTCGGTGACATTGCTGCCTAATGTCACTATTGGACCTGACAGAGCGACTCGTAGTTGGGGAACTTGTAGTTGAGGAGAGTCGAGAAACTGCCTGCTTCATGATTGCTTTTCAGAGATAAAAAATATTTAGTACTCGTTGGCGGTATCCTGACTATTGGATTGTGTACAGCTTTATATTTAATAATGAATGTTTTCTATGAATGTTTTAGGAAAGGGATAATTTGAATCATAATCACAAAGAGGTAAGTACAGGCATGATTGTGTTGTATACATTTGCATTTAGAAACATGTGAAACTCTGCAAAAGGACTAATGACTAAAGCTCACTTCTTCCAAAGTCCACAGTATTTTGAAATTAAAAGGATGGTGAATTTAACCTCCTTACCAAGATTCTACTTCTTCTCAGATTCCATCAGAACGGTTTGCAGAAAAGTAAATGAAATAGCCCTGATTTTGCATGTACAAGGCACTGTATGTATTGCAGCATCTTACACATGCAAATATTAACTATGGTATATTAAATATGTGTTACATCAGATTGCTGAGATGCCTGATTAGTTTTAATGTCAGTAGGGTGTGGTTTTGCAGTTGGCTTTTGTTGCTTTCTGGGAGTTCACGTTACTTGAAGGAGGTGACCTCCCGCTTACCTTGTTGGCTCCTGGGATTGTGTGGGCTGCAGAGGGGGTGGGAATCAGCTCAGGGATGCTGCAGGATGCTAATTTGGAGAGGGAGAGAGGGGGAGAAAGGTAGCCTGTTGTGGCAACCAGCAGCTAGACCTGACCCGCCCCTTCTGGCAACAGCCTGTGTCACCGAGATCAGTCATGAAACCATGGGCAAAGGCTTCCCTGGGGCGCTGCAGCGCTTCCCTGCTCCCCCACGGGGCCGAGCGCCTTCAGGGTGTTACATCAGAGTTTCTTCTTCTGGGTTAGAAATGCTAATGAAAATAATACTGAAATCATGTTTAATATATTTTTGATTAAAAATGTTCGCTGTAACTGTATAGTTTATTAGGAATCTTCTTTGTTAGAAGACTGATTAAATTTGCTATGATAAAAGTATCTGATTTTTCAAATGTTTTTCTGTAAAGTAAGGCCTAAGCTTGCAATCAGAGTTGGAAAGGGGCGTATCTCAAGTTGGAAGGGACCCGTAAGTAAGGATCATTGAGTATAACTCCCTGCTTCTCACAGGACTGCCTAAAACAAAATGATGTAAGTAAGAGCATTGTCCAGATGCTCTTTGAACTCTGCCAAGCTTAGGGCCATGACCAGTTCCCTGGGGAGCCTGTTCCACTGACTGACCACCCTCTTGGTGAAGAACCTTTTCCTAATGTCCAATCTGAATTTACCCTGGTACAGCTTTTCTGTTTTCTTGTGTCCTCTTGCATGAGAGAGGAGATCAGCACTTCCACTTCCCCCTGTGAGGAAGGTGTAGACTCTGATGAGATCACCCCTCAACCTTCTCCAGGCTGAACAAGCCAAGTGACCTCAACTGCTCCTCTTAAGTCTTGCCCTCAGAAACTTTCACCATCTTGGTCACCCTTCTCTGTACACACTCCAGCAGTTTGATGTCCTTCTTGTATTGAGGTATTGTATTGAGGCACCCAAAACTGTCAGCCAATATTCTTGGATTTTCTTAGAATAGCTCGTAGATCAGGAAGGTCTTTAAAAAGCTTGTTAGATTGTCCCTAGTTTAACCTGACTTTTCTATGGACTAAATTTTACTCATGAACTAAGGAGCCTTTTGAATTTTTTATAAGTGCTACTTCTGGGAAAGTTTTAATTCCCAGTAATGAGTGATTTTCCATTTAATACTTCTCATTATGTTGAATGTTCCTGGTTAAACTTCTGTGATGTCTGCTTGCTGGTGTGTTAGTAAACTATTATGCCAATTCCCTAATTTAAGAAAAAAAACCTGGCTTTTAGCCTTGCTTCCTGTAGTGAACATACACTTCAGATTTATTTCGTATCAGTGTCAGAAGCTGTCTTTGGTCTCGTGGGCAGTCTCCATGGGGCTCCTGGGGAATGGACAGGAGGAGCATTGGTGGAAGGAACCAGATGTTGTGCTGGAGGAATTTATTTTCTTTGTCATGGTAACATCTCCTGAGAACAAAACTTATTCCTAGCACTTACTGGTGTGCAGATACCCTTAAAAGAATAAAAAGGGAAGAAAAAAAGGAAGGAAAGGAGCGTGGCGATTCAGTGCTCGCTGCCAAGGCTGGAGCAGTTCTGGAAGGCTCTGTAACCTCCCTGGGTGAGCTGAGGGACAACACAAGCAGCTGGGATGAAAATCAGCAATAAAACCACTGCAGGTATGAAAGGAGCAAATGCCCTGTATCAGACAAGGACCTTGTCACCCTGTCATCTGTGTAGGATTTTCTCTTTTGCTGACGGTGAGACTAATGTATAGTCCCAATATCCCTATCATGAAGGTTGTACTGGATTTGGCTGGGATAGAGTTCATCTTCGTTGTGTCAGCTGGTAGGGAGGTGCTGGTGCTGTGCTTTGGGTTCCTGATGGAGACACGGGGACTTGTGTTGCTAACAGAGGGGTGGTTTAGTTATTGCTGACCAGAGGGACATCCCAGCCTATATCATGTGGTGCTCAGCCATAACAGTGGGTGGGAGTTTGCTGGGGGGAAGGCTGCTGTTGTTCAGGGACTGGCTGGGTGCTGGTTGGCTGGAGCTGAGCAACTGGGGTTTTTTTTTTGTATCATTTTGGAATTTTCTGTTGGAGGTTTTTGTGGTTGGTTGTTGGGGTTGTTTTGCCTTTTTTTTTTTTTTTTAACTTATTAAGCTGTCTTTTTATCTCAACCTGTGAGTTTTCTGTCTTTTACCCTTCTGATTCTCTCCCCCCATCCCACTGGGTGAGGGCTAGTGAGTAGCTGCTGTGTGATGCTTAGGTGCCTGCCAGGGTACAAGCTCCCCTTGGAATATAGGTGCTACTTCTAATAGCACAAACTGGATCAGAGTCCTGTGCTGGTACCAGACACTGTATCCTATACCAGTGACTGTATATTTAAGGTGGAAGAACCAATTAGGAAGATTCCTCATGATAACGTAGTTATAATATTACGGTTTTTCATGACCATAGGGTGGTGAAAAATAATGGAGATGGTTTATGTCAAGCTGGAAAAACTAAAGTTGTGTAGCCATCTTTAAATTTCGTGTGGAATTTTTTAAGTGTCTAAAAATAGAAGTCAGTTCCTCTTTCATTAAGTGTGGTTACAAATACCTGTTACTCTTTCCCTGACACGAATGTCTCATGGAGCAGTCCATTCCTCAGCAATACAAAGCTTTCTAAATGTTCCCTAATGCTCTTAATTAGTGGTGGCCCTGCAGCCCAGCACAGGGAAGGGAGCTGGACATGCCTCGGAGCAGCGGTGTCTAAACCTGCTCTGAACAAGCTGCTTCACCACCGGAAGGCAAGGACCCCAGCACACGGGTCCCACCGCGCCCCGAGGCATCAGCCTTCCCTGGACCAGTCTGGTCTGGAGGGAAAACAGGTCAGAGCTCCTGCCTGGGGCTGGGAGAACCAGAGCTGTTCAGCAGGAGAGCAGGGCTATGTACCAGAGGGTTATCACCCCCTTGGCACAAGGAAACATGCCTCTCTATTTTCTAGCCGAAAAACAGTGATATTTTCAGTGGTGGTGGGAGAGGGGGGAGTGTTGCTATTGATATCACTCATTTTGAAGTGCCCAGAGCCCTTGCAGGAGCACCCTGAGCCCTAAGCCATCCTTGTGTAAGGGCAAGGGGAAGAGACACATCCTTCAGCTCATTTGTTTTGGGGTTCAGAGGGATGTAACGTGACAGTTAACTCTGCAGATGGGTTTGTAAATGACACGCTTTAGAGATCTAAAACATGAGGAGGAACTTGGTCACTTTGAGGGTTGCAGAACACTGGAACGGGCTACCCAGGGAGGTGGAGGAGACTCCATCTCTGGAGACATTCAAAACCTGCCTAGACATGTTCCTGTGCAACCTGCTCTAGGTGGACTAGATGATCTCCATAGGTCCCTTCCAACTCTCTATCATTCTGTGTTGAATAGTTGGCTTGTTGTTGTTGGTTTTTTTTAAGAATAAAGTATTTAGAAGCAACTAACAATCTATGGAGAACTTCTATCCTGTAATACTCCATAAGATGCTGCGCTTTGGGAGAGCACATATGCTGTATTGCAGGAGATGGTGTAAGATCAGAACTACTGGTAGAGACACTTCTCTATGAGAGAGTTACTTGCTCCAAGGAGGCCACAGCAGTGGTGGCACAATATTTCATTTCCAATGCCCCTGGTTCCCCATATTTGGAAACGCAGGTAAGAATGGAAGGTCCCAATCGTTGTTTGAGCATCCCAGGGAATGCATTAATCAGCTGGCATCTCCCCTCAAGTCAAGTCCTGGGAGCCTGGTTTTTGCACTCTACTTCAGCAGAGCAGGACTTTGGCTGCCAGGAGCCACGGGAGCAGCCTGCCAGCTGGAAGCCTCCCGCCAGCTGGAAGCCTCCCACCAGCCACCCGTGGGCCCAGCCCATGGAGCACGATAGGGCTTTGATCAGCTTTCATGTACACAGGACTTGTTTGTATTAGAAAAGTGACTTATACAGTGAATACCACTGCTGGGAGTAAAGGATCTTTTGCTTATTTTACCCTGGAAAATACCAGCAAATAACTGCTGGTTTGATTTAGCCTTAGCAATGGCTAAGCCAATGCCAATACTCATGTGCCTGCTCCCTCCCTTACTTCTCGCTGCTTTTATTTCCAAACTTCTATATCCTCCAGAAGGGCAAGCATAGTTCGATTTGCCAGGCTTTTTAGGTAAGAAGCATCTGTTACTTCATTAATTACCTTTCCTCAGGTGGTCAGAAAGCCAATGGCTTTAGCATGTACTACCTTAATTGCTGGATGTCACTGTTAATTCAACTAAGAAATTTCTGCCATATTTAAAACAGCAGGACAAGTTTATTAGAACTTAAAATAGCTCCTGCTCCACGTTAAGAGCTCAAGGCGCCTTTTGAGATCACCTATTGCTTTATGGTTTTACACCAGTTTACCTTCTAGAGCCACCCAGCATCTTTCCTTTCTTATGTAGGCGAAATTCAGAAACTATTTTTGGGAAATGTGGGGAACAATAATAAAAATTTTAAAAAAAAAATCCACATCTATAGGAGTTGCACATTTGTTGTACTGATATATTCCAGGCTTGTGTGGTTTTTACATTTATATAGTTTACATTTTGCTTGACCCATAAATAACACTTGCAAGATTAAGAGGGCCATAGTTTAGAGAGTATTTACATAGCCCCACCATGCATACAGAGCTTTTCATACCTAGTAGACAAAATTAAGCTGGTTTTGCACTAAACATTTTTCAGTATTTTTCAACTTAAAACCCCTGACTAAAATAACAAGCAATATTTCATCTATTATGCTGCTGTTAAACCCCTAACAAATCTAGTTTGATATTGTAACAAACTTCTTCAAATTCAGGGATATAAAAATATTCAGCTTTTAAAATTTTAACTGTACAATATGTACATTAGTATTTGCACTGTTAAATTATGAATACATTTAAGCCTATGAAATACTACATTATAAATATCAATGTGGTTTTTTTTATTTATTTAGAATTGCAGCTAATACAGTTTTAAAACCTGGATAATGCATTTGCAAAGATGTGATTCTGGAGCCTAATCCTTTAAGCCCTTATGAAAGTGTTAGTTATGTAAGTAGATTCATTGACTTAAATGGGGGGTTACGTGCCTGAGCGAAGGCCACCGCCGCTCTCCCTCTCGCTCACTGCTGGCATCATCACTCATTGCAGCCAAGTCCAGCAGCTGAACTAATATCTTCCTTTAAAAAGGCATAAAAAAAAAACAAAAAGCCCCTCAAAAAAACCCAAATCCAAACCTTACAGAGGCAGGGAATTAGTGAAAAATTGTGGAGGGAAGAACACGGAAGTTCAATGTATAAATACTGCTGCCTTAGGATACATCAAGGCCTCAAGCCTCCTTAACAGTGGACTCTTTGGAAAAGGAGCATTTTTCCAAATTGAAAAAACAAAACAAAAAACAAACCAAAATCTAGTTTTTTGTAAGGAAACTTGAAAGAGGAAGAGTGAGTTTTGCCAATGGAGAAAGGGCACAGAACAGAGCCACCTTTTTCCTGACAGTAAGAGGAAAAAGTCAAAGATCACCTTGTGTGGGTAGAGCTACAGCACAGGACCCTCAATTGTATTTATTGATCTTTGTTGAATCCCCCCTCTCGGGTAATTCAGCATAGGCGAGTAGGCAGCGTAAAATAAAACATCTACAAAAAGTCTGCGTCAAGAACTGCAGTAACTGCATTTTGACAGCTGAAAGATAGTTTGTAAACCCAGCAATATCTGAACGGGTCATCATTTGGCACGGGGACATTAACAAATGTTACTCATACAATGTAAACTCTGGCAGGGCTATCATTTACACTGGCAAAGCATTAAGAACCTCAGCAACTTGCCTAAGTACAATTATTAATATAAAAAGACATGGTTCAGACTGTAACTATGGCGTTGACTGGTCTTCCTGGGTGTTAGAACAAATTAAGAAATTATGCAATTTTTTCCTTTGTGTCCCCTCTTCTTCTTTGATTTGGTTGTCCTTTGTCCAAACTGAGAACTAGATAACGCAGTAGTTGGACTAGAAAGATCATCTGTGTAGTATGGGTATCTCAGGGACCGTGGCTGGGGGATGGGTTGTCCTAGAAAATACCCTTCCTCTTCAGAATCGGATGACGAGGATGAAGTTGAGCACCAGGAGTCATCTTCCTCACCATACAACCCAAAAAATTTGTCAACCACCTGGTTGCGCAGTGCATAATCAGACCTCGTATGGGCATATGGTCCATACAGCTCTGCGTTTTGAATGTATGCCCGAATCTCCCGTGAGCTTCTATTTTGAATAAATTTCTCATGATCCTGAGGGGAGTAATAACGAAATCTCTCTCTGGGAGAGCATCTTCTTTCTGCGGCCAAGTTAAGTGCATTATCCGAACGAGACTTCCTACTTCTTCTGCGATGGTGGGAAGGCCGATTGCCACGCTCTTCAAAATGGTAAACACGCCTACGAGTCCTTTCACTCATCGGAGGCTGCCGTATTTCAACATTCTCGTAACTCCCGTGATCGATAACATCATCTGAAAACTTTACTTGTTGCGGTCGAGACTGGGATTTAGATCTTCTCAGAACGGGCACATGCACTGGCTTTTCCTCTGGCAAGACCTTTTCCTGACACAACTCTGAGCTCAGGCTCTTCAAGGACTCTGTGCTCCGGTGGAGCATTGAAGAATTCAGGGTTCCCATGTTGCTCATTTTCTCACAGTCCTCCACCTCCAGCTCTTGGAAAGTTTGCAAAGAGTAGAGAGATGGCCGTGGTTTGCCTTCTCCATCCATCGAAGCCCCTGTGGTGGGAATGGAGAAAAGAGGAAAAGACAATGAGGGGACTATCAAAGAGATAAGTAAGTATTATAACAATATTCAACATTTCTTTCCAATAAAGCAGACCTTATTCATGTGGTTTTTGTAACTATCACCAAAAGGAATAGCTTCATAGAAGAATAGGTTTTGGTGTGACTTAAAATATTTAAGTATTTGCTCTGATTGCCAAAGAATTAGCTAACATTTGGACATCAAGAGCAGAAGTTTAATGAGTTAAAAATTTTAGAGCTAAGCCTTTTGGAAAAAAGAATTACTTAAAATTATTCTTCAGTCCGTGCTTGTCATTTTTAAGGATAAAATATTTCATGTTTCTGGTATCGCTAAATTCAATATTCTAGCTGTTGCTACAGGAAAGCCAGTCTTAACTGCCTCGCAAAGAAGGATCCTCACCCTCCAAAAATCACCAGCAGTAAGCTGGGCAACTTTACTCCAGGTCTGTGTCCAATGACCCTTCATTCCCACATCAACAGAGTCATCTAACCTGTGACCTTCCCAGGTACGACACCACTAGTTCTTCCCCCTCCCGTCCCAACCGCCCCCCTCCCCCAAACCAAGCTCCCCTCATCAGTTCCTTCGTTAGTGCTTGGGCAATGCAGCATGGGGTGTCAGGCCTGAGCTACACGAGTAGCTACAATAATTGAGGTTACAGAAAGGAAAGAGTGTAGAAGAGGAGAGGACAACTTTTAAAACAGGAAAGGAAAGTTAAGAGGCACACATGCACACACAGAGGGACCCTTGCATCTCTGACTTTCGTCACTAGTTTCAACCACGTTTGACAAGAAGGTTCACAGAAGTGGATGATGATCAGTTTCTCTTTAGTCAATGGAGAGAGATAATCTCATAAACCTCCATTTCCTAAGGCTGCGAAGGTTACCATCATCCTTTCAGATTTTCTACAGATTTTTGCAAGCAAATCAGGAAGTGACCTGTAACATTTCTCAGATTATCTTTAATATTATCCTAGTATATAATGCAGCTTCTTTTAAGGTATGGAAAAAATAAATCCTCATTTGCTTAAAGTGGTGGTTTGTATATAACAAATGCCTAGTTCAAGACCATTCTTACTCTGTTTAATGTTATGGAGTTTTTTGTTATGAGCGAAGGGAAGAGAATTCAAAAGGGAAGTGGAAGAATTTAAGTAGAACTGAACTAGCAGAAATGTATTTTGTGGTAGAATATGTGCTTAATAAAAGCTATTTCCCACTTTACACGAATCTCTTGCTACTAAAGATTTCTAGAAATCACAGATATGAAAATTTCCAAAAGTTCCTGCAACCAAACATGCTTTGGTTGACTTCTCCATCAAAACCAGTCTTTTTTCCCCGTTACCTGTTATGTTAGACAAAGCCAAAGAATCCATTGAGTCTCGAACACTCTGTTCTTGCTGTTTCAGGTCAGACAAACACTCAAGTGAACCTCCATACCATGGGGCTTGGTCATGTTTGTATCCTGATGCCCCATGTTCCATGTCTAGCTCCTGGATTTTCCTGCTGCTGGCAGGGCCCGGGTGGCTGCCGTAGGCAGAGTCACCCAAGCCATCTTGCGACTGGGCCCAATACATGTCTGCTTGATACTTCTTACTTGCTAGGCTGGGATTATTCTTTTTCAAGTCCAACTTGCTCTTGACCATGCTGTCAGAAATCCAGTGTTCACTTGATCTAATGTCTACTTCAGCGGGCTGCTGGAAGAGGCTTTTATCGCCAAACTTCAGAAGAAGTTGAGTCATGTAGTCTTCATGTTCAGCCCATTCTTCAGGGTCCTCAGGCATTTCTTGCTCTACTCTTCCTTTCCAGAAGTCTTCATTGGCAAAGCCCGCCTCTTCCCTTGAAAGGCTTAAGTCCTCCAGCTTACGAGAAAGAGTATCATCGGCGTTGCCTGACAGGCCAGGAAATTTGTAATTGAGGGCCGGGGACAGGAGGAGAGACTGGCGGCACTGGTCGGCTGACCGGCTGCTTTTTCCCATGCGGACACTCCTCCTGGAATCCCTGGATCGAGCAGACTGAAACGCAGAATCAGAAGAGTCGGAGGCGTGAACGTCCTCTCCCAAGCTGCAGGTTTTTGAACAGTAAATCTGCCCCTGCTTTGGAAGGAAAGGGCAGCCAAGCAAAGAGGTCTTGCACTGAGCGCAAGAAAAGCAAGTCTCTGTGGCGTGCCAGTGCTGTCCATCATAGGTCATCTGAGCGTGGTCAACACCTGGAAAGGGGAGAAAATGCAATGCTTTGGGTTTATCTAAAAAATTACTTGCAGAATCCACACTTCTGGAATGTGAAGTAATTTCATAAATGGGCTTTCCCTTAATTTGCAAGTTTGATGCTTGAAAAGGACATCCTTACCAATGTGTTCCCCGCAGGTCTCACAGTATTCCGCATAGAGGGACTCAAAACAGTTACAGCAGAATGGTCGCCCATCCTTCATGATGTATCTCTGTCCACCCAGGATCGTTTCACACTCAAGACAGCAGAAGTGCTTCATGTGCCAGTGGCGACCCTCAGCTTCCGTACACTCATCAGCAAAAATGATCTTTTCAGAAATAAAAAGTGAACTTTTAGTTAAAGCAGCCAAGGCCTCACCTTGGGACTCAGAGCAAAACATCCTCTTTTTGCAGTTCATGCACTCTATTTTTAATTTAGCTGCCTTTTGAATACAAAGATAGAGACAACAATCTCCCACAGCAGCTGTGGCATTCTAGTCTTTCCTCAAACAGGAAAGAATCAAGAAAGCCTGTACTTTTTAAAAGCCAAAAATTAAATGAGAACGTAAGAAATCAACAATTAATGAAGCTGCTATCAGGATGACATTTTGGAATATTTGTACAGATCCTTCTTCTAATTCAATCTACAAGATTCAATTCTAAATACAGACAGGTATATGCTTTCTAAATACCATCATGTTGCTTGTAATATTGTCAATATGACAAGAAATCAAAGACCACTCTCAGCTTTCAAACACATCCATGCACCGGAGTGCTTACTTATTGAGGGAATGTATCTGAAGTTAGTAATTGCCCAAGTGGTGCAGTTCATTAACTGAACAAGAGTGTAGATTGACTATAAAATGTGAATTATTTACCTCATCGCAGGCTGAACATCGAGGCTTGAGAAGTTCAGCGTGGTGTCTGCCGCAGTGAATTTTGCCATCTTGGTAGAAGTAGATAAGGTCAACGAGCAGCTCGTTACAGGTGAAGCACACGAAACATGAGGGATGCCAGCACACCCCGGGCCCAGCTCTTGAGGCAAAAACTGCAACTTCACCGCCATTTACTTTTGTACCACACTAGGAAAAAAGCAGAAAGTGAACCCACTTTCCATCTCACACTACTAGCTTTTGGCTTTTAAGCTAAAGTAAAACAACAAACTCAATATGTAGGTTTTTATTCTAAAATTCTGACAAGGGGGAAAAAAGTAGTCTCAATTTTGGTCTAGGCAAATTCTGTGCATCAAGAAACCGTTTGTGAAGTTTCTTTTATATATAATAACATTTTTAAGTGTCTGTTCATTTTTCATCTGTCATTATTTTAGTATGAGTCAGCAACTTTTTTTTTTCAGTAGGGAAATATATCAAAGATTCAGTTCATTCTTGGTATCAAAGATTGTACCTTGCTTAAGCAAGGCAATACCTTATTTCTATTTACATGCAGTTTCAAAAAGTACTCCTTTGGGGGGGGGGGGTGGGGGTGTTCAGACATAGACAAGTTTACATGTGATATTGAGATACTGTGGTTTTACTACAGTAGAACTGAAATTTATTGCTGTTTTATTCAGCCCGCTGGTTGGGTTGTGGCACCAGTCGTGTTACCTGTTCGCAAACAGCATGCAGCACTGCTCTCGAGAGCAGTTTAATAGTGCCTCGGCCGAGCGCCTCCTTTTTGCGCTGAGAACTGAACATCTGCAGTTCCTTCTTTTCTTCTTCACTTAAAGACTGGCAGTATCTCACCTTCCAGGGAAAACACAGGAGAACTTATTTTAGGGACTGACAGGTTATGTAGTAAGTGCACATATGCAAGAAATTCATCAGGCACGCTGGCAAACATCGTTAAGCTTTTCCAGTTTGTCTTCTCTACCATCTTAGTATTTAGCTAATATGGCATAATACAAAAGGGGAAAAAAACCCACCACCATTCTAACCCAAGAAGCTGCCTAGACAAGAAATGAGATTTTAAAAAGCCAAGGCAAAACCTGCTGCTATCCTAAAATAATGGAACAAACCTAAATCAGCCATAACATTGTCCTTTATGGACAATGGTTTATGGTTAAGCGCCCACCCCTAAGGATTGCAGTATACACAAGATCTTAAGTATTGACACCCCCGCCCCCTTTCCTTACAAAGGGCTTGTTTGTTATTTCCACTTCTACTCCCAAATTACACTGCATATCTGAGATGCAAACCTTTTACTATCACAAAGCATCCTTTTTTTGTGTGCGCTACAATACAATTCCAGGAATTTGTAGGCTCCTGGTAATTGGTGGGTGGCTGCAAACACTATAAAACCCACTTGTGTTAAGTTTATGGCAGCGACAGCAGCCTCCCCAACAAGCAAAGGCAGTGTCCTCCCAGACAGCCCTTATCTGCTCGCAGGCCCACCGGGCGGCCGAACAATGGGCTCAGTGTACACACCGCGCGGCTTTACAGGTCAGATGCCACGGTTCAGGCCTGCCATGAACGCACAGGTTGGTTATTCTCCACCTAAAAGCCACCGGGGAGACACAAAGGCCCTGACAGCGCGTCCTGAATTCTGGATTTACCTCATTGTCGTGGGGTGGCAGCTGGTAGAGAAGCTGTTTGATCCGGTGTTTCTCTCCAGGGCTGTTAACGTAGGGGACCTTCTCCTCCGGCAAGCAGGCGAAATACAGCTGCACCTGCCCAGGAGGAACACAAGCGTTCAGACACACCGAGGGACACACACCACCTCAAACCTCCCTCAGCTACTCTTTTATCTCAGCCCTCATTTACGAGGGAAGAAGGTTACGCTACGTTAGACCCGTGACAGGGTTCGCGCTGGAAATACGAGACCCAGGTGAACCAGCTCAGCAAACCCAAATTGTCTCTGATAAAACTAGCACCCAGCTGCTGAATTGCTTTTCTGGAATGCAATTTGCAGTGACAATTAGGGGAGGGGGGGGAGCATCATAAATTATGCACATTTAATGTTCTCATTATTCCCACCCCCTTCAGGGCTGGTCAACAACCCCGTGGAAATTCCAAGTTTCCCTCTGCAATTTACCACACAAGGCATGAAGCTTTCCAGAAAACAGTCACTATATAAACAAATTTAATTTGCTCTCTGCATTTTACACATTGTTGAGACAAAAGCTGTTTTGTAGTCTCCTGCTGATCAGGTTCACCCAAAGCATCAGCTTTCATTGCTTCCATGTGGGCTTTGGTAAGAAGGTAGAAACATCCTTCCCTCGGGAGGAGGCTGAATCCAGCCACATTTCAATCAGATGCAAATTAGCTACGAAATTTTCACAGGCTGCATGTTTTTGATAAAGAAATCAATATTAGGTGTCCACATCTATCAGTCTTCACCCTTTTTTTTTTCTTTTTTCAGAAGAAAATTATGACAGGAAAGCTGTAATGAACACTATGACAAAGCCCAATGGCAAAAAATATTTTTGTGGAACAGCTACAGATTTATAGTTTTTCCTTTGCAGCTTCCAGCTTGTCACGAGGCCTGGGGCTGTAAATAAGAGCTGACTATTGGCAAAAATATTACTTGCCATCCAGATTTAAATAATGCTCAGGTCAACAGCTTATTACTGTGCAAGACAGATGAAAAAGAAGCAGTAATCAGTCACTTGACTCAGGAAGCAATCAAAATTATATGGGAAAGGTTGTACGAAATATGACTTGGTCTTCATCTAACCAAACTTTAAACATCACAAGTCTACTGTAAGGCCCCTGACTGCCAACTGCATTTCAAGAAGCTGCATGAGAAGATAACAACTTGCAATAAGAAGTGAGGCTTTCAAGAGGCTTTATACCCTCTTCTCAAGTTTATTGCACTTTTCTCAAAATAAGTCATTCTTCTTGAAAAAAAAATCTTTTGTAAGTTTGAGCTAGCTGGATTATGAGGATATTTTAGGGCATTTAATTGTTCTGGCAGAATGTTAGCTTGCTGTTTGCCTTAAGGTCTGATTCATCAGGATTCTTATACATGCTTAAGTAAGTAATAAAAAGTTTCCCTAAAAATAGCCCATTATTTGCCATTCCTGCTGACTTTTTACTTTATTCATGATTAAGAAAAATCTCGGCATAGTGAAAAGGAGACATCTTCTGCACCTTTATAACTAGGGACCATATCAGTTTGCCAGGAGAAGGGGGGTTGCTCTGCCTCCCTTAGCAGATGCTACAAAGCCGCTCTCTGTCCATTTAACACTGAAGCCTGAGTTCTGGATATCACCAAGCTCACAGCTTCGGCACAGCTGCAATATCATCAAGTACATGAATACCCCAAGGGGTTCATTGTGATCTCCCATAGCAACGTGCTCATCAATAACTTCACATTTATTTCCATTATGGTGATGTTATAAAAGATAAAGAAGAAAAGGGAGAGGGGAAGGAACAGTCCAACCAATCCACAAGTGCCAGCCCCAGAGACTGCACAAGAGAAATCCTGGCATGAACAAATGGCAGGCGTACAACTATTTACACAAGCGTAAAATACACTACGACTTGTCACGGGGACAGAACACTTCCGTTCAGTAACATACATGTTCTAGATGTCAAATGCCTAATTATTTAAAGAGTTGTACAACTGCAGTGAAGCACTGGCCAGTAGCACGATGCCATGAGGTATGTCACGGGCTTTAATTTAACCTAATAACTTATTTCAAAGAGGAAGCAAATTTCTACACTGCTTTTAGACTTGACAATACGTACCTCTGCTGCACATACTTATTGAGAAATCTTGACTGGGAACTATTTTTTGGAATATGAAACCCGCTGGTGTTGAGGATTTTAAGCTCCCCAAACACAGCCTCATTGGAATAGGAAGCAAAACAAGAAGTGAAGAGCTCTAGACAAATTTAAGTTTCTTACATTATAAAGATTTAATTAGATTCTTAGAGGCAATGTATCGCTCCCTTAGTCCTTACAAGGTTTATTTGAAAAACGTAGAGGTACAGTTGGTACCTGCTCTGGTCTGAGGCCCGGGGGGACCCAGGCATATTCCTCCAAGGCACAGCCAGAGTCATCGTCAGATGTTGAGCTTCGCTGACACCCGAAAACGAGATTGTTGGCTTTGGGCTCCATCCCCAGTGGCATAAGTGTGAAGCGTTAAATATTTCAGCTGCAGTTCATCAAGCAATTGATCTGGAGGAAGAGATTAACGGAGCTTTAATAAATTTGAACATGCAACAACTAATTATCAGTGTAAATGATCTTGCAACAGTTTAGTATTCTTTGTATTGCCCAGAACAATAAACGATTGAAGGATCATTACAACTTGCTACAAGCAATTTGAAGGTGCTTAAGAGAGTTATAAAAATAAAACTACTCAAGAAAAAGAAAACTAGACACACACTACCATGTTGGGCAACCACAGTGTATTTCAATATTAACACTTGCCATCTTTTACACTGCTGCTTGTTTCACATCACAGGTTATATGTAGGGTGCATATCTAGGGAAGACTCACTGAGCAGATATTAACTGAAGGAATGACACGAGCCCTTCCTGAAGTCATTACTACCACACCAATCCAGTAACACAAAAGACATGACAACCACTTGTGAAAAACTAAAGCAATTGTTGGGGACAGACAGTTGCGCAAGTAGCATCCTGTTTTCCACGAAGTAGTCACAGAGCAGTGAGTGCCTGCTGGGTTCCTCCGAGAACTTCATTTTAGCTGTATTGGAGCAGAAGGGTGTTGATCCAGTAAATAGCTGAAACCAAATTATGCCAGATTAGGCTCTGTAAAATACATCGTGATTGTTCTGTTAATTTAAATCCCTACAGGGAGATGCTTCTGTTGATTCATGAAGCCTGCAAAGCTTAATATCAGTAGGATCATTTTGAGTCACAACTGGCAAAGGCAGTTCTCACCAACATCTGTAGCATTCTGAGTAAAAAGGTTATTAAGATAAATATCTTACATGAATTCTAGGACAAGTTATTAGGAAATTCAGTGAATTAGAAATTAGTTCTTATGAATTTCAATGAAATACAGATAACCAAAAGCAGAGAGGATGTATCCTACTGTGACACAACACCGTGACCACTGGCATTCAGAACAAGCTTGCTTTTATGGTACAACATTACAACATGAGCTGTTCCCTCCCTGTTTTAGGCAGTTCTTTAACTATCCATCTAAACATAGATGCAGTTTAGTCAGTGCTAGATCTAAGCTGTAGAAATTTGTAATCTCCTTGACATATAATCTTGCTGGTGGGTCTAAAAGGAAGAGCAATCTAAAAACTTCCAGTGGGTCCCACATTGCATTTTCAGTCTCAGCACCACCATTTTACAGAGAAGAAGTTTCTGCTAGATCACAGGTAGAAGAAAGATTTAAGAGCGTGTACCCAAGCACCCTGCCAGTTATTCAACTGGACTTTATCCCTCTTCAGGCATGAGGCACTGGCCAGTGCCAGGCTCCATTGATTCCACGCATAAACCCAAACCTGCTCCAGAAAAAGAAGTGGCTACGTGCATCCAAAGCTGCAAGCTTGGAAAAATGATGGTATTTGGTATTACACAATATATCTAACCCTGTTTTCAATAAGTCTATACATTTCCACACCCAATAAAAACAGTTGGGATTACTTAACTCTTCCACTGGGTGAGTGCTCAAAAAAAAATGACTTGTTTGTTAACTTTCCTCCAAAAACTTCTGGTTTGAAAACACATGCACTATTTTTGGTGCACTGCTAAGATGCCAACACACTTCTGTTACACTGCATAACCGCAATGTAATAAAAGATTGATTTAATATTCAATGGGGCAAGCAAACCTGCCAACCTCCCCTTTGAGAACAGTCTATTTCCACAAAGCTTGTGAGCTGTCAGGCAGGTTTCTGAAATCTTACTGTGGCTGAACAACTGAAGGTTAGCAAAACAGCTTCCGAGCTTACCATCACCATATTACAACCTCTGTCAAGAAAGGTGACTAAAACTAAACTCAGTCCTAAAAGCTCAATACTGTGTATTTAAAATATAAAGACAGACATCCTGGTACATACTAGATCCCCTGAATGAATTTCCTTCAGAAACAGATAATAAGACAAGCAATTCAAAACTGTTTACCCTCTTCACGTTCTAGTGGAAGTGAAGTCAACCATGGCTTTTGTTATTGTTTGTACAAAACTGGGGGGAAGGGGAGGAGGGATGGAGGAATACTGAGATGCAGTTAAAAAAAAAAATCATTGTAGTAGAAAAGACAAGAGCTCTCACTCTTGCAGACAGATGGGGATGCTCAGGTTGGCAGCTTGTGTCCAGCACCATCTGCACCCAAATAATTCTTAAGTTTAAAATAACTATGAGTATCATTGAGAAGCCCAAGTCCTTCCAAGATGATCTTTGCAGCAGATGAACTGTTTTACAGTTTCCCTTCAGAGAGAGGTAGATACCTGGTTTAGAACGATGTGCCACTTGCTGACGCTTACACTGGTATTTCCAATTCAAGAAGTCACGAGATGAAACCCCTTTGCCAACATTTCCTTAGACCTCAACCGCACCACGGGAAGCGGATCTGAAATGCAGTTTAGGCAAAGGGATGGGTTCAGCTCTGCCAGTCCCCAGGCACTGAAGCGGGGTGTGCTCCGGCCGGCTCACACAACACCCAGCACTCAGGAGCACACGGGTGATTGAGGAATTGCTTCATACCGGTTGTTCAAAAACCTCTCTCAGTAAGATCAAAGAATAACTTCTCTGATTGACTTTCTTTCATTGATAGACAAGGAAACAACCCAAAATCTGAACACATGCAGGCTTGTTAGCTTTCCTGAGGATTTCTGATCGCTAAGGTTACATGCTACTTCTACGTGGCAAAACGCAGCACTGGCTAATGTTGGGATTCCAACTAAAGCAAAGGTGTGTGTAAGCACAGGAGTGTTGCCCAATTCCAAAGGAAGACAAGGCAGTGGTAACCAGAGAGACCACGCTGCTTTTCCACGGAGACTGATCCTGCCAGGGCAACCTCTGGCCCATCCGTTTCAGAAAGCACATGCTCCAGCTCCAACAAGTTAAAACCACAGACCCAATCTCACGGTGATACTGGACAGGTTGAAAGTATGGCTGGTAGGGAATAAAGGAAAAATGCACCCCACCTCCAACCGTAAAATACAACCTTACAGTCAGGGTGCTCCTCCCCAGATAAGGCAATTGGAAACGTTTAAAGTGAGGTTCGTAAATCTCAGTGAGCTGAGATTACTCAAAGGACAGAATTCACTTTAAAAGAAAAACGCTGCCATAGAGCTAATGCTAAACCAGCTATAAAACGGCTGACAGGACACCATCTATCAATACGGCCATGTCACAAATATTGCGGTGTTGCTGAGCATGAGGTTTCTAAACCAGCCCAGCTTAACAGCAGGCTATCTGCACAACTATTTTAGCAATTGCTTGTTTAGGAGTTCTCCTTCCTCTCCTGCTCAAATGTAATTTGGTTTGCATTTTAAAACTACAGGGTTCTTCCTCCCCACCCCCCAACCGCACTCATCCTTCAAAGTGAGCTGTTTAAAATGATTACATCCTAAGGAGGATTCAAATGACTATAAACAACAGCTGAAAAAATACATGTTTTCTGAGGGATGAGTAGAAAGGTGGTCTTTCTACTCCTGCCATGACATCTACAAAACACCGCAAGGATGTTTTGTTTTGCTTTCTTAAAGTTTGTGGAACATTTTGAGGTTTCTGCTCTGCTCAAATACTACCTCTCAAAAAAAGCTTCATAGCCTAACAAGGAGGTAATTTCACTGGCAGCTTGACAACTATGAATAACAGAATTGAATTAAACAGCTAAATTTGATTTAAAAAGAAAAGCAATTCATAGGGTTTTTTTCTATTGATGTATTAAACCAACCATATTATGACAAAGTTCTTAAAAGTGAAAACAAACTATATTCCTAATTACAAACCAATGGGTACATAAAACATGAGGATATCAAACTTAGGGCAAAGCTATTGCTGAACTCTGTATGAAGGATTTCCAGCTCACTGATTATGTTCACCCCTGACCAGATAGAAGAGGTCATGATTTGTAAGCACAGTTAGACAAACATCTCCTTGCCCATCCCCTGCTGTTTTACTCTGTCCTGCAGGGCAAATTGTTTAACAACTTTTTTGTTAGAAGGCTTGTTAACAAGGCTATAGGGGATACAAGATGCATATCGCATGCATCCATTCACAATGAAGGCTCAACGAGTTAAGATTAGCATGGCCAGCCCATTCACCTGCTTATTTAATCCCTGGTGCATGATAACGACATTAGAAGAGGAAGGGTGTAATACAGAAGCAATAAACCACCATAAAATAACTATTATGTATGACGTGAATTATCAGAAAGTCCCATTCCCTACCCACAGTACAAGTCAAAACGTATTTACAGACAGATAGACAGCTCCGTACTGGGGAAATCTGGACCCAGAGCTGATGAGCAGAATTTGTATCAGCACCCGCACACAGCGACTTCTTTGGCTGTTTGGTCCATCGAGTAACTGAATTATCCAGAGCAGTGGGGGAGGAAGGAAGTCTGTATTCTTGTTCGTTCAACAGACATTTAGATGAACCCTACAAGTAAAACAAGAACTTTTTTCCCCCCTTTTGTTAGCCAGCGTACAAGGACCAACAGAAGAATCAACAGCTTTCCTCACCTAGCATTCTAGCACAAAAACCGCTCTTCCAACTGGAAGTCGGAGGATCCCTCTCAGGGTATTTTCATTTGAGAAGCCGTACTGTAAGGACAGGCTACCTGCATTAACAAAAGGAGGAAGCCCCGTGACAAAGCATCGCCCCACACCAGCACATCTGAGTGGGATGTGTTGTGCTTGGCGCCCTGTAGGGCTGATGGAACTACCCGCAGACGCTGCAGTTAGGCAAGAACCAAACCTCTAGCCGAGGAAGCGGTATTCTCACGGATGCTTCCCCCTCCCCTCTCCTTAAGAGGGTGTACAGATTTAGAAAGAAAGAAACCTTGCCTTTTACAGTCTCCCATTGACTTTTTTTAAATTCTATTTTAAACAGCAGCCAGACTTTACTCCAATGTACACATATACTCGGGTTTCACCCCGTCACCTGTTGGCTCCCGAACAACACCCTTCTTTGTTAGGGCTCACAGCCCTCATTTGAGACAAGTTTCCAGAGAAAACACTTCAAGAAAGTGTTCAATAAGTCACAAGACTGGAGTTGTAAAAGCAAAATTCCGCGCATAGTCCGGTTTATTCTGACAGACAGGCGGAGCCGTGCGCGCCCATCGCAGAGATGGGGCACCGACGGTGCCTTCTTCAGCAGGCAGAGCTCTCCCGAGGGGAGCCGGGGGTTTCCCCGTCCTGCTCGACTTTACAGGACGTTGCGGCGGGTCACAGGCGTCCCCAGCCCCCCGAGTCCCCCGCCCCGGCACCCCCTAGCCTCTCCGGACCAGCCGGGAGGGAGATGGCACACAAGCGGCCGCACGTTACCTCTTCGCTGCGCCGAAGGAGCGGCAAGGCAGCCGGCCGAGCCCGGAGAGGCGATGCCCGCTGCAGACCCGACCCCGCGCCCCCTCGCCCTTTCAGATCAAGCCCCTTTTCCCCGTGGCTGTAAAGACCGAGAGACCCGGCGAGGGGCCCGCCCGCAGCTCCCCGGCTCCGGCGGGACGCAGCATCCCCGGCTCCGGCGGGACGCAGCATCCCCGGCGCGCTGCTCACCTCCCGGACCGCGGCTCCGGAGGAGCGGCCAGCGCCAGGCACGGCCCCGCCGAGGAAGGGGGCGGCAGCAGCGGGGGTGCTCCTCCTGCCCTGCCCTGCCGCTTCCTCTCCTCATCCCGCCCGCTGGGAGAGCTACCTGCGCCGCCCCCCCGCCATCCTCCCTCCCCCGGGGCCGCAAGCCGGGGAGGGGGCAGCCTCCCCCCAGCGCTCCTCCCCGAACGCATCCCGGACCGGCACCGGCAGCTCCTCCCTACCCCCGGCATCCCCCGGCGGGGGCAGGAAAGCGGCCTCGGCGACCGTCACCGCTCCTCCGTCAGGCAGCGGGAGGAATCTTCCCTCCGACGTGCTGCCCAAGGCGGGGGAGAGAGGGGGGAAGAGGGGAGGGAGAGGAGGGGAGGGCCGCTTCTGCCACCGACCCCGAGGAAGGAAGGAAGGGTCGCCGGCCCCGCCGCCTGCCTACCCGGGGGACCAAGCAATAAATTTCTGAGCTCAGGACACGACGGACAATGTGGTTTAGCGACAACGCTTTTGTTCGCGTTTACGCCCAAAATAGATTTCCCACCCCACCCTCTGCCGCGCTCCGGGGCCGCCCCGGGCTGACCCTGCCCCGTCCCCCCAATCCAAGCGCACGGAGCAATTAAGGACTAGGATAAAGACGGGAACACGTTTGTTGTAGATCGCTGTGTGTAAAGAAACATAATAAAAACTAAAAAAATAAATAATAATAAGATAAATCAATCCGAAGTTAAGGACCACAGCGGGCAGATATCCATCACTGCCTCCCCTGGGACGTCTCAAGTGAGGAACCGGCAGCCGAGCTATATATATAGCCAGTCTATGCACAGAAAAGTAACGCCCGAGCCACTGGAGCCTTTTCCAAATGCCCCTGGACAAACAACCGCCAGCCCTGACTTTAACTTCTCCCCCCGCCCCCGCCAGCGCGGACATAAAAAGCCCCGAGAGGCGGGTGGTTTGGCTTCAAAGGCTGGAGGGGAGCTTCCCCCCCGGCACCGTGAATGTCACCGTGAACACCGCGGTCAAATTTCCTCCTTCCTCTTCCCTCCCGCTCTTTGTGTCCCTTGGGAAGTCATTATCAAAGGGAATTTATTCGCGCTGCATCTCGGGGGCAAAGCGGCAATCTCCCCCCCCCCCTCCGCCCTCATCCCGCCTCGCTGCGAGGGGCAGCAGCGACCCAGCTCCCCCCGCGGCCGGGGGCTCCTTATCTGCCCGGGCTCGCCGTGCGGGACGGCGACGGGGCACTTCGCAGACACTTATCGCTTCCCCCAGGAACCGAATTTGCATGAATTTAAATTCATTCTTCTCCATTTGAATGGCTTTGCCCGCAGGGTGCTGAGGGGAGCCGGCCCTGACGGGTAAAGGCTCGGCGGTGCCGCGGGCAGAGGAAGCATCCCTGTTCCCATCCCGGTGCCCGTCTGGGTCCCCGTTCCCCCGGGCCCGCCCGACCCCCCCGGCGCTCAGCCGGGCACAGGCGAGCCTCGGGGGGGCGCGGGAAGACCCCCCCAGCCCTCCGGCCGTGGGCTGATTATCCACGGCCAGACGCAGCCAGAAAGGCAGGGTGATGGATCCGGACCCACACGGGGCTATCTGATCTCGACTCGCAAAGCCTTATCCCGGGCTAACGATGTTAAAAACAGCCCGTCGGCTACAGCCCACCTCCCCCGCACAGCGGCCGTGCCAGGAGGGGTGCCCGGAGACCCTCCAGCCACGCCGGCAACCGCGGGTGAGCCAAGGATCTCGCACGGATGCAGCCCCATGAAATCAAAGCCGCGGTCTGTGGATCCTGCAGCGGAAAAAAAAACCCAAACCTGCTGAAACTCCAGCAAATTAACCAGCTCCAATCCTTCCACACTCCATTTCACTTCCATACGCAGTTTCGCTGCTTGTGCTACCTCCATTCTTAAACTGCTAAGTTGTTTTGAGGTCAAAGTTGGCGTATCACTTGGATGAACTAGAGATTTTGTCAGGGCTTTTGTCAGTGCTGGCTTTACGAGACCCAGACTGTTTCTATTCTGTTTGTTGGACTGAGCAGATCCCATCTGGTGGCCAGCTGAACATCTGCCAACTCCATTCATCATTAATCAAAAATGGAAATGTCAGGAATAATGTTTATTCTTCCCCACTACACGACTGAATTAAATACCAACAATTTGCATATATTGTCTACTCGTTTTCCAGGGGTGCCTGACCTTTCCCTGGTAGTTCCCTGCAGCGAGGGCTCACCACGTCCACACAGCGCGTTGCAGGGAGGAGGATCTCAATCTGGGGACTCCTGCAACACAACCAACTCAAGGGCTGCAGACAAGTTTGCAAAGTTTCCCGACCTGGAGCCTACCGAAGCCAAAGACGAGGTGTTCACTCACTTTACTGGGGCAGTCAGACTGTCTCCAGGCTCGCTAACGTTGCCCCTGAAGCCCAAGTGTTTGAGGGTGTGCAGGGATAGTTGGCTGCACTGCTCTTTTTTCCCAGATTTTTCTGGCTTGAGTGCAGAAACTACTATATTGTTCTGGGCAACACACTTATAGATTATCAGGCCAAAAACAACCACTGCGATCTGCTAGCCTGAACTCACGTGGTCATAAGATTTTCCTAAAATTACTGTCTGTGTGAACAAAACATTTGATTTTGATTTAAAAGTACCAGCAATGAAAGACCCACTATAACTCCTGTTAAATCCACTATAGCCCTTATTAAATTGTTTCAAGTAGTCAATTATTTTAAACAACTTTTTTAAAAAAAAAAATAAAAAATCTTGGATTGCTGCACTTCAGCATTCAAGTGCTGGATCCTGGATCGTATCATACCCTTGAATGTTCGTTAGGCTAAAGAACCAGCTATCATAACTCCCCCAGGCATCTGCAAATTGTGAAAGTCATTCCTTAACTATCTCTTTTGATTCAGGCTGCTTCCACGAGAACAAAAGTGTCGCTAAGATTTTTTTATTTTTACGCAACAAATACGACAGCACACATACTTGTTATCTGAAACATAAACTATGCTACAGAAGCTGCGCCCACCCCCCAAAAAAAGCTAAAAAAAGACAGGCACAAACCAACTTGCCCTTTAAGGCATGTTCCACATTCTTGACTGTGGCTGGGTAGAGCTGATCCTTCAAACAGCCAGATGGTTCAAGGGACTTGTAATGGATACGGAACCTTTTGCCCTAAAGTATTAGCACAAATTTAGTCTAGGTAGCAACTTACTTTTACTACTGACCACACCAGGGGTGTTCTCTGGCCTGTAAGAAATTCACTAAGCGTATCAGCATGGTTTCCCAGTTCCGCAATTATCCACATCAGGGAACATCCCCCAAGATAACACTGTAATTACTACCTTTGTTGGCAGTTACAGAAGAGAGACCAAGGAGCAGAGAACGAATTAACCTCTTGTGCTTCAGAGGCGGCTTCTCTGGGTAGGACAGTGGCAGAACACCCACCTCTCCAGTCCGATTTAGTTCTGTGGATAAGGAGAGGAGGTCACCCTCTACATCATCACCCTTCAATGATCACCACCTCCACCCCAAGAGCTTTAATTAAACACCATCTCACCTGTTCATTTAAAATAAAAATCGTGAGTCAGCTATGAAAGGTGAAAGCATGCAGTAAGGTGAATGGAAGCCAGAAGAAAAAAAAAAGATCTTGAGTAATAATTCTTTGAGAGAAGTCAATGAGAAAACTATTTGAAATAGACCAGGTTTCGTATTTTGAAACAAAACAAACCAAGAAAGGTTTTGCATGTTTCTGACAGCACAGGAGGAGTCCACGGAGCAGGAATTATAACTGCTTCCCAAGGGGTTACGCACAAATCAAAGCCCATGCAGGCAGGTATGCCCTTCAGGAATCTTAGGGATGTCAACTCCACCATGTATGGTTCTGCCTGCAGGCTACGGTGCAGAGAGCTCTAGGAGGTGTTTACAGCACCAAGGTCCTTTCCATCTTAAGTGGCCCCAGGTCTATGCCCCGAGGGAGCAAAGAGGTCAGCAAGGGAAGCGGTTCCACCACAATCTGAGCTGATCTACTGGAAAACCCAGCTGAGCAAAAAAATACTGGTTTACTTCCCTGAACCTGCCCATGTTAGCACAAGGGAAAACCGGGGCCAACTCCTGTGAGGCTGATCTGCTGTGGAGCTGCAGGCTCTGCTGTCAGCTTTGCTCCCTCTCTCTTCTGGGAAAACTGGGAGTCGTGGGCCTTGCAAACACAAGGGCAAGAGGGTCTTGCTCAGCTGATGCATAAACAGCCTGACCTCCAAAACACTTTACACGGTCCTCAAGTGAAATGTAGCTATGTTCACCTTGGTGTGTTCAGAAACACCTATAGACATCCACCTGCATCTCTAGACACTTGAATGTCTTGACAAACCTGGCCCTAGGCCTCCTCTCACAGATTAAGAACATGAGTGTGGAAGGACACCTTCATAGGTGGCAATAGTTTGCACAATTTTTCCACTACATATGATCACTAAGAGACACCAGAGGTTGTTGAAGCACAGTTGAAGCCTTGAAGGACCCGAATTGGCCTCCAAAGCAAGGCCACCCCTCTTCATGCCACTCCGTACCTACAGCCATAGGTTAAACCACCTTGTGCTCTCCCCATTCAACACCACTTTCTCCTGCCCACCAAAACTGGGGAGTTTGGCACCAACTGTGGATCACTACATTCTGCTGGAAGTACAAGCTAGAAGAGGCAGATTGGTATTGTTACTCTCTGGGTCACTGACTGGTGTCTTCCTCTATTTTCTTTTTCAAGACTGCAGATAAAGGCTATGGAAGCAGCACCAGATGAGTCCTGATGCCTCCAGAGTCTGAATCATTGCTAATTTTAAAATAAAATTTGAAAATCCAGAGAAAACCATGCCTGTAGGAGACAGGCAAGTAAAAGACAATAGATGATACGTAACAGAGAGGGGGAAATATGGAGATTAAAAGGAAGCATGCATACAAAACGTAACAAGTTAAAAAATAAGGAAAAGACAACAGTGCCCCAAACAACTTTAGAAAGTAAATGAAAACATCTAATGGAAATATTAACATCACAGAATCATAGAATTGTCTAGGTTGGAAGGGACCCCAAGATCATCTACGTCCACCAACCCAACTCCGACAAAAAAAACAACCAACCAAAAAAATCCCAAACCCAAACCAAAGCAAAAAACCACCAAAAAAACCAAACACTAAACCATGTCACTAAGCACTATGTCAACCCATCTTTTGAATACCTCCAGGTATGGTACCTCAACCGCTTCCCTGGGCAGCCCATTCCAACGCTTAATAACCCTTTGACTGTAAAAATTTTTCCCGATATCCAATCTGAACCTCCCCTGGTGCAACTTGAGGCCATTTCCTCTTGTCCTATTGCCTGTGACTTGGGAGAAGAGACCGACCCCTGATTCTCTACAATCAAGTGGCACTAGACAAATAAATAAATAAATAAAGAGAAACGCTCATCTGTATTTCCACTCACCGAACAATGGCACAGGGAGCCACCGGGGCACCCAGCAAGCAGGTGTCAAGCAGGAAACAGTGCCCGAATGGCTTGCTGTGGAGAGCTGCATCAGCCAGCGCTGGCCTGAGGACCGGCCAGCATCAGCTGCTGCGTGTTAGGAATGCATGTCTACAGGAGCTTTATTTTATTTCCCTTTTTTAGTGCTCTCTCAGTTGAGGACCAACATGCCTTGTAAAACCACAATCCCACTTTGCTTCAGCAACAAAGAATTAAAGTTTCATTAAAATGCCCTTCCTTGTTGGATCGGGCTAGGACTTGCTCCTGAACCAACAGGTCTGTTGCCGTATCTGGAAACTCTTAACCCCACAGGCTTTTCTGAAGACAGTAATCTTGATTTTATCATAATTGGCTCGGCGCAGCCCACAGTCACCCAGGCCCGGGTGCCCACAGTACTGCCGCAACCTCCGGCGGACGGGTGTGAGCGGGGCTACCCTACCCACATCGACACCCCGGGTTAATTAGGGCCCCGTTTCCCAGGCTGCACAAGGCACAACAAAGGGCCTTGCACTGACACGCGCCCGCAACGCTTTGCCGGTAGCAGAGGGTGACGCAGGGTGGGATGGCTGGGTTTTTAATAACAGCCCGGCGCAAACACCATTATGCAACGGGTGAAGGTGTTGCAGAGCCGGTGCTAATGCGCTGTTTGCTTATGGAGGGACTTTTCAGGCACATACTGTGCCAAAGCCTGTGCGGATGATGAATGATGTCACTCTTATCTGCCATGAGCCCCGTTCTCAGGCCTTGCCTCTGAAGAACTCCTTGCAATTTACCTGAACCGGTTTGGAAATTGATTTGGATTAAAATAGGAAATGGTGCAAACTCTGTGTGGTTCTTCCACTGTGACCAACACACATACACACACGCGAAGGGAGACTCACCCCAGGAGCGGGCATCCATGTAAAGAAGCAAATATTTAAACTAACATTTAAACAAATATTTGAATTAGTATTTAAAAATAAATCTCAAACTCTTTGTGAGTACAATTTTGTTGCATGAGTAACGCTCCAGTTACACTTAGTCTGCCCTGTCACTGGCGATGCTTTTCAACAGCCTGAGCTTGGGGAAAAAAACAGAGATTGAATTTAAGTGAAGGCAAAGTTTGACACAGAGGATTACTACTGCTGTGGCTTTATATCCAGAGAAACCAAAACCCAGTTTTAAGCCAAAAATGAGATTTGCAAAGATTTGTGGTAACCTCCTCTTGCTTAAAATTGGGAGGGAGAGGGAAATCTAGCAGTTACTGGAAGAGGGAATCAGCAGAGTGCTAAGCTGCCATTTTCCATAAGCCATACTCGCAGCACACTACAAATACAGGGGAAAGAACAGTGTTTACATTAACTATTTGTTTATTTTACCAAATTAATCTTGAATGCCATCCTTAAGGCAGACAGTGGTGCATGGAGGACATAAAAATTGTCAGATGGATAACAAGAGGCATAAAAACTTCATTAGCTTTACACAGGGAGAGTTGGGCCAAGAGAAACTTAATGAACTTTAACAAGGGCAAGTGCAGGGTGCTGCACCTGGGGAGAAATAACCCCCTGCACCAGTACAGGTTGGGGGCTGACCTGTTGGAGAGCAGCTCTATGGAAAAAGACCTGGGAGTTCTTGTGGACAACAGGATGACCATGAGCCAGCAATGTGCACTTGTGGCCAAGAAAGCAAATGGCATCCTGGGGTGCATTAAGAAGAGCATAGCCAGCAGGTCGATGGAGGTCCTCTACTCTGCCCTGGTGAGGCCCCATCTGGGGTATTGTGTCCAGTTCTGGCCTCCCCAGTTCAAGAAGGACAGGGAACTGCTGGAGAGGGTACAGCAAAGGGCCACAAAGATGATTAAGTGCCTGGAGCATCTCTCCTATGAGGAGAGGCTAAGGGACTTGGGTCATTTCAGTCTTGAGAGGAGAAGGCTTAGGGGAGATCTAATTAATGCATACAAATACTGAAAGGGAGGGTATCCGGAGGACAGGGCTGGTCTTTTCTCAGTGGTGCCAGTGACAGGACAAGAGGAAATGGGCACAAACTTTAGTATAAGAAGTTCCACCTAAACATGAGGAGGAACTTTTTTATTGTGAGAGTGGTAGAGCACTGGAACAGGCTGCCCAGAGAGATGGTGGAGTCTCCTTCTCTGGAGACATTCAAAACTCACCTGGACAAGTTCCTGTGTAACATGCTCTAGGTAGACCCGCTCTGACGGGGGAGTTGGACTAGATGATCTCTGGAGGTCCCTTCCAACACCATATAATTCTATGATTCTATGATGAGGCATCACCAAAACAAAAGGTCTTTCAGTCTTTTGCACAGAAAGATCATCAGCTAAATAATTGTCCCAACCAGGTAAGCCCGGAAACAGTCGTCTCACTTCTTGCTTTGCAAAAAAAACCCTCTGACTCAAAGCTGTGCAGCCTTCTAGGCCAACAGAGGATCATTGGGCTTCCAGCGCCCAGAACTGGTTTACTGCAGGATAAGTTGAGAGCAATTGTCAGCATTTGGGAGGCGATGAGAGAAAAGCCAAGGGAGTCAGTCCTACTCCTGGTCAGTAGCTAGCAATTATAACTACACCAATACATCAAAACCACATCAAAACCACATCAAAAGGCAGCCAGGGAAGGTGGCTTCACTAGTGCTTCTCTCAGTTGCCTGCCAAGTGACCTTTGGATTATGGACACATGGGTATGAATTGAGGAGAAAGATTAGTCAAGAAGTGCTATATCAGTAAAAAATCCAGACACAGTCCAAAGGCATTTGGAAGAGTCAAATTTCTTCTCCAGGTATTCCTTTCACCACAGAGCTCGATGTTCAGGATGAGGTGGTTGGAGATCTAAAAGTGGAGAACTCCTTTCCTTCTCTACATCTCCACTGCACTTGAAGTTCAAGGCCAAGAGAACAGACAGTGTCTGTTCAAGGTGAGAGCTACACCTGGTTTTCAGCAGCAAAATAGTGAGGATCTCAGTTAAACAAATATTAAAATAGAAATCAAGTTAATTATGTTCCTTAGCTAGTAGTCATTACTCTTTCTGCACCAACTGGCAAGATACTAAATTGTAACTACAACAGGATAAAATCAGTTTAAGTCCCCTAAATATCAAGCTTCGCCTCATCACCCACATGACATTACTATAGATAAGTCTGGAGCCTCCAATACACATGTGTTTCCTTAACTGTATTTATAGAAATGTTTGCAGACTTTTAAGAATACGTAACTATATTTTTAGAGTACAAGACTGTAGATTATTCATAGTAACAAAAATCCTGCATGAAGCACACAGTACAAACGAAGACTGGTTTAAGAACACCCAACTGGTACCCTTGACATGACTGACCTTTGTACAAGCATCCATTTACCCTTAAGTCCTTATGGTACTTTCAGCTGCTGAAACAGCAACTGCTTGACAATACCTGACACCTGATACTCAGCTGGCAGTCTGAGCTTTAAGCTACACCCACCTGGGCTTATCAGCATGTCCCAGCTTTTCTCAGTAGCTTGCTCAGGAGGATGAAGTCCTTCAGATGCGTTGCCTCGAAGTAATAATGCCTAGTTTTGAAAGGGTACCAGAATTTAATGCAAGTGAACAAGTGCTGATGTAATCTATGGCCATTGACAAAGTGTGCTTCTAGAATAGACAATACCTCCCTCTCCTATTTTTCAGAATATATTTACATTCAGCCACTCTGAAATGAAGCATTTCACCGTTGTTACGAGTTTTAGCATCAGAGGTTGTGGGAATCTGCCCAAGGGTTTCACAAATATAGTTCAAGATTAATTTCTGCAATTCTGCAGTTTCTAAGGAAATAGTTCAATCATTTTTTCAGGATGAGGCAACAGAAAAACATGCAACCTTTCCACTACGTAATGCATCAGTACCTTTTAGACAGGTTTTGAAAGCAAATACTTGGGATAGCAATATGAACTCAAGGCAAATACCTAAATTTTGGCAAATCAGGTTTTGTTAAGTAAAACCTGTGAATATCAGAGCTGCTTGATATGACTTCAGATATGTCTGACATATGATTTGTCAAGACATGGCATTTTTACAGGTCTGAGAAATGGCAACTGTCACATACAAACTATAAAAAGCCCTGAGTATATTCATGTATGTTTAGGGTTACTCTAAGTTTTTGACGATTTAGTACCTTTAATCTTGTTTATTTTCCTGACTTGCTTTCTTGTGTGTACAATGATTATTGCTGAGACAAGATTAACTCTCAGACAATTAGTATGCAGAGGAAAGATGAGAATAAATGTTTCACAACAGCCATATACACATGACTCTCCAGCTTGATATAATCTTTGGATATGTGTGTTACACGCACATCCCTCCCTCCTCAGTCATCATCTACTTTCTCTTCAGTGGTACTCCTTCATAATTCTCCTTCCCTGATAAGCAGAAGTAATGAGTCAGTGATAATTCAGTGATAATTGCATTGTTTTTGTAAAAGCAATCTATTGACAGCTTGTCTGGACTTTACTTCCAACTTCGTAACAAGAACTCCAGTCTTGTGAAGGTACTCTGAACCCTGCACTGGGCAAGTTTTAAAGGAAGAAACACTTTTTCCAACAAAAAGGGTGGGTATTTAGGCAAGAATCACTTTTTAGGTTTGGGCGATTGGCTTTCATCAGCAGGTATCTCCCCCACACACCTCTAGACTGGTGGAACCTCCATTTATAGAAAGAAGACCTCAACAGATTACTAATGGGCACATTACAGGATGGAAGAACCCTGACCTGGCTTTGAGCACTGCCACTGCTTTCTCAGCCAACGTGGTGCTATTACATAGTTGGACTAGAAAGTCCTGCATCACTCAATTCTTGGCATGCTGATCAGATAGTATCTAAAATTTAGCAAGACTTGGTTACCACGCAAAGGTCCAGAGAGGTGCCCACTCAGTGGGCGTGAAATCAACTCTCACAGAATTCTATGTAGCTACTTTGCACCACATTAAACTACAGAAAATAACAAACGCCTGTACCAACCCCAACTGGCTCTGTGTCAGGACCATAGAGCCTCAAGTGTTACTCAGCTTCCTCTTGTAAATGAGATTATGGCTGGATTTACTTCTTCACTACACATCACACTGGGAAGGCTACTGGTAGAGAAATCTGCCTAGCCAAAACCAGCTTGTAGTGTAGGATAAGAAGGATGCACTTGGCAATAAGTACCCAAGCAGATGATCCCTTGTTAAAACTGCAGCTAGAACAACTCCTGCTTCGTAGCAGTAGACTATGTCAATGTTACTCACTGATTCTTCAAGACATGAATGATCAATTGGTGTCACCTGTGTCACTCGGATGACACACCTGCAAGAGGGACAACAGGCTTCATGAATGAGGAAGAACGCTTGGGGGAAATGGAAGAGGGTGGCTAGCACTCTACAGCCCAGATGCTAAAATAAGATCCTCATACCTAATTATGATCTTGTTACTCAGCTGCCACAACTGCATTGGTTAAGGCTGCTTCCTCTTTATTTCTCTGATTTACAAAGACAGTTGAGCTAGTGTAAAAAGGTTAAAAAACTGAATCAATATGCTGATCATTCCAGTAACGAATTTTCAAATAGAGATCTGTTACCACACAGTAACAAACAGAGGTAAGTTCAGGAGATGCAACTATTTGTAGCTTTTCCCCATTAAACATGATAACTCCCTCAATGAGAATTTAAGACCACACATACTTCAGCTTCTGTGTGAGGTTAATAACTTCACAAGAGACAAACAGTGGAACAAGCCATCCACATTTTGTACTATCAACAAATAAATGCCGGAGAGCAAGTTTTTGGATCCGGCTATTACCTCTAATTACACCTATCTCTATGAATAAATGAAAACTAGTTTGCATTTTTTCCCTGATCATTAGCCTCATTTGCATAAGTGTTATGAGGCCAGTTCTTTATCCATTAGTGTGAATTAAGTGATACCCTGCTGGGCACAGGACTGTTCAGACATGCTGACTGCAGAGCAGCTGCTCTCCTCCTTTGGTATTGAATGTTGATTAGCATCATAGCACATGACACACTGCAGGGCATATCGTGTGTCACACTACGGCACACAACATTTAATGAGGACCCAGAGCAAATCCCATCATTTAGAAAGCCAGTCTGCTCTCAACAGCAAGGCAATAATTAAGCATATGGTCTGTCTTGGGAAAGACTGAATCCCTCAAACAGTGGGCATTTGGGTTTTTTGGGACAACGCTGAGTACCTGATACAGAGCTCCATGTTATCTTAGTTATTCTAAGCAGAAACAAGTGTACCTGCTGCCAAATAATCATATCTAGTCACATTTTCCAGCAAAAGACTTGTATATCACCCTTTCAATTCTGATGCATGAGACAGAATGAAGCTTCTGTATCGCTGGACCTACAAAGAACATTTAAAGAAAGACACGGTAGCTATGAAAACAGAGCGCACAATACAAACACAGCTCCTTGAATACGCATCAGTGTTTAGCATCACCTTCCTGTGACTACTAACAGATCTCCAGCAGAACCTTTACATTCTTTGTCCTCTGAAAGATGGGTTGACACCACCATGCCTTGCAAAGACTCATTACTTATTTGAAAGTTACTTTGACAACAGTACGTCATTGTATTATCGACATTTCACTACTCTGACGCTATTAAAAGAAATAAAAAGCTTTTCACAACAATGGAGAAATCAATGTCACGCTGTTCATATTTATGGAGAAACTCTGGTTATTTTTACAAGAAAACATGTCTCTCAATAAGGTGTAACGATGCAAGAATGCCAGAAGTGCTGCAGCCTCAACTCATCTGCAAAGCAGCATCCACCAAATACTGACAACAATTAGCGTCATTTGTTTTGAATTGAATAACTGCAACTTGATTAATAAAGGTTTCAGCATGCACTACTCTTCTCTAGAAGGCCAATGCAGCAACAGAATCTGCTTTTCCAGCTAAATAACATGTTTTTCTCTGCACAGTGCTCTCTTGCCCCTAGGCACTGATATAAGCAAAACAGGAGAATCCCTCTGGGGAGAGTGCACCAAGTTCGGTCACCGGAGTTGATCTAATTACCACCATAGCTGTACCTCAGTTTCAAAGAGCAGAGCTAGAACCCTTGTATGAGAGGTGTTAGAAGAAATTAGACACCATTATTCAGAAGAATGATGAAGAAGCTGCTTTTTCTGTGCTGTTCACAAAACAGCCACTTTGTAGGAGAATATCACAGCACAAATGACAAGGGGCCAAAAATTTTATATTTACAGCTTAGTCCATGGAAACTGCTAAGAAAGGATAGATCACCTCTGTATTTTAATGTGTGAAGGGGGGAAAAAAGAATCACAAAAGGTCTACAAATTGCATGCTCTTTTCTTTTTCTCCTCCCACACCTCCAGGGCACATAGACGTTGTTCAGATTTGGTGGAGAGAAGCCACTTCAGAGGCTGAACTTTGTCTTTTAAACTGTTAGCAGACCTAGAGATCTTTATAAACTAGGTTCCTGTTTTTGATGGCATCATCACCTCAGTGCTAGAATGGAACTGAAGCATCATGAAAGCACCAATGAGGCACCAATGATGGCATCCTGACTCTCTGCTAAAATGCTTTAGTGAAGGGTTAGAGACGATGCCACCTCTGCAAGATATTGCAAGGCAGCAGTGCCCAACGTTTTTTTCTGGACAGACCACTGATCTAAGTTCAGTCTCAGAAAGGGCTAGCCAACATGGTACCTCCTCCCCCTGGCTCTTCTTTTTACACCTACATTAATTTCTCACTTACTGCCTATGCGTAATAATTTAACTGTGCCTTCATCTTGTAGGTACAGAATGGTGTTCTGGGGACTCCTGGCTCACTGTCCACTTGGAGGCAGGCAGTCATCAGAAAGGAATCAAGCCCTCAGGAGCAGACTGAATAGACTGTAGCGTGCAAGTCACACTGAGTACTTTGCTAGAGGACAGTGCTGAAAGCCTTCAGCCCCTGTCCCAGGGAGCACTGGAGAGCACTCACATCGGAGCATGGGTTGGAAGGGCCAGCAAGACATGAGTCACAAGCCTTAAGCCTTTGGTGCAGCTGCAGCCTGCACAGTGCCAAATACAGCCAGCCACTATGGCCACAAGGCACGTAGAGTACTTCAGTCCTCCTTTAACGGGAAGGACACTCCAGTGTCTCCGCACTAGTACATAAAACAGGGCCAGGACACAAGCTCAAGCAGTTTCCAGCAGTCACCTACACCATTTTTTTGATGGCACACTCCATGGAGTCATTTTGAGTAACCGGACACAGAACATGGGATATAGGAAAGGCAATGGACCGTTCCTACCAAGCAGGCCAGAAAAGAACTGAGTTTAGGGTTTCTTCTTCTCTCTAGCTCAAAGAGGCTTTGAACCACTCAGCCCATGCTTTCAGGTATTTTCCCAATGCACACAACACGTATGCTCAGCTTCCTGAGGAGTATTTTCAGATGTTGAATGGAAAAAAGGACAACCCACCAATGAGCAATACCTCTACAAAGAGTGTTGTGTGGTGGGGCACACAGCGCAGTGCAACTTCGGGCAATGGCTACATCACATGGATTTGGGCAGTCTGGCAGCTGGTCTCAGGGTCAGGGGACCAGTTACTGCTAATGAAACACTGCCCAGAGAGACATAGTCTTGGGCTTCTGAGAAGTCTTCCACTAACTTTAATAAACACACTTTAAATGTGGAATAGCAGAATAACTGCTGCCTTCCCTCAATTTTTAGGCTTACATAAGTTTCCTCATAGAACCAAATTTTTGAACTGTGATTTACTCCAACTTGAGTGATGGAAGTAGTTACAAACTTCAATGCAAAACATCTATGTTATGAAATGCTTTTAAAAACTCTTCCATCCTTTGGAAACTTTTTGATAGAATCCAATTTTGAATAAAAATAGCTTTTAGCTACACATATTTGAGAAGCAAATGCAGAAAGAGCATTGTTACAAGACTGAAAAGAAAATTGAGAAATTTGAAACTACTTTTTGGAGTTAGGATGATTTTTTTAATGCATCTTACACTTTTAAATGAACTCTAGTTTAAAGTAAACGCAAAGAAGCAAGGAGACTTTCAATGTCACTCACACAGACATTAATTTCAGAGGATACTGCTGTTTTCAATCATGTTTAACAGTGTTAATTTTTTCTCATTATCAGCAAAACAAAATAAGTACATGCTGAGGATAAGGAAACAGCTTTGTTTATCTTCAAAATCATGTGCTTACCAGAACTAAAGCATGTACTTGCCATATGTCAGCCCCTGCCCCCCTTCTTTAAATTAGAATTTCATTAATATAGCACAGCAGTGCTACATTGTTAGCAAAGAACAGAGCATATTTTACAGAGCAATTAAGTGGGATAAAACTACTTGGAGGGAAAGCTTTTCCACTACAGCAGTGTCTTAGGGAGACCAAAGGGGAAACCTGACACGAAGGAATGTCAGCCTGAACTTGATGAATTTGTACTCAGAGCAATGTGTTCCGACTGTCCCCCCGCTCCCCCTCCCACAATGGCAACAGCTTTCCACGTCACTTTGCAATACCCTTCCTTACAGTTTTCTTTTGTCCTAGAGGTCATCCATGAAATGACAGATCTGTTCGGATCAATACATTTAATAGAGCCATATTTTCTGTGATTGTCTCAAACTTTGAAACTCAAAACATCTGTACTTGATGCATAGGCTGCCAGAGATGGCTGTTTTGCCAAACAGATTGCGCAGGCGGGATCTGCAACATCCCGGTCCAGAACATGTGAAGCCGACTCAAATATTCCCACGGACGACGACAGCCTTTCTTCCACAGGACCTGCTGTGATTTCCTGGGGTGGTCAAACTGGAGATACCAATAGTTCAGTACAGGCACGCAACAAGGCTCAAAACCAGGTCAACTCTGAATTTTTGTTTCCTTCTTTTTGCTTTTTTGGTACTCGGATTTGAGACAAGAAGTCTAATGGCTCAGTTTTATGGCTCAGAAAGAAAAGCCCTGAAAAGCCTGATCTCTGCTTTAAATGAAAGCAGATATTCACTGGCACAGAAGTAATCTAGTGCTTAACAGTTCTTTGCTTGCAAACATTGTCATGATGTTGAGACGAATGTTATCATTTTAGAGACAAATGTATCCACCATGTTTAATGTAGAAAAGAGCATTTATTTCTATAGTGAAATGAAAAAAGTGAAAAAAAGTATTTGTTAAATATGATTTCTTTTTTTTTTTAAAAAAGGTAAAAATGAAAAAAACTTTCTGTCCAATAAAGATGCTAAGACTACCCTCACAACTCCTTTCCCTGGGGAGTCAGGATGCCCAGCAAGTTCGGCTCTTAAATCAACATACACTTGCTATTTAAGTTATATTGTCATTGATTCCTTTCTGTTCTCGTGAGAGAGCATGGCTATTCCTTCCAACCCTGGAAGCAGCGTCTTTAAAGTGTGAATATTACATTACCCACACACCTACCAGAACTAGAGAGAAAACACTTTTGCAGCATAGAAAGACTGACAACTCTAAACATGCTACAATAAAAAGCAAGACCTGATAAAAATTCCATTACTCGCTTATCTGGAGGGATTCTTCCCAGTTCAAAGGGTCAATTTCCCAGCAGGGCACCAGCACTTATCAGCTAGCTCTGGTGAGCCTTTCAATTGCAAAGAGAAGTGTTGCCTCCAACTGGCATGACAATGGCACTATTAAACAGGCACTTCAAAGATATAGATGTTGTAAATGCTTTGATTTTTGCCAAGTTCTCTATGGCATCACTATCCAACAGACTTTTTCATGCGGAGGTCACAGTCTTCACTAGGCAAATGAAAAGTAGGTAATAAAGTAAGTCGTGTGAAATGCAGCAAATTCATCACATGCCTCTACTCCCAAAGCATGTCCCCTCCTTTTCCTAGGTACAGAGCAGCCCCTACCTGACCAAGCGAGAAACGGGGCTACTATACTGTGAAGTCCAACTAGCCTGCTGTAGCAGGCAGCTGGAGCCAAGGAGGACCTGTTTATATCCCACAGACCTGCAACCCTCCTTCCCACAGGAGAAAACACACAGACATTAGTATTACAGAAGAGAACTTGCAGGAGTGGACATTTGGAAGAGCAGATCTATCGATTAGCTGCTTGTCTGCCATACCAGCCTGGATTCATTTTAAGCTGGCTGCGTAGGCAAGAGAGCCAGTACTCCTTTGGATGATTAAAGACATACAGGGTTTGCTCCTTATCTTGCTATATGGAATGAAGATGAGGAGACTGGGCACAGCCAGCTGGTCATTCCCCAGTTATCACAGGATCACATGATATAGATCACACATGTTTAGGTGCATGCGTGGTCATCCAACATCTGCCAGTTTGCATCAGCGCTGGATACACCAACCTTTATCTAGATCTTAGATGACTAGCTTCAGACCTTTCCCAGCATTTGATCTGTGACCTTTCCTTGCACATAAAGTTTTACTTAAAACTGTCCTGCCCTGAGAGCAAGAAGTTTGCACGTCATTCATCTTTTAAAATTCCTTTTCACTTAGCTCTCTCCCCACTTTCTTTGGAGCAATGTCCCAGCCCTGTTTTTTCAGGCCAACCATCTGCTTGGATGAAGCAGCATCCTTTGGAAAGAGCTCTGCAATCTCGAGTGTCTGCAGTACAGTCGCCTCGACTTGTTAGCTTGTATGTAACCCTTGGGAAATCGGTAACAAGATGGGCCAAAAAAGATTGCAACAGCAAGAAGCTTCATTTTCACATGAATGAGGACATGACAGGAAGCTTTTCAACCCCAAACATTTCCTGTCTGATCAACAGGCCACAGTTTACACATAGGAGTGACCTACAGCAAACCAAGGCCATCTACTCTAAAACATGTCTATTGAAAGCACAAACAAGACTGATTAAATTAAGTTTTAATTCTATAAAGCAGTTTAAACCCAGATAGGGGTTAGATTCAATCTTCACTAAAGGAATTATCCTTTTTCTAGTTACTCTACTTCCCTTCAGAATGGAAAAGGAAACATTCACTTGGACCTCCCTTGCTTGGCTTATGTAGGCATTGTTTGAGGAGGGCAAGGGATGCAAACCAAAGCTACTGTATTATTGAACCCCAGCAAGTTACCCCATACCAGCAGAGCCCCCCATACTTCCCACCTGTCCCACAAGCAAAGGTGTAAGAGCAGTTTACACCAACGGATGACACCTTGCAGAGGCTGCAGTTCCCTCGGGTTGGCCCACAAGCAGCAACACAAGTATTCCCCAGTGTACGCCTGTAACACAAGGCATGTTGTAGTTTTAATAAAATTGAGCAGCACAAAATAAAGCCCTATTCTCCACTGCTGACAGGCTGATGTGGATAACGCACTAGTTATAAAACAATTTTGTCTTCGGGCTTTATTCCACCTCAGCGAATTTACATTCACATACCCTCTCTTTCCGTGCCCCCAGCAGCAAAGAAGTACAGCTTGCGGTGTGACTTGCACACATGCAGTCTCTCTTCTTTTCTTTTGTCTTCTCTCTTCCACTGCATTATCTTTCAATTAGCCATAGGAGTACAGCAAAACACACAGTTCTCTGATCTCTTAGATGATCTTTTATCTGTAAACATTAGTAGTACCTGCCTTCTTTTTAGGAGCAGCAATCTTTCTGGAAAGAACATGCTTTTTAGAGAAGAATAAAGACAAAATTGGAGGAGTTAGGTAGAAGATGTTTTAAATATTTATGCTAGCAACCCCTAATAAAAACCCTAGCTTGTTTCCATCAAATATATTCAGAAAGGACTCTCAAAGCTTAAAGGCAAGAGGTTGTACATAAATCTACCAGGTGAGTACTGGTATGCCTACACAACCAGCATGTACACCAGCAGTCCCTCCTCTAGAGCTGCCCAGTTTCTTTAGCCCTCAGCAAGAAGAAATTCTAAGCCAGTATTACTGAAAAATGATCAACAATCCTCACTGATATAACAATGTTTAATAGGCTTTACAGGGAAAGACAAAAAAAATGTTAAGACTTCAAGTTTAGTAAGTACTGCATGCACTCTGGAGCCATGAGTTGCCACCTGTATTGCACACACCTGTTTTAAACAACTCATTTACAGGGCACTGAATCATCATGCCATTGTGTACTGGTTTTGGCAAATTTTATAGGAAAAAAAACTACGGGACAACAGGTTAAGATGCATGTGTAATTTTTAACTCAAGGGGAACAGTTAATTTAGTGCCACTCTAATGCAGGGACCTGATGACAAAACAGCTCTATCATGAAAAGCCTCGTTGAAATCTCACCAGTTAATATCTAGATGGCTCTCCTTGACAACACTGCTTTAACTGCAGTGCAACCTGTCATTTTGTAACTTTACTTGAGGAAAAAGAAACAAAACACTGAAATAAGATGTTGCAGTGTTCAACTTGTTCTGAAACATCTCTCTATTGGACCAAGATACAGGAATAAATACAGGAAAAAATACCACATGCCTAATTTTATAGAGTAACATATAAGCAAGCCAGGATAATCCTAGGAGCTGAACAAAGCAAGATTTGGTATGTAAAGGTTTATCAGAAACTGATGGATTAGGTTTTCTAAAATAGTTCCTACTGATCTAGAAGAGCTGATCTTTTCTTAAGTGTCATGATCTTAAGTCACTCCATTGTCACCCATTTGGGTTTTCTTATGTTGCTCATCCCCTTCTAAGCACGTCTCCCAAGTAAAGTCTTTGTTTCATTTCATTTAAGAAAGTTCATTTCATGGTGTTAGTACGAACAAAGTTTTACACCCTCCTTCACAGTTGCCCACTTGTTTCCTGGGAGAGTGCTTCAAAGTGGAAGGCCAGGCTAGTCCATCTGAAAGTCTGGAGGGTTCAAAACTTAGATATAACTTCAAACAGAGCCAGTGAAGAGAATAAGGCATTAGGCAATACACCCTTTGCCATATAAGCTGCTGGGCTCCTTGCCAGGCATATCTCAAGAACCAGTACTCAAAATGGTAAGTTACAGAGAGTTACAACTGTCTCAGACCAGACCCCTGAGCACATGCATCTGCAACGATGTGCGTGCCTACACCAAGCAACAGATCAGAAGCAGAGATTCATGAGTTCGTGGAGACACAGGCTCATAAATCCACATGATGCAGTGCAGCTGGATAGTCAGCTTGGGCCAGCAATGATATAGCTGCATTTACATAGCTCTTGTGCCGCTGAACTTGGATGTCTCTATCACGTTCATCCCCCAGCTTCTGCTTCCAAGAAAATGCAGCCGAACTGGGAACACACATCTGGGGTCTAGAAATGCTCCAAGGCCGCCAGGATGAATCACCATCTTCCTGCCAGCTAAAGGAGGGAAGAGATATAACAACCAACCTCCTTCCCCATCCCCCTTCTTAACAAGCAGCTGTGATACACAGGAGCAGAAGGGAGGATTCAGGTGAACAGGAGAGTTAATGCAGACAGTCTGGATCTGGAAACAGATGCTCACCAAAGAAAAGAGATACCAAAAAAAAATAAATATGTTAGAAGTGCAAAACTGATTAAGGGTAAATTTCAAATAGGACTTCAGTCCTTGACAAAAGTCAGAGTAAACTCAGGAAGGACTGCTGCTTTCAGTTAAATCTTTGAGTATCCTTGGGACTACGACAAACAGCACTGATCTACCGAATAGCTTAAAATAAAGCTTCAGTATCATTTTTAATGATGTCCAATGGGATAAATAAGCAGCACAGTCAGCACTGGCAGTGTTGGGAAAAAAGCCAACACCAAGGCAGCAGATTGAGCTGGGACTCAGGAGTTGGGAGGAAGCTTCTTGGGGAGGCCTGTAGCCTTAGGCCAAAACACAAAGCATTACTGTACAGAGCAGACAAGGGAAGGAAAAGGCAACAGAAGACAACTTCCATTAAGCTACGTAAATCACCAGAACTGCTTAAAAGGAGCAACAAGTAGTGGGAAGGATGTCTGACCTTGCCCTGGAAGCTGTGTGAGACTACTTTCCTTTCCCTACCCTTCCCTCTTCTTTCAGATTAAAAAGTTAATATTGAAGCAATACAACCACATTTCATTTGCTTTGCCCTCTTGAAGTGTTTTCCTTTTGAGCACAGAGGATAGGAGGCAGACAAACACCACTACGCTGTCTTCCCACTTCTGCTCCTCATACTCCACTGTGCTGGTCTGGAGACCCCTGGTCCTCCAGGCTCCAGCAATGCCAGGAGATCCCAGGGCAGGGGAGAGGCACAGCAGGAGCGGGCTTGCTAACAGCGCCTTCATTTCCAGAGGCTGTCCTTGCAGTGCAGACATAAATGAGGTAGAGGCACCTTCCCCCAACAGCCAGAGCATTCAGAGCAGCAAGCAAGAAAGCCCTAGTATGTCATGGTTAGAGAGGACAGGATGCTCCATGGAAATATACTCTGCTTTACTCACAGCCTAGCACGTCCTGCTCACTCCTCTCCCCAGGAATTAGGGATGCCCAGCACCACCGCAGGGTTTTGCGTCAGATTTCCTTCTGTCAAAAAACCTAATGGGGCTTCAGCTCTCAACTATTTTGTGATGGCAGCAACATCCCTGGCAGCCTGCCTGGCATAAGGAAGACCTGTCCATCATCAGGCTTACTATTCAGTGACACATGCAGGCCTTCCAATTTCTTTCCCCAAGGCCATCTCAGTTTTTACAACTTGACTGCATTACTGATCCAGACACACTCACTCTCTTTCATTTGAAAAGATGTAAAATGAAGTAATCACAACACTTTGGTTACTGTTCTCAGAAAGAGCAAGGAGAAAAAGTTCTTGAGCCAGAACAAAGGGGGAGCAGAGGACAGACACTGTAAACTACAACAGAGACAGGCTTGGCTGCACGCTCTCACTATACCCATATACAACATATACACTACATGTGTGTATAAGTATGTATACACACACAGAGGCAAGACTATACGCAGGCAAAATGATTCTAGAGCACTTAAGGATACAACAGTAGACAGGCTGAGACAAGTTAAGTAATAATACAATTTAGAAGAGCAAGCTTACAGCTAAAAGATGCAAAGTAGTTTATTCTAAGAAGTACCTCCATCTATTTTATGGTGGAATAATTCATTTTGTATTCACTAACATTTCTTTCCAGAGTAATTCATGCAAACAGGCTTCAGATAAGTTTCTTAATTATTTGTGTGAATACAAGATGAGTCTGACCTGAAATAAGCTAACTTGAAATCCCAGCCAAACTTAACAAGCCTTAAATTGTTGGCTTTTTTTTCTTTATTCTGTTCTACGGCTAGAGCCTAAATAGCTATAGCTTGTGTAAGAAAAGCAGCCATGGCTTTAAAGGGCTAACCTAGCAGCCAGGTTTCACGGATCTTCTAGCCGCCTGATTTGGTGTACTACAGAGCTCCGAGCCAGACGCGGACTGTTGAAGGAGAAGCAAATCCTCTTCCACTTGGACCAGGAATCATCCACAGAACTAACAAGCTTTCTCAACGAAGAAGAAAAAGGTTGACCTCTCCCGCTGCCAGCCCCAAAACAGGCTTACTGTGTGCAGATTCATACTCATTCTGGCGAGTGGCACCAAGATCTGTTTTGTTTCCACCACAACTCTCCCAGCCAGTGGAAAGCCTGAATGTGAGCACGTATCTGTGACCACGCTTCACTTCATTAGGGTAAACGAATCACGGATACTCCTCTCCCAAGCAAGAGAGATATTTCTGGAGCTCATCTTTGGAGCTTTGTCTGTGCTGTATTTCCAGGGCATAGCACTAGGCCCATATGAATTAAATTGTCAAGCAAGGCTACCTCCCCTACCTCTCAAAAAAACTCCTCAAGAAACCCTGCGTCTCAAACCACATCCTTATTATAAAAATTAATAAGTAAATAGTCAGAAGGGTGTGTGCAAGCCACTAAACCAAAATTCCTAAACTCTAATCCTTTCCAACAATAAAACTTTTCGCTTCTGCCAAACCACTTGGTCCATCTGTTTCACTTTTACTGTAAAAAGGAGAACATGGCTTCCTCCACTACATAAAAAAAGTCTGTTGACCCAGTGTTCTTTTCTGAGTAATCTTTTCTTATTTTCAAATCATTTTCACACTAAAGCTTCAGGTCTTGTCTAACAGAAAGCTCAGGTGATTGTACAAGTATTACCTCTTGTGCTATTGTCAGAAACACAGGATTATCTGCTTTTTGTTGTTGTTGACAAGACAGCTGGGAAAAAATTATGTTTTAATTTTTTTAGTTGTTTTTAGTTTAATTTTTTTAGTTATTCAAATTTTCTTGATGGTTGAGGATGGAAAAGAGAGCATCCTCCTACATAAAATGCCACAGCTTTCTTGAAAAATCTTAATTTTGAAGAATTAGAGAACCAGTTCAGCCAAACTGTTTCCAGACTTCAGGATTTCATTTGTAAGATCAACCTCTTTCCTGAGAATCCAGAACTTGGAGAGCGTTAAATATGTATTTACTCTAATGTCTTCTCACCATGAAGAAAACCCTGCTGTATTAAAAGGAGAATTTATTTTCAGTTAAAGAACTAATTAATACCTTTTAATACCTCAGTGTTGTATATTTTGAAGAAATTCCATTTCTTGTCCCATACCTTGGTAAATCTTCAAAAACACATGCTGACTACTAGTCCATCAAGATCTAGGTAACTAATACAACAGCCCCTGTACCTAAAGCAAGAAAAAATTATTTAAACAATATAGACCACTTAACTGCAACCATTTTTAGGCCTCCCACTTTGAGCTATGAAGCAAAGGTGTCTTGAGAGCAACTTCAAAAATGTCTTCTGCAGGCTACCTTTACAGGAATTGTTCCTGTGGGTGGATGTATGTAAATAAGAGTTCCTGTTCCTCAGGGTTTCATATGGAAACATTTACTAAGTTACACCAGCATAAATGGCTGTAAAATCTCAGAACAAACCTTCTCCTTCAACATTAGATACTTCACCTCAATTTTATTTCCACAGGAAAAAATAACCATAGCCTTAATTAGGTAATTAAACCTGTTCTTGAAGACTTATGTAATGCAAAAGAACAATCATGCAGATGGAAAAGTTTAAACCTACTAATTATACGCATGCATAAGGTACAAGAAAAGCTTCTTTCTTAAATCTCTTATTTTAACTTTGGCAAAATTACATGTTCCACAACCAGCTGCTGTGAATCTCAAGTGAAGAGCTTACTAACACAAACCTTCTCTATCAGTGCTGCACTAAAAGCCACACTTAACTAATTCTTGTAAAGTTAGAAGACTTGAAAGAAGTAAATCAAAGATTCATGAAAAGCTTAAGTCTGCTTTCTAGATCCTCTTGGATTTAGATGTGCCAAGCGTTTGGAATAACTTATTTTTACATGATTGTAGATGTTCCTTCCCCACCCACCTGTCCCACCCTTCCCTAAGATCAGCAATAATAAGGATATCTCAGCTGCTCATGAGGCAGCTGTTAAACCATCCTACTTTAGAGCTATAAAAAGTACAAGGATTAAAGAGGGTGTGGAAAAAACCCAATCAAGTACAATTATTTTTCTTAGTGGATAAGTTTTCATATAGTTGTAAATGAGCTCTGAAAATTTAAGACAAGTATTTGCCCCATACTGAAGCCCTACCAATATTAAAGGGAATTTAAAATGTGTGTTTTTCATTCTCTTTTGCAACTTGTGCTCAAAGTACGTACAAGCTCAAGTTGAGAACTGCATCTCAAAATTAACTTTCCTATGATCAGCCTATAGTTTCATGAACATCTGAAAAAGGACAATTAGTTATACCTATTTGTATAGGAATGCATTTCCCTAAAGCATTTAAATTAGTTTACACCAGTGCCTCAAGGAAAAAGCCAGTGGTATTTTACAGCAAGTTAGCCAGGTTGCAAAAGCTTTTTAAATAGCCTTGTCTTGCCTTACAGAACTTGGACCTCAAGAAGGAAGAAAACATTGGTCTCCCACACAGCTCCCTCTACTAATTAGATCTTCACATTTTGTCACATTGCAAGACATTTACAGAAGATTGTTCAGCCATACAGATTTCACAGTAGGTCAGAAATACGTGAGTGTTACTATATAAATATTTAAGTACCAAGTCTCAAGGGAGGGGGTGGGGGAGAGAGAAGGGGAAAGGGGGGGAAGGGGTAAGGAGGGGAGAAGGAGAGAGGGAGGAAGGAAAAAAAAAAGGATCCAAACAAGCTAGCCTGTGTGGCCAAAAGCTACTCAGTTCCATGAAATCCCTGGGTAAAAATACCCAACTATATGCACCTGTCTCCCAACCAAAACGAAACTAACCATACTTGAACCTCATGGAGAACTCCAGCTCTTCAGAAGCTGAGACAATAATAATACCAAACTTACTCATATTTAGTAGCCAGGGCTTCCCAGAGTTTTGAATAATTTGAGATTTTTATCTCAAGATCACATAAGCATCTTAGTATCAAGAAAAATGTAATTCATCTTGTCTATAAAAGCAGCACCAAATAAGGAAAAATGGAAACAACAAGCAACTTCCAGAAGTCTTAAATTGACTACTATCCCCAGAAAACAGATGCTACCCATCACATCGCTGTATTTATTGCAACTTCAAAATGCTTGTATTTTGCATTTCTCTTTTCAGTAGAAATTTGCCAGAGTTTAAATGTATAGGTTTTCATTTGTGAATTGAAGGCTGATCTCTCAGTATTAAACACTGAGGAAAATTTCACCAAAATATTAAGAACTAAAAAAAATAAAAATCGGCCATTTTAGGACAATATTACCACAATACTTTCAAGCACATCACATGGCTTTATTGTGTCTGGAACTTAAGAATCCTGACAAAGACTTCCCTTGAAGGCTTGGGGACTGGAAATTGCAGTTTTCTCCTTTTTCAGTAATGTTTGCTTATGCAAAGTCTTAGCAACATTTTACCGGTACGGAGTACAAGGAGACAGCAATCTTCTAGTTAGAGACCCGTATTATAGATCTGTCAACGTGGGTCTAAATTAAGCAAGTCATCTGTAATGCAGCAGAGAAGACAACACAAGAACACTAAGAAGTTTTGTACTAGCTAATTACCTGTTTATAATTTGATTTTAGAAAAAAGTAACAGTTAAAAACCTACTGCCCATCAGAAAACCACTATGGTTTTCTTTGACCTAAGAAGCTACAACTGCTGACAAGATACCCAGTAGTTACTTTTCCTGACTTAATCAGCAAGGATTCACTTGTGCACATTTAGATGACACAAGAGGACGGTGGAGTAAGAATTGTGATCACCAGCGTCCCTACTAATACTTTTATAATTCATGGTCAGGTTGTACCTGTTCTTTCAGCTGAGTCCTTTAAATATTAAGACTACATATGCCTAACATTTCCCTTCATGTCATAGTTCACTCTGTGCAGCACAAAAGACTCTCCAAATGTGCTCTCCTCATTTTTTTGCAGCATATTGAACAAACAGTGGTCAACAACAGCTCTTTGAAGATGCGTCTTCCCAGGTATTCATCTTGACGCTTCAATTTAGTAAAACAGTCTGTGTTGATTCCTGCCTCTTGGGTCTCCCAGTCTTGTACTGGACCACTAAGTACTGAAGATTGAATCAGTAGCCCTCCTTTCTCTCTTCCTGCAAGTGACATAGACTGAAATATCAATGGCTTAACAGTATGAGGCCACTCAGCAAATACCATCACTGTTTTATTTTAAGATCAGTGGAAGTAGCTAGTAGGTATAACAACACTTGTACAGAAATATGAAAACCACACTTCGCAGCTGCTTATGTTTCAGCCTAAAGGCTGTGTTTCCAGCAGCAAGACAACCCCATGAGCGCTTACCTGACTTTTGTAGCCAGGTTCTGGTTACTGCAAGGCTTTTATCTTGGTTTTCCACAAACAGATCTCCAATTACAGGCAAGAATGTCTGTATGTATCCATTTCAGAATTCCTTCCCGTTCAAGCTTTCTCTTACAGATTAATGAAATTAATGAAACAGATGCATTAAAATACCAGTTTTAAACACTCTTCTCCCAAGGAATACCAATTATCTTTAGCATCAGAAATGTTGATGTCCTTCAGGAATGGCTAGACAGAGCCATCTCCTGGCTAGACAGTAAACAGAACTTCTGTAAATATACACCTTAATGTCTGTGAACACGCTATTCATCTATTGCAAGAAAAATCCTTTGTGCAGATTCAAGGGTTGGATAATCTTCATTTCTGCATACTATAGTTCCTCAAAACAATCCATACATAACTACATGGATGATGGAGAACAACCCATCCTGTTTCCTACTAGGCTTTAGGAGCGTATAGTCATTAAGCTAATGGCAGCTCTGGAGTTAAAACCCCAAGTCCAAAACCTCTCCTGCTGGCTTGAGAAAGACTGGCACAGCAGTGAAGCTTTATCCATTTGTCCTTAACAGAAGCCCCAGAAGAACATCCAGGGTCCAGGAGACAAATCACACACAAACCCGGTCAGTGCTATGATGTGTCCCATCCTGCAAAGCTGTCTGGCTTCCTTAGGCATAACACAAGATAATTGAACTCAGTAACCTTGATTTTTCACAATAATTTGTTAACAAACAAGGAATAGCTATGTTTCAGGGATATACGAGGCTATCGTGTAGCCTATTACAGGCTATACGAGTAAATTAACATGATGAGTTTAACCCTATTTAAATTACTAAAATCTCATGTTGTGGGTTTACTTCTAATAAAATCCAAGAAATAGTAGTAATCTTAGACAGCATTCAGTCTTTTGCTTCAGTAGGTTTCAAAGATGCAATTCCTGCATCTTAGACAGAATTCACTATTAGAACTCCTTCTAAAACCATTTCTCTGCACAAGATATCTACAATCCATATGCAAGATTCATTCTCCTATTTCTACCAACCCAGAAGAAAGATGTGGGCACGGCAAACAAGGCTTCTTCAGTACCTGAGCATATCTCTAGGTTCCTTGTTAAACCAACACTCAGGACAGCTAACAGATGTGAGATATTACAGATAAATAAGTAGATTGTATTCAATTAACAGTCTTTGTTAGTTTTTCTCCCTCCTAAAAGAAGGTATTTCCATCTCTTCTGAATGGTTGCAAACATTGACCCACCTGTAAACATAAACAGTGCAAACACTACACATACATTAGGGCATGTAGGGAATGATGCCACAACCACTAAGCTGAAGCCTAGCAGCATCATGAAACATGGTAGAATAAAGAACTTCCCATGGCAGTGAGAGCAATCTGTCATCAGTAACTTCTCCAGATTGTGAGTGCAAGCAGTAAGAAAGTGCAGCCCTTTGCATCAGACTTTATTTTATATTGCACTATGTAAGCCCTCACCTCAGAGGGACTAGAGGCTTTTAGATTCTAGTTTTAACTACTGCTGAGCAACTATCCTTCTGTTCACTTTTTAGAGGCAGATGAGGCTCAGAAGCCTCTCAAAATACACTCTTCAGCCACAACCAGGCTGATCTACTGTCCACATTATCACTTTAAAAAGATTTGTGGTTTTGAGGCTTGAAGTGAAAATTCAGCTTTCTCTGCTAAATCCTCATGAGTCAGCCTTGATACATAAGCTCTTTCAATATTCTGAAGAAGTGTCAAAACACAGGGTTTCCAAAGTCTTAGTATTCCTGCATACCACCATTCGTATGATGGCAGGAGCAAGCAGAGCCGGTAGCAGCAGGAGCAGCTGGTGGCCCTGCGCCAGCCTGGGTGCTGTTTCAAAGTGGGTCACCCATACCAGGATTTGGGGATCTGGAGCTAGAGCAGTGTGTGAAAGAGGGCAACAGAGCAAAGTAGAGTACTTTGGTCCCTCACTAAGGCTGCCGTCCCCTCCTACACAGGTGCATGAGCGATAGCTCGGTCATTGGAAGCCTTTCACGTAGGCAGTCTGGCAAGTCACAGATGTCACTTTTAAGTAACACAGACATTATTCATAGCCAGTCACTGCTTGCTATCTACAGATAACTGATTGCATTCAGACCAGATTGGAAACAAGGTTGGCTAAAGGGGAAAAAAAAAAAAAAAAAGAAAAGAAAAGCAGACAATCTGTTCTCTCAGAGCTCCAGCCATTCCTGCACACAGAAAGTGGGAAAGACTTTGCAAGGCAGGACCCACACTGTAGCACAGTAGCTGCTCAAAGTCAAGAATACAGCCAGATAATGCATTACCAGCCAAGCGCAATAGAAACCTCAGCACCTAGAGTTTTGAGTCTATTTTTTACTGCAGCTGGAGGATCTGACAACTTTATATTCCAGTCTTCGCCTGTTCTGCATTCGTGTAATCATTTTTTTTTAAATATCTAGACATTCTGCACACAGTGTAACACTAGAAGAGATCGTGTAACAGTTCAGCTGGCCATGTAGAGATGCACGGCTCGTTTTTATCTTTTAATTGCATGAATAAAACTGGTGCTTTTTTTTTTTCTTAAGATTTATATTTACAAGAGTGCACAGGAAAATTTAAACACAGTAAGAACAGCACAGATCATTGGCAATACAGAGTTCATACATCAGCTCATCATCACTTAACTCTAGGTATCACCTCAAATGAACTGATTTCAACACCTATTATATTCTTGGCTTCTTTGCTAAAGTATGGTGTGGCCTACTTATTAAACAGCTGCAATCAGGATCTTCCTTCCCTAAGAGCAGGATATAATGAAGTAACAATTTTTGGCAAGCACTTCATAGCCACAACTTGCCTAGATCAAGTTTAATCTCTCTTTAGTTCAAAAATTTATGAAGTTTGTTATCATCAGTTTTTGGGGCTCACAATAACACACTGCAAGATGTTTGCTCTCTGAAAGAATATACTAATATTTTTAAAATATGGTCATGTCACAGTATTTAAAAAACATATTGAACTTACTGTATGATCTTTTTGAAAACTTAACCATTAGATCACAAAGCTGAACTACTACCAAAACGCTTGATGCAGGTGTCTATAAAAAAAAAAAAAAGACATCAATGCCTGTCAGAGCACCATCCTTTAAATGAGCCAGTTAACTTGAATATTCTGTAACACTTCCCTTCCTCAAGGAACTCATCTCTATCAAAACCAAAATCCAGTAGTCCCTAAAGCTGAATGAGGAAGCAACACACAGTTTGGCACCGCACTTCTCTACAAGCCCACAGATGTAGAGCCTCTGAAATGTCCATTAAGAGCATAGTAGTGGGGACATAGTATGAGTGCATTAAACTTTTTTTTAAGCCTTCTTGTTTTTCTACTTTTGTACACCTGTTGTGTACAAGAAGCTGTTTATAAATACTAGACCTGAGTTTGTGTTTGTGGGTACAATACAGATCAACCGATGAATTTAAGGACAGAACACACCAAATATGTTTACAAAAGCATACGGTACAATCACACTGATTTAAAATAAAAATAAATAGAATCAACCAAAACCCACAAGCCAAACTAAGTTATAGTACCTTAGAAAAAGGCTCAGAAGATCAGTTGGCAAGCTAAGAACCAAACAACCAAACACACCATTAACTACATACGAAATACTTTGTTGAACTTTTTTTTTCTATTGGAATTAATTCCATCTCACTGCCTATCATACATTAAAGAAAGGCACTATGGACAAAAGTTCTTAGATTTTATCTACAGGAAAAACATTTAAGAAAAAAAAAGTCTGTCACATAGGAGACTTCAGCTTTACTAATTACTTCCCTCATTCTAGAACTAAAAGATCTGATATGCCCTTTTTTCCCAGGGCATGTACTCTTTACCTGCCATCTGGGTTTAGAATCCATCTTTATTCATGGTTTAGACTGAAATCTCCCCTGAAGTGGCTGAGACCCACCCAACCCACCCTACATTCCACCTGTTCCACTGATGAGGGCCAGTAAGTTCTGGCAGAGAGGACAGGCGTGAGAGCTGTGCTCATGCAGACCAGGCTGGCAAAGAGTTCCAGCCCCTAGTAATCTTTGCACCACCAAGAGCAGGAACTATAAGTAGTAGCGTCCCCAACTATTTTAGCACATGCCAACATTCCAAGGACCATCTCAGTATTAAGAAAGTCATAAACGTAACCCAAGTAAAAATAGCAGAAAGGGAGAAGTAGGACATACCTGCAGAGCAAGACAAAGCAAGACTCATGAGAACTGGATAACTGGGGACTTTTAAGACACAACTTAAACCCATTTACGTTTGGGATGCTGCAGGGACTTAGAATCATAAAACAGTTAGGGTTGGAAGGTTGCCTTCTTAGAATCATAGAATAGTAAGGGCTAGAAGGGACCTTAAAGATCATCAAGTTCCAACCCCCCTGCCATGGGCAGGGACACCTCCCACTAGAGCAGGCTGCTCAAAGCCCCATCCAGCCTGGCCTTGAACACTTCTAGCAATGGGGCATCCACAGCTTCTCTGTGCTGACCACACACAGCCTCCTTGTGCCAGCACTGGCCTTCAGCTGATCACACAGTGGGACTGGGAAGGAATTTAAACAAGCAGAAAGCTAACTCTCCCAAAATAAAAAGAAACAATGCAAATTTTCCTGTTGATTTGATTCTTTAAACCAGTTCACCATGAGGTCAGACAAGTGTAATGCCACTGGAAGGGGAAAGAGACCACAGCAGCACTTATCTAAACAGTGCTCTAAGCCAGTGGAACCGGGCCCTCTGTGGGCACTTTTCCCTTTGTGTTCTCAAACCCTTGTTCCAGTGCTCCATCAACCTCTAAATGCTCACTGGCAATAGGCCTGTTATGCTCAGATACCTTGAAGAGTTCTCTAACCACCCTCAGATGCTGAGAAGAGCCATAGGATCAAAAGACAGTCTCCATGATAATCCCCACCCAAACTGAATTTCCACTAAATTGCTGTAAATCATAGAATGGTTTGAGTTGGAAGGGACCTCAAAGATCATGGAGTTCCAACACCCCTGCCATAGGCAGGGACACCTCTCACCAGACCAGGTTGCTCAAAGCCCTATCCAGCCTGGCTTTGAACACCTCCAGGGATAGGGCATCTACAACTTCCTTGGGTTCGAAGATGTCTTTGGGAATCTGAAATTTCAGAGTTGTTCTTGTTCTTTAAAGCACAGCTATGACTTATCAAACTTGCTCTGTTCTGTCAAATTATCCAGAAGGATTCCACACTTGTAAAAATCTTGTCTGAAGAAGCAACTTCAGATTTTTGCAAGGAGCATGCTGCAGGTGTGCAGAATATAAAACCAAAACAAACTCAGAGGTTCAAGTTGAGCTGCAAGACTTCTACTCATTCAGAATGACCAGCTTCTCAATCATTTCATACTATGCAGATTTAGGAGACGACAATCTTTTATTTCTATTTTCCCCTGGAAGTAGTCTAGACTGGCACTCATACGCAGTTGTTTCTGAAGACTTCCCTGATCTTGTGAACATTTTGCAAACAAACCATTCATAGGCCATGAATAGGAGTAGAGTCTGCTGTCCCACATACTGGACAAGTTGTCTTAGTGTGACAGAGCTGAATTGTCCATCACTTATAGCACATCTCTAAACTGCAATATGAAGCCTGTATTTCATGAATATGGCTTCTAAATTAATATTTTAGAAGCTATTTTCAAAATAAAACCATTTAGAGACTATTTGAATCTTAATCACTTCCTAACAGTGCCGGAAGATATTGTGATTTGAGCACCGCTTAGACAGCCATACAGCCAGCTACTTCAGCAACCAGGCATCCAAGAATGAAGGAAGCCATCCAAACAGGTCATCATACTCTTTGTAACTAGTCATGATGCAGTACTGCACCCTTGAAGAATGAATATACACCAGGGAAGGAAAGTTGGATTTTTCCATTATCCCCATTCTTCCAGTGGGAACACGTGATTTACTAAAGACATTGTAATTTATGAAGACGGAATTCATGAAAACACCAGCTAAGTTACCTCGTGCATGCTGCAGAAATCCAAATGTTGCATCAATGCAGGATGGTCTGAATTCAGTTGACCCTGCTTTGAAAAAAGTTAGATCAAATGACCTCCTGAGGTTGTTTCTAACCACAACAATTCTACAAAAGGACCTGTATGTTCTCCTTTGGGGAACACAGCAAGTAACTATGCCACCTCTCACACAGGATTTGCATCAGGTTTGACCTGACACAAATAAACGTGAATGGTAAGTCTAAGGGCTCAAAACTCAGTCTTCCAATGAAACAGGGGTGTGAAGACTGATGCTTTACAATTGTGATCAAACTTCCCCATCCAGCACAGCGGTTGCTTCACTTAAGTGAGAACATGCTTGAAGCGCTACAGAACTGTTGTCCTCCGTAAAAATGAATTAGTAACATTTTGAGCATGATATCCACTGTATTTGGGTTTTTTTAAGCAAACTAGAGGTGGTATAGACATACAAGCACTGCTTATACAATAACTTTGCTTCCTGAGGAGTTCAACACCCTAGTTAAGTTATCCTTTGAAGTGTACAACTCCCACTCAGGTCAGAACTATGCTGCCATTTCATTACCAGCTGCGTTGAGTCACTATAATCTTGCTTTATTAAAACAAAAGGAGGAACTGTTTGAGAAGTAGATAAGGTAATTACTTTCTCTTCTCTGTCTCTCGATTAGTTGATCTTTACCTCTTGCACCTTCACTGTGTTTCCATGAGTACTATCTACCTTCTGTAATCACCATGGACTCAAGTCCTTGAGTGGAAGAAGAGCAGACCCAAGTCTAGATGAAGTTAACCAGTAGCAGGAAAGAACATATGCAACACTTTAGATGGAAATGAGACTAGTTATATAGGAAGTTTAATTTTCTAAATCTCCTCCTGACAGACTCTAGTGATAAAAAAAAATATAATTCTGAGAAACAAAAGCACATTCACACTTGAAATTCTTCAATTTTTTAATAGATGCTCTTTTTTTGGTTACAGATGGAAAAATGTGCTTTTGGTGATCTGGTTTTAAGGGAGAAGCTTTCAAAGGCATTGCCAGTAGGTAGTCCAAAAGTTGTTAAGTCTGATTATTTTTATATATAGTGAATTTGCCCAGGAGTTGCCTTCATGAAGCATCATTTTAGAAGAGTTAAGAACCTCAGAGCTGGATATGCTACAGAAGATGGCCTTTTTCAGTGTTTTAGATCTTCATTTAGGTTTATGAGGTAGATTCCCCATTGCTACTACATAATTCTGTGAAGCATTTTGTCCAGATGCTGCCCTGATGCACTACATGGTGGCTTTACAGAAAGAAGCAGCTCACAAACTAGGTCCATCAAATGAATTCAGTCTTATTAAAAAAAAAAAAAAAAAAAAAAGACAGCCAGTGGCACCAGAACTACAGAAGGGAACAGGGGATATTTTAGGCTTTTGTTTAAAAATGGTTTCATGAAGCAAAGAGGTGTTGTGTGGAAACAGCAATCAGTAGTAATCATTCATGTCGTGTCAGCCCTCCAGCGAGCTTGAGCTTCCAGAAGAAACAAAACCACCCTGTCCTTGTTTTTCAATGCATTTTGTCTTACTTCAAGAAACATCTTCAACATTTAGTAGAATCTTCAGTGAAGGGGGAAGAGCTGTCTACCTTTTGAAAAGACTTAAGATAAAAATTATTCCTATCTCAGTGCTGATTTAATTTACATCACTAGGCTTCCCTTAAGTGAAAAATCCTGCCAAATCTATGGAATATCAACTGCAGACTGTTCCTTGTGTTATCAATTTTTTGTACTCTTGCACTACTCTTTACATTTCAGGGTACAGACAGCACAATATCCACTCAGAGGTGAGGGAAGTATTGCCAAATCAATATAAACTTCCTAAAATTTGAACTAGAGGACTTAGGAACGAAAATCCCACATGACCAGCTTGTCATCCCCTGAAGGCATGTGTCATGCTGCCAGACGTGATTAGAACGTGATAAGAAAAGAATTTTAAAAACACTATCATGTACAGGAAGCGACTTTAAGGTTATGCCTTATCAATCCAATCTACTCCTAGGTTTGTAATTAGTAAGAAATGGTCAGTCAGACAAAACATTTAGATACTACTTGCAGTAAGACTTACATCTTCCAAAGTTCCAAATAAAAGTATCCATACTTTAAAATGCAAAGCGTATTTGTTAAGTAATCTTAGTCATTATAAGAATAAAATGTTTAAAACATAAGGGCCAGTTCCATTCTTCTTGTTCTGAAGGTCTCTGTCTATTTTTCAGTCATACCCACTACTGGGCAAAATAATTTCTCACCATTTGCTATTCACACTCTTTTGGTGTAAAATATGGGCAAATTTGATCCTTGAAGTCTTGCTTGTACAGGTTGCTCAAGACCAAGATGATGACAGGCATTACACACTGAATCCTAAAGTCCTCCAACTGCTGATGATGTTCAAAGGACTGGCATCTCAGATGGAACTACACTGTTTTCCTTAATTCCCCACATTAAAAAAAGTGGGTTTTTTAAAGCTGATTTATACAGATCAGATATATTTGAAACTGCGTAGAAGAAAACTGAAAGCTAACAGAATAACAATTAAAAATTTTGGGGCTTGGTTTCCTTTTTAAAAGCAGTATGGCAGCACTGAGCACTTCTCTATGGCAATTTTGACGCCTCGTGATTGAACAATGAAAAAAGCACTAAAGCTGAGCAACCCTTCACTCAAAGAAAGCTGACACTTAAGAGACCTCTCATTTTCTTCTTTCTTTTACTTCTCAGTTGTTGGTGGTGCTAGTTTGTTTTTACTTACTTACCCTTTGCTGCTGGATAATAAGCACTTTCCAGACTCTGCTCATCTGTATGTATTCCACACCCGTAAATCCTGTGATTTGGAAACCTACTTTTGAGAGTCCCTCATTACACATTGAGTTTCTCAACCCATTTTAACACCTTATAAGATGCTCAGCACCACAGGTCTAACTCCCTGTCAAACAATGGCCAAGTTCCATCCTAAGTAACATACATTTCATAGTTGCTTTTGCCTCCACACACTCCTGTTGTGCTAGAGGAGCAACTAATAATGTACGCTGTTCAAATCCAGAACAAGATTACAACAGCAATAAAAGAGGCCTTATAGGAGGTGCAGGAATCACTGCATTTTTTCCAATATGATAGAACATGCTCCCATCAGCAGCTTATTCATATAACAAACCAATAACCAGGTGTGAACATTAGATGGGTACCACTAGAGCTATACAATTAAAAATCGACATTGTTGTGCAATTATAGCTTCTTAGGACAGAGGAGACAGTAACATCACATAGAATTAACCGTACTTAGAGTCTGCATATAAAATTGAACACATCAGCAACAAACAACTGGGAGGAAAAGACGTGGAACAGAAGGAGTATAGAAGGATTCCTCAAGGAGGTTAAACTGCTGCCACGCAAAAATAGCCCCTTAAACACTGATTAAGGGTTTGTATGCCATGTGGGAGAATGTTAATTGTTTACAGGTACTCAGGGCTGGAGGACTTGGATGAATACCAGGAAGCAGCACTGAGAAAGTCCATTGTACAATTAAGAAGGGAGAGGAATCGCTGAAGGAGGGACTTTCATTTAAGCCCATCCTGCTAATTCCTAACCTAATTATTTACCACTGAGGGTTTCCTTTCCCAAGATTGAATTCAAGGAACAAAAAAAAACCACCTCTGAAAGAATGTTTTCATTCTCTTGTGGGAAGAAGGGTACAAAATGAGACAGGTCTTGTTTGGTGTCATACTACCCACTATTTGTAGAAGATAAAAAAAAAAAAGTGCCTTGTGGTCTGAGAATGGCTTCAATGCCTGCCACTCAGATGATTCATTATTAGCACCTCTGTTTCATGTCCCCATCAGAAAGTCTATAAAGTCAGTAACACTTCTCTTGCTAACAAGATAATACTCACAAGAATTTAGCTGAAAACTCTCAAACAATATGCCTGAAATTCTGAGAAAACCACCATTTTAAACAATATTTTGGTCAAGTTCTGCTGTGTCAGCAATCCCTCCCCATTTATTTTCTGCAGAAGATTTTCTGCATACTTAATATTTTGCCCGAGTGTAATTCTTCGGCAGTTTGACTAGCTTAATCCCAGTGGAGGAGACCACCATACAGACAGCTCAGAGTTCAGCACTCAACAGCTTTGACCCACAAATCTTCTGGCCGCAAACTGCACAGGCTGTCACACTTTCTCTGGTTTGCCAGGCAAGCTCCATTCTTCCCTAATTTGACAGTCACCCTACATCCATGGAAAGAGATGGACACTGTTGCTGGAAGGCACAGCCCATCTGAAGTCTCAGTGACCTCCTGAGGTGCCTCTTCTCCTTCTAAGGCCATTAAAGGGAACCTGTGGCAGCTGCAGCCTGCATCCCAAGCAAGATTCCTCCACAGGACAGAATTTTAGCACCTGCCCATCCATCCTTTAACAGGAAGGCCCACAGTTACTGACCCCAAACGGCCTCCTCATGATTACCTCATGTTAGCAGTATGTGCACAGGGACACGTGAATTCTTAAGCCAACACAAGGCATTTCTCCTGTGGTCTCAGGCATGCCTATCTGACTCCCCTACCTGCAGGACAGGCTCACTTCAGCACAAAAGCTCCCCAGGAATGAGAGCGATAAGGAAGCGCTCCTTTGGCTATTCAGTGCAGCCCATTTCTTCCTCCTCCTGCTGTCTGCCAGCCTGGTTAAACTAGTTTGGGCAGCTTACCAGGGGCCTGGAAAGAGACATCAAAGCTCTTGTTGTCTCCTGTGTTTGCGGAGCAGCTGTTATCTGGCTCCTGAATCCATCCACATGCTTGGACCACTTACACCCTCATGGAGCCGCCGCCACCACCTCCACAGGCAGAACATGTCCTTGTCCTGCCAGAGGGTCTTCTGGAGACTGAAAGCCTGGTGAGGAAAAGCTGGGTCTCCAAGCTCGGAGTGCCACAGCCAGTCAGGCTCCTGCCATTCCCGTCCAGTCAGCCAGGGCAAGCCCAGGCCAAAGGCGTCATTTCACTTCATGTTCTCCAGCTCTACCTGCCCAGTCACCTCCATCTTCTCCCAACAGATAAAAAAAATAACAACGAAGCAAGGTGTCACCCCAAAGGATGCACATCTAAACATATCTTTGAGTTAGGACCTTCAGGCTTGTTCCCTTTTGCCTTTGGGTTTCAGTACAATTTGCAAATTAATGCAGAGACACAGCAAGTAGAAGAATGGAAAAAAAAAAAATCACCAGTCTTATTTATTTATTTATTTATTTCGTTTTGCATTGGCAGGTTGCCATCCGTCCTTCCATCTATTTCACTCATTTCAAGTAAAATTATAAGAATTGGAGGGGGTGGAAAGGTCATAGTTTTTAGTTTGCTCTCAGCTTCCGAGCAAACAAGTCTTTTTTAAGAGTCCTAAATGTCGGACTTGAAACACAGGCAGAAGCGTCTCAGAACCCACCAGAAAAGGCAGGAGGGACCTCATTTCCCAGCACCCAGCGTGGCTGCTAACACCTTCTCCCGCAAGACCGCCGGAGCGGCTCCCCTCAGAGCCCGGCCGCACCGCCCCGGGTCCCTGGGGGGCTCCGGCGGCCCCGGGCAGGGCCGCGGCCCGGCACCGCCTCAGCGCCAGCCGCCGGGCGCCATCTAGCGGGGGCCGCAGCCGCTCGTTGCCGCCTCCCGTGCCCCGGGCCTGAGGCGGGACGAGCCGCGCCGCCCCTCCCGCCCGCCGCCCCCGGCCCCCTGCCAAGCCGAGGGGAGCGGGGAATCCTCCGTGACCTCTCCGTGATTGGAGGGCTGGAGCATCTCTCCTGTGGGGACAGGCTGAGAGAGTTGGGGTTGTTCCGCCTGGAGAAGACTCCAGGGAGACCTTCTAGCGGCCTTCCAGTACCTGAAGGGGGCTACAGGAAAGTTGGAGAAGGACTTTACAAGGGCAGGTAGAGATAGGATGAGGGGTAATGGCTTCAAACTGGAAGAGGGTAGATGTAGATTAGATATCAGGAGGAAATTCTTTACAGTGAGGGTGGTGAGGCACTGGAACAGGTCACACAGATGCCCCATCCCCGGAGGGGTTCAAGGCCAGGCTGGATGGGGCTTGGAGCAACCTGCTCTAGTGGGAGGTGTCCCTGCCCATGGCAGGGGGGTTGGAACTCCATGATCTTTGAGGTCCCCTCCAACCTAAGCCATTCTATGATTCTATGAAAACAGCTCTCCATTGTTCATAGACCTTTTGCTCATCTATAAATTAAGCTGCCATCACAAGTCACACCAACTCCATGACTGCAACTCCATCACACCTTTCCCTGGTGAGGAGATATGAGCACATGGAATTTTTCCACCAGGACCCGGAGGTCCCCACTGGAAATTAATAGCAGCCAGAGCCCTAACACCACAGGCTATGAGCTTTCCATATCCCACCCAGTCAACTAGTACATCTCCTGCCATCTTGGAGTCTGTGCATGGTGTTTGCCTGACCAGACCTGGCTGACAACCTCCCATTGCAGCGCCCTGCCTCTCTGCCTGTCCCTGGAGTCACCAGCTGCAAGAGAGCCCAAGGCAGGCACTGCCACACTAGTCTAGTTTTCTGTGCAAAACCAGAAATGTAGCTAGAGCTCAAACCCCATATTTCTGTAGTCAAGTCAAAATGTCTAGGACAGTCATTAATTCTGCATACTTTTCATCTATGCAGTTTCAAGGTAACTATTCCCAAGCTTATCTCCTGCAGACAGTTGGCACTGATGAGATCCACCTTCTCAGGCAGGTACACTCTGCCCTCCATAACACACCTTCCAACTGGTACGTAGCTGGCCCAACAGCTACAGAAACACTTCAGTTTTGGAGATGCTCCCCAAACTAAAGTTCAGAAATATGAATTTAACCACAACTCCCAAGAGATCTCAGCTACCTTTTTTCCCCCCGTAAAGTATCACAGAACAAGCTAATTTGTAGATGAGGGCTGGAACTGTTTCATGGGAAAGAAAACTGAGGCTACCAGAATGCTGTCAGACATCAGTGTTACAAAATTGTCTCTAAACAGTAATTTCAGAAGGACGTCCAGAAATATATCTTTCCTATGCACCCCTCCACAGTGTATCCACTAATTCTTAAGCATTTTTACCTTCCTTAAACAGGACACACTCAGATAAGAAACTTAGAGCCTGCTGGCATTATTTAAAGTGTTGCCTTACTTTTCCCACCCCTCATACTCACTTTTTTCCTTAACACATACATATTCTTGAAGAGTTTTAAAGACTTTCTTGTGGAGTACACCATGACATGAACCTGTAACTGAATAGTAGGATTACTTTGGAGTAATCTATTCACACTCAGTTTTGTTTACTGCCACAGAAGATGCGGGAACCAACCATCTATCAGAGGCACCTTGTCAGGAAGTATTTGCATGAGAAAATGTTAGCTCCTAAGGACATCTGAAATAGGTACATAGTGACCTATTCAGTAGTCAGTTTTTAGGATACCTACCTACAAATTAAGACTGCGAGGAAATGGCTCTGGAATTATTTAGTGGAAGGACTACTTCCTACAATTTACCTTCGGTTTATTGCCACTTCCAAAATAGACTTGTGTCTTGCAGAAGTGTTGCACCATCAGCTCTGCACTTTCTGGTGACAACTCCTGCAAACTATCTATAAACAAGCTCAAGCTCTGGATCTCTAAATACATCTCCATTTCCTGAGGTCAAGACTTACGTCACCAGTTTCGCAACAGGCAGAAAGTTACTTAAGTTTCTTCAGAGCCTTTATTCCACCAACGTTATTCCACAATATTGCCTTTAATAGTTGCAGTGGTTGACAACTAGTCAAAGAGCCAGAGGGGTGCTGTTCTACTCCCATCTCTTTTTAAATGGAAATGCTTGCTCCATGAAACTGATAAGGTGCTTCATCCTGCTTAGCAAAGATTTCAGTCTTTCTTCAAACTTGCTGTATATAGCAATTTAGATTAGGGACTAACTTCCACAAAGGTTCTCAGAGCCTAGCCATAGCACCCTTTTGTTTCTCTTTTACCCAAAGATGACTTGTATGCCAGACCTTGTGTTTTGAAAATACTACCAAAAGTAGTTTCTCTTCCAGCCATGTGTTGCAGCCTTCACAACAATAACTCTCAGAAGAGCTTAAAAAGGCTCTCGGAATGGTATGACAGAATGAGCCTCAAAGCCATCAGATTAAAAATGATTAAAACCCGCCACCAGGAAGACCACCTGCACATCTCCACGTTCAGAAGGCTGTCAGTTCCCTACTCGACAACAAGGATTGTTCTACCAGAGCAAAGCTAAGAAGAGCTTATTTGACTGACAAGCATATACATCCCTATCCTACACCTTTCTCTGCCTCCACCACTCCTCACATCAGCTATAGGCTAACACTACTGCACCAAACACAGCAGCAGTAAACACCACACCTTGGTTTAGTCCCCATCATCAAGCTACCTCACTGTGGGACAACCATACTGCAAAAAAGCCACAGTTAAGGCTACAATTGGTTCACTATAAGTCAACTGTCTAAAATGCTTGACTTGTGGTAAATGATGCAATAACGAGGGAGAACTCACTATTGGAATGAATAGCTGTAGTAAAGTAGTTGGAAGCCAGTTATGCAATCACTTCTGAGGCTGGGAAGCCACATGGAAGATGGAGGTCTGCAACACTACAACCCTGTGCAGCCCGGCAAGGTTCTGTGGCATCTGCTGTCCCTGATACTTCACTGATACACAAGGCCACCACAAATTAGCTAAGTAACCTCTTGACTTTCTGGGGGATTAAAATTGAAGGGGAAAGCTCAAGGACTGAATAACCTAAGAGGCAAAACACTACAGGGTTTTCACTCTCATAAGTGAGTTAGAGATAAAATTTAAGGGATATACTAAGCCTACCACATTCTTCCAAGTTTAAAGAGACTCTTGTGGACACCTGCGATTTGCTACTCAAGCCGAAAACAAAAATTCAAACAAGCCAATAGATCTACTTTAAGTTAGCATACATTACAAGAGTCAACTATTTCATTTTTTTTTAAACTATAAAAAGAGGCAGTCAAAGCAACGCTTCAGTTAGGTAGAAAAAGCTGCATTAATTTCAAAAACTAAATAGTGGTGAAGTTGGAGCCTGCTGCATTAGTTAATGAATGAGGCAACTGTTTTCAAAGATATCCACCCATGTACAGATCATAGCTAGCATGAACAGTTTTTACAGCACTGCTGTATAATCTCATTCAGTTATTTGACTACTGATGGTAATTAAAGACCATAATCCATCGCCAAAAAATAAACAAATGTGAGCAACCACTGATACTTAGGCAATGACAGAAATTGTGTGTGGATATTCCAGGTTTATTGCCAAATACTTAGCTGTTCAGAGAAAATTTGAAGTTAAAGTAAGTTCTTGAGTATGTACAAAACATAAGAATGTAGCTGAATGCTTTAGAAGCACAGGAAAAACAAAAATAACTGAGAAAGCTTTGTTTATGTAGAATTAGTATCTTCAACTGGATAATGAGGAACAAGATTCACAGATTAGAACTACTAAAGCAATAGAAAACCACAAGAAACTTTAAGTTGTATGGATAGAACCAATGCAGCCTTCTTTCCTCTGGGACTTGCATAGGAATACAGCTACACCCCAGACATTTTACAGGATCTGGTCTTAGTAGGGTAAAGTACTTTACCATGCATATTGCTTATTAACTACCAAAGTTGGTGTAGTAGCACCAAGGTATTAAATCAAAGAAACGTGCATCATGATTAAGGGTACTAGCTGTAATGTATTATATATGAAAATGAAACATTATGTATGAAGAGAAACAAGCATAGCAACTGATATCTACAAACTGAAGACACAGTGGCACATTGAACAATTTTAGGTTAACCAGACTCACTGAAAAATAGAAACCAGAGGCTGGCTTCTTCTCTCACCCCATTTTACATGTCTTTACTTCCATTGATTTCAAGTGGAGTTCTTCACAATTTATGCCATTGTGAGAGGAGAATCAAGCCTTGTGTGTTTGAAAGGAAACAGCAGACATGTTTCCTACCAGAGTGCACAGGGAGATTTTAAAAAAACACAAGTATATGAACTGTGAAACCGATAGAGTACACAAGCAAAGGCAGGCAGAGAGGCTCTAGCTGGGGGTGGTGGTGGGGAACTTGCAACTTACCCAGGGTGCTGGGGTTTTTTTTTGTTTTTTTTTGGTTTTTAAGACTTGGAATTGGTATTAAGAAGTCAGAAGCGAAATCGGCTTTAAAATAAAATTGTAGAAATAAATATTATATTTTCTTTTTGACAGACATAATTGATTTATATTTTCCTACAATTATTCTACAAAATGAGGAGCAGGTCATTTCCTTTGTGAAGGACGCAAACTTTCCATTCCCAGAAACTGGGAAGTGGGAGGGAGGTCTGAACGACTTGCCTCACTAGAAATGGTGCCCAACCATCACTCACACCCAAGCTCCAGCAGATGATCTTCTAAAACCCTTCAGGATCTAACCACTGTAGCATTAGTTGTCTAGATGAAACAGCAACACTTGAGACTGGAACTCAAGTCAGACAAGGCACTAGATGAGTAATAGATGACAAAACTACTTCAGTTTGGACCTATAGCACAACAGAAGCTACAGCTTTATGGTCTATTTTTTGGGGTAGCAGCACGTGGTTCGGAAGTTCCTCTTTCACCACTCTGGTGAGCAACTCTGGCCACTACCACAATCATTGGACTGGTCTGTACTGATTTGGGATGCTCAGGTAAAACAGAAAGCAAGAAAATCTTCAAACTCACAAACATTTTCAAACCATCCCTACATCCCTGCTCAAGCTCTGCCAGCACTATAAAGTGACAGTGCAATGGAAATAGCAGTTTACAGAGGGAATACAGACCTATTTCATTGTTTTATTAGGTTCACATACCATAGTAATGCAAGATTGAAGTCATTCATACTCATTTAGAGACCAATACTGACAGAATTTAACTGCCCATTTGGAAATGCTTCCCCCCACACCTTCACCAGTGCATAACCACTGTCACAGCTGGTTTTACACAGCTGGTGTTTAAAAACCACATACTGGTTTTTAAGTCTCCCCCTGCACTCCAGTAGGAAGATGTTCTGGCAGCTTCCTTTTAAAAACAAGTCTAGATTCTCTTCTCACTATTGCTTTGAATATTGGTTGATTTAGCACACAACAAAGCAGGAAGAAAATGCATGGAATTGCACAAAGGAGGGTGACTTCTACCTACAGAAACCGTTGCATAATACAAGATATACCTGCTGATTTTCATGAAACCTGTTCTTTCAGAGCATTAATCTCCTTCCACAGCCCATGGGAAAGTGGAAAGAACAAAAACATGTGCCCTTGAATATCTAACTTTAAGTGTTTCAGACTTAGTATTTAGATATCGAACACAGACTTACACATCAAAGTCAAAAAAGAAAGCCTTAAATGAACAGGAGCCTGGTATTGCCTCAATTCCTAAAATAAGGCCACCAAGTATACCTTTGTACTACTATATCACAGTCAAAGAGTCCTCATCATAGCAATACCTCTTTACACCATCAGCTCTAGGTTGAGACGACATCAACTAATAGGTCAAAAAGGTTTATAAACAGCTACAGGACAATATAAGACAGACAGGGAGACATTAAAAAACAAGATTACAGCCTAGAAGATAGCAAATTCAGAACCAGACAATAGAGCTCTGAGTGTCAGGGGAGATTTTATAACAAAATGTAAAAAGCAATAAGTCTGCAGCAATGAAGCAGATGCCTGCTTGTCACTGTGGTCACTTCAGTTCAATCAAACACCTGCATTGCTCAAGTTCAATATATTAACAGGTACTCTAAAACTGTAAGAGCTATTCTTGCATGAAATCAACAGTTATATAAAACTGGAAAATCACATATTGAGAAAGAAATGGGATATTAGCCTGGACCACTGAACTACAGCTTTGCACCACCTGAAATCCCCTGCAAAGATTGCCCAAGCAGATTGTCTCTATGAAAGGTCAGGGGGTAAAGCCTGACGTCGACTGGATTCACAAACAGCTACATCAACCCTTCAGCTCACTAACCGACTCGGCAGCATCCTGCACTGCGAGTGCTTCCACAGCTTTTTGGCAGCTCATTCTTGAGCATAACAGCAACACACAGGCCCTCTCTTTCTACAGGGATGCTCTCTCCAGCTCCAGTTCAAGGAGAACAGGGAACTATCAGAGGGAGTCCAGCAGACGGTTACAAAGATGATCAAGGGAATGGAGCACTGCTCTTATGAGGAAAGGCTGAGAGACCTGGGTCTGTTTAGCCTGGAGAAGAGAAGACTGAGAGGGGATCTCATCAATGCTTATCAATATCTAAAGGGCGAGCGTCACAAGGATGAGATCAGACTCTTCTCAGTGGTGCACTGTGACAGGACAAGGGACAATGGGCACAAGCTGGAACACAGGAAATTCCATCTCAACATGAGGAAAACTTCCTTATTTTGAGGGTGAAAGAGCACTGGAACAGGCTACCCAGAGAGGTGGTGGAGTTTCTTCCTCTGGAAGATATTAAAAACCTGCATGGATGCATTCCTGTCCAACCTGCTCCAGGTGAACCTGCTTTGGCAGGGGGCTTGGACTAGAAGATCTCCAAAAGTCCTTTCCAATCCCTACCATTCTGTAATTCCGTAACACAACTGCTTGCTTTTTTAGGCAGCTCACATTTCTCCCAAATAGGGGTGGTAACTCCTAGTAGATACCTGCTGAAATCCAGACCTACCCTGAGCTGCTGCAAAGACAGAACAAAGCTGCACCCTGAGTAACAACATCCTTACCATGCTGGAAATTACATATTTTTCCGGTACCTCAGTACAGACAAGAGCCTGGTCTGCTTTCTACATCTTTGGCAGTACTGTAAGACATTCGTTGGCTATTGGCCTGCCAAGCTGTTTAGGCTTATAAGTTCTTTTGCATTTGCTTTATACTATTAATTTTGTTAAATATAAACATATCCTCTGTGTATCTTATTCCCATATTCCATATGCACAGAACGAACTCATTTCAGTCCTAGGATGAATGGGAGCTCAATATTTATCATACAGATCCACCATGCTTTGCAAACAAGACTGAGAAAGCCTCTCACAATGAAATTATCCATATGATCTTTCTGATGAGCAAAGCATGAGAAAACAGTTCAAAGCTCTCAGAAAGCCATACGTATACTTTTACAAAAGACATCTGCAATTCACCAGTAAGGTTCTAGACCTAGCAAAATTCATTTAGCATTCTGTGTATATAGATGCAAAAACACTAGGTTCAGACTTTTCTTCAATGCCTTCATAAAATTCATTTTAAAGTATATAAATATTCACACGTCGAGTAGTCATCTCAGCACACGAAGCTTTTTCTACAAAAATACCAATTCCTGCAAGGAGGCTGAAATAAAGATATATTTGGTTCTAAAGTATGCACACAAACACGTGCAATTTCTTTACATAAACACTTTTGAACTTCTGGGTGATTAACTACAACACTTGATTACAAAAAGAGATCTTTAAAAAATGTCTTCACTAATCACACACTAATTTTTAACAGGCTTGAAAACAAGTCAGCTTTTACTGCGGTTAGACAAGTTGATCCACATTTGAAAGCACGAGGCAGCTTTCAGTCTGTGCCATGGTTATTTCGCCTTTGTGTTGCTGCAGAAACGGACCATGGGTGAGGGCAGTGTCCGAGTAGGCCATGCGCTCAACAGGTTGAGCAAGAGCACCCAGAGCCTCTTGCTGAGCCAGCACTAAGCACTACCTCTGCCACGGGAAAACTTCATTAATTAAGAGATTAGGGGAGGGTAAAAACAGGTAAAGATAACAATGACAGCACTTGTGTTGGAGGTGGTCTACATTGCTCCAACGAGGAGCATGGGAATACAGAAGAGATGTGCGCTCTGAGGGGCAGTACACCACTATCTGCCTAGATATGTTTGAAGATTCAATTGCACAATTCTTAACATTTAAGTTTTTCACTTCACTGTTTTTAGGCTTTCCTAGAGAACAAGAGGATCCAAGAGTCCTACCACACAGTGTGATATGAATATAGCAATGTAGGCTTTGGAACTGCATCTATGTCCTTGCTTTCTTTTTAAAGCACTCAAACACCTTCAGAAATAAAAATGTTTGGACAGTGAAGGCCCCTTCTAAGAAAATTCAAGGGACTAACATGGCCCTGCTCAAAAGAAATATAAAATCTTTATAATCATCATGATATTGACATGCAGATTTTTAATCATGCTGGTTGCAATTATACAAATCAGCTATCAAATCCACAGAGAAGTCAGTTTTCATATACACCACATTAACACAAACATTAGACATGGATTTGGCACATTGCCGCCAAAGAAGCCTGGTTCTGGAATCATGCAATATTAAGACTGGGGCTACTTGCTGCAAGATTAGAAAACAACAAGCTCAAAAAGGTGGTTATAAAAACACCACAGGCAACAAAATTTATTTCAAATAAAAGCAAAGCAATCATATTTCAATATTTGGATGGCAGTTGGAAATGCTTTTTTGGCATGCAGCTGCTCCATGAAGCCAATATTGTGTGTAACTGGAAACATTTCAAAAAAACAGAATTGTTACTGAAGTCAAAGACTGTAATTGCAAGCTGTGGGATCTGTGCTTAGATAAAAGAGGGGCAACTGAATAAAACTGTTACAGATATAAACCTACAAGCACACTCCATAATAGTCTTATCACTTCATTGCCAACTTGGCGGAACGAGAGAGTGAGGGAGTAAGGGAGGGGGAAGATGGAAAATGAAGGCGAGAAGCACACAAGGCAGAACAGCAAGAGCTATCAGGTGCTATAAATCAATGTTTCAAACACAAACCTTAGACAAGAGTACATGACTTTGGTACAGAACAACTGAAATAACATAGTTCCAGCTTTTGTTGATGCGTAATCCACTGGAAATGAAAGGCCTGCCAGAGAGACTGTCTACCCCAGGTTTACTAACTAGCAAAACACCCGGAGCTTGATCGGTTCAAAATGATCTTGAAAAGCAAACTCGCCAATTTTATGGTTATATTTAAGAACTTTAAGGAGTTAGCCTTCCAGGCAGAGTTCCAAGAAAAGGTAAACTAGCAAAAAGCTGTCATTTACAGATATTTTAAAAATACTAAACATGTTTGTATTGGCTCATACCTCTTGTATCTGAGCACTTCCCTCATTTTGTACATTAAAAAACCCTTCTTGCACAAGAATGTGCTTGAGAAGTATTGTCAGTTTGTGCTGAGAAGCCATTTGCTCATTTAGTTTTGCAAAAAAAAAAAGTATAATTTATTTAGTGTACAATATAAACAAGCGAGATACAAAGAGGAAGAGTTACAGCAGACCACTTGTGAAATTTTCTTCAGTAACTGGAAATATCCTTTGACAATAAACCAGCAGCCAAAAAGCTGTTTCTGTAAAAAAAAAGTCCAATTTTGGTAAATTTTGATCTGATAGTTTATCTGGGAATTTCTGAATGCCATGATTTCAGTGCACTATTACTTGCAAAACATGTTTCCTCCTATCATTCTTCAGCCATAAAGTGGGAGGGGGGAAAAGATGAACGATAGCTGTGCTGTATCCCTCCAAGCTGGTTCTTCCCATTACACAACTCCTAATCCAAACAATTTAAGCACACAAGTAAAAGCTACTCATTTCTGTAAACATTTCCAGGAGCAGGACCTAAGCATGCATGGCTTACACCAAGTATATACTAATGACTAGAGCTAACCTCAAGTTTACTTCTGTTTAAACAGCACAAGCAGAAAACAGTGCTGGCCAAACTGAAGCTTAAGCCTTAATAGAAGGGGGTGAACTGAATATTGATACAAGCCACTTGGTCATGATGCACCGATCCCATAATCAAGTATTCTTCATGCAACATTGTATCATACAACAATTTTCCCAGAAACACAAAGGATGCTTTACAATTATATATATAAAGTAACTTTTCAGAGCATGTTTTTATACCCCAACAGCAGGGATCTCTTTACTTTTGGATAAGGTAGTGGTTGAAAACAAGAACAAAACCCAGCTTGTTTGTTTGTTTTAAAATGGACTTCACCACTGCACATACAATTAACTCTGGAATGCACAAGACAGCATCTGAGCAAACAGAGGCTTAAAATCTAAGTGCAACTCTCAGTCTGCTCTGTTAGAAGCTGTGTGTAGCAGCCATTGACAATATATTACACAAGATCCAGATCCATATTACAAAGGGAAAGGACTTTTAAGCTTGGATACAAAGGCTGCAGCATTAGAAAGGGTCAAAGCAATCTGCAAAGACATAATATGAACCAAAGCCATTTAAATTAACTCTGTAAAATGTAGACATTCATTAGCATAGAAAAGTTTCACAGCAAAACAATGACAAAGTAAAAGCCATCTGATTTTCATATGCTAATTAATTAAATATGCCAAATGCATTTAATCTCTTATTATAACCATAGGGGGAGACAGACCAAACTCTTGAAGTTCTGAAAAGCCAGGTCATTAGCGTGCCAAGTCAGTCTTTAGATCTCCTCCTTATATACAAACTTACATTCCCAACTTATTATATATGTAAGTAAAACTTGGCTCCCCCATCCCACCCCCTCCTTTTCTCCTTCTTTGGAAGACACTTGCTATCTCCTACTCCTGTATTCAAAATGTCTTATTAAATATTAGAAAGAACTCGGGGGGGAGGGGAGGGAAGCACAGAAGCCGTTTTGCCAAAAGCCTGAATTAAATGCCCCAGTCCCCCAAAGAAGCAGAAACAAGCTAGTTGAAAATGAGATTAATAACATTCTTGCACATACGCATGAAAATCCGCACATAGTTTGTAGTCCTTTGCTTTTAAGTTCAGATGATATTTCTAGCCATTTCTTGCCTTTCCAAACAAGAAAAGGATTCTTATGTTTATGTAAGGTTCTTCTTGCTTAATAAATCTTAAATTGAAACAGATTTTTTTTTAAACAATTACCTTCTTCAGAGTTATCATACTACAGGATATTAGGAAAAAACAGACTCTCCTGTTGCTTTTACCCACATCTGACTCCAATCTTAATAGTTTAGCTATTAACCCTGTAAGGTCCCCACACACACACCTTGCCCAGTTGATGTTAAAATTTTTATATGACTGATCTGGGCTTACTCATTACAAAACCTTTTGTTATACAGAAAGAGAGCAGCTCCGTGGACCTTGATTTACGGGACACAATTAACCGTGTTGTTGGCAGAACTGCACCAGCCCGGCTCATCCGGGGCTCTGCGGTGAGAAATGAAAGGATCTGTCACTGCAGTCAGAGTAGCTGCTCTCCTTTCCTTCCTCTCCCCTTCCTCCCCTTCCCAAGCCCACTCCGACCTGCTGACACGTTGGGATGAAAACCTGCCCACTAGGATATACCTGTGCTGCAGAGAAGTAATGCAAATAACAATAATTCACTCCCAGAAATAAGAATAACTAGACCTAAAAGGGGAAAGCACATCCTGCCAGAAAATCTCAGCAGTTACTCAAGAGTTTGCCATGCAAGACGTGCAGTTTAAAGACCTCAGCTGAACAGCAAAAACAGGGAACTTTGCCTGCAGTAACGCTACCCATTTATTTTTGCCACCTTTTAGGTTTGAGCATGCAGCGAATACATGCATTGTTAACCTTTAAATCCTCTGTATAAACATTTCTCGGAGAGCTTGTAAAATATCCCCCGCTGCGTTTCCCGGCTCTCCAGTTGATGGCATTTAGAAACACTGGTACTGGCGGGTGCTTTATTTTCCTTTCCTCGGCCACCCCGCTGGGGTACAATGACAGATTCCTGTCCAAGGCCAGACCCGGCCGCCCCGGGGCTGGGACCACAAGGACGGCGCCCGGGACTCAGCCCAGCCCGATGATAAATGGTGGAGTTTGGAATCCGGCACCGGGAACAAATATTCTGGGGGAAGGGAGATTCCATCGCCCTTGCGGAGATCTCCTCGTTGAGCAAGGGAAAAATAAAACCGTATTGCGGCTGGGTCCGTGCTGTCGGGGGGGGGTGTTAGCCCCCCAGTAACACGGGGCGCTGGCCGGGGAGAGCCCGCAGGATGCCGCCGGGACGGCGGACCGAGGTCTCCTCCCCCTCGATTCGGAGCAGGAGGACGCCCGGTGGCGGGCACTTCGCTGAGGGTGAGGAGGCGGCGACGGCGGCTGCCTGGCGGAGGCCAGTTGTCACCCCACTGACAGGCAACAGCTGAGCTCCCGCAACTGGACCCTCAGCCAGACCGGCGGCCCCGGTCCGCCACTCCGCCGGGCGCACCGAGCCGGCGCCGCGCTATCCCCCCCCCGCCTCACACCCCCGACAGCCGCGGCGGGGCCCGCCGCCACCCCCCCGCCCTCTCTCCCGAGTCCGCAGCCCCCGTCCAACAACTCCGCGCAGGACGGCGCTGCCGAGCACCGGCTCCAGGCGGCTCCTTACGGGCACCTCTCGGCCACGCAAATCCCCGCCGGGGCTGCCGCGCCCCGCCGAGCATCCATCCCGCCGTAGGCTGCCCCTCGGTCCGTGTCGTCCTCCCTCACCGGAGAGCTGCCACTTACCCTCCCCGCAGCGCGGCCGAAGCACGGCGACGTATTCCCGGGCGGAGAGCGGCGGGGAAAGGGTCCGTCACATCGACGGCGGGGAAGATGGGCTCCCGCGGAGTCAACGCCGGCGGGAGAAGCGCATCTCCGGCAGCGCCGGGGGGGTAGGGGGGGAGGGAGGAAGGGACCGACGGACGGACCGCCCGCCCTCCGTCTGCTCCGCCGCCGCCGCGAGTGGCCGAGCCCCGCGCCCGCTCCCCACCCTAATGGGGCTCCACCGCCCCGCGCCCGGCGCGGCGACATGCGCCTCCCGCCGCCCCCATTGGCTGCCGCCCGCCGCGCCCCGCCAATCGCCGTCGGGCCGGGGCGGCCGGCGGCTCGGAAAACCCGGCGGGGCGGGGCGCGAGGGGCGGGGCGCGTGCCCGGCACCGCCCTCGTGGCCGGCGGCGGGGCTGGGGGGCAGGCGGGTTGTCCTATGGAGCCCACGGGGGCACGGGTAAAACTTGTGAAACCCCTGTCCCGTCCGTCCCCCCCCCCCCATTTTGGGAAGGCCGGGGAGCAGGCGGAAGGCGGGCAGGCGGGTTCCCCCCCCGCTCCGTTGTCCCGGGTCAGACGGAGCTCTGAGTCCAGTCGGTGGCTCTCCAGCGGGAGAGGGAAACTTCATTAAAACCTTGTCCCGCTGCTCGGCGCAGAGGTGGGCGATGGAGCCCGCTTCAGCCGTATTTGCAGCCCACGGTGTTGTCGGTGGGGCCGCACGTACCCCCTGGTTGCAGCCGGGGCACTGCTGGAGGAAGCGGGGCCATCACTCTCCTCGGCCATCATCCCTCGCCATCCTCCCTCGCCCACCCGAGTGTACAGAGCCGGTGGCCAGCAGGCTTAGAAAAGCTCCTTGAAAGGGCTGGCACTTCCCAAAGCAAAGCAGTCCCGGTGTTACCGTAAATCAGTCGGCAAAAGGGATGCGGTAGGCGTTAAAGGGACCCTGAAGGAGCCAGGTGCATTTAAATCCCTTCCCTTTCACTGTTACCAGCACTTCTGATGGCGTCTGTTTAAGCCATCGGAGTTTGCTGCCTTTGGCTCAGCTACTTGCACCTCACATCCTCCAATGGTTGGGGCCAGTCTTTTTTCAGTGGTGGGATAGGTGAGATAGTCCAGGAATAGGACAAGGAAATGGGCACAAACTTGAATATAAGAAATTCCACCTAAACATGAGGAGGAACTTCTTTACTTTGAGGGTGACAGAGCACTGGAACAGGCTGCCCAGGGAGGTGGTGGAGTCTCCTTCTCTGGAGACATTCAAAACCCGCCTGGACACGTTCCTAGGCAACCTGCTCTAGGTGGACCTGCTCTGGCAGGGGGGTTGGACTAGATGCTCTCCAGAGATCCCTTCCAACCCCATGTGATTCTGTGATTCTGTGATCCCTTAAGCAACATGGATTGAGCTCCTGGTTCTCTAGGGGTATCACAGAGTTTAAATCCTCCATGGAAAAATCAAAGGGAAGGATGAGTAACCATGAAGATGTTTAACTGAATGTTGTATTTTTTCTATAGATGCAAGTTGGAGGGTGAGTTAATTTTACCAGAGTGGCTTCTAAGCGATCATGTTTCACCCCACTTGGTGAAACAAATGTGTTTGGAACCCTGCAAGCTTAATATAAAGCTGAAATCTGGTCTGTTGTCTGGCAGCGTCTCTCTTGATTCTCTAAACAAGGAATTATTTAAGGTTAGGAAATGGCGATTTTCCCTTTATGTTTGGAAGTGTGTTTGGTTTTCTGTGTTAGCAGAGTAAGTTTTTCATCTGGAATCCAATCTCCTCAAAATCATCTTTCTGTATCCAAAAAAAAATATATAAATTTAACACTCACAGGAAACAACTCTAGACCACAACCTTAGGCTACAACTTTATTACAGGCAAGAGTGTTAAACCTACTTATCACCTTAAAAGTTTCAGCTGCAATTCTAACCCTAGGTGCTCTGCTCTGCTGTTTCCTTGTCATCTGGAGGTGGTATCACCATCCCATTGCTGAACACTTCCTTTTCAGCCTTATCCAGCTCTGAAAATAAACATTTTTAGGTTGTATCTGCATGGCAGTTTTAAGAGAGAAAGCAAAGACACTTGTACAGACAGGTGAAACCTCATTAAAAAAGGTCTCCATCACTTTTTTCCATCAGAATGAATTTGAATATCTCCTATAATTTAAGAAAAAAAAAATTAAGTAGAAATGTGAAAAAAAGAATACATTCCAAAGGGAATATGAAGAAAAGGGTGGCAAAGATGGCAAAACGGCTGCTTGAAGCCATCTGCTGCTATAGAGCTATTTGTCCCTTGTCCTCTGTTCTTCCCTGCCTCCTATTCAAGCATTTCTGTAGCACTTATCACTAAGATCTAAATACGTTTAGACTGTGCTGCCAGCATTACATGATTTCCGTGATTTACTTTTTTCCCACTTCAGGTTCCAAAGGCATAGGAAATAAGATTGCTTGGTTTTTAAATAACCTTGTCAAAGGTGTTTACAGTCATATATTAGCAGATCTGAATCTGGAATGAAAGAATTTATGGCCAATGCACTCTTTTAAGTTGTATATCTGTTTATCTGATCCTCACTTACAAATGCCTCTAATTAAGCTATAAACTCTTAGTTTCTACTTAACCATATGGGTAGGCTGGGAAGTTTGCTACAGTAATGTAATTTACCCGTTCTACCACCACGTCTGCAGTGCAAATCCAGCATAACCGCTTTAATAGTGTTATAGCCTGCTCTGTTTTTCACAACAGGGACAGAAATAAAGCCTGTCCCAGTTACCAACTGTAGTCCTGATGAAACAGTGCAGACAGTTTTCTCCTTGGACCTATGGGACTTTGTGTCAGGCAGAAAATATGCCCATTATCATGCAAACAGTAGGAAATAAGATAAAAAAATCCAGTATGCAAATGCAAGTACTGAGGAAGGGGCTATAATCTTCTCCATCAATTTTTTTTCACTTTCCCTAGGAGCTACTTGCCCCCCCTGTGATTTTGTTGCATTCTACCCCCGGGTACTATTCATGGGTTTTAGTTGGATGTGCTTTTCATCCACTTGAAGTCTGGATAATTTGAGGATGGGGTCTACTCTGCCACTGGAGTGGGCTGAGAGATGGTGTAAGGAAAACTTGCACATAAAAAAGGCCCAGAGTTACAATATCTGTTTGTATATCTTAATTTTTTATTAAATATTTCAAAAATACTTATAAAAGAAAAAACGTATAAACTATTGATAAGTGAGTTTAAAAGGGGCTTGAGTCCCAGCTTTGTTACCTTAACATAGTAAAACCCCCATTTCCATGGGACTGTTACCTACTGTTTGAAAAATCTATTCTAAAATTTAGAATTTTTCTCTAGAAAGTACTGCTGCCACTGATCATGAATTTCATATGAGGAATGCAATTTTGGGCCTCTGTTGGAGGAGCTTCAAATTTAAACATGTGAAGTATGAAAAGTTTTTATGTGTCTTTGAAGTAGGAGGAAAAGCATCCGTATAGTCTCACACAGGTACCCTGGAAGGAAATGCCTGGAGCAGTCCATCAGACTTTCTTTTCCAATCCTACTTCTTCCAGTGAATACTTTAAATGTTTTTTATTATCTTTGAAGTATCCCATGTTTTCATATTGGAAGGACTAACTAACTTTGATAGGCAAGAGGTTGCGTAAAACTGGTTTCGTGAAGAACTTTAAATACAGAGCTGTGACTACAACTGCAGGCGGGTGAAGAAAAATAGCTCCTTAGCTAAGTAGCAAAAAAATAATCTAGCGCTGATGTAGCTTTGAGGCAAGCTGGGCTTGAAAGAGATGGCTGGACCAGATGGTCCCCAGGAGTCCCTTCCAACCCTGATCCTATGATCTGGAGCTGTTGGATTCAGCCAGTGCAGAAGAAGTCAGAAGTCAGGCTGTGCTGTCTAAAGCAGTTTAAGTATTGGGGGATAGAAAAAGGCCATGCCTGGAGATGGAGAGCTTGAGTGATGCAGAGTGATCTTTATACTGGCATTAGGCCACCCTGCAGGCATCTACCTGGTGTTTTTACTGTGTATTTAGAAGAAAATATGCATTAGATTAGGGGCGAGATTTTTAATTTTTTTTTTTTATTTCTTTTTCAAGGTCAGATTGGACTGTTTTGTGCTGGTTTAGCTCTTTTTCTGCGGTATGAAGCACAGGCCAGCTTCTGGGATCATTTGGGGATTTTTAGGGAGGAACAATGCTTTAACTTCTGCTGCTCATTTTCTACAACACTCTGCTTTTGGTTTATACTTTCTCTTTTAATTTTTTAGTCTTTCTTTAGGAAAGGAGCCAACAATGGGTACAATGGCCATTCTTTTCCTATTTGTACTTCAAAATGTTAACAGCAGCAGGAGGAATGCCTCAGTTTCCCTATTTGCATGCAGAGAATAAAACTGGCATGCACAACATGGGTCTTGTAAGGCTTAGTTAATGTTTGTGCCCCACTTGAGCTTTTCAGACAAAAAGCTGTATAGAAGCACATCAGTGATTAATATCAACAAGAGCACCTTGTTCTACTTCTGCCTTGGGTATTCCTGGGCCACTTCTATTGGTATCAAGTCATGTGGACTGGCGGAAGCAATTGGGCATAAATTGTCAAATGGTGATTCTTACAAACCCAACTCTTATTTGGCTTGTACCTGGCAATATGTTCTTTATCAGTTGTATAGGTATGGCTTAAAAAACCTCAGTCTTAAGAATGAGTTTTCAAAATGTCATTGGTTAAGAGGATTGCTTTCCCTACTACCTTAGCAGGTGTAGTGCTTTCCTCCTCTGTATCCTCAGGAGCCTCAACTATCTACACCAGACCTACTCCAAGTGCTGTGTGGTCTTTGCAGGGGGTTGGAAACCTGGTCATTCAAAGCAGGGGTAGACTGAGGAGTACTATCACTCCACCTCAGCATCCTTTTTAAACCTGGGTGTAGCATGCCTGGAGGGAGGGAATTGCATCCTGATACAGAGTCAGGACAAAGCTGGAATGCATGCTTGTATTTGGGAGAGGGGGTGACTTCTCAAGTTTTCCTGTTTAAGTATTGTTCCTGGCTACAGGATCTTCTTTTCTGATTTATTTTTGCAATAGTCTTTCGGAGGTTTTTTTTGTATGAGACCTCTATTTTCAGCTTTTTCAGTCCTTCCCAATCTCTGTTTAAAAGTCAGCTGAATCCTTGCGTGGCCAACTAAAAAAAGGTTTTTATGGATTTCATTCCCAGGCATCTTCCCTAGCTGTTTAACTCTCTATGTCCTCTCTACCTGGGCTATAATGTTATCCTTATACAAAGGCTTCACACCCTGCCTTTGATTGCAGACTTCTCCATCGGTTCTTCTAGCCTAGTTATCTCCTATGGACTAGGATAAAATGGGCAGCTTAACTGAGATGAAAAGAATACATTTAGTTTACAATACGTGTAAGTAATCCCAGCCCCGTTTCTGAGATCTGCTGCTGTGCCTTGTGCTCCCTCCCGCTGGAACTGGAGTCAGTCCTCCTCGCTGCAGTGATGTTTGGAGCAGCTCTTGGAAAACATCCCAGTGTTTCTGTAGCTATTCCAGCTATGGATGATTGTATTCTGCCTTCTGAGTGGTCTCAGATGAATCTATTTGTATTCAAGAAATAATGGCAAAACTCCCTGCATTTCTCTAGTTCCACTCGAATACTCAGAAACCCAGTGGTCCTCTACATATCTGTTTCCCAGTCCCACCGGGTATTAGATCCTACCTGTATGCCCATGAAGCTACCATGGATTTTTCATAGCGTTTTCCCCATTTCATTGCCAGGAGGTGTTTCTGTTTGAACAGGAGACACCGAAATTGAACAACCTTCTGTTGTCCCTGCTTTGAGAGATGAAACAGCTTTGAGAGCATATGTCTGATCCCACATCCACTGAGACACTTGATGATTAGCCGTTTCATAAGATCAACCCAGATTTACATGTATGACACAGAAAGAATGTGGTAGAAGGCAATAAATATTATTTTGCATACACAACAGTGATGATTTGAAGAATCCTTTCTTCTTATTAAATTTGATTTACTGAAAAATTACACTTTTTGAAGCCAGGGTGTTAGAAGTTAAGGATAACACTCCATATCATTTGTCCTTTTCCTTCTCTATAATGGCACAAGCGTAAATCACAACCCTAACTTAATTAGCTTTTGTTTCACTGTGTTACGTTTTTAACATTATTTAAACACAGTTCGTTATTTAACTGTCCAAGAGATCTTAATCTTTTACTTAAATGTAAATTGCAAAGTACAATCGCTAAACAAATTGATTGAATGCCATTGATTATTCATCAAATAATTGTGGCAAATAATGTAATCAATTATTCATCATCCTCAGATAAGAATAGATGACATGAAGAATAAGCTGTAATTAAGATAAAACACTATTGGATTCTGTACTGATAATTCCTTTTGAAATTACAATTCTTGCAATTAAATCAAATTGAAATTGAAATGTGAGTAGCCTGATTGAGGCACTGAGTAATGATTGTACAAAAGTGTAATCTGCTAGAGCCTCTTCATGTATGGGAACACAGGTGACATTTGCTGCCTTAGATATTTTCTGGTTTACCCTGTGCATTACTTCTGTCTAATGCAAGGTTGCTGTTATGATTATGGATTTTAGTCTCCTCCATTATTATGTGACTGATGCATCAGTGTTGCAAAAAGTAAATCACATTCTTAAAAACAATTTAAACATTTAATTCCCATACTGGATTTATCCTTAGCTTAATTTGTGGTCTTTTTTTATTACAAGTGCTGCCCAGAATCTAGATGTAAAATGAGCATGGATAAATTTACTTTACTGTAAGAATTTGATTTTGCAAATTTTTTGGCATTTTGACTTTATTGTTTGATTTCTTATTTCCATGACCCATTAGACATTTTAAATCAATGGAAAATCTCCTTTTGTCTTCAGTTATGTAATATATCTAGGAAGAGTATCTCCAGGAAACAATAAAAAGTCAACATTAGTCTTCATCAAAAGCATTGTTAATGAAATAATTTCTCAGTGAATTTGATTCAGGTAAAAGTGAAGCCTGATCTTCACAGCAGTTCCCAGAAGGTGTGAATGTTGTCTTGATATAGTCAACATTCTTTAATTATCAATCAAGCTAAAAATTAAAGGAATGAAATGGCCTTGCACCTGAAGAAGTAAACTGGAAGGTCACTAATGTGGTAAATTGTGTTTCTTTTTCAAATTTGCAAAATATTTCAGAAGGATTGATAAAGTTAGGGGATTTCTTTAGTACCAGAGATGAACCATTCTCCAGAAGTAATCACTATTCAAGCTATATAACTGAATGCAGCTATTAGTTGCAAATAATAACCTCACATGACATTGTTTTGATGCTGATAGGATGAGTGCGGTAATACACAGAGTGCAAATATTTAGGCAGATTTGAAATTCATGTACTGGGAATATGCTTTCATTTCTGATTAGGGCTATCATTTAGCTACGAGTTGTCTCATAGTATTTTAGGTCTTTTTGCCTCAACAACATATATTATAACAATCAGTTCAAAGGCCATAAAGGCACACTTTGCAGATAATGCACACAAAAATAGAAAAATGTATTTCATTCAGATTTAGTCTAGACCTCTAAAATGGGACAGAAATGCTAATGTCAATGTATTTATTTTCTCTCTCCTCTCTCCTAGACAAAATGCATTTTATTGGGTCTTTGTATGAGTGAATGATTTTTAACATTTGTTGAAAGTAATTTTTTGAAAATTTTAAAAGTAAAAATTATTCAGATTCAAAGCATGCAATAATTTTTTTCCTGTGTTTCAAATGCATATCATGTTTTCAGTATTTGATGTTTATTACTCAAATTATTTGTGTTCCCATGTATTAGGCTGCGTGACATTGCTTCTATTTTCTCATTGGGTAAAACCATTAAGTTACTAGCATGTGTATAGACAAATTTAAGATTCTGCTTCCTTAAGCAATTTGAAATTACTTTGAAATACATTTCTAGAAAACATTTGAGTTGTAAAACTTGGTAGCATGGGAGTTCATGGAAACATAAAAGCCATGTGTAAATAAATCAAAGAATGTTTTTTTGAGATGGTAAAGAGTCAGAAATCCAACAGAAGGAAAAGGGGATAATGAGTGGGCAGCATTTCTGAAAATCATAAGTGTTTACAGAGTTTGAATGCTTGTTCTTTTTTTCCCCAGTATTTGCCAGATTCATATATCAAGTATCTTAGCTGAAGATACAAACTCAAACAACTGATAATTAAGCACTGTTCTATTTTTCAGGTTTCTTCTCTCCCATGGAGTGTCACAACACAATTTGCTGTAGCCCTGACCACTCCTTTTAGCACCATCTCTCTCTAGGCCTAGTTAGAGGAGAGAGTTGCCAAATTTTTGTACATTTTCATTCTCCGTCCTGTAAGGCTCATTGTACATTAATTGCCTCTATAAAATGTCAGCAATTAAGTAAGCTGAGGTACTGGATGTAAAAAGGCATCCTTGTTCCTTTGGAGGTGTCATTTTGGCAGGCACTGCCTATCTATCTGTCAAGATTGACATGTGAAAATATGTCAAGTCACCTGATTTGTCAGCTAAGTATACTTTGTATTTCTTTGTGTCTTTACTTGCATTTTATGTAGTCGAACCTGATTTAATGGAAACACCAGAAAGTCTAAACGCTGGAGTCAGCGCAGCAGGATTTGGCAAACTCACACTGAATTATTTGGCCAGTTTAACCTAATTGGAATGAGAATTTCTCAGGACTGACTGTACTCTTCTGATTGTTTGAGACTCTATAATACAATATGATTTTATCCTGTACTCTGTTAAATTGCATCAAAGGAAAGCAACCTTGCCAATGCACTTAAAATTGGGTACAAAAATTACACAATCACAACCTTCTGTAAAATCTTTCAGGGCACTTTCCTTATACTTAGAAAACAGTATTTTCTTGTACATGTGTTAGTTGGGATACTTTTCATTTTTCTCACTGTACTAACTGAGAAATTTGCTCAGCCACATACACATCTTACAAAGTCCCTATTCTTTCATCCCGTGGCAAAGCTGTATCTTGAAATGTAATCAGTGGGAAATTTGTCAGGATTAGTCAGTACTTGTCAAATCTATGTCAAACCACGGCAATATCTCACTGACCTCTAGCTCATGATTTATCAAATGTAGCTAACATAGACAGACACAAAATGAAAACAGATTTTAGGAGAGTGTAAGAGGGGAAAATGGCATTCGTTAACTGAAAAAATAATTCATTTCTAATCTATATTGTTTTGAAGTTAAGATATTGCAGACATTACCACGACAGTGAGGAGAGTAGTCTCTTTAGAAAATTTGTGTCTGCATTGGGACTACCTAAAAGGATGTGCATGCCAATGGGGAGAAGTTCAGGCCCAGATCCACATAGCTGATAGTGGAGAGCGTGATTCCTCTCTTTTGCATGTCAGCCTGGTCACCAGAACACTAACCTGAGGCCTGGCTATCTTTTGTCTTTTCCATCTGCAGTTTAAGGGCTAAAATTCCTATCTCCTACCTTGCAGAGCAATGACCTGAAAACCGTGCTGGAGAGACAGGGCACAGGGTGCTGGGCAGGAAAGTCTGAGTAGGGAGGGTGTAAGAGGGAGCGGGATCAAGGAGGAGTAAAGAAATACAGGTATAAGAAAACACAGCAGGAGACCTGGGACTATCTGCCATCCCAGCAGTGTCACTTATTTCACTATGACTGTTTTGTTCCTGCTGTGGAAGCCTCCTGAAGTTTGAGATGGGGACCAAAGCCCTGACCTTGACTGAGAGCTGCCCCTGCCTCTTGGCAGCAGAGCCGTGCTGCAGCCCATCTTCACTCACCCTCGCCTCACTCTCCAAAGCTGGTGATACAGCTTTGACAGCAGCAGTGAAGAGTTTTGCTCTCCCTTATTCCCTTGTCGTTACTCTACGCAGGGAAATTACTTCATCCTAGGCCTGTCACTTAGCCAAGTGGTTTAAACTAGAAGCTATTAAGTAAATAATGGATAATCAATGCAGAACATCTTTAAAATAATGAAGAGTGAGCCGCTGAGTGCCAAAGGGATAACTTAAGTGTCTAAATCCAGATGAGGTTTCAGGTTGTCATTCATTAAAACACTTAGACACCTATCTGGGAGCTGATTAGAGGAGAGGTGGAATCTCCTTTTACTTCATTCTATGACATTTGCTATTAGGTTCCCTCCCCTGACATACCACCCCCTGCCACCTGCTGGCTCAGCACCTCTGCTGCTGCATGTCTCACCATCAGGAGGTGTCCGCCGGGACAAGGGCACTTGTTTAACAGATTCTGTTCCAGGGAGAAAGCATCCAAAAATAAGGGGGTGAGTGCCATGTCTAGAACTGGTTTTATCCATGCGACTCTCCTGAGCAAAACTTCAGAACTCTCTGAACTCTCTGATTTACTGGTCACAGAAGTGGAATGGAAGAGAAATGTGCTCCTTTCTTCTGTTTCAGAAAAGAAGGGAAATACAAGGCGCAAGGTAATATGTAATTGAATATGCATAAAATGTATATGAAGTAGTGGGTATGTTTGGTGCATTAATTTGGACCAGGTAGCCCTGGAACACCAGTTTCTCTCTCCTTGATCCGCAAAAAAATCAAAGTGACAAACTGTGCCCTCAGACACTCACCCCATGAGTCCTGCTGAGGTCAGTGACAACTGGCTGTGTTACTCTGGAAGCAGAATTTTGCCTGGAAAACAGAATCTAGTAGAAACTATGGTACTCTGTTCGCTATCAGAGATTTGCTGACCTTGCTTTCTTTAACACCCACTCCACCCCAATTCACTTGAAAAAAGTTGACCTTGTGTGACCTTGTGCACAGGTACTTTTGAGACGCTGAGTTACTCTAATGTTCAAAGTGACCCTTCTTTGATGCAGTAGGCTTGCAGAAGGTGTGGTGGATGGTGAGAAGGTGGCAGTGTGCAACTAAGTACATTCAAGGAGTAGGAGATCAAACAGTTGAGATAAATTTTGAAGCGATCACCAAAACCAATCCCATTGTGGGATATTGTCAGTGTTCCATTTCATTCCTTTGGCTGATTCCCAGTTATACATCACTGTGGTGGAGAGCTCTGCTCTCCATGACTCTGCCTCTGCATCTCTGAGATGCATGTGAGTCTTCACACCCTGCATGCAAGATCCTAGTTACTGAGAAGTCCTTTAATAGGACTTCCAGAGATGAAAAGATGTAAATAGCTGAATTGCAATTTCTTTGACAAGTACAGTAATAATGTAAGACTGCTAATCCAGTCTCTAGGAAGAAGTGATTGAAGAAAATATATATAGAATAACCTCCAAGATAAAAAGGGTAACAAGAGCCTACTGAGTTCCTCACCACCATCCTTTCTTGTCCTCACACCAGTCAGCAGTAGCAAACTTCTTAACTATTACTCCTATTTCATAGACACCCTGTTTCTCCATTTTCTCTCCCTGCTGTTTTCCAGGCAGCTGTCTCTAGCAGATTGCTAGGTTTACCAGCTCTCCTGAGTGATTCATCCTATTTCACGTAGGACTTCTCTATTCTTTGCTCTGAATCCTACCGGGACCTCCACTACCTGGATGTTCTTTATGATTTCCATTATTAAGATAATAAGGTATAGACAGAAAATAAGTATAAGACAGACCATTCAATTTGGAATACAGCAAAGCTCTTTCCCAGTTATTCCCTCTACAGCCTTACTCAATAGGCTGGAACTAGTTTTAAATATACTGTTGTGTGGAAGTATTCATTGTACTTCATAACACTGACTAGGTAGAATTTATGCTTCTAAACAGATGCCCACTCTTCCTCTTTCTTACCTATGTGGTGCTCTAGTATCAGAAAGCCAGTAAGTTAGCACAAAATAGATGTATAGGAGCTGGGTGGGTGGGAAAATGTGAAAACTAAATTTAATTGAGGTTCATGATCTTTCATATGAACCTCTGGGTTTGTCTTAGCTGATAATACCCATGTCATACTGTAGAGTTTTCTTTCGAGGAATCTTATCCACACTGTTTGCCAAAATGCAGGGGTGAAAAATGTATTTTTTTCATTTAGATTTCCTCATTTTTTCACTGGTGCCAGGGTAACTCCAGAAGCTGGTTATAACTGAATAGTATAACTGCAATTTATACTAAGAACTTCAATAATCTGTCTCGGGAACCAAGGCCAAACTTCAAGCTTGCCTCTCGTGTGAATGACGGATTAGCCAATTTTACCACTTGTGTAATGAACAGTGAGCATAACTGATAGCTGCATGTTAAAGTACAGCTTGGTCACTAAAAGTAGTGAGAACTGGATAATTTATGGAAGAGACTGCCAGGGAATTTCTAGTGGGAGAGAAAGAAGAAGTTGCTGGAAAGCAGCTCTAGACAGAACATATCCTACTGGGTGAAGTGAATATGAGTAGCTTGTCTGGGGCTGCCCAGAGCAAGCGGGAAGAAATAGTGTCACCCCATTTTAAGACTTTTTGGTAGTTAGAGCGATGTCCAACAGACATCAGGGTCCCAATGAGGTAAGAGGTCACAGCCCTTGCATGCTTTGCAGTCCTGGGTAACTGCCTCTGCCATGTCCCCAGTAGCCACAGGGAATTCAGCAGATTCCAGGACTCCTTCACTCTCATGCATAAACTGCTGACATTTTCTGTAGCAATGTGGAAGAAGGAGAACCCCATGTTAACCCCACAGGAGGGAAGAAGTAGATGGGATCAGGAAAAGACCCAGCAGTTCAGAAGGACTGTGGGCCTTGCTGCCCCATCACTGCTCTTCTCATCTTGCTATCTCAGAAGAAGGCATCTGCCAGACCCTCCACCGCTCTTCAGGACAAGGAGGACTCCCTGGACCGAACCCATCAGACACGGAGGCTCCAACGCTAAAGAAGGAGCAGGGATGATGTTAGGTCAAGAAACAGATGTGAAGCTGGGGGCTGAACTGATCAATAGCTGGAGATTGCGTGCTTGCCTTTGCTCTCTGGGCTGAGCTGCTCGCAAAGTTGTAGATGTGGGGATGAACATCACTGAACTGATGTGAAACTGAGGGAGACATAGCACCCAAACAAAGCCACTGTGAGGTGACCATCAGTGGGGATCCCAAGTGGAGGTAAAGAACTTCCAAAAGTATTTCTCAATATTCTCAATACTTTGCATTTGGCAGCACTGTAAACACTGTATGGATACCTGGAAAAGGAAGATATGATCTAAAAATATGATCTAAACTTTCTAATGAAAAATGAAATAGCTAAAAAAAAGCATTCTAAGGATTTGGGAGTTCATCACATACTGGCCTGGGGTAGGAGTCATGACTCTTAAGTACTTGAGGTTGACAGGAGTAGGCAAATATTGATTCAAAGCTCCAGGGTGTAATGTGACAGGCAAATGCTCATTTGAGATCACTAATATATGTCCTGGGGAAAGGAGCACATGCTATAGCTTTTGGAGAGTAAGTAAGAACATCCACTAATTGTGATTTCCTTCAGGTTCCTGTAGGAATAAGATTTTTTTTTTTTTTCCCAGCTGGTTTCTACAGGCAGGCCAGGCACTTTAAATTCTCTGTGCAATCATAATGCAGCAGTACTTCTGGTACTTTTTTCCCCTAGTATTTGAGTTAGACTGGAAACACTATTTTCTTGCATTGCAAAAAAAAAAAAAAAATTCAAATCCTTGCATATGAGATGTGTCATACGCAGTCTTTGAAATCACAAGGTTTGGGAGAGGAAGCTTAGTTGGAAGACATTCAGCTGAGATGAGAAACAATGTCTACAAGAAATTTTATTCTCAATTTTTCTCAATTTCTCCCTCTTTCCCAACACACAGCTATGATAAGAAGGGATAGGATGTATAATTACCCATTTTGTCTCCCTCTTCTTACATTTGTACTTATAAAAGCAGCACATTTTGGAAAGGCTGCAATGTGGGAAAATAATAAAACACTATGTCTGTTTAGCCAGAAAAAGACGATATTAAAAATCTCTGAATGCTCTGATGAATTCTCAGCCTGATCTAAAACAGAACAGAGTGAAAAAAAAAAAGTCACCAGAGTTTCATAAATTCTAGGTACAGCTTTGACAGAGAAAATGTTGTATGGGGGCCAGATCATGTGCTTTGCATCACGGAGTCAGCAGTTTCTGGCCATAGTAAGGGCATATCTGAGAGAAAGGGGTGTGCCTTTCACAATTAAAAAATACGTTGTTAAAAAAAACAATTAAAAAAAAGTATTCCCCTTCTGGTTTTGACCAGCTCTAGCTGTTACTCGGCTGGTGTAAGGCTAAGCCTGCTGGGTGTGTGGTCTGCAAGCCCAGCCAAGGGTCTGGCCTGGCGTGCCTGACGCTGGTCCGAGTTACCCCGGCGTAAGCAGCCCAGGACCAGGTCTGCCAGCAGAGCTGCCCTAAAGCCAGATCAGGCTGTGCCAGAGCTTTAAACAGCAGGAGCTTGGAGCAACGTGGAGAAAGATATAGCTGCCTCCAACTGCTTGTCTCCACCTGTGACGTGACCGCGAGTAGATGTAGCTCCCTGGGCAGAGCTGCCCTGAGCTCCTGCTCCTGCAGTGTGGGACACAGCCGTCTTTGTCGGTGGGTCATGGTGCTGCAGTTACAAGAGCATCCTCTGTTAAAGGGAGCAATTTCCTCTCTGTTTTGGCTCCTGGGGCTCTTAAGAGTTAATGTCCTGGAATTAGATCAGTTCAAAAAGAACTTGATTGATGAGGGACTTGCACCTTTATGACCCAAAACCAAGACAGGATTTGGTCTGTGGTCAAATGCTGTATTTATTATGGAATATTTTTACTTTTCAGATTCGATCTACCTCTATGTTCCTCAGCTAATACAGGATGGTTCTGAAGCACAGTAGGGTAAGAGCAAGTTTACAGTCCTAAGCAACCTGAAAATAAGATCTATATGTTGCAGTAAAACATCAGCATGAAATGTTCTTTTTTTTAATGCAGACTCCAGGTCTTTTGTGTTTAAGTAAGATACATGATACTAGGAGATGCAAAGTATGAAATCTAGCAGATTTGTATTAGCTAGAAGTATGCAAAAAAAGGCACTACAGAATGTCCTTTGAGTACAATGGAAAATCCTCACGATAAATCAATTCCCAGATTTCTTCCTTACTGCTGTTAAGAACAAGTGGTTTAAAAGACCGAACTCCCCGAAACCCAGTTGGGAAAAAGCCTATTAAACTGGGGTGGAGAGAACTGAAATCAATCTCCTCAATTAATCCTCTGTTTGGACTTCTTTTAAAGCTTTAGCACATGTTATTTTTCTTTAAAGGGGGATTTAGTACTTGGGCAAATGTTCCCACATATCAGCAAATGTAAAGTCACTTCTTTACTTTTTCCATAGCCTTTCCTGATTAATGAGGAAAAATATTTTTATTTTGAATAAAGGTCTATTACTTCCTGATAATTTTCATGCTTGAACCTGATCTCTGGTAAACTAATATAAATCAGAAGCAACTTGGTTGAAACCAGTGAAGTAAGATTAGCATGGGAGCAGAGCTGTACCAATAATAGTCTTGCAATAGATCTCTCTCCTCTCTTAAATTTCTGCAAAAGTATGCAAGCCAACAGCATGAATCAAGTATAATTAAGAGCAGAATTTAGCCCGAAAGGTTGCATGTAAGATGACACGCATTGCTGTGGCAGCAGACTGGTGTCACACACACAGAAGGTTTTACTTTCTTCCTGCACCAATGAGAAGACCCTTGAGTTGTGAAAAAGAAAGCAATTATTCAGGAATAAACATTGAAATTGATGGAGAAAAGACAATATTACTAAGCAAGTAAACTGCAGTTTATATTACTGGTGCTTTTTGAACCTTTGCTCCGATACAAAACTCTTTCTTCAAGGAAAGTAACATGAAAGACAAAGCTGCAGCAAAGAAAATACATGAACTTTTGCAAGAGTTTAATGTGTTTTCTTGCTATTTAAATTTAATGTTTATCTAATAAATAGTATTTCAGTGTTAAACAGTAACTCTCTGTCCCATTTTGAAAGTCAGAGTGTCCTTCAGGAGTTGCTATGATGCCTTTGAAAGCAGTTTTTCTCTAATGAAAAGACATACTATGTCACTGGAACAGGGTCCCAAGGAAAGCTGCCCACCACTTTCTGCCTCTGGGTAATATGGCCTCAAACACAACCCTGTGTCAATCTTGCTTGCTTACTCGCTTTCTTCCTGTTCTTGAGTAAACTGAGCAGTACCTTGGAAAGAAGGTTTATCAAGACAATACCACAGTCCAAAGTCAAGTCATTAGTTACTGCGTGAATAGGTTTTAAAAAAATAAGTGTTTTTTCTGTGGGGAAAAAACATAGGAATGATTTTTCAGGCTTCCAAGCCTTGCCTGCTGAAGTATAGTAATTTCTTTACTTCATTAGGGCTACTATATGTGTGCTGAAGCATGTTGTTGAATTACTGCCATACATGATACCCACTCCCCTCCCCGTAGAAAACAACCCTAAAGTAAAATGAAATTACCATTCTGCAACTGTGAAGTTTAAAAACAAGCTTCTCTTCTAATTCTTAAACAGAGGAAATTAAATTCATACTTTCCAGTACAGTTAATCCTGAGCTGTTTGACATATTTGAACATTAGCCATTTGCACTGGGGTATAAACTGAGTGTGGCTTTCAGAAATGCACTATTCCTGTAGACTGTTGATCCAAATTGACTGTCAAAAGTTATCTGAAGAATTTCAGCAGCTGACCTGTTTTATCATAGCCACCAGCTGCTAAAAGCTGTGGATGGTGATGAGAGCTTAGGTGAGAGAGAAGAATATGGAGAGAAGTTAAAAGACAGGAGAGCAGAGAAGCTCTGTGAGCTCTGCAGGTTTGGTCCTCGTTTCTAATTTACTAAAGAGGAATTGTGGCTGAGTGATACCTGCTGAGTTGAGCCTTTAGGGGTGAGCCATTCAGAGAGAACAGGGAAATTACCAGCTACAATATTTATTTCAAGCAAATAAAATAAAGGGTTATATACTTCATGCCTTGTGATAAACTGTTCATAATCCAGAAATGATAAGGATAAAGCTGATTAAACTGGTGACTCAGATTGGCACTTGTCTCCTAGGACTTTAGTATAGATAACCACATTTAAGGTAGCCATCAAAACCCCTGCGTAACTAGTGGAGAGAAAGAAAAATTAGAGTAAGATTTACCTGGCCTTCATTAGTTGAGATGCCTTTTTCTTCCTGTTAACTGTAGAGGGAACATCAATAACTAACTCAGATGCTGTCGGGTATGCTTGATTAAGTGAGCCCTGTTCTCTTTGTTTCTAACTGTGAATTAGGCAAAAGAGAGAATAAAGGAGTTAACTTTTCTAGATCCCTCAGCAGACTTCAATTTGAGGTTCCCAAGTCCCTGCACTTTGCAAGACTTGTATACAAGGTGACCTTCACTACTCACAACATGATTTTTATAACTAGAAAAAGGTAATCACCTAGGGCAACAAAAGAGTTCCAAAAAAACCCCAACTGTTCCCTTATTACACTGCCTCACCCTTTTCCCAAACTGAATTTTGTATTGTCTTGAACAGGACAAAAAAAAGAGCATGAGAATGAATTAAGAGAGTGAGCAAGCACTTTGCTGAGCTTGTTGGAGAGGCAGCTGAATGTTAACATATATTTTCTGTCACCACTGTTTCTTTTCTCCTTCTTGTCCACACCAAGCAAGGGGAATGCAATTGGATTATCACGGCAACCCTGAAACAAGTCTCCTGAGTTATATGATTGCAGCCCTGCTCTTTTGCATCATAAAACTCCTGAAGAAATGCGGACAAAAAGGGTAAATACTTACTGGCAGCGGTGACAGGGGACTTGTATCTATTATATCAAACCAAAAAGTCCCAGAGATAATGACAGGCTGAGCTTTATTTTTATTTTCATGTCACACAGAGGAGGGAATGGAGCATGGGAATGGGATGGAGGAATTCCTGAGATCTGAACTCCCATTTGGATGCTGAGTTTGTGGCCTCGGGCTAGTCTGGCCTTTCAGTACTTCAGCGACTGACACCCTATAAATACACAAATAATAGATAGGAACAACTTAGGTCTGGAATTCATCCTGGCCTCAGAAGGCATGAGCCCAGGAGCTGCAGACAGTAGTCTCCTGACAATTTGCCTTATGGTCCGTGAGCCTTATGGTCCGTGAGTCACACAAGTGACTGTGTTTCGCAGTCACTTCCCATCTTATTCCTAAAACGCCAATGAAGCAAGGCTCGGAAGTGGTACATCATCCCTCTGTCCAACTTTTTTCATTAATTAAATGGGGGTAATAGAAATACTTATATTTTACCTGTGCGTATTTACAAGACTGTCAAGATTTAAATCAATGACAGAATAAGTAATAAGCCACTAGCTTTTCAAAAGTTCTCTGAACTCAGAGGTGCCAGTGTGCCAGTGACCAACAAAACACCACGTGTCAGATCATGAAAGTCTTCCATTGGTGAACACAAGGGGTTACACTGGAGTCAGCCGAGGATCATACAACTCTTGGTTATTGTCAGTAAGGGGGCCACAGTCTGGTCCTCTATTACTACTGATTTTAGAGTAACGCTAGTGATGAAAGATGTCTAATCAGTACCAAAGAACTTTGACATTTAAAAAAAACCAAACCAAACCAAAACAAAAGAACTGTTTAATGACGGATAAAAATGTAACAGAAATGAAGGAGTGAGGTAGGAAAAAAGTGATTACTTAAGATATCTAACAAGCCACTGCAAGAGGTTTTGCTATAATTATACAGCAGGTTTAATAATACATAAACTCTGAGGTTCTGTTGGAATTAATTGTTGTAAAGCATCAGTGTGGATTTCTCCCTCCCTCTCTTTTTGGTATTTGTAATTCAGAAGAATGAAAGGAGCCTGATTACTAATTGGGAAGGGTTCAATAGGTTACATTTTCTGAGAGCACTGTGCTTCCACAAACTCTTTGTGGTCATATCCTCTCATCCCAGCTCAGACAAAATTCCCAACAAAACTCAACATTAACGTGCTTCAGGATTAGGTCTTGTCTTTGTTACCTGCCTCTGCCTTTGGGGGTCACTTAAGGCTGCCTGTAGCCCCAAGTGAATTAATTACTTTTACATAAGAAGTGTGTTTCTTTGAAGCTGCAATGCAAAAGGGATATATAGTGGATTACGATACACTACACATAGCATAAAATCACCCAGCACATACTAAAAGAGCTGACTGTAAGCTGCAAAGCTCAGCCCGAGACTCCAAGTTCACCCAATCTGGGCAATGTCAGTGCTGAGAGGACTGATTCAGCCCTGTGTCGGCTGTGGGGCATTGTGCAGGAGGCTCAGCACAGGGGAGCACCAGGAACAGCTAACCTCACCTCCTCCTGCCATGAGCACATCCCCTGGTACATGAGGAAGGCCCATGGGACAGTACCTCTGGATTTTCTTGCACAGGTCTGCGGGGAACGCAGGGCAGCGGCACGGGGCTGCATGCTCTGGCTGGATCTCTCCCTGTCCCATAGGAGCTGATGTCTTCTCAGCATCCACACTGCACACATACTGATTAATCCCTGTGCTCCCTTACTCCACAGGAGAAAAACCAAGCAAGAAATGATAAAACTGTTATCTCCAAACTCCTCTCAAGCATATGCCTATGTCTATTTTGTGGTGTGCGTATTAGGGAGCAAGCCCTGCTGATGTTCGCAGATCCATGCCCACAGTGCTTATTGCTAGCACAAATCTGCCCTTAATCTGAGCACTGCATTGGAAGGTCACTGCGACTCCTTTATCTCACATAGCATCAGAAAGCAATCACATTGTGGGTTTAGGTCCACCCTGGGTTGTTTTTAAGGACCACTTTTAGTCAAACAGATCTCTAGGGCTTATAGATGGAAGCAGTTTTCTTCTGTAAGCAGCAGAGGCCAGCAGCTGAGAAGGTCTGATCCCTTGTGAAGTGAAGGCTGGACATTTGTTTGCTGAAAGGAGAGCTGCTGGTTCATGGGGTTTGATTCGCAGTCTTCTGCTGAGGCAAAAAATGTTCAGAACTGCTGGCATCATTATGTGTTCCAGCTTGAAGCCTCCACAGTACCAGTAGCCATGCAATGCACCTGAAAATGTTAACAAAGAAGATCTTTGCTTCCAGCCAGGACAAGGATAAATAGTAGGAAGAATTAAAATCTTCTAACCTGCTCTCAAGTTTTCCAGGAACTGGTGAGGTGAAACACAGGATCAAAATAAATGACAGGTGCTAGCTCTGGGTGTGAGCAGGAGCTGAATCTCAGCACAGAGAATCGGGTTGCTCTGCGGTGGGTAGTGGTGGTGGTGATTCCGCTTCAGCCACATCTAGGCAGAAGGGTTTTCATAGAATCATAGAATGGTTCGGGTTGGCAGAAACCTTAAAGAACATCTAGTTCCAACCCCCCTGCCCTGGGCAGGGACAACTCCCACTAGAGCAGGTTGCTCAAAACCCCATCCAGCCTGGCCTTGAACACTTCCAGGGATGAGGCATCCACAGCTTCCCTGGGCAACCTGTTCCAGTGTCTCACTATAAAGAATTTCTACCTGATACCTAATGTAAATCTCCCCTCTTCCAATTTAAAACCATTGCCCCTTGTCCTGTCACTACACTTCCTGACAAAGAGTCCCTCTCCA
>JAOQGH010000001.1:31621238-31708227 GCA_025769975.1 Gallinago jamesoni
CAGGCTGAACAACCCCAGCTCTCTCAGCCTGTCCTCATAGGGGAGGTGCTCCATCCCTCTGATCATCTTCGTGGCCCGTTTTCTAGTGTTCCTGCATCCCTGACTTAAGCAACCACTTCTTCAGGCATCAGGAGAAACTTATGAGTCTCTCTGCAGGACAGTGGCTGCTATTAAGTGAATTTTGACGTGCATGGTTCAGGAAATATATGGATACTACTGCCCTTGATATTGCCCAATTTATGCTGAAGTAGAGGTTGGAGTCTGTAAAATATGATGCTCTAAAGCCTTCCAAATCTCACCAGCATTGTGTTTATCCTGCAGCAGTAGCTTCATGTAGTTTGGGACGAAAAGGGCTGGTCATGCAAATTGGCTTTATAGGAGAAGCAGGATGGTCCATTACTGTGTCAAGTGCACACACCTGAGTAATCCTTACTGCTCATGATTCATCTTCAGGTGTGAATGCTGCCAGCTAGAGACCAAACTTTGGATTCATACATACTCTTCAAGGATGTGGTTCTACTATATGTTAGAATGATAGGGGCTATTGTAAGAAAGAGCTTATGTCATACTTGCTGTGGTGCCTTGAAGTTCACCTGGAATCTGCTATCATCTTTGTGTAATACCCTGAGCCATGGTAACAGAAACAGGTTTGGCTGTAGGTTCACACTGCATGGCTGAGGCCCTTTTCTGACTTCCTAAGGTTGCTAAAAGGAATAATACATCAGATAACCTGCACATCACTTGAGTCTGGCATTGAAGTACTATTTCCCCTTTGTGTTATGTGTAGAGGAACTGCTAAGCTTAACATAAAGAGAGAAATGCAGTTATAGCACACATGACTAACATTAGAAAATTATTCTTGAGGCTTTCGCTCCCTGAAAATTAAAAAAAAAACCTCAGGCCCTTGAGACAAACACTTTGATGTAGTTTGGAAAATAACAGGAAAGCTGCTCTGAGTGCTGGGCAGCCCACCAAAAGTTCATAAGTTAATAAGACTCAAGAAAGCATTACTGTAAGCAGCATTTCAGTTTGGGACCTTAAATTAAGCATACATTTTCCATAATGAAGATAAATGCATGCCTGGGATTTAAAGAAAACGTGAAGAAGGTTATGGGAAGAGGGCATAGTAGGAAAAATATCCCTATTATGCCTTGTGCTTCTCTGCATATTAACAGCACCAAAAACTTCAACAATAAAACCCAAGATGCTGAATTTGTATTTCAACATTTGGTCTGAGGTTGTGACTTACAGTTATTTTAGTGAATAAAATGGACCATGGCCTCTGAGGGCATTGAGTAGTGGCGATCTGAGGGCAAACAACATGGCACAGCTCAAGCCACAACATTTTTCCCCTCAAAACAGCGTGGTTCTCCCCACATTGCCAGCGAGGAACAATCCTTCACAGGGACTCTTGTCCAGGTGAGAAGAGTGTGAGCAGCGATGAGCAGAGATCACAGGGATCCAACAGCTAAACACAATGGGTGACCATGTGCAGGCACTTCAGCCTGGTCCCATTGAAGATACTGGCATAAACTAGTAACACTAAGTCCATATGATGGGTCTCCATTTGGGAGATCTGCTGGAGTGTCCCATGGGAAGTCTTTGCATAACATCCTCAAAAGGGTTTCCTGAGAAAGAATGGAGTTCACTGACTCCATCTTTTTTTGGTTTGTTTGTTTTAGGATTTTGGATCACTCCGTTATTGATAGTACTGAAGTCACCCACACTGTTTAGTGTGGACAACCTCATAACACCCTGTATAATATGAACAAGGAGTTGGATGCAGAACAGAAATTTGTAGTTAAGTTGTCAGAGAAGAATATCTGGAGCATCCTTCTTTGAGATTGGGTCCCTTTTCCTCCTCTGTTTTTTTAAATTCCTCTAGAAATGATAAGAATCTATTAACTCAATGGAAATCTCAACAAGATTTCTAAACTGTTGAGCATACTTCAATGTGTCCCTAGTGATTTAATCTCTGGCTCAGCCAGACAACCTTGTCCTATATTTTTAACTATTTTAACAAGACAACCACACTTGTGATGAAATATTTTTCATTGAATTACTGCTAAATAAATAAATATTTCAGAACAATGACTTCTCAGCGTTCTTCTCAATGAGTCGGTAGATAATCATATCAAGTTAGGAGAAAAAAAGGAGTGGTACTGGCACAAACTAGGGACATATGTCTGAGCAGTGTGGGCTCAAGGTAACATTGGGATCGAAAGTGGGTTTAGTTGCAGCCTCAAAACAACATAATGTATTCTAGAGATCCAGTTTCTCTTCTTGCAAAATCAAGATTTTTGAGGAAATCAGACTGTCTGAGAAAACGCTTGTGAATATGTATGTTGCTGTGTGCTGTTTAAAGTTTGTGTCTTACCCCTGAAAGATGGCAGTGAATGATTCTTATTTGTGTAAATCATTTTCAGATCTACATAGTCAGTTTGGGGATAAAACACTGCTGCATTCTTGCAAGCTATTTTATTACTTTTTAATTAATTTATCTTCTCAGCTACTTAATCAGATGTTATTTCCAGCCCTGAAACAGGATAGGGGCTATGGAGGTTCACATTTATTTGACAGATCTAGCTTTTGTGGCTTTCGAGATGACAAATTAGTCTGACTTTTGCAGTGCTCTGGCGACTGTAGTGATCCAAATATAGTTTCCTGAATTCACAGCACCTTGTTTTCTTTAATGCTCTTCTTTGTTTGAATCTTTGAGGACATCTGCACATAATCTTTTCTACAGGTGTTCGGCTGTGGTCTCATCTGTAGAGAGACCAAAGGAGGATTTTTGTTGAGCTGGTGTGCATCTTATCCATTCACAATATGCTCGAGAACGTCTTCAAGAAGTTCACTGACTGATATCTACACATGATGTTTGTACCAATGTAAATGAGCTTTCAAAAGCCTAAGCAATGCTTTCAGATTCTAGCACTCAGAATGTTACACTGGCTTTTTATATTGCCAGAGACATCTCTAACACGAAATTTAAAACTTATTCATGTTATGCAGCCACTCAAAAGGAGGAGTGTGATAAACAAGGCCATGATACACATTCACTTTTTTTTTTAATATTGGCCAATGTTCTGTCTTGTAACCCAGCCTTCTGCCACGTACAGCTATTCATAGACTATGGCAGAACTCTCGTCTTCATTAAATTAATCCTGATGTTTGTATTTGACAAAAACCTCTTCCAAATTATATTGCATCATGTATCTTTGAGATTTTTTCTTTGCTGTGTTTCAACATTGTTTGTGTAGTTCAATACCTGAATTGTAGAAGCAAGTAGAAGCTTGGTCTCTGCACTTTTCTTAGTGTCTGCAAGCTGCAACCCCAAAATGTGAGTTATGCAAAGAGCGTTCTATAGGGAACTTGTGCTGCAGGTTTATGATTCATTTTATACTTTTTACATGAATAAGTTGTGGTTATCAAAGAGATTAAGCATGGTTTTAATACTTAAAAAAACGAGAACCCTACCTTTATTTGTTGTTATGCTTGGTTTAAATTCTTCAGGGATGAAACATGTCTGACTTGCTACAAATACTATGAGGTTTTTTAAGCAAAGGTTTTGTTATAATTTTCCAGTATTTTGTTCCAGTAAAGGAGTTGTTTGTAAAGGAACCAAGATTTTAAGGCTCATCTGAAAAGCTATGTGGGTGTGCTCACTAGAAAAAGAAATCCTCCTGAAAGTACAAATACATGAAACTGTTGCTTAGATGTATTTATTTATGTTGATTCAAGATTTGCTAGGAATGGAAATGAAATCTTTAAAAAATGGCAACTAAGTCAAAAGCTAAATACTACTACTACTACTACTACTACTAATAATAATGATGATGATGCATTTAAGGTATTTTCTTCAATGGCCTTACCACTCGGGACCAAAGAAACGTTTGGCCTGGGGTCTATTGTGTACCAAGGGCAAACAGACTGAAATGGCTGTCTTGGTCTGGTGTTTCAGAATAAGCGTGTGAAATCTGTGACTCAGCTACTGGCTTGTTGAACAAAAGAGTAGAAAAAAAATACTTTGGCCAAAGAGCTCAGCTGTTGTTATGGTGACACGTTAAACTATCTAGTCATTCTGGTCTGGATCCAAAAGCAATTAAAGATATAAGGAAGGTGTGCTCCCATTTGGACCACTTCAGATCAAACTTTCTGTGAGCTGTAGCTGAGAAATATCTTTACAACGAGGATGGTAATCCTCACAATAAAATAAAATACAAAATTGACATTGAAGTCACCCAAAAGCTAGGAAATGCCAAAATTAAGATGCTTATGCAACCTTAGCTCACTTTGTTGTGCCTTTTATATGATTTTCTTTATATGATCACACACTGCGTGTAGCAGATACGCAGCCATCACCAAGTGAGCAATTGAAGTATTCCAAGGAAAGATCTCTCTTCCAGGACAGCAAGAATAGTTCAGAGTGGTACAAAGAGTGCCTAAACAGTATAGACAGAGCGATCTCCCTCGCACTCTTTTGGGGCAGTTTCTGTACAGCAGAGCTGCTGAGTGCATAGAGACACCAATGGCATATCTGTGGCCTTAAATGTCTGTGCATGTGTGTTTATACATAAATACAGATTTTTACTCATGATTCTTCAGTGTAAAATGCCTGAAATGTGAAGGCAATGTTTCAGATATTGGTGTTTTTATAAGATGATACTGAGGGTATCAGTTGTATGCCTATGTGTGAGCACATACTATGTGGCTTACTGGGACCCAAATCTCCCACAGTAAGTAGAAGTTCCTAGAGTAAACTATCCCCAGAACTGCACCCGCCTTTTGCCTCAGGGAGCACCATTATTTTTCTCTTGAAAAGCGAACCAACATGTGAGCAGCGTGGATAATCGTGGGTCTAAGTGATTTGAGGAATCCCCTGCAATCCCATGAGACCAATGCTTATTTCTCATTTCTGATAGTCTGAATGACTGCCACATGTGAGTTTGGCATATCTCATTTGCCTGAAGAAATCCGTTTTCCTAGTAGTAAAACCGACTTTTACACAACTAGATCCACCTCTATAAATGTGGTTGTCAAGAAAAATGGAAAAATAACAGGAATACTCACAGAAGCTGTAAGCTGCTCAAGAGCAGCAGGAATCCTATAAACTGCTCTGTCTTTGTGCAGTGCCATGAACCTTGGGACCACATTCCTGGCTGATCCTGAAGTGTTACTTTATTAAGTATCGTCACTACAAAATTGCCGTAGCAATAAGATGGCAGTGACTCTGGAGGGAGTGATGGTGGAGTGGCTGCCACCATTATTTGTGCTGTAACCCCTGTGTGGATGAGCAGGGGATTTAAACACTTTCATATGGTATCCTGATGGTAAAAGCATTTCCCTTCAGCAGCACGTACGTGAGTTAAGACATTCTTAAATATAAAGTGGAATGCAAGAGGAATCCTTGCAGCTCCCAAGTACAGCACAATCTACATGGGGAGAAAATGTATTAGGACTTGAGATCACAGTGGGGTCAGTTCTGATAATGCAAACCACATATGGTTTTGGTTTTGAAATTCTGGGAGTGGGTATAGTACAGATCCTAGAAAATACTAGGAGTAATTTCTGTCTAAAATAGAATATTGGGGGAGGGGGGGGGGAAAGGGGTTGATTGCATTATATGTATGAAAGTTGGACAGCAATTGAACGAAGAGGGAGACTGAAGAAGCAGACACCTCAGCTAGTCATTCTTACCATTCTCCTAACGAAGCAGCCCTGTCCTTGGGCTTTGATGGATCCAGGGAAGACTCAGAATTTGCCTTGTGGTCTGATAACATCCCAGCTCAAACACTTGTAATTACCTCATTTAGCCTCATCAGCTCCTCTCTTTCAGGGTCTTATTAAAACACCTGAGACCATGTGCCCATGGTTTGGCTGAGCAGGGGCCAGCAGTCTCTCCTCTATGTGTGCAGGGCAGGTGAGGAAGAGGAAGAACAAATGAAGAAACTGCCTGTGGCAGCTCTCTGAGACTGCAGGGAAGGGACAGGACACGGAGAGGGTCGCGGTCAGGCAAAGGACTCAGCCTGAGATCCAGCATCTGGCAGAAAGCCTGAGTTTCAGATTTGTGAGAAACTGTCTGGGGGAGAGAAACATCTTTACACTAGATGTGAAACAGGAGGGCCTGAGGGAGGGTTGGAGAGGAGCCCAAGAATGAGCACAGCCTGCTGCAGTCATCGGCTCCAGTCGGGGCCTCCCTTCTTCCACTCGCGTGAAACTATTTCTATTGTCATTAAGCCTTAAAAAGCTGTTGTGTATCTGGATGCGCACGTGTGTGTGTGCATGTGTTTGCAAAAGTGACATGTTTAGCTTCAGATCTGACAATGTGTCTTTGGCAGATTCAATGTAAAAATTAACTTGCTCTGTGCCTTTTTTTTTTTTTTTTAAAGAATAAAACAAAACCAGATTGAGCTTTTACACTTAAAGCCCTAAGAAAATCATAAAAGTGAATTATGGGGTGAGAATTACTCTTTAAAGGAAAGCTTTACACTGGAGTAAACTTGGAACGTTTATACATAAAATATTACATATAACATTTATGTGTATAAAATCTGCTGAACTGGCCAATTTCTGACTATTATATAAACTTTGTGCATTTAAGAAAGCAGACTTTCTTTCACAAAAAATAATTTGTTCTATCTTCTATCATAAAACAATAATCCCTCGGTATCAACACTTGGTGCTATTGTCACAAGCTGTCTCCTCTGCAAGCTATTTGGTTGAATAATTTGTCCTTTGTACATTGAGCACAAAGTGCATTGGTCTCGCAAGCTAAAAGCACGATGCAAATGAGGAGACAAAAACCCACAAGGCTGAGTAGGGAGTCCGTGGTCCAGACAAAGGACACGCTCAATTTTGGGGTGCAGAACATGTGTCTAAACCACTCCATGTTCAAGGTTAGCTTGGAGGGGGAGTCTGGTTCTGGGCAGCTGTACAGATAGTGAGTTCTGAAATGTAACCTTCTCAATGTAAGACAGAGACCAGGTTTTATGGCCACCTTTTGAGAAACTTCAAAGAAGGGACCAGTGCAGGGTCCCCAGGAAAGGCAGCGAGCAGCAGCATGGAACTATTGTCCCGAGAAATGTTGGGAAACCTCCACCAGGAGAGAGGCCCCAGGGCTGCTGCCTGTTCTCCTGCTCTTCCCTGCTCCTGCAAGCACCAAGGGATGGCCCAAGCAGCAGCTGTTTTTCTCCAGCATCTCCCAGTCCAGCAGATGAGTACCACCTCCTGGAGCAGTGGGACCTCCTTTCAGTCGGTGCCTTGACTTTCCAGAGTAACTGGATTCATACAAGCACTGGACACACACTTAAGCAAAGGGATCTAGAAAGATAAATGTCCCCCAGGGTGTGCAGTGCTGTCCTTATGAGGAAGGAATGACAGAGAATGAAAGAAAATGCAGTAGTTATTAATGCTGTCGCTTTAATCATGTCTGGATGTGCCCAGATTCCATAATGACAAGGCCTTATAAAAGCCAGTGTGATACAGAATAGCTTGCAAAAGCACTTATGTGGGATAATTAGGCATTTCTTAGCCTATCAGTAGAAATATTGGCCATTTTTGCAGGTTGTCTAGTTTTGGGCTACTCCATGTGAGATCTCTTTCTGCTAATCCACTGTTTGAAAGCTATGATGAGTTCTTGCAGAAATTGCTATAAAATGATATAAGAAGTGGATGAAAAATGGAGACTGTTTACAGAATTGTAAGCTGCAGAACTGTTATTTTTTTTCTTTTTTTCAAAACTGGAACAGAAAATAAGCATTTCAGTGCCCTCAGAGAAATCCAGCATATATGATCTTCTCTAATTGCCTGCCAGGGAAAAGCTGTGATTATGAAGCAATCACTGATCTGATCCCATAGTAGCTCTTCATAAGTAAAAATATTCTGTTTTCTTTTAAATTCTCAAGTATTGCATTGTTTTAAAGAATCTCAAAATGTCCTTTTCACAACGAAACAAGCATCCACACCGAATTAACAGAATCAAGGCTTATATCCTGGAATGATAGGAAGAAAATAGATGAAACATTTAATTGAATCGCAGATGTTATGTCTAGAAGAGCAAAATACTCTGAGAGTAATTGAGTAGGTTGCCATCTACACTAAGCAGAGATTTTTTAAAACAAAATACATATGGAGAATGCAAATGTGCAGAATGCAAAGATCTGTGTTGAATGTTAGTTTCCAGCGGTATCAAGGAATACACATGTTTTTCTTAGATTTTAGAACTTAGTGGTATCAGTGGAAATAAAATAAAATGTCTGATTATATTGCTGAAGTCAGCAGAGGAAGAATGCAGACGAATCTTACTCTTCTTCCTGAGAGACATCTATAATAAATCATTAGTAGTATATTAAAAAGTAGATTATAGCCATGGGACTAAGTGTTTTCCTATTCACCAAAGGAATAAAAAAGAAGGAGACTGAATTATGAAGAATATCAACTGGCTTTTGTGCTTATTTAGGCAAAATACGAAAACATCAGAATGATCTGTATGATGTTGTTCAGTCCCTTAAACTGCATAGCATTTTAAACAACATTTGGTGGATAAAAAAATGATAAGAGAATATTTTAGGGAATATTTTTAGTACAGAGACTATAAATTATGTTTTCAAGTTTTCTGAAGCAAGCAGTTACTCTGAACACTGAGAAGTGATGATTGTGTGGAGTTAGAAATACATTATGAAATTTTAGCTTCTCAGGTAGGAAGAAATATAGAATTGTCTTCTCTATTGTGGCTGTTATATTAAACCATTCATCTTACCATTCATTTACATTTCAGCTTGCAGCACAGAAATCTGCATAAATAAGAAGATTTTAATTAAATCAAAGGACAAAGTATGACAATTTAATGACCTGATATGAAACCTCATATGTCTCCATTGGCCCCAGGAGCCTTCTCGAGGAGAAAACAGTAAGAATCAGGTTTCTGATCTATGTGGGCTTGGACAGCGTGTTCCCAAGAGAAATGACTAGGAATCGGCCTTTATTTCCTATTGGTGCTCAAACCCCACCCAAATTGCATCAATTCTGGATCAAAGAGATATTGTAATTATATTAATTAGGCAAACATCCCAAATTAATTATGAAAGTTATCTTCCTTCATTGACTGCAGTAGAGCCTTGTTAAGGTCCAGCAACATTTTCTGTTTATAGATTTTGAGATAAAATCAATGTGGCAAGTCTTGGTCTTTTCTGATTTTGAAAACAAAACAAATGACTATTTGTCTCCTCTGTTCTGTTCACACGAAACTTGAGCATGTTGCTATCATGGTTGCACTTCTGCTCTGCATCTCTATGGTTTAATTCTAGTTTGAGCTGATAACACACCAATCTTCTTGACACGCTAAGAAGGAAATGGCATTTGGATCACTTCTATGGCTTGGCAGGAGCTATTGATGTGATGCCTGCACTTTGTCAGATGGCTCGGGAAATTCCACAGCCGATGATACTCAAAGCTCTAGTTCAGGCAGGGATTCCCAAGCCCCGATAAGCGTGAAGTCCACAAGAAGTCAGCCACCCTACATTTTCTGCATCTGGTGGCTGTGCCAAGACTTGCATGACATATACTGGTGGACTGATCTTCACTTACCACTCTACATCATTGTGACAGTCAGAGACGGTGATTTGATGGAGGGTTTGACAGCCTTCCTCTTATTGAAATGGAGGTTGAGGCCCCTTACTAAAGATGGTGTAGTAGCTGAACCTGACGTACAAAATACACCCCAAATACTAGAATCTATGGTTATGTAAGTATTGAAACAACTACTCAGGAATTATGAAAGCATTCCATAAAATTAATTCTCTTCTCTTCAAAAAGATGAGTTTAAAAACAAAGGTAATTGGGAAACACTTCAAGAAATGCTTTATTTAGTTAAGAATAAGGAATAATGAGGGGAGGCCTTAAAAAGTTTCATGATACTTGAAATATACCTGGAACTGGTACAATTAAGGATAATGATAAATTGTTCTCTAAAGTAAAGTTTGGCTTAAACTAATTAGCTGAGGTTTCATCAAGAGAATGTAGGCCAGTTAGAAGGAAAACATTTTCAATGATCAGCATATCCTGATAATACAGGAACAGCTATCTGGGGAAGTTTTAGACTCTCTTCTACTAGAAAACTTTAAGAGCACATTACACAAAATTTTCTTAGGTGTGTTCTATGTATATTAGTTCTTCACCGTGGGAGAAAGTTGGATTCAGATCTATGACTTCAGGATTCTAAAGAATATGGTCAGTATTATCCAGGAAATTATATTGGATGCATATAAACCTCCTTTCTACTATATAAATTTGTTTATATTTTATGAATTTTTACCATACATAAAGACAAGAGTTCAGATCCAGAGCAGTTGATTTGCATCGCACTTGAACATCGCATTACTCTATTATTTTATCGGCTTATTCAGACGCTTCCATGCATTACTCAATTATTTTATGCGTTTATTTAGACTCTCACAATGAATCATTTTCTTAACTTAAATAAGTCAATCACATCTGGAGCTGGTCAGAATATTTTCAGTGAAATGAAATATGTCACTTCATCAAAGCCAAACTGTTGTATCAACATATCAGTTTTGACAAACATTTCTTGAGAAAGTTTTTGCCTGGGGTTCCCTTGTCACTTACGGCCAGAGGAGAAAGAACTTGAGCTGAAAAGATCAGGTTTTCTATACAGAAACATTTCATAACAATTTCCATTTGCAAAAATGTTTGAGGGGTTTATTTTCATTCCTCTGAATAGTGAAAACAAATTCTGAAACCTCAAAATTTACAGCAAAATGGAATCCTTGTCCTCTGAGCAGCTTTAATCACGTTTGAGCATATAAAATGCTGATTCAGTAGCTCATATTTAGAGAATTTAGGTATACTAGAAGGCAGAAAATTGGGAAACCATAAGAAATGTGGCTGTAGCTTGATATTTGGCTTCTTTTTCCTTGCAACAGTACTCATTTACCAAACAGCATGTAAACATCATTGAATTTGTCTCTTGCCACAAAGGTATCTCTACTAAACATGCTTGATAGAACATTCTATATCTTTCCCACCAAGGATTAGTAAAGCGCATAGCAAAGTCCTTCTTAAATGATGTAGGATACACATTGGGCCATAGGTGATTAGAGGAACACTAGAAATATGTTTTCTTTAGCTCATTAAAATTTGCTAGCGCTGCAGTTATTCGGTTGTGGTTAAAACATTTTGATGGCTCCAAGGGAAAAAGCCCTGAACATGCTTGTATCAGCTGGAACAGGAGGTTTCAGTGCGCCCATGAAGCTCATTAGCTGCTCGATTGCATCCTGGAAGAAACAGCCACAGTAGATGACTGGGCAGGAAAGAGGAATGTACAACTGGGGCAGACACTGCCCTTACCTTCCCTGGCTGCCACAGTTCTGTAATCCATTAATTCTGTAACCCATCAATTAGAAAATGATCTTGCAGAATATCTATTTTAAGTAGCTATTATTAAACAAGACACCACCTGTGGCTGGAAGACGTGTGGTCATATTTTCACGATGAAGGAGACAAAGTATTGTAACAAAAAAGAGATGCTGAAGTTCTACTGTATGAAACCAAGCTTGTAAAAAAGCATTTCTGAACATTTAGTCCACTGAACCTTGAGAAAGATCCTTTTCTTCAGACATGAAGGAGCCACATGTCGGTGGAGGAGGCTGAAGTCTGTCTTCCAGTTCTCACAGGAAAGCAGTATTCACGTACACATTTTCATAGCAGTATTCCCGTATGTATGTGTACAGCAGTGTACGTGCACTCCCCACACATATAGACTGGTGTCACCAGTGGTAGAAACACCCCCAGAAAAGGCAACGCTGGGGCTGAGACCCACCTCGGTCAGGAGGAGCTTTACCAGAAGAGCATGGCCACTGCACCTGCACCGTCTTCTTCTCCACGGGTGGGTTCTGTCAGAAACTGCTGAGGGGCAGCAGAAGCAGTCTGTGAGAAAAGGCTGTTAAGGAAAAAAATATTCAGGCGATATTGATTTCAGGAAAGGGAGTGCTAATGCTACACAAAGCCAGATGTGTGACCACATACACACATGTGAGATTGTTCCTGCTATTCTCAAAAAGTGGAGTAATGCTGCATATCAGCAGAGCTCATATTGCAATGTAGGTGGTAATTTTTCTGTAGGGAATTGGTTTAATCAGTTTACAGAACTATTAAAGCATAAAGTGTGTTTTTTTCAGTAACCGTCTTATCATGAAAAATATTACCGGAAGAATTCTCTGCAAAGAAGGAAAAAATCCACAGTTTTGACTTTTGTCCCCTTGCAGTTCACCTTTAACTCAGAAGGTCCAGAATATTTTTCTTAAGCTGTTTTTACAGCAGAAGTTCGGATTTTAAAGAGTCTGGAAGACTCCATGTTATCTGTAGAGCTAATGGCACTATGCTGTGATAAGACTTGAAAGTGAAAGCTGAACAACAGAAAGGGGGTGAGATTAAGGATTTTATTTCAGTTGGTACATGGATTAGTTTCAATGGATTTATGGCTGTTGTTTGCAATTACAGAGCCAACTGTATGGATGCCTGTGTCTCTGATTTAGTGGTACCTATTGCCAAACCACATCACTGAGAGCTCTGCTAAGGCTTCAGAAGCCTTAATAGAGAGTGTGCACACTGTTGGCAGCCTCAGCCGAGAAGCCAGAGATAAACTGAGAATAGAAACTGATGTACAGCTTCACCTTCTGGCTCTCCAGAAACTGACAACTTTATACTGTGTTTTTGGCCTATCTTCTTAATATGTGGAAATAAAATCACAGCTGTTATTTTGTCTGAGACTTGTGGATCTACTGCTGAGTGAGAGGATAATTCTTAATTCTTACACATGCCACCGCGTTTGTTCCGATTGCTTCTTTTTAAACCAAGTTGCTAAAAATAGATTTATTTTCTGATTCAGTTGCAACAGTGAACAATGTTCATGAAACACTCCTAAGGAGGAAAAAAGATAAAATCTTGGTGCAGCTGGCAGGATATACATGATAAAGTGTTTTTTAAAAGGAATAATTAGGGAAAAGATCCTATTTGCTAGAATAATTAAATAAAAACCTTTAATACAGCTGAAAGCCAATGACTCAGTGAAAAAGGAAACTTGAATTTCAAATATTAAGGATAACATCTATCTTTGCCTAGATCTGGACATTATTGGCGCTCTTCATAAATCATCCTCTTTTTAATTTAATATGAGCATCTGTAAGGTCCAGAGATAAATTAATTGCTGCCAGATTTAAATAATACGCTTGGTTTCAGGCATTTCCTGGGGATTAATGACAGGTTAGGGGGAGCTGAGGGCCTAAAGTTCAGCCAGAAACCATTAACCTCAGGTTATCATTAACCTCAGGAAACACCCTAAGTCTCAGCCGTGTCTGCTCCTACAGAATGGAAATGAAAAGCATAACGCCACGTATTTCTCGTAGGGGTTGATGCCATTCCAGTTGGTATGTACGGAGAATTTTAACAGCTTGTGTTCTGCCCAGTTAGGTGGTGTGAATCAAACGTGTCCATTGACTTGGCATATCGTTGCTTCTCCATAAGGAAGAGTTTAATGCAAACAGTAAATTGTATGGTGCCTTTTGTTTGGGAGCCATGTGATAAAACTGTAGAAGGCCATGGAAACCCAAATGTGCGTTAGTGCAGGTTAGGTCAACACCTTGAGGTCAACATTTGGCTTGCAAATGCACCTTGCTTGGGAGCTTGAGGCACATCTTCATTGCTGTCCTCAGCTGTTGTGCAGCACCGTTTGGGTGCAGGGAAGCGGGCCTCATGTTTCTTAATTTAAGCAGTATAAAATTGTGTCTGGAGGAAAATTTCAGACTTCCCAACTCAACTTATTAAGAGCTGAATTTTGACCTACTTTAAAATTGCAGAGACCTCTGGAGACATAATATCTGGATACAGATAATAAGAACAATATTTATAGGAAAGTTTTTATACATTTTTCAGCCTGAAGGTTTCCAAGCATTTTATGAGCATTTATTAATTAATGCCCACAATATTCCTGTGAGATATGTGTTAGCCCCGCTCTGTGCTAGTAATGACATCAGAGATGACACCAGAGGAAAGCTGGGTAGGAAGCAAGAACCACACAGAGACAGGGCTCTGAGAATTCCCACTTCTCTTGTCTCTGCTGTGGACTTGGGGCATACTCCAGGCTCTGCCCACAAGGACGGGGGGATTGGGAGCTTAGACTAGTGTTGGAGTTTAGACTAGGGCTTTGAAAAGTGTCAGTGTGAGTCACCACTCTTGTTAAAAAGAAAGGGGCAAGTTAATTTCAGCTAATTTCAAAGTACAGCCAATGTGTGCCTGAGAGAGAGAACAAATTGCTGGTGAGCCTGAGGTGGTTTTCAAACACTGGTCCCATGGGTACTCAGGCTATGAACAGGTTCTGGTGGACTGTAGCAGCTACTCATGCATGCAGTGAGGTTTAGAAGCACCTTTCTAAGCACCAAATTCCCTTACTTAATGCTAAAAATGTACAAATTGGCGTCTAGCTTGAACTAGACATTACGCTTCCTCTGTAGTTAATGTAGAGTCTTCCATAGTTTTAAAATAAAATACTAAATAAAATACCTAAAACGCTTCCTTCCTTTAGAAGTGCCCAGTTTCTCCCATCGATTTTAGCGTGGGACTCTAAAAGAGCAGCTTTTTTAACAGCTGAAGTTAGTTGGGGTGAATACGAGAGCAGGAGAAGGCCTGGATGTTCCCAGTGAGGGGACAGCAAATGCAGGCTATTAACTGCGTGAGCACTGTTGGCTTGGGGACTGGACAAATAATCTATATTTGCACACAAGCACACATACACCAGTTTGCCTTAGGCAGCAAAAAGGCGACAAGCTCATGTTGGCTTCATGGAAGGAGATGATGGATGAGTGCAGAGAGATACATTGGGAACAACACTTGCAACACAGATTAATCTTACTGGAACTTGGTATGCTGACAGGGCTGCTCTTTGTTTTCTGATCTGTTCAACTGGGTTTATTTAAATGTTCATTTTTTATGATAGTCCTTACATGCACAAATCCACAGTACTGTATATAGCTAGATGGTTTTGTATCTGCTTTTCATTATAATGGAACCTCTCTGTACATCACTAAAATATATTTGAATATATAAATCTTATCTAATTTGTGTTTTTGTAGCCTACATGTTACTTTTTCTTTTTACCCTTTCTGTTCAGATCTTGTTATCACTGTATTTTAGATGCTTCTGCTGCCAGGCTATTTCTGCTAATAGCAAAACCCACGCTATTAACCCACGCCGTTAAACCTGTGACAGTTCCTCAGGTAACTTTTTAAGGGATTTCAATTGTTAAAAAGAAATGGCATAACTGTCGTTTAAAGCACATTTGTGGCCAAACAGCAGCAGCGTGACTGGAAAAATGAGCTTCCTGGAAACTGGTAAGAGAAGAGTTTTCTAAAGAAAAAATGTCTCCAAATATAGAACACACAGCATCTTTCCAGAAGCTGGCAGAAGACAAAGGATTAAAATTAACTAAATCTCTCTCCTGCTCTTGGTCTGCAGTTGGCTGCAAAGAAACAGCATTAGGCCAGCTGTACAATGCAACCCAATTCCACACAAAGTATAATAGCAGTGAGCTGTGGAGAGTTGGAGTCTGACTTTCATGTGGGCCAGTGGGATAAGATATTTCTGGTTTAGAAGAGCTTGTAATTCATAGGCCCTATATATTTTATTTCAGTAAATCTTGCTTGATCTGAGCTTTATTCAATTGAAGGACAAAATATTCACACTGCTTTCTGCTTGCACACAAGGAAGGAATGTGAAATCTCCCAATTATATCAAATGCCCTCTCCTCTGCCTGGCCTCTAAAGCCATTGGATTTGCTCACTTTTGCAGTTCATCCTGTTTTTCACAACACTCATGCAAGTCTCACAGAGGCAAGCGTTACTAATCCAAGATAGATGTCTTCTCCTGCAGCTTCCAGAGTGAGTAATGCCATGCTGGTCTCTGTGAAGGTGGCGAGGCTTCTCCCTGGGTTTTGGAATCCAAACAAAAATTCTGCTGCATAAGCAAGATGACAAGGGAGAGTGAGCAATGAGGGACAAGAACCCCTGAGGGCAAGGATGGCTTAATTTTTAAGGCTCTTTGGTCACTTTTTTCCCCCCAGCCCCACATCTGGAGGTAGAGCAATAGCTGTGCAGTTGATACCATCCCTCGGGTGGCGTTGCCAACGCAGCCTGGTCTTACATTTCTCCCTCTTAATTCTTCCTTGTACAGTGGAATGCCCTGATCCTCTGGGCCTCCCAAAACCCCACGCTCTCACAGACCAGGTCAAATAGCCTTTGGGCTGGCAGAGGGTCACGCCGGTGTGACAGAGTGCTGCTGAAAGCATTGGAAGTCCTGCATTCCTGGAGCAAACAGGGAGAGCAGAGCTAACATCTGAAGCAATACTTTCTATAGAAACCAGAAACTTTTAAATTGAAGAGACACACTTCCAAGTCCAGAATCAGATTCCTAGATCAAAAAATGGTCAAAGTATTGTGGGTATTTTTTTTAGAGGTGATGCTTTAAGACTAATTTCATAATTTCTTTATCTTTTAATTGCTTTTGCATAAAATGTGCAATTTATGTCTATGTTGTATCCATGCATATATGTTGCATACATGCAATATGCATTCACTCTGAAAAGACACTCTCCAAATCATTCTCAAATCCTATGATAGCAACGTCATACAGACATATGGCTAAATTAGTGTATTAGAGAATTTCAAAGATTGATTCTCAAAAAGGAAAGATACATTGTCATTCATTCCCACCCAGATCAAGTGAGTACATAAAACACCAAATATAGTTTACAAAATGAGCCAGATGTAAGTAGTCTAATATTCCAGGTTCATCCATCCTTATTTCAATTGTCTAGAACTAAAAGAAAAAGGATACTCTATATCATTAAAAATGAACGGAGGTTATAACTGCTTAAAAGATTATAGCATAAAATTTGCATGACTGATGTGCTGCAAAATACAAGAGGGATTTGCTATACAGAATTTAATGTTGCTTTGCTTGTAGATGCAGCTTGCATTTAGGCATATCAAGAAATAAGATCATTTAATGGTTTATTCATTCTATTTAACAGAATATATCCATGGCCCATTATCCGCATATTCACCTGCTGTCAGCTGCTATTGAGCTCTGTAATGAACAGCTGTGGAAAGGGCAAAAAAACGTACAACAACCTCTGGCTATTTGCATTTAAGATATTTAGTTCTGTGTGAGAAGAATGACATCTAATCAACTAGGCACATGGGTAAAAATAGCAGACTCCAATTCTGCCTACCATTTTTCTCTTCCCTTAGAGGTGTTTACAAAATTCATGAACTATTTGCATTTTGACTTTCAGAAAAACATGCAATTTTTATGGGGCAAGGGGTTAGATTCTGCCAGTCTCATTTCCGAGGTGTAACTGCAGAAGGAAAGCACTTCTTGGTGTGCACCATGGGAACAGAGCCTGATCCGTACCGTAAATAGATGAAGTCTCATTAACGGGTCAGTGATAGAGAGCGATGCCTGCAGGGGCAACACCTTGGTAAAGAAGCAGATTTAAACTTCTCAGCACAGTTACCACTGGAGTTGTATGGTGCTAGTAATAATCCCTCTTGAAGGAGGTGGGACATCTATTAAAATCTGCAGGAGGTGTTGTGCAGTGACTCCCAGAACACCTCTGCTTGAAATGGGATTGCAGCACCTCACCTCTGGTTGTTGAGACAGGCCTTGAAAATAATGGACTCAGCACCATGAAGGCCCTGAAGTAACTTCTTAGAGGCTGAGAGCGCTCCTGGCTCCCCTGGATTTCAGTGGGAGCTGGGAGCCAAACCATGTCCCTCCAGAAAGCATGAAAACAGGAGACAATGAGCGGCAGGATCCCGCCTGTGAGTCCTGCAGTTGGAAGCTGAACAATAAGTAAGTCTGTTCTCAGATAAAATTCTTGCAGAAGTTGCCAGGCATCCGTTGATTGGGAAAATATGAGGGTTCATTTGATACCAATAGCAGTGTTATCTTCTATTATCTACTATGGGTTAGAAAATTTTATTTTAAAGGTTATTTACTAGAAACAACAGGGACATTTAGCTCTGCAGTCATGGTCAGTAAGATCTGCCAAAGGAAATACATCCAAGCTTTTCCAAATAATAAACAAAGATTCTTTAGTTGTGTGCCTTTAAAGTTTCCTCTCAGCTTGAGGGTAGCATGTAATAGATGGAAATAATAAAAAAGATTCTGAGAAAGTGGTGTTTCATGAGCCAATTTTCAGGAGACCACGTGACCTTGACGGTTGGAAAAATAATAATATTACAGTGGAAGCTTGTAAATATTAGGTGTAGCTTCTAAAATCCCAGTCAAAATGATAACTAAATTATTCCAAGAATCTGGAATAAAAATATCAGATATTAGAAAGCATTTATGGCTTTACTAAGTAGGAGAAGAACCAGTCTGATCTGAGAATTAAAAGCGCCATAAAAAGCGTGTAATAGCCACCTTTCTGCAGTCACTTACACCAAAATGGTTTCATTTTCAAAAAAAAAAAAATTAGACAAATTTTCAGCATACAATGAAGATCAAGGATATTATCCATTTAGAAAACAGCTAAAATAATTCCCTATTTTATTGTAAAGCAAAGTTACTGTGAGCATTTCCGTAAAGAGATGTCTAAAAACATGTGCAGAACTGCATGGACTGGGAAGGCCGTTTTCAGAATGAATTGTCCCACTCTTACCAGTCCATGATCTGCAAATGGAAAAGCCAAAATGCTTTATGGCATAGAATCAAACAGCAGTGTCTTTTTTCCACCGTGGTATGATGCTGAGTGGAACTGAGTCATGCTGAGCATCACTCAGTGCAAGTGGTGCCAAGGAAACAGTGCCAAGAGGGAAGGGGACTGAAAGACAACATCTCACTCACATGGGAGTCCTGCATTTGGCCCCTGCCTCCACTTCCCATGCTCTGAGGATGGTATCCTGCTCACTTGTGAAGCATGGTGCCAACCTGCAGCCTTTCTTCTCCCGAGCCAGACACAGCAGTTGCCAAGACACGGGTAGAACTCGTGTCCTCTGCCTCATTGCCCCATGCTCAAAGGCCATGGTTCCAAATGAGAGTCATAGCATCTGGGCATCTCCCTCCTGGCACTTGAGCTGATGGATCAAACCTGTCCTTTGCCACGTGAGAGGACAAGGCACTGCCTGGTAGGTTAGAAAAACAGATCTACAGAAGGTTGTGCAACACAGGAGTATAATCAGGAGGCAGAATTGAGGAACAGTTATTTGATTCCTCTGCCATTTACAGAGCCTGAGAATAGCTCAGCTTGTCTGGATAAGGGAAGAGAAGCACAGGCTAGACATTAACCATCCTATATGCTGGAAATAACCACAATGAAATCAAAAGATCTTTTTTAGTGTCAGTAAGGTAACATGAGAGGATCTGGGTATAGAAGTGACTTACTCAGAAGCCCCATCAGACCAAACAGTTTAAACTTCAGATATACCATGAGATTAGTTGCAAAATATTTCTGGCTACAAAGACGGAAAAGCAAAAGAGAAATGGCAAAAAGCTTCTATGAACATTTTTATATCCAAGTTAACACAAAGTGCCTGCTAGCTTTATTCCCAAACACAATCGAAACCCAGATCAGAGCTTGGATTTTGGGTTTTTTGCACTGCTTTTCTCCTGTCACCGGCACAACCCTCAGGACCCAGGCCCATAGTCACAGTCCTGGGCTCAGGGATGGAAGGAGGCAGAGCCTGAATAGCGTCCAGTGACCTGAGAGCCTTTTTTCTTTTGCAAACTAAACCAGAAACAACCTGGCCTCGGATTTGTCTCTTGGGCTAAGAAACCCACAACAGCAAAGAAAGCAACTCACACAGAAACTGGGACCATATGCCAGCCCCAATAACTCCTTTGAATGTTTTTCCTTTTATGAGCACAAAGGTCAGGAAATCAGCCTGGATTCCAGCTGCTGCTTAAAATGTCCATGCTCCCGTGGCTTCAGCTCAGACAATTAACGCTGCTGAAATGTCCCTGTCTGAGGGTGGAAGTGGTTTCTTGTCTGGGTTAGAAACTGGACATGAGCTGTATGCCTCAGCTCCACCAAAGCCATTCTTCTCCTGCCTTATGTGCAGGGCCTATAGAATTATCAATCAACTGCTAATGGAAAAACAGTCATGCAGGCTGGCCTGTTCCATGCGCGGCACTCTCCTTGCATACCCCATCACGCCCACCTTTTGTTTAAACATTTCTAGACTGAAACATCCTGTCGAGCCCCGTTCTGTGGGAGAACATATTTGTGAGACAAAGCAATGCTGTGGTCTACCAGGAGGTCTATGAGTCTCCCAGTGAATTATTCACTACTTTGCTGTGGTCTACATGCCAGGTCACCCCTGTTCACAGCAGAGAATGAAGCATTATTCATTATCAAACCCTTTGGTTTTTCTCTTCTAGGAGGTTCTTCCCCCCACCCCCATTGCCCTTTCAGGTTTTAACAAGACATCGCATTCTTTCAGACTTCCCCTGGGCAGCAGTTTTTTGCACTTGCAGAGGTACGACAATAATAGGTAGAAAGCCAGAGCAGTTGTAAATTGTAGCAGTTAATGTCAAATTGATGGGGCAGTGATCAAATGAAGTTCATAACCACAGAACGCAACCTGGGGGTGGAATGCTGTTTCAAAGATCGCTAATGACAGGGTTATAAAATCATAAAATAGAAGGCTTTTTCCACTGTGAAAGTTTGAAAGAATTTATTTGGCTGACCGAAGGTATTAGCAGTGTTAGGGTCAGACTTTTATAAGACATTTAGCGCGATTGCTAATCAATGAGGGGACTGACCGGTCCATTGAAAAGGCACTGAGGGAACAACACCTGCATTGTGTTTCTATTCTTGGACACCCCAACGGCACCTTTAATGATCTTTAGGCCCTTTGGTATGGTGCTGTTTAATTAGAAACTGCTGATTCAAAAGGAGAGCAACGCTTGACTAAAAAGAGCAGTTTTGGGGATTTCAGATCTGCCTTTTAACCACCAGCATTCAAGAAACCAAAGCAGTGGGCAATGTCACAATGTTAGCACAAGGGAAAACATTTATAGCTCATCAAAGCTGGACAGAACACAGCTGCATCCCAGCTGGGCTCTCCAGCCGCAGTGCTAGAAATGTCTCAGAGAGGAAAAAAGAGGTTAAACCTATGAAAATATGGTAAGATAAATAGGCATGGAAAATATTGAAGACATCCCACTGCAATTTACATATGGAAGTAAGGAATGAACAGTGCAAACGAGGCTTATGCTTTTATAAATGAATCATTCTGTATTTTCAGATTTATTTATTTATTTGTTTGTTTAGTTTTATGGCTTCTGCTTCAATTATTGAGAATAATCTGTCATGTGATTTATCATGCTCTCCTTACTCGTTTGTGCTTACCCTAGTCAAGAAAGAGCAAGGCGAGAAAAAATGCTTAGCTTGGAACTGACCTTTTTTCCTCTCATGGCAGAACATGGAAAAGCAGAGAAATCCAATTGTAAAACCTACAGTATGAACAGGCTTTGGTTAGAGAGGGGTTAACATCCTCAGATTGACACAAAGCATCTAAGCTAATACCAAGGGATGCCAGCCCTGCTCATTCAGATACAGCACCTGAGTCCCTATAAGTCCACACCTCACAGAGACGTGGCTGGTCTCTTCGCACAGTGACTATGTTTGGAAAAGCTGCAGGCTCAAAGCGATTTCTGGCATCGTTCATTACAATCAGCTGTTCAATTTGTGATGTGATGGAGGACTATGCCAAACAGTAATTTTTCTTTCACTTCCAATCTTCCTGCTCCTGCCCTATTTCCTACTCAGAGGCTCTTCACAGTGCGGCTTCTGAAGCTGGAAGACACCTAGAAGCTGATTAGATGCTGTTTGACCCTGTATCTCTCTGATCACTTACTTCCCTGCTCCCAAATGCTTGGGAGCATCAAATTCCATCTTTTTCACCCTTTGAATTGGATGATAATCATCTCACAAAATACACACTTCAGAAATGTACCTTTCAGTGTTGAGATTCATCTCTTTTAAAGGTTTTCAGGTCCATAAAGCCATTTAGGCAACTTCAGATGCTGCAGACATACCCTTGTGGGCTGTGCATTGCCTCAGCAGTACCCATGATAGCCTGTCAACTCAACAAGGCTCTTTTGCAAATTCCACCAGATGCTTATTGTTTGAAGTTAGGTCATCATATAAGGGAAGAAAAACCACAACCCCACTTTTCTCCATTAGTATATAGTGTTAGACATCTGGCTTCTGTGTTGAGAACATAATACAGATGTTCTCTTGTGCAGGTCTTCTTGACTGATGCATTGCTAGCAACCCTTTACATCGCCTGTTAAGAAATGGATCATCATGAGCCAGCAAATAACCCAGGGCCAGGTGACATCAGCTGGATGGGAGTGAACTATGTGCCATCATTTGAAACTACATAATCAGTGCCTAATTAGTTGTCAGCTGGTGAGTCTGGTATCACTCAATTTTGTACTGCAGATGCCCTGTGGAAACAGTCTTGGGAGGACCAGTGGGTTGAGAGACACAGAGATATGTAACCTGGTTGTGATTTTAGGAATAGAAGGCAGCTGATTCCTTCAGTGCAAAACCTGGAGAATATTCTCCTTCTGGTAAGTAATTGATACTTTGGCAAAGAGTGCTTGAGATCTACAACATCAGTGACAACAGCAAGCTTCCTGTTGCATCTGCTACTGCATCCATCAGCTGGTGTCATTTTCAGAGAAGTGACCTGTGAAATAGATTAAAATGTTGATGTGAGAAGTAGCATTATGATTGCAATTAATATTCCATTGTTAATATTTCATTGGGATGAATGAGTGCAGGCCACATATCAAAGCTGTTGTTTTCACAGTGTTTGCAACATCAGAGAATTTACATTGGATAGCTGACATTTTCCTTTACTGTTAATTATGATAATGACTTTAATATGCTCAAAATGAAAGCTTAGATTTCTGGAGCAGGAATATGTGGCTGATTCAGAAAGAAGAACAATTATGCTGAAACCTATGAAGTGATGGTGTGGCATTACAAGCAACTCTACTAGAAATCCTAAGAAGCAAAGCCATTTCAAATGGAACATTTAAAATGGGTTTATTGCAAAGTAAGATATTGGATATAGTGGCTCCGTTTTTTATGTTTGTTTTTCAATCAAGATCTTCAAGTTACAGTGTCTGGGCTGATCTGTTTTTTCTTAAAAGCTGGACTTTGTGAATAACCTGGTCAAGATTATTAACTTTTATCAAGTCATCTGTCCCATGCTTTGAGAACACAGAAATCTGGAGTCTTGCAGTCTGTGAGTGGAAAACATTTCCTAGAAAAAATCCTATTTTTTCCTGGTTGCCCAGGGACAGGACCAGAGGCAATGGGCACAAACTGAGACACAGGAGGTTTCCTTTGAACATCAGAAAACACTTTTTCACTGTGAGGGTGACTAGACAACCAGATCTAGCTGGCCCTACCTGAGCCGGGCGAGTTTGGATCACATGACCTCCAGAGGTGCCTTCCAGCCCCAACCATTCCATGATCGTGGGTTTCTGTCTTTTCATTCTGGTTAGTGTTCAAGACCCCTTGCTACCACAACATCCATGCTGAACTTCTAGCTGCTGGAAGGTGCCCACAGATTTTACTAGGATCTCTTGCTTCTCTTCTTAAAAGAGCGTGTGCACAAGTTGCACGAAGCCAAGCTGTCCTGTCATATGACCTTCCTTTTCCCTGCTTCTCCCTTTCAAGCCCTCTTTGTTTGCTTGCACCAGCTTGTCACATTTTATTTTGAGATCCTAAAATATTCTGGGAAGGACCAATTTCTCAGATTGTGTTTGAACAGCGGGTAGAACTGGGTGCCCCTAGTCTGACAAGCTACTGCCAGAAGACTACTGCTCTTATTAAATATCACCCTGCTGGGCATATTCTTGAAACCAAACATCTCCTCTAATTAAATGTAGATCTTCAACATTTTCATTTTTCCCTAAAAATATTATTAAGCAATAATTAAGCCAGTCTTTTTGTAAAGGTATGTGACTCATCTGCACTAAATTAGGGTCAGCTTTGTGCCTGGGTGCCTCTTAGCCATGTTACATCAGGAATCACTGGGACAAACACTGTTTTTTCAGGGCTTAGAGGCTATAGGAGCAGTCATGGCGTTCAGCATAATGAAAGTAAAGCTGTGTTAAAAAGTTCCCTCATGTTATTACTTGGCAGTTCATTAAGATACACTTTGTTTACCTGCTGCAGCCTGCACACCAGATTTAGCTCTCTGCAGGAATCTGAAGGCGTTTAACGTGCAGAAGCTGTGAAATGCAATGGAAAACAAAACGCTCTGCTTCATGCTTTTATGAAAAGCAAGGTACCTAAACAGGGACTGAGAGCCTGCTCGTCCCTTCCAGCTTTTTCCCCAAGGCAGATACAAGTCTGAAACAGAAAAGCAGAAAAGCAGATCTGATGATCTTTACTTACTGGCAGGCTGGGAACACAGTATACGTTTCCTATGCAGCTCTTTGGGCTTTCTGTGAGAGCCTGTAATCTCCTTTGGCTTGTTAACCACTGCTGAAGCAGGCCAGAGTTCATTTGCATTCTTGTGCTGCTCAGTGACCCTCCAGTGGTGTCAGGTTAGAACACTGATTTTTAATTAAAATCTCAATTTTCAAGTACATTTCAGAGTTAATACATGGTGAGAAATTCTGACCAGCTACATTATTTTGCTAAGTAGTACCAGTTGAGATGTCTTATTAATCACCTTTGAAGCAAAAAGTTACAGCTTCACTCCTAAAAATGTGACTTCAGAGAACAGTGAATACGTGAATGGCTGATCTGCCGTACCCACCAGGAGTTCCCCATTTGGAGGAAGTGTCAAGTGTGTGTGAACAGGAAAACATCCTGTGTTTAAAGATCTTAAAGGCCCATGATGACAGTGTGATACAGTATACAGCAAATTGTTGTATTAATACATTGCAATAAATGGCTGCTTAAGGTGTCCACATGTTATTTGTTTTACTCATTCTGGTTTTTTAGGTCCTTATGTCCTTAGGTCCATCACAATAAGTACTCACGGGACAGTAGCAACTATCATTAGTCCAAGGATCTCAAGATCTAGAAAGCATTACCCATCCCATTATACCAAGGGGCATGAGGTGTCAGGGCCCAGATCTCCAGCTGGGCAGAGATACAGAAGCTGAGAATACTCTCACAGAGCTATAAGAATTTGCATCTACACATGCAGGGGGTAAATGACTTACCTAAGGTTGCACAGAAATTTTGTGGCCCCAATGGAAACCAAATTCACATCTCTGAATTGCAGGCTTAGATTCAGCCTCCTCACCTGCCCACAATGCCTGTAAATACTATTAAATATTTATTTCGTCCATTCTCAAGCTGTGGCACTCTCAATAAGGACGGTTGGCTGCACGTCAGCTCTAGCTGGCCCTTTAGGAGCAGGCACGGTGAATGAGGACATTTCCTGCTCAACAACCATTCTTCCATATTTTTTGATTATTGTGGTTGACTGCTCCCCCAGTCAAAGCTTTTCAACATTTTCAATGAATCAAAAAAATAAAAAAAAGCAGTTATGGACTTCTTGAAACATTTAATTCACCTTGAAAGTTTGATTTCACTTTGAAACATCGTAAAAAGACCTCTAAGGGCCAGATTCACAAGAGGAATGAGGTAATCATGAGAAGCTGGTATTAAAGCTCTTCCTCCCTCCTGTGCCCTAGATCCCAGTGCTGGACATTCATATCACTCGTGGGAAACCTTGGGTCCGATTCCCTCTTTGTCATGTCTGCAGCAGGAATTTTAACCCCAGGGTGCCCCACTTAGAAAATATCACAAGTGTTAAGCTGCAGTGTGTGCTGAGGTGGGCGTCTCATGGCTCTTCCGTTATGGCTGGACCACTTAACAATGAAAACTTAAATAATTATTTATTAACAAATAATATACATCTCTCTAAGGTTGTGATTCAGTCATTTGATAAAGAGAACTTCAGATTTTTAGTTGCTGCTTTAGTGAATGTTTATTTATGAATATGAGTGGAAGCAGGTCAACAGAGGAGAATAGGTGAGCTTCATAAGTCATCGCCCAGATCCCAGCACCAAGGAGTGCACTTTTAGTTATGTTTCCAACCTGATGTTTGTCCTACCTACTGGGCAACATGGTCGTGGAGTGAAAGTGCATAAAGGGACCATTGGCTCCTCTCTGAAATTTATGCTCAAGGAATTCAAACCAGAATTTGCAAATAATTTCGTTGTACCCAAAACTACATTTTTGGGTCAGACTAGCTACTCAGCAATAAAAGCTGTCATCCACCTCTAGTTATAATATTGTTTTTAAACTCAAAGGCTAAAAGAAAACAGTAATGTCCACTGGAATGTAACACTCTGCACGGTCTCTGGCCCGGTGTTCAGTTATGCAAAAATAATTTAGAAAATATCACCCAAACTTGCAAGATAGGGGTGACTGGGAAGCTAATCGTCAAATGTTGAAGGCTACATTTTCCATTTCTTCTTCCTCACCTGACCTTCCCTGCCAAGGGACTCAGAAAAATGAGGTTTCTAGATCATAATCTGCAGAGAATTCCTTATAAACCTCTTGGATAGGTTTCAGTTTTTAACATTGTACTGAACCAACTGTTATTCTTCTGAACAAAGAAGCAAAAAAAAAATATCAAAAGCTTTCAACTAGGTCATGCTAGTATTATCATGAGTGAGTGTGAGTGGTATCATTTCACACATACTGCATCTCTCAATTAAGGAAAATGCCAGACTTCTGTTAGCAAGACAGCTGGTGGTACTCAGTGACTAAATATAGTACTGTCATCACCTAGGAGCACAGCCAGGGCGTTTTAATGGTTGGGACAACTGATATTTTGGTTTAGCCAAAATAATTTTTAATCATATGCTATTATTTTAAATAACTATTGTAAGAAATCAGTGAATGAATGTATTTTAAATATATTTTACTGATTTTATTTATTAAGTCAGTTTTCAACTTATATGCAACTGATTTTTAAAGAAATTACACATATTGTGTACACTTGAGATGATAGAAAAAACAGCTAAGTAAATACAGCTGGCATTCAGCTGATTCTCCGATTGTCTCTACATTAGATAGACTAAACTCCTTTAGACATTCTTTTTATTGTGTGTATAGTCCCTCAACCGGTGGGGCTTGGGTCCTCTGGGGAGGGATTATTAGGGGTGGCTCCATTGCTCAGGAGAGGCAAAGTCACAAGTAAATATATGTAGCTCATCTTAAGTGAAGGTTGATGCAGTTCAACTGGTACTTGATGAAAATGCTTTAATCTGCAATTACAGCTGGATTAGGTCCTAAATTCTGGCAGTTCCCAGAGAACTAACTTTCCTGAAAAAAGTCTTCCAGGCGGAGGGAAAAAGACTTCTGGGTTCTCGCCGCTCCATCAATGTCCCAGGCATTTTGCCTTTTCGTGTTAGCACTTTTTCGATCTACTGTGGACCAAGCCAACAAAAAAAAAGATAGATACACAATTAGGTATTCCTAAGGATGAATGGAAACAGCTTTCTGCTTTTAATGCTCTTGTAACTTTAAGGTCCATAAGCCTGAGCATTGCCAGGTTTACAAACAAGGGCTGTGCTCATGCGTAGCTGAGGCACGGAAATGAAGTGTCTGTTTCTTCCCGCTTTCCAAAAAAGACTGGGTTTAGGTCTGGTTTAGCTATGACCAAGGAGGTATTTCAAAATGTTTATGAACAGTTTTATTGCTTTATTTCTGCTGCCAGTTCCAAACAATAAGGGCCAGGAACACCAGCTTTGTACTTATATTAATGCATGGTTGTCTGTGGACATACACGTAGAGGTATCCTCTGCAGCCAGTGGATTAGAAGATGAATCGTTAGTCCTGCTACATGCTGAATGTGAGCTGAAAAATGACGATGATGACAGAGAACTTTCTCAAGATGAACTACCAGTGTGAAAACCTGACTGTTTACCTCAGTGCTAAGATTAGCAGCAGGGTTTTTTCAGCATCTATCGTCTTTCATTACTTTCCTTAGACAGAGCAATGAAGAGCGGTTTAACATTAAGAATGAATTGAAACCTTCTTTCTTTTTTTTTTTTTTGTGATTAAAAAAATGGGATATAAGCTCGAGAGAGAGAGTAAAGCTTTAATACATTGCAGAGTACTTGTAAGGGCAGGTTTTTTTATCCACTCAGTCAAGATAACGTGGGCAGCAGGACTGCAAATTTCCCTCGCGGTCTCCTGGCTGACTTTCCCTCCATCCTCCCTTCAGCCTTGGCCCTCACAGGGCTGCTGCGCCTTGGGCCCACCCCTGGGTGAAGGCTGGCTGCAGCAGGGCCACCGACTGGCATGCCAGAGGCGATCACTTGTTTCAGTCTCTCCTTATGTGAGATGTTAACTGGGAGCCGGTGCCTCTCCAGCCGCAGACCACCGTAAGCAGAGAGGTGCGCCCACACTTTGCTCCCTCACTGCTGCTTGCCATGTTGTTTGCATCCAGCCGAGAGGGCTCAGCCGAGCCGAGCCGGGAACAAGCTCGTGTCTTCCTGAAGGCGACAAGAGCACTTTGCATTGTGCTCCTGCTGGTAGCTATCAGCACAGCTTCCCTTCCTTAGGCCCTGGGAGAAACCAAAACTCTATCAGGTTTTGCAAGGGAAACAAAGCTCTTCTCTTCGTTGCTCTCTACCAAGGTTTTTTCTCTGGTCTAGCTCATTACTGGAAAAATAATAATAATTCAGAGGAAACTGTGTTTTCTGCTGCCTGAGTGCTGTTGCGTTGGCTTGAGGGGAGTGCTGAACTGTGCGTGCAGCTCCCGAAATCTGGGAAGCACCCCTGTCTGCTCGCTGCGGAGAACCGAAGACCTTGGCTGCTTCTGTTCTTTTCCTCTCTTAGCATTGCAACTGAAGAAAACCCTGGAAGATTTAACATCAACGGTAGACAAGTTTTGCTTTTGCATTATTCTTTTGCTTGAATAGTTTCCAAACAGACATCTATAGCAAGGGCAATGAACATATCCTTCTGTTAAAAAGCATTATTTTTTACCACTCATTCATCCTTTATTCACTGGACAGTTTTTTAGTTATTGTTGCTTTAATAATTCCACATTTGTCACACACCCACAGAACTGTGTAGGAATTATGTAATAATTATAATCATCACCAATAAATCTATTCTTTGAGTGATGCTACTAGGCTTATCACTCTGTTTGTAACCTTTCTGGAACTGATAATGTCCCAGATTTAGTGAGTAAACAATGATAGCCTTTCTCTTTTATATAGAACTCTTTTCATTACTTCCATGTTAGATTTGTTATTTTAAAAAGCTTTTTTGAACACAACAGAAAGATATAACTGCAAAGTATTAATTTATGCTTGAAAAGTGTATTTATTTTTTTTCTTTAAAATGAACACACTCTGGTTATTATAAGCAGAAAAAAAACCCCAATAAATGCCAGATCCAAAACCATGGATTTAGCTAGATATCATTCTAAGTTTTTAATTATTTTTTCTACGTATGAGGTGTTTTCACCTATTTACATATTGCTAGAGGCTAAGTGGAAAAAAAGCATTCATCCTGAGTTGAGTTCAGAGAGTCTGCTTTGCCAAAAATAAAGCCAAACACATTAATATACAGACTTTCTCCAAGTCTCGGCAGCATCAGGAATACATTTTAAAGAAGAGGAGCAGGTCTGGTTTGACAATCTGGCAGGTACCTGTGGAAAAGTCCATCATCTACCAACAAATACATATCTGCACAGTGGGTCCTACAGTCCAAAGGGTCCACACAGCGTTTCTACTCCCAGGGGCTGAGCCCTTCTTAGTGCCTATGCCCATTTTGGCTCTGCTGAGGGAATACTGGAGACAGGCAGACATGGGAATGCAGAGGTGAAATATACTGCAGAGATGATTTTTCTACATAATATTAAATTTACTTGGCATAAAATTTTACAGGCATATCCTGGACCACCCAAAAGCTGTAGTGATTAATCCAGAGCTCTCCCCTGTCCTTTACATGATTACTTTGAAATGTTCATTCATTGCGATATACTTTATATTGTTAAACATAGCCACATGGACCATGTTTGTAAAATACATGTGCAGTCTTAAAGTATACATGCAATCTAAAGGCTGGCTTCTCTTGTTACAGTAGAGCTCCAAACATAAACTCTTTTTTTCAGGAATTCAACGGTTAGATCAAGAAACTTCTCCAAAGTTGAAAACAAAGAATGATTAATTTTAAAACCTGAGACTTAAATGTGGACTTGTTTTTAATTTACTAGACTGAGAAACATTTAGCTTAGTGGGTACACAGACAGGCATATCATTTGGCAGATAATTGGTTAACTCTTGTGGCAATGGCCATTTTGAATACCAGAGAAAGCACCTCATCAAATATATGTAATTTATTTTATGGGGAGGGGGGAAAGCTTTGGTGCATTTTCCAAGAAAAATTCCAAAGCTTAAGTGAATATGTACGCCTAGCAGTTACACTGACGTGAACCGACATATAAACCCGTATGTGTAAGACAGCTATGAGTAGTAAAAGTAACAACTCTGAGCTATTAAGATGTCTAAGTGTGTCTTTAAATAAAAGCCTTAAAGAGCTGCACAGGGAGTCATTATAGTGTATTATGTCAGGATCTGACTTACTCAACATGTAGAAGTCGACACTGACACCGTCAGCTGTGATGTAAAATGCTTAGAGGCCAGTTTCACAGGGCAGGCGTTTCCAAAGAGTCCAGCACCCACCAGTTCCCACGTAGGCAGCTAAATGAAGTGATGAAACTTTAAACACTCTCAGCTTTCATGGGAGCTGGTAGATGCCGGGAGGATTTTAAAACCCTTCTCCGCTCGTAGGCGCTGAAATCTTTTGAAAAACCCAGTGTACCCCAGGACAGCCACGCTGTCTGCTTTGAGCTCCCAGAGGGGTGATGAGGGGGACCAAGTTGGTCATTGGTGACCCGTGAAGGTGGTTGCTGAGGTGGGGCTCTTCTGGGCCCGCCAGGGGATGTCTAAAGCTGGCTGAAGGAACATCCCTGCTGTACCCATAATGTCCATGCTGTAGCACAGAGTTAAGGAGCTTAATTAAAAAAAGAAAGCTAAGGATTACCCACTCTGGAAACATCCTCTCTCAGATCACCAGATAACACTATATTTACTGTGTGAACACGGTATCTGCCACAGCAGACTCTTATTCTGAATGGCTTCAAACACACCATCCCAGTACACATGAAAGCCAGCATGATTCACAGAATGCCTTTTATACCCTAGTAATTTTATTTTAAAAAGATGCAAACAAAACAATGTGTTAGATTACATTCTGGAACTGTTGTTCAGATGTTTTATGCTATTGCTTCAGCAATAAAAGGAACATTAAACTCCCGAGGCCAGACTGAGTCTAGCTATTTTCGGCACCTCTGGCAGGCTGGAGTGGAGCCGAGGCACCTGGCTGCTGGGGAGCCCTTTGGAAAGGCTGTCCTCACTGCTGCCAGCCAGCCCCTCGCTCTGGACCTGCAGGTCCCTGTGGGAACACAAATATGCCCATCACTGCAGGAGATGGGGCTTTGTTCATGGTTTTAGAGGGGGAGTCCACCCCTCTAACACCTATCAGACTAAGGGCTATCAGACACAAAGACATCAGCAATTGCACCGCAGGCTGGGGCAGGAAACAGGGGAGCATCGCTGTATCTCTTGCCCTCTTCTCAAAATCCTCCTCAGGCATCAACTGATGGCTACTGTCCTACTGCTGGAGGCAGGACAGCAAGTTGGGCAGACCAGCTGTCTGGCCACGAGTGCTCTGTCTTGTTTCTCACTCATAGGTGAGTGGAGAAGTCCCTAAATGCCACCCAACTTCCAGTCTCACAGGCCTTCCCAGTGCTCCTGGGCCCTTCAGCGCTCCTCGATTCTTGTCTTTTTGGCAGCATGGTATTCCATGCTCAGCCTTGCAGTGGGGTTTCCCAAAGACTTCCAAAGGAGAGTATGACTTTGCCCCTCCAGCCCCAGCTGACCCTCTAAGTGGTCAGCAGAGTCTCCAGGCCAGCATTCAGTTCAAATGCTCTTTCAGCGTTAATTAAGCTCATATTTCCTCCTGCTCAAGTGCTTCGCCTATTCAGTTGTTTTTCCATCACAAGTCATGGTGACAAAACTTTCTGCCCTGCCATGCACAGGTAGGGACCTACTATCTAGAGTAAACTCCAAGTTTTAGATCCCAAGTGGACAAAAATACCCATGTACAGTCTAAAATGCATCAACCGCAGAGGAAACATCGCTATGCCTGGCATTTCTGTTGGCCGCATCCAAGTATCTCTGTGCACAGCATGGAAACATTAAATTATTCTTGGTACCGATGTGTAAGGAAGCCTCAGCAACATCGCACTTAATACATCCTTAATTTTGAGACTCTCTAACATCTGTATGCTGTACTTCGCAACCTCAATGATCTTTTTCTGTATTTCCAGGGGCATATGTGGTAGAATGATACTGTGTCTGACTGATTTGAGTAATAGATGTGTGACCTGATGCATCTTTCGCCTGTCTAATAGGAGATAAAGTCGAGATAATTTTTCAATATGGTGCATTAGGATATTATTTCATGACAGTCCATTGCAGAGATTATTCTACACTCTTTGCAAAAAGCCATGGAAAGATTTGACCCCCTGCAAATTAGCTGTAAGTTACATGGAGAGAAGCAGATCTTCTGTAGGTAAAATAAAAAGAAAGGCAGGAATGATGACTTGGAAGAAGAATAATTAAAGAAGATAAGGTATCTTATTCCTTCTCAGGCCCTTTCATCTTAACTGACATTCTAAGAAATGGGCAATCTGAAATCTATGATTTATTACTTTAAAAGTTTTAGGACTTGTCTTTTTTCCTTAAGCCTTGTCAGATTTTAAACTTCCCCAAGATTCTGCCTTAAGTCCTTCGAGAATTAATAAACGAAAGGTTCTAGTTGCAGACAGAGACACATTTTTCACATTTCCTTCCCTCCCAGTGACTTGCTTTCTGTGTTCAACCTCTTCAGAATGAAAGGGGGAAAAAAATTCAGCCAGCAATGTCAGTTCATGTTATTATTCTAGATACAGAAACGCCTTAGCCAGCATTTATACAAAGCTTCATAGAGTGCAATAAAAAAGACTGAATCTATAATGACTTCCTTATTTTATTTGGTTATTTTCCCAAGTTGAGACAAAAGGGTGAAATTCATGTGACTGATGTGGAACTCCATAAAAAGTTTCTCACTAAGCTATTTGCCTAAGTTGTCCCCACAGTCTCAACTCCCAATGGATGGAGATAAGTATCTCCAGATGGTGATTCTGGGACTCTTGGGGTGACTTGCACCATGGGAGAGCATCACTGCACTGGGTGCTATGGACCCAGCCTAACTGGCCAGCCTAACTGGTGCCTATATTTTGGATGGCTAAAGTTTGGTCTGATTCATTGTCTCTGAGGTCAGCTTTCCATTTGGGAAAGCTCAGGGGGACAGAGTACCTGTAAAGTCTGCAAGTCTGCAGCCTTGGTCACAAAATCATCCCCACCCTTACCAGATTTTCAAGGAGGTGGCCACCAGGGTGTTTCCTGTGCCCCACTGTGTTTTTTCTTGGCCATGATGGCCACCAGAGTATTTCCTGTATTTTTATATATATATATATATATATATGTATATATAAATACATATGAATATATGTTTTAGACCTAGTCAAATACAGAAAACAAGCAAGCAAAAATTCCAAGAGCAAATGGTGAATGAAAAAATTTGTGAAAGAATTGAGCTGGTCACTGATCTATAATTCACGAAGTCAGTCTCCATACAAATGAGTTGAAATGAATTTCTTGGTATGAATAAATCCCCAAAGTCTCATGTATTTCAGTATGAATGATTCTGAATGCCTTAAAATTCAGATGGCAAGTGAATTAATCATTCTTCCTTATTTTCTTGTTGACAAAGTCTTCCTTCTCATCCAATCAAGGCGAGGACTGCACAGTGGGTTACTAGCTGTGTTCAGTGAATGTTGAGTAGCACCCATCAGCTGAAAGTTTGTCACACAAAATATTTGGTGGATCCTTGAGTACACAGAATGCATTAGAATGAAATTGGAATTTATTTGCAAGTGATTCACTGACTGCAAAAATGTCTGCATTTATAATGAGTAGTTTAACAGTCTCCGCACACATTCATGGTTTATATAGTGCACATCTGTCATGTAATTAAAAAAAGGAAATATGAATTAAGTATATAGATTTGATCAAGCCATGTATATTTTAGTAAAGTATCAGTACAGATGACAGCCCTCTGCACATAGTTCTAGTATGTTACTCACCTGAGGAATGCAGACAAGCTCTGACATTATTACTACTTCAATATGACCAGATTTTGCAGTCCTCACAAATACAGGGTGTATTAAAGCTCAAGTAAACTTTATGTGTGTTTTTGCTGCTATGAGAAGGGCTAAGTACAAACCCATATGTGTGCTTTTGTGTTCATATATGTTAATGAATATGTATGCATATTTATCTTTATTGTATTATATAGTATATCCCAGTCCAGTATAGTATGTGTATTTTTTATGATAGTATATCTTCCTTGATCTCACAGCAGTTTTCTTCTCTGAATGTCATTCTCTGATTGAGTGACACATATTTGCTTGAAGAGGAATCTAGAGTTTGCATAGTCTGAATGCATCTTGAGGAGATTTTTCTTACCTACATGATAATTTGAATTTAAATGCTGACAAACGTCTTTCCCAAAGAAAAGTAGGTAAGACAACTTGGAATAAATGGCTTCATTATCTTCCTCTCTTTTATAATGTTTACTCACCATCTGGAAGTTGTGGAGTGTTGTGACTATGCATTTTTTTACATGATACCTTAATTTCAGTTCTTTTTCTAAGTTAATAATGCTACTGATACTGATATTATTGATAAATTTGTATAAATCACATTGCTCTGATATGGCGATGCAATTCCTTGTGGCCATCCCTTGTCTATGCACCTACCCACAAATGTCAGCATGTTCAAGTGCCTTCCATACCTGGGCCAGCAGTTATAGGTCAGGGCCAGCCTTTAGATTGTCTGGGAAGGTACATGGTATCTGGTGGCATGATCGGGACTCAGAGCACAACCGAGTTGCTGTGAGATGAACATTAGTTCTGTGGTTAGTCTGTAATTACATGGCTGGTTTGTGATGGAAATTACTGGTTACACAGAAGAGTTCTGCAGCCACTTGGGACCAGGTTCATGGGGTAAACGTACAGTTCAAGTTCTTTATTTCTGTGTATTATCCAGCCTCCCAAAGTCACTTTGCCAGGGTGGATTATTCAAAGGACATTACATGACGGCAGCATGTGCATGTTCCATATAATTGGACAATGAACATGCTGGGGGAGTTATATGGAGGGCCCAAATCCCTGTTGGCACAGCTCCATGGAGTCATTAGTGTTACACCAGCAGGGAAGCTGACCCGACCCTTCCTCTGTGATTTGGCAGGGCATCTCGCCATGAGGACATTCCAGCACTTCCAGGGACATGAATTTGGAACAAAGAGGTATATCAGTGAGATGAGGTTGACAATTGTTTGGTTTTTAAAGAGTTACCACATAATGTTAAAATAGTATCTTGCATTAATGCAAAATCTTGATGCAGTGGTATCTTATGATCTATTTATCTGGGAAAAAATGTAAACCAAAAGATAATAAATGTAAACAGTGCTTAAACCACAAGCATTCCTCAGAGTAAATGACAATATAATTAAATTTGAACTCCACAATGCAGATTCTTTTAAGTGCATAATTGAAATTGTGTAAGATGCTTTGGCAATATGTTTAACATTAACTTAAAGTGAGTAATTTTAGGCACTAGGGTCTGATCTTTCTCTTATTGACATCAGTTGTGCAGCTCCCACAGGCTGTGTCTATAGTATGGCTGCTTTGTGATGTGCCTCATGGACCGGTTCCCGGAGAGTCCCTCTCTGTGTCCTGGCTCCACGCTGGAAGGAGACAGGGCTGCACACCATGCCTTTCCAAAATTGGGGTCCTTTCAAATGAAACATGAATGTGCAGGTGGCACGGGCAGTGCCAAGGTGATCTGCTGGGGAAGCCAGGGAGAAAGAGTGCCAGGGGGCTGCCCAGCACGCCTTCCCACAGCTGGGAACATACAGGTGGCCATCTCATGTTGGACTAAAGGCCCTTCGAGCTCTCGTCTGTCTCTTTTTTTTTTCTGAAAGTGTGTGCTTGGGAAGAGGGTAAGCATGTCATATTGCTGCCCTGGAATATCCTCCTATCTGCCTGCAGCCTTCCAGTTTGGGACTTTGGATTGTCTACTTTCAGTTGAGGTACCATTATTCCTTCCTGCTGGTCAGCACGTGTGCCTTGGAACCAGGACTGCTGATACATGCTGGGTTGACACACTCTGGCAGTTTTTTCTAGAAAGACCCCAAGCTTTTGCTTGAGGTCTTCAGTTAATGAACAGAAATGGCGAAATTTAAGGAGGCTGAATGATAGTTTAAAGCTTCCTTCATCTTGCTCCCTGCAGGTATCTTCCCTGACATCTTGGTGAAGGCAAACAATTTTAAATCTCACACTTCATATCAAGTTGCCAGCTCGAGGGCACTGTCACTGCAGGAGCGGTCCCACACCATTCTCAGGGCAGTGGACATCAAGGAAGAGGCTCATCCCACGAGTGCTGCTGCACACCTGAGACTCGGTTAGGAAGAGGCCTCCAGTCAAGTCATCTGCCTTGCCCCTGCCTTGGACGATTGCCTAAGACCCTATGAGGTACACGGGGCATTCTTCAGGTAAGTGTTCCTGCTGTGACTTCACTGCATGTGCTTGGCTCCATATTTATGAGTAAAATTGCTCACTGCTCCTTGCTGTGCTCTGGAATGAGTCTTGTTGGGAAAGCTGTGAATTTGGGATTTAGTGGGGGCTACAAGGTTCCTGGGCTATGGTTTCCAAAGTATTTGACAATAGCCTGTGGAGAGCTGGCTGGTTACATGCTTATGGCTCCTCTTTGTTGTTTCCAGACGCTAAATTACAGCCACAAGAACCGAGTTCTATTTCGTGCATTCTTAGCATAGTGGCTCCTCAGGCTCTTCCCGTAGTGAGGAGAGACAATTTCTACAAGGACTTTGTGACTGAGAGTAGCATCCAGAAGATCTCAGCCCATAAGGCAAGCTGGGCATAAAGTAGTGAGCCAAACAATGAAAAAATCTGGAAACTTGCTTAATGCTGGTAGTAGTTCACATGACTGACACTCGCTCCCTTCAGCCACAGAAATTTCACAGTAGGAACTAGAAGATTTGTGAAGGTGGTCCTTTCTGAAGCCATCACAAAACCATTGTTCTGAGATGAACAAAGGATGTACAAACATTTTATGGAGATTCCCCTCCTTTCTATGCACACCTGATTGAAAATACCATCAGATGCATTATACCACACACATAGGAACAGGTCACAGGTTAAAATAAACAAGGAAGTAAAAGTGGATATATATACTTCCTACCATTTCTCCCCTAAAGGTTGATTTTGCATCTGCTCAAATTGATACAGTTGGGCTTTGGGAGGACATTTAAGCCAGAGTTCAAAATCCTGGATTTGTCCATGAGATAGTTGATACTCAACGTGACCAGTCGGCATGCATAGCAAACAGTTGGCAGCAAGTGCCAGCTAACTGAACTTGTTTCACTTCCTTGCCATCATCACTGGCCTGAGAAACACTTTATTTTTGGAAATTATCTTAATTTTTAACAGAAGAACAATTGACAGAATCATCCAGGGGATGAGAATAAACCAACTTTTTCTGTTAATGTTTTCTGAAATTGAAGTGAAAGTCAGGTAAAGCTCTACTTAATGTTTATCTGATTAAATTTTTAAAAAACCAAACCCCAGATTATATATCTTCATGACACAGATTTGAATCAAGTTACCAATGCCATCAATCATGGAGGTACAGTACTGGAGTTCTAATTAAAAAGAAACAACTTGTAAAAATTCCTTAAGCAATTCACACACTCCTGATTTTCAACCACAGGTAACGAGTGAATCCCAGACCTTCCATCCCGCATTATGTGGTCCAGCATCCAACTAGGTTAAAGTTACCAGTAAAGTTACCCTGGTAGAATTTTACAGAGATAAGCAGTGGATTCTCAGCAAAACTTTTTATTTTGGAAAATACTCATTTATCAGATGTCTTTCTTTCTCGATGCCAGCAGATGCTTCGTGCGGGAGCGTTCTGTGAGAACCCAGGGGGACTGTCAGTGAGCTCGGAGCCTGGAAACTGCTGTTTCAGAGGCTTGGCCCAGGGTCCCACATGCCACAGAGGGTTGCCTTTTCCTCTCTTCTGGGGAGAGACTGAACTCCTGCTTTCTGCTGGCCTGCTTAGCTGTTTTCAGGCTGACGCATGTGCACGAAGGACAGGCTCCTGTTGAGAAAATGGATCTCGAGAAACTTTAAAGAGATATCTCTTGTTAAAGAGATGCTGCAGGAGCACAGCGGCCGCCTCGGAGTCTGCGGGCAGCCAGGGAGCCGCGCTGCCCTTAGCACTGCAGAGTGATTCGCTCTATATATAGCTCGGAAGGGAGGCGACAAGGGAATGTGGCTGCTGGGTATGAAATACTGCCTGCACCAGGCAAGGTAATTAGGGCATTTCGTGAGGAGGCAGCGAGAAGTTTAAAGCTGAGAAGAGGCCGCGCTTTTTCACATGAGAGGGAATGAATCTGTGGACACATCTGCATCACACTGTTAGTGCTCAGATGCTAGAAGGATGGAAATGGGATGGGAAGAATTTAATAGTGGGGGAATTTGTAGAGAGACTCAAAATGCTAGTCTTTCAGAGAAAATAGGTCTTGGAGAAAGAGAAAATGTTCTTATACGTTTCTCCCTTGGTTGCTTGCTACCGTCCCCCTTCAGAGACCAGATCCCCGATTAGCAGGGTTGCCAGTCAGTGCCAGGGTGGCATGTCTTACTTTCCCATGGTGAAGTCTGCTAAAACTTGGGGTAAGCTTATACCATTTAACCAAAACAAATACATAGGAAAAAAAGGGAAAAGATATTTGGTTGAATATGTACTACAGGGCTGAAAAAACACATACCAATCACGTTGCTCTAGTGGCAGTTTCAGCTGCAAACGGTTTTATCTTTCCATTTATAGGAAAGGTCAAGAAAAGTTTGAGTCACCTTTTCATACGCCTAGGAGACAGCTTTTCTTCTCATACTTCCCAGCCACAACATTTGTCTGGAAGCCCCAGCACAGAGGCTGCCGAAGGGAAGCTCTCCGTGGCAGTCAATCACGTCTGGGCTACAAATGGAGACCACATTTGTAACCTGGGCACGCCACAAAGCTTTTCCCTGGACTTTGGTGGGGCAAAAAGAGGGGGATGCAGGAGGATGGGGCACTTCTAACCCGGGCTTGGGGACAGCCTGGTTTCCCTGCATGGGTGCTGATGATGAATGGAAGTGGGTTTTCCAAGACGCAATTTTTATTTTGGGGAGTTCATAAAGAACTGTCCAGAGCTTGGGATAAAATTCTCTGTTAAATGGTCTCAAAATGTATCCAGGTAAATAAAACAGTATTTCTAACTTGCAATGTCAGTACTGGACTAGTGCAAAGCAATCACTGTTTCACACTCCTGATGGACATTTCTGAGCTTTGTGATCTCCATTCCGAGCTATGTCTTTCTGGGCTGCTGCTTTATAAAAGAAGCATAAAGATGGGAAACATCCCACCCCAATCGAGTCATTGAAATGAGAGAAACTCTGAGAGCAAGTGTTCAAAAGAAAAGGACTAAACAGTTCAGCTGATTTCTTCCACTTGTATTAGTTTTAGGTGTCAGTTGCTATGGCAGTAGAAGAAACTATTTCAAATTGTGTCCTTTTTAATTCTGCACAATTATTTTGTGTTTCGGCAACACAGAGCACGTTTATAGTTAGTGGCAGGCACTTATTGGACATATTTTGTTTTGTATCTGAGCAGTGTCCAGCTTTAGCTTTGTTTTAGAATGGCTAGAAATCTCACTGGATATTTAATTTCTATGTTATTTCTGCCGTGGAAAAGACCAACCTTTAAAATATAAAGATAAAATATTTTTTAACCTTTTTAAGTATTTCCATTTTTCTCCAACATGTCCATGGAATAAGATCTGACTTTATAAAAGCTGTCAATTTTTTTTTTTTCAGTGGCTGTTTTAGCTACTAAAAGAATTGAAGAAATGAATTCAACCATCTGCGTTTTCGTTTTTAAACACAGCTTACTTCTTGAGTCCTTGCTAAAATGCTGTTCCCACAAAGTTCATTCTAAGTTGTTGTAAAGATATTCTCAGTTTTGGTGATTTCAGGAATCAGTCCAACATGTATGTTTTTTAATGATTTTTTTGTATTATTAATATCTTATAGTTGTTCACCCTTTGCTGCTTCCCACTTTACACAATGATTATTAGGCTCTCACTGAGAAATGGTCTCTTAGAAACGACATGCAGAAAAAAAGGAAGGAGGGCCATCAGCAAACGGCATAAAGATAATGGTGATGAGGATGCTGAAAAAGGTCAGCAAGATAGGAAACAGAGGGATTTGGAGGTCACTGGAGTGGGCGCAAGCAGGAAATGGAGTGAGGAACTGAGTGTCAGAAGCAGCTGAGAGATTCATTAACTTGCATTTTCTTAGGGTAATATTGCCCCTATTAATATCAATGGCTGAAGATGCGTCACCTGGTGTCTTAAACCTCCAGTCTGTCTGTCTGACACACGCTGTTTTGTGACTCTGGGCTTAGTTCCCTTCTACACATCCTAAACAGGCAAAAATCCTGGTTGCTGTATAATAGGGATGTAAAAACATCCAGGAGCTAAAGTAGGAGAAACATTTGCCTCACTAAATGACATATAGAAAATTTGAGTATTTGCTGGAAATCAGACATGTTTATAACAAGCACCAGCCAGCTGAGGTTTAATTTTCCTTCTCTTGTATGCCATCATTTCATAAAGACTATGAATCTTTCTGACAAAAGAGAAACAATGAAGGCATATCCATAGTCTACTTCACTGCGAGTCCTGAAGTCGGTTTATTTTAAAAGCAGACTTGAAAGCCTGTGTTTTATTAGAAAACAAACAGTGAACATAGGATTGAATAAATAAAGCACAGGAATGTTTTAGAACATATTAAGCCATTAATTTGCTAAAACTGGTCATCTGGTAGTGTGTAGAAAAATAAAAGTAAGTTTTCAATTTTGCAACTGTAAACAGAGTTTATGCACATTTCATGCATATAGACAGGGCATGAAATAGGTGCTAATCAACATTTATTTGGGAACGTAGCTGCTAAATTAATTTTTCAGAAACTGCTTGGACTGGATCTCATTAAATAGTCTTTCTCTCTGTTCACTGTGGGATACAAAAACTGTAGCATGTTCTCACAGCTGGTCAAAAGGAGAGTTTATAGGTTTATGCAGTATTTGTTAACCATGTGCAAAAAATCAGCTGTAAACCAATATGTGTTCAACTAAATTTGTAAAAGAGCATAACGCTGATCAAACTACATTGTCATACATTCATCACCCAAAGCACATATAGAATCCATAAAAATGGGAGCAATAAATAAACCTTAGAGCAACTGCTACCATATCTGCACAGTCTTCATATTGGTTTCCCTCAGTATCCTTCACAAAGCTGTATTTAAGAGCATGCCCAGCCTAGGACAGGCACACTAGGATCTGGTACTGTGCTAGATGGACTTTTCTTCTCCCTCAAACTGATACTCTGATATACTTTTGCTTAATTAATTACCTTTACATGGCATTTTGTGGGTGCAAAACCTCAACATCACTTTGATTCTGCCAGGACAGGCTTTGAGGAGCCCGTTGTCCCTCTCCATGCTGTCCCTGGTCATTGCTCCCCTGGTGTCATACCCCTGTGCCTACCATCTTCCCGTGGGGTAGATGTCCTTGTGCTGTCTCTGCCTTTAGTTTTGATATTAAGCAATGTATAAATGCATAAAGAATGACCCAAGCCTGTAATCCTGTGAAAATGATATCAAGTTAGTATGGCAAGATATATTTTGCATAAATAGATGTTGATTCGCATTTCTTTTATTACCTTTTAATTTTTATTATTAATAGAAACCAACAGTTGCTCTTCCATTGCCTTTGATCGCAGGCTGCTGGGAATGTGATTGCTCGGGATGTCTGCTTACCCTTCTAATGCGTTGTCACAAAGTTAGCATTCTTTTAATCCTCTGCAGTTGCTACATATTCCCAAACTTACTAGAAATAAAGCCAAATGTTCAAAAGATCCTTGTCTGGCACTTTTAAAATTCCTACATGGGAATTATCTGATTTTGTTATGAAATCTTTACTTGGAATCTGCTGCTTAGCATCCTCTTTAGAAATGGTTATAACTAGTATGCAAAATATTTTATCAGATATATAGATCTGTCTTTTTTGCAACCACAAGGCCAGAAATATTTAAGGACTTCTGCCCTCTTGTACTAAAACAATTGATAGGATGTCTTTTATTTTAGTTACCCTTAAATTTTGTTTTGTCCCTAATCTTTTTTTTGCTATAGATTTTATCTTGTGTCTTGTTTCCTGCCATATACACTTCCCACTCTACCATGATATTTGATGCTGTCACATTTCTTGCTTTCTATTTGTTTTAATAATTTTTTAACTTTCTTTATTACATTTTCTTTCTAAGTTATTATTATGTTTTTAAAACAAAGCAGAACATTGTCTCTGTCTCTCTCAACTGTGGATTTTTGGCACTCGAGAAAGTGTTCTTAAATTCCCAATTAGCATGAGTATTTTTTTATCTCTAAAAGAAAATGTGGGCTTGATGACAGAAGTACTTTTTGAAGATTCATAACTGTGTGATCAGAGTAGAGAATCAGCAAGATGCTCTCTGGCCTTGTAAGCAGCAGAAAAATTCAGGATGACTGCACTTGGATCGTGAATATTGAAATGCATATTTGTTTCCCAAGCTTGCATTGATAACATTCCTCTGCAGCTGCTCTAGTAAAAAAGGCTGAGCCCTGTCCAGAAACTTGCATGCCTAGTGTAGCTTGTTGGTAAAGACTTTCTATTAAGTGTTCCATACAGAAAACCTCTGCTGTATGCCCCTGCGAAATGAATTTTTTTCTTTCTTTTATTCTTTTTTTTGTGTGTGTGTATTTGCAAGTGTTTAACATCATTTGTTACCTTTCAGAAAGGAACACGGTTGATCTTGGGAAGCTGGACAACTACTGCATAGGTTTTCTCAGCTTTGCCCCAGTAATACACGGCTGAAGGGAACGTCATGAGGATGTCACAATGTCAAAGAAAACTGACAGTTGCCAAGTCCTTAAGAAAGAGAAGGACTTGCTTCTCAGTATCCTGCAAGGGTAATTCATGGTCTTCATGTCACAGAATGCTGTGGTCAATAACATTATAGACCTGTCAAAAAGGGATTTGATGGATTCATGAAATACAAATCCATTGAGGGATATTAGATCAAAAAATATCTTCTCTGATTCACAGAGATGCTGAATGCTGGGGATATCCTGAGAAAGCCCCACTTTCTGCTTGCCCCATGTGTAGACTGTTCCCTGGGCATTCACTGCTGGGCATTTTTGGAGACTCATGCTGGTGTAGATGGACTTTTGTTCTGACCCACATGGCTGCCCTCTGCAATTAATCCTGCTTGAGTCAACGGAAATTGAAGAACAATTTGGTCTGGCAGCGAGGCTTGACCTGCATGGGGTTTTTGTTGACATATTTATAATTCTGATAAACCAAGGCTGAAATTAAATAATAAAGGAAACACAATAACTCTTCCCCTGGTTCTTCTTACTGTGGCTTCATTCCTTTGTTTCTTGATGTGGATTCCAGAAAATTAATTGAGCATTAAGACCTAAAGAGCAGTACTTTTGGGGCTGATTATTGCATGCCTCAGCTGCTGTAATAAGGTATGAGTTAATGACTTTAACCACCTGAAAAGTGTAACAATTTCCCTGTTAATTCAATGCCGGGAGTTACTTATTGCCTGATCAACTACTCTGTAGCTCAGGAAAAAGGAGGAATTGAAAAAGCAGAAACTTACTTCTATTGTGTTTAAGAAGTGTTAAATAAGAATAATTTTAAAACCAAATCCAGATTCTTGCACTTCCTGGACATTATTCTCCTGCACATGGCATACCTGGCAGTGAGTCAGCACATCGCGCTCACGTCTGACATCTGGAAGTTATTTCATAACTAAGGAGAAACCTGTGACCCATCTGTAGAGGCAGCCAGGCCTGAACCTGGCAGCCCGGCACGCTGTAATACTGGCGTCAGGTCAGGCTTGGCTGGCGTAGGGGTTGCTATTGATGTCAATTTTGAGCACGGTCCTGCTTAGCCACGTGTGTGTGCTTCCTCAGGGGTCTGTTCCTCAGGGATACTGGTACTGGGACCAGTGCTGTTCAACTGCTGTGTTGGAGACATGGACAGTGGGATAGAGTGCACCCTCAGCAAGGTTGCCGATGACACCAAGCTTGGTGGCATGGTCGACTCGCATCAAGTTCAACCAAACCAAGTGCAGGGTCCTGCACCTGGGATGTGGCAATACCAGGCACAAACACAGGTTGGGCAGAGAATGGCTGGAGAGCAGCCCTGAGGAGAAGGACTTGGGGGTATTGGTGGTTGAGAAGCTCAACATGAGCCGGCAATATGCGTTGGCAGCCCAGAAAGCCAACTGCATCCTGGGCTGCATCAAGAGAAGGGTGACCAGCAGGTCTCGGGAGGTGATTCTGCCCCTCTATTCTGTTCTTGTGAGACCCCACCTGTAGTACTGTGTCCAGCTCTGGAGTCCTCAACACAGGAAGGACATGGATCTGTTGGAACGGGTCTAGCGGAAGGCCACGAAGATGATCAGAGGGATGGAGCACCTCCCCTATGAAGACAGACAGAGAGGCGGGGTTGTTCAGCCTGGAGAAGAGAAGGCTCTGGGGAGACCTTATAACAGCCTTTCAATATCTGAAGGGAGCCTAAAGGAGAGCTGGAGAGGGAAGTGTAGTGACAGGACAAGGGGTAAGGGTTTTAAATTGGAAGAGGGGAGATTTAGATTAGATGCCAGAAAGAAATTCTTTACAGTGAGGGTGGTGAGGCACCGGAACAGGTTCCCCAGGGAAGCTGTGGATGCCCCATCCCTGGAAGTGTTCAAGGCCAGGCTGGATGGGGCTTTGAGCAACCTGCTCTAGTGGGAGTTGTCTCTGCCCATGGCAGGGGGGTTGGAACTAGATGATCTTTAAGGTCCCTTCCAAATCTAACCATTCTATGTTTCTATGATTCTCAGCTCCCCTGACTGGAAATGAGCAAAACTCCTATCTACTCTGAGTACTGCTTTTCACTACAAGACAGGAAAAAAAAGCTAAGCTGAAATTCAGTGCCCATCATGCTCCCGGTACCCTTCCTCCCCTACGTAGGAGGGCTATGCAGTTTGTCTCCTATAGACAGCTCTGTCTGTAAAACATTGAGTGACTGGCCAGTGAAAATTTCAAGATTGGACAGTATTGTCCCAGCAAAGTGAGGGACTGAAAGGTTTGTTTTTTGGTTTCAACCTCTTCAAGACAAAAACCACCCTTTCATCTGTATTTTTACGATGCTTGGAGCAACAGTCTCTGCTCCTCATTGGAGACTGTGCCTGCTGGAATACTGTCTGTGTTTATTAATAGCAATAACAACAAAAGGCGGAAGCTAATGGAGACAAAGGATGGTGAGTTGCAGTAATTTATGTTCTTTTCCCAGCTTTGTCACACGCTTGCTATGTGACCTTGGAGAAGTTATTTAATCTCTTTCTGTTTCAGAGTTCCTCCTGAGGCGTAGGATAACAGTGCTTAGCAAGGGTGTCGGGAGGCTTAATTTGGAAGTGCTTGTGAAGCCCCTCGGTCTTCGCAGAGGGGATACGCTCCGTACACGGCATGGATGATTGTCCTGGTGGCAAAGGATCTGCTGAGAACGCGAGCAGGTCATCAAAACAAGAAGTCTCATGTTGAAAAATGTCAGACTGACCCTTCCTGCCACCTCCGTATGGTTTGGAGACAGATAAGGCAGAATGAGGGAATTCCTGTCTGAGGCAACGCCACGAAGGGAAACATTCCCCTGCAGAGGGAAAGCAGCCACAAAACTTGCAACAGAGTGGAAGGAAGAGCCTGCCCTGGGTACACAGGGTATGGCAAACGCCAAGAACTAAAATCCCCTCTTCTTGACACCCGAGGGGTCTCTCTGCCCTCAGAGCAGGTCTCTCGGCTTCCAGCAGAGGCTGAAAGGAGAGCTGCAGTTGGTTTTGGCTCAGGCATTCCCGGCCATGCCTGGCCCTTTCCCTGCTAATCGCCGCTAAGGCAGCCCTGTTATCTCCCGAGGCATGCCTGAGAAGGGAGCTGCCTGGGAATGTGATTTACGGCGTGAGGCTGAATCCCATCCCTTGTTCTAGGAGCTGCGTGGCAGCGGCAAGAAATACCACCTCCTCCAGGAAGGGATGGCTGGAGCCGGGCTCCTGACAGGGAGGGATTAGACCACGAGCAGACTTGGATGTGATACAATCAAAACCTCCTTCTTCCCGTAACAAATCTGCAGCTCTGAGGATCTTATTTTAAAGCACCTCCGGGAGATACCGCCCTTCCTTCTCCTGGCTTCTCCTGGCTGCGGAGCCCCGCCGCGCTGTGCCATGCAGACCTGGCCTGCCCCTCCTGGCACCCAGAGCTGCGCCTTTCCACCGGAGCTCCTAAATCATGTCACCACTGTAAATTTTCTTTTATTGCTTTTTGAATATTTTATTACGGATGCCTGATCGTTTGGGTCGGAGGCTCTCGCTCAAAGACACTGCACTGCAGACCCTGAGGGAGTCACAGTTCCTCCTCTGAAGATGAAGAAGTCCACGTTTCGCTTCTGGACAGCCCTTTCTGAGTACATGGACGGGAAGAGCTGCCAGAGATGCACATATGAATGTGTATTCAGAGAAGTGAAAAAAGTGTCACTTGATCAAGGGAGCAGATTTTGTGAGTGCATTTTACACCATTCAGATGGTTCATTCACTTCTGCAGATTAGTATTAAGAAGGAGCTCTTTAGATAAATGCCATTGAACCCCTATTTCATCTAGCTCGTGACTAAATGCAAACTCTGAGACTTGGGAGAATTTTGCGAATTTGTGACCTTCCTTGTAAAAGTTTAGTTTTTCAGATCAATGCCTGGATGACACCGATTCAGAGACACAGGGCAGCACCAATGTATTTAGCATGTGAAATAAGTCAGGACTGACACTAAAAATCCCCCCAAGCGACAACAGTTACCCACTTACATTCAGCAAAAAACTTTCTGTGCTTTCTTTAGCTTTTCCATGATGTCCTGTGTCAAAACCACTGCTGAACAGGAATGGCGTGGCTTCATGCGAACAAACAGTTTCAGCATCTTATAACATTTGGCATGGCTTTCAGAGGAGTAAAATCCATGTCACAGAAGGCGTTTTCAGCTGGGACATGTCACTGCTGGATGCACTGGCATCTCATTCCACTGACATGCATGCTATGTGCTGTTGAAATGCTACCAATTTCACTAGGGTGGGTTTTTTTTGGAACCTAATCCCTTGGTGACAGTAACCATGGCATATGAGAGAATCCAGCTCAGAAGTTATTTGTGCCTCACTTTACATCACCCCAAACTCGCTGGATACGCTTTGCAAACTGCAGGAAGCGAAAAAGTTGCTATTTTTAAAGTCTCCTTCTAATTGCTGCATTTTTCAGCAATGACAAACAAGGATGAAATTTCAGTTTCGTGATTCTGGGCAATGAATGGATTTAATCACTATAGTTGCAGGAATAAATACCAGACTAAGAATGTGATTGACCAGACAAGAGAATCAAGAGAAATGCATTGATTTATTATCTGCAGGAGTAACATTTCAGCTAGTTGAGGAAAAGATGGTCCAAATGAAATGAGCAAACAAAGTCTGCAATTTTTATATGAACAAGATGGTTATTTCAAGAAACCCACGTGCTATCCTGGATCAGCTCTGTTATATTTTCTTGCTCTTACACTTGTCACATTTCTCTCAAAATTTATTTAATAAAGTTACATGAATGAGTTCTGGTTATCATTAGTAAAAAGTAAATAAAATTAATTAGATATTCAAGAGCAAATGAAAGTCGTGTGTGCACTGGAAGATGTCTAGTGACTGGATCACATAACTAGAAGCTTTTCCTGCAAAAGACTACCTGACCTGAAATGAATAAAGCAGAAAAATTCATTCTTTATCGAACCTTCTCAAGGAAGGTCTTAAACTCTAAAAACTTTCTGCTTTGGGTATAACCATCCTTAGTGTCTGGAGGATGAAGTCCACACAAAAATGGGAGCTGAGTAAAAGTTCACAGAATTTTTTTTTTAAAAAGGAAAAGAAAAAAGAAGTCCTCATTCAGTCTAACTTACGCAAACCAGAATTTCAAAATTACTGTGTGAGCATTCTTTCCTTTTCTGAAAGCCCTGTTCAGGCTCCTCCAGTGATGGTGTTAAAAGTTTTCCCTGATCAGCCAGTAGTTTTCTTGTTTCTTTGAAAAAGAATGAAGCTCCTTTCCTTTGCTTGGGGACCAGAGGTTTCCAGACTATTTCAAGGTTTGAAATGTCTTCAAGCTCCTGACCACTTTGTTGAATCTAAGTACATTCTCCTGGATCTTCTTTTCGCAGGTTTAATCGTTACCTGGCTGAGTTCCAGGATTAAGTGTGCGGGGTTATAGAAATCATTTGATACCTTGAACCTGGGGAGTTTCATTACCTGACTATCACTGTGGTAGAAAACACTGCACAAGTTCTAAAATTTAATTTCATGCTCCATTTGTTTTTGTGTCACTGCCTGTTCTGTGGCACCCAGACCTGCAGGTTTGTCCTTCCTTCCCTTCACATAAACAAGTGGAAAGACTGTAACATTTGTATAGATATTTTATTCCCAACTTTCCAGCATCTGCTGAAAAACTCAGAATTAATGGTAGTGTGTTAGGATAGGGTGCTTGCCTATCTCAATTATCAAGCAATAAGTAGGTAACAGAGGATGGTAGAGCACTCTCTCAGGGAAGGAAAGATATCCAGATAAACAATGAGAAGGCTTTCCCACCCCCATCCATAGCATGGCAACAAATGTAGCCATGGTTATACTAATCAATAAACATTTAATTATTGAACCTTCCTGTCTGATGTTGGCCAATCAGTTAGAGAACCTTAAAAAAAAATTCCTGTCAAAAGCAAGATGGATAAGTTACTCGATGGATGGATGGATTGTCCCTAAAATAAGCAGTAATTCAGACAAAGGGACATACATCATTTTTAATTGACAAAGGCTGGTCCCTGAACACCAGTAATAGAAGCACAGTGCCAACTAATGAATCTGCAGTGCAACACCATTGTAGCACTTTGGCTCGAAGTTAGTGCTTCTAAACTACCACTTAATTGTTTCAGTTCATATAATTTGGATTTATGAATAAACATGTATTTTCCTTGGGGCTTTCCTAACCTTTTCTTGCTGTGGTGAACAGCAAGTAAAACTTCTTTTAAATTTTGGTACTTCCGCGGAGTTTTGATTGAAGCATTTCTAGCTTTCTAAATTTTAATAAGAATTTCTCAGGGTAACATCACTGACACCACAAGGACTCTGTCTGCTGAAATCTGTCATTACAGTGCAAATGGAAAATATGATTCAATGTGTTGTTTTTCTTAAACTCCCCGCTGCTTCTACTAGTTCATAATTTAAATCCTGTTAGCTTTATTTGAAAATATTTCTGTCCACAAATATAGTGTACAACAGCATACAACATCCTTTGTGAGTGAAATGTCTTTATCACAGTATTAAATTAACTTTAATTAATTAACACTAATATTTTGAAAGGAAGTTTAAATTACCTAGCAATTTTCTGTTTATACTTTTGCCACTTTTCTAGGACTTTTTTCTAGCCCTCTTCACAAATTCATTATCTGAAAAATAAATTATAATTCCAAAATGGTAAGACGGAATTTAAAGATAAAAGCTGCCATGGACTGAGAGTGCAAATATTCTTGATTTTTCCTAAATGGCACATTGAAAGGATAAGGTACATACTAACCGGCTAAGCTTGCAAGTCTCAACTTGTGCATTTTAAGTTTTTTTCTGGATTCTGTAGAATTTGCTATAAAAAGAAAATATAGCATTAATTTTCAAAATCTTGTTGCATTGGCAAAAACTGGTGATGATTTGGGTTGTGTTACTTCCACGAACATCCAATTCATACACTCGTGTTTTATAAACATCAACAGATCCATTCGCAAACTTTAGTCCAGGCCTAGAACTCGAAAGCCAAAGGGAGCCTCCTCATGAGCAGCTGGTGAGAAACCGAGCTTCAATGAACTGGGCTTTTAAGTCAATCCTGTAACATTATGAATATAGTTTCAGGGGAAGAAAATAAGGAAAAGGTGTGTAAGTTTTTTATACGTATACTGCTGAGCGGACTTAAGTGTTATTTGGCACATCTCTCCTTAGTCTGAAGGCCGAAACCTGGCTTGTGTATTAGGAAAGAGCAAAAAATATGGGTGAGTTCATCAATTCATTTTTGATATGACAGATGTTGGAGATAACCTGTATGTATTAGTCATATTCTTTTATTGAAATGGTATGGATTTGGATAATAAATATTTGGCAATCAGTAGAGCCATATGAATCAAAAACCTACGTGTTGTTTGAGACGTTTTTGAGCAAGACTGTGGATTTGAAACTGGTGTTTTTTTCTGGGAAGGTACAGTAAAAAGGGAAGTAAAAACACAGGAAAAGGTGGTTTTACATAGACTTGAAGACCATTTTGAGGGTCATTAAAGCAGATGTTCAGTCCTGACAGGGTAGGATATCCTAAAAGTAAAATGACTGGTTTCAATTACAAATGCATACTGTGATTCAGTTAAAATTAGACCATGAGAAATTGCAGCTGCTTGAAGTAGGATAGCCAACTGCGCTCCAGCCCATCTGCCAACCTCCACTGCTTTCTTTCGGAGCTAAAACAAAATATACCTGAGATAAGAGAAGTTATTCAAGATGAGGAAAGACACAGTTCCTTTCCTAATCAGTCATGGCCACCACCACTTCACTGTGGCTGTCATGGTGTGTAATATATCCCTCCTTCCATCACGTCCCCAAGTCATAGGTGTGAGGCTTCTCTCATCAGGAGAGATATGGCTGCCCCCATGGGGACCAGCACTGCAAGGTATGTATGTGCTGTCCTGAATACGGCTGGTGTGACGGCTGCAGCTGTTGTATAATTGTGTTACCTAATACGGGTAAAAACGAGCATCATCTGGACATTCATCCAGCCCAAGACGTCTTTTGTTTGGGGCTTTTTTAATTGTTTGTTTTCAATTTTGTTTGTTTTGCTGGTTTTTGGGTTGTTTGGGGCTTTCTTTGGTTTTTTTGAGTTATTTGGGGTTTTTTTGAGCATGGGGAAGATATCCTAGTCACTTTATTTACAATAATTATCTTTTCAAAAGTTTTGTCCTACAAAGACTCTTTAGTCTTCCTCTGAGGCACAGATGATTATATATTTCAGGAATTATATAGAAAAAATGTTTCCTGTATGTCAAAGGAAAACTGTTTTTGTGTTTAACATTGCAAGGACAGCGTTTGCACAGGAGACATTAGTGTGATTTACCAAGGACATGCAAACCCCACACTCCCAGAGAATGCATTGCCCGGTCTTTTCAGGAGTTGCACTGAATCAGCCCTCACCTTTGCTTCTTTAAGTAGATATTGCTTATGGGCATGTGACTGCAGAAAGGGTCACTGCTTCTGCAGTGCACATTCAGTTTTTGAGCTCAGAGTGAGGAGAAATACAGTTCTTCTGCTGCTTGGGATGAGCCCACCTCAACCAGCTTCAGAGATTTTCATAATCCTTACTGAGGAAGCTCAAAGAGTCCTCAGGCTTACTAATGACCACTTTAAAAACAACAACAACAAAAAAACCCAACCAAAAATACCCCCAAAATCCCAAACCTAATCACAATACAAAGTGCTCTGAAATGGCTTGGTAAGAGGAGGAATTGTGTTACAGCTGGATACCAGAGAACAGTGCTGAAAGGGAAACAGAAAACAGGAGTGACATCAGCATGGGAAGGGCTCAAATTAAATAGTAGAGAAAAGACTGTGAGATATTTACATATATATATATGCATAACTTAAAAGTGGGAAAGCAAAGGTGTCAGTAACATATGGAAAACTGTATTTTCCATAAATTAGTGTGTCTTGGTGATATTTATTCCAAGAATATTTTTAAATATTATGCATTAATACTTACTTTCATGTGTACACAGGTATGAGTATGTAGTGTACAAAAGATCACAGCAGGTTGTAGCTATAAATGTCATTTGAACGTTTGGAGAAGGTGCTGTTCTGCATCTGTGTTCCCCAGTTAGACTTGTGCAAGAGTCCTAGGTGATCCTGCAAGTTTTCTGACATCTCTGTACCTATACCAACGGCGATGGTGGTGTAGCAGGCAGCTATTGGGCAACCACATCCACAGGAGTGTGCCGCTAGTGTCCTTCCACCCTCCCCAATGAAGACAGGATGATAGCACTCACAGCCCATCAACGAAAAGCACCCGACCCCCAAAAAGCTGAAGAACAAACCTCAAGCAGCTGTACAAACAAAGAGCTGACAACCAGCTTCTACAATGGGTGCTGAACTTGGTCGACCTGACCACACAAGCAGGACTACTGAGTTCAGCGCTGGCAGTAAGGGTAGAAGGAGCTACTCCTGTCAGCCTGGTAGCTTTGGCTGAAAATGCCAGCTAGTTAGATTTATAGATACAATTCAAATGTGCTTATTAGCCCCCTTCTCGGTTAACCCCAAATACAAGGGATGCAAGAAACATTTTCAGTGACCCTTTTAAGGATGATTTGAGATGAAGGATCAAAGGCATGCCCAATCTTTGAGAAAAGGGAAGGTGTTTTCAAACGCTGCTTTGTTTGGGATCAGGAGACCCCTTCAGTACACTGGAAACCAATACTAAATCAGCTGGTTATGGTTAGGTTAGTGAAAAGCCAGCCACAAAGCTGGTGCAGGCAGAAGGTTCTTCACTGTCGAGGAGCCTCAGGATGCAGCCTTCAGTCTTGATTCAGACGGATACTGGGTTAACAGGCGATACCATTTACTGTAAACACTCATGTGGTTGTCTGGGCGAGCCGCTGTCTGCCAAGCTGTCTACGAGAGCTAATGCATTCTTTATATATTTTGTCTCCAGGTTGTGCAACGCTTTTTCTGAAACTCATAAAAATCTCTGGACCATACCTGGTTTATCATAAAGGTAGCCACCACGGGACAGGGAACGAGAGCCAGACTGCAGGAGCAGGTTTGAGCACTCTGCATGCCTGCCAAGATTTCAAAGGGAAAACAACAGGCAGGCTTTTCAAACTTCTGCCAGCTTCAACTCTATCAGGTCACTCTATTTATTTTTCCTTTATAATATCTTCAGTAACTTTAATAAAGCTTTTTTTATGACTAACAGCTTAAAGGGATCAGGATATTAGAGGAAATACAAAGGGAAAGACAACACTAAGTAGGCCCCTCTCTTGCTTCAGTGCTGTGTCTTAAATAAATGTATGCAATCTATGATCTTTCAAATAATTACTTTGTGTTCCATTACCTACGCCCTCTTTGCAAACCTGTTTTTGTGCACTGCAAACTCAGATCCCACCCAAATGCTGCCAGGCTCATTCCAGGGTGTAACAATAGCTGAAATGCTGAAACACATTGATGTTAAACTTCCATTGATTAATGTAAGGTGATATATTAAGAATTATTGATACTAACACAAATGAGATTTAAGCATAGGAGAAAGTTCTGAGGATGGAGGGAGAAGGAGGGGAAGGGGAATTTGTGGCTGTTTGCATCCATGTGCACAGAGTGATGTGGAACATTAATCTACTCATTCCAAAGCAACTAAACTGGTATTAGTGCTTGTGCTTCTCTTCTGGTTTGAACAGAGGTGTCATAAACCAACACTAGAATAGCTTTTTGTGCTGTATCTCCATGGATACTAATGTAACACAGGAGGTATAGGATTTTCTAGTTAAAGAAAATTACATTTTTTTCCGAACTAAGTTTAATCATAAAAGTGCAAATGCAAGAGATCCAGTTCATCAAAAGTACCTTTGTGGTTATAGCACATACAGCTCCTCGTAGCTCCTCTGCCCAGGACTCCTGCTGTACTATGAAAGCACAGTTCCCAAAAACAGATATTCCTGTGTTGCAAATGTTTATCCTTGGAATGTGGATGGGAATTTAGGAATAGCCACAGATATCTGCAGAAATTGGACACAGTGAAATCTCTGTGCAGAACCCGGTGATTGTTTACTCTCGGTCTTACCTTTAGCTTGTCACAATGTGCAGGGCAGCACTAACAGGGAATAATTGGTAATAAATGACCTCTCTCTTCTGGCATGCATTTTCACCCCAGAGTTGTGTTTGCAGTATAAGCAAGGCACATCTCACTGGTTGATGACCCAAATGAACTTGTCCTCCCACTTCTGACCACACACAGTCCAACTCCCAACGCCGTATTGCATTGCTCAAGTGAGTTCAGAGGCAAAAAATATCAGCTTCAAGCATCTAAATATGGTTGGTCTGGAAATGGGACGTGTGGCTGACTCGGCTCCCTGGGGCACTATTTCCAGGCTACTGATGGAGGGACAGAAGCCCCACATTGCTTGCAGCCTGCTAGCAATGGTAAATCCAGGCATGATGTCCCCTCTGGTCTCCAGATGCTCAATTCAGGTAACCTGGAAAAGAGAGGTGGGGACTGGTTTCATGAGGGCCAAAAATGGTGCTCTGGGAAAATGCTATACCAGATGTGCCTTTTTCCCACAAGGAAATCCCTTGAGGTCCTGCCCCACCATCCTTCCCGTAAGGGGGTGTGTGTGGGACCTGCTCTCCACAGTCTCCTCTGTCCCACTTGGCTGGAGGTCAGCAGGAGACATGGCTTCTCAGTGGGGCAGATTTTGGGTGGGAATTTGGGTCAGCAGCACCCATGCGAGGGTGGTGGTACACGAGGCAGGAGTGGGACCAGCCTAAACGGCCCTGGCTGAGGTGGGATGCTGCAAGTGAAGCAATGTGCACCTGTGCTGGGTGCTTGGGCTCTGTTTCCCCTCTCTGCTGAAGCCAGGGTCCGACAGCACCCAGAGTCTCCTCCCTCACTTACAAAAAAAGTTGTCACCGACCAGTGCAGGGGATGTATTTTTAGGGTGTTGGAGGCAGTCTCCTAGCTACAGCCTGAGGAGCTCAGCTGGGCAGGGGCTGGCAGTCCTCAGCCTGCACAAAAGCAAACACCACTGATGAATCTGGGTGTTCAGGCCAAATCCTGCCCCAGCCTTGCTGCTGTGCCCTCCCCCAGCTTGCCCCTTAGCTTGGCTTTCATGGTTTGGTAGAAACGTTGCCCAGGTATTCCTGCAGGCTCCTGGAGCTTGGCTGGTGACCGGGGTTGTTTCGCACCCTCTGCTGAGCTAGAAATGGTCTTTTGTTCAAGTACGGAGATGTACACTCCCTGCTGCAAAGATAAAAGACCAAATATTGTTTATGTTGTATGTAGTAATCTATCTCACATCTGCCAGAGTGTAGCTTTATGTGAAGATGTGAAAGAGAATTCATTAATTGCTCTTTAAGGGCAAGGCTATTAAAAAGTTATTTTAATTTTGGGCACGAATTCAGAATTTCCACTCTTTCTGAAGTTGCTTGTCTTCCTTAAATTGCTATCTGTCTCAGAACTGTTTATGGATAATAAAATGTCTTTAAAGCCTCTCTTTTGTTTTGGAAAAACCTTGGAGATAATTTGTCTGGCATCTCCTGGATGTTTCGCAGACACTGCATGGTTGCTGTTGGGCTGTTACTAGGATGACTGGAAGTCAGGCAGGGTTACCTAAGCCTCCAACTTTCTTTGTACTACTGAAACAGGCAATGAAACTGCTGCAAAGTGTAGAGCACTTGTGTAAATCAATAAAAGCCAAGTATTAGAGAAGACCAGGCTTTGAGACTGATCTGTATTAGTTTGTGAGCAAAATGTCTAACCATGCTTTGAATTAATCAAGTTAATGTCTTTTTTTCCCCCCCAATGTTGCCTTCCTTTTGCTCTTTGGAAAGGTTGCCCTTTCTTTCCAAGAGCTAAGTGACTTTTTCCTAGGCTTTATTCTGATATGGGCTGCACGGGAACAATGAAACCTCTTGTTCAGCTATCAGGAAAATTACCGTGGGGCCTGGACTTCTTTTGCTGTTGCCTTTGTTTCCATTTGCCATTTATAATTCCACCTTGTCTATGCACAGATCTCGTCAACATTTATTAAAGACAAGCTCTGAATTTGCACAATTGCAAAAACATGGGATGGGTGGAACATAATCCCAGACCAGGGGGTGATGTGTGTGTACCTGTAACATGCAAGGGGTTTGTGGAACAGGCACCACTATCATAATCCAAGGACGTTTTTTAAAAAATTATTTCTCTCTATGGTTTTGCCAAGCAAACTTTCCTCTCCAGTTGCAAGGAGTTCTACATCTCCAAGATAAAAAGTACACATTTACAGGTGTGATTTAATCAATTCCTATATTTTAAAAAAGAAGGAATAGAAGCCCTCTACAACAAAAATTGGACACGGTTATGCACCTTATATAGGGGCTATTCATAGGTTGATGAGTACATGTATTTTGAGGCTTCTATTTTATATAGCCTACAATGAAACAGAGAGTCTTTTTGTGTCTTTTATAAGTTTAGGAGTTACTATTAATAGAAAAGAAGAAAGAAAACTCCTTCCAGAAAGCTTGCATACATGACTACAGTAAAGCTCTCTTGTAGAATGGCTATGATTATGTCCTCTTCTCTAAGCTGTTTCTTTCTGCTTTGGTGGCAATTAACTGTTATAATTATTACACTCATAAAAGGATATTTTTTCACATGCACTGGAGCAATCCCCAAATTCACTGGGAACTACTCTAAAGAACTCAGTAAGGTCATGGTGCTCTGGCCTACCTAATACCATATCTAATGCTGTAATCTCATATTCCCCCTTTCCTTGAGTAAGGCTCCCCCTAAGGTGTCTTCCATGGAGTCAGTTGAAGTAGAAAGTAATTTCCCTTGTGACTATGGAGAATTTGAAATCAAGCTTTCTGAGATAAACAGAAGTTTTTTTGTGACATTCAAATGTCTCTTCCTCTCTCTTGGCAGAAGTGATGGACAAAGTTACTGTTGCTGCCACAAAATAATTTTCAGCCAGGCTGGGTCTTCCCAAACTGCAGTATGTGCAGCAGAGTGAAGAAGGACATTGCTGGAGTGTCCTGTCCAGCTGGGAACTGCTGTCATCGTCAGTGGTGGCATGTAACCAAGATTCATTTAGGAACACTTGAAGCAGGCAATGAATCATGAGCTGTCCTGTATAATTATATGCCATTGGATAATGTAATGTTGGTGTTGGAGTGCATGTGGGCTAGTAAACCTTTGCTGGAATGGCTGGACTGTAACAAGACTATAAGGGCTGAGAGACCAACTTCTTCCCCTGCTGAAGTTTTCAGACTAAGGTTGGAGGTGCCCCCGCGGAGCACACTGCTCTTGCCAGCACGCAAGTCATTACTGCATGGAAGGAGGAGCATGAATTTTTATGGCCTGTGCTATGAAGGAAGTAAAACTAGAAGATCTTAATAGTCCTTTCTGGGTTTCAAATCTGTGAAAACATATGTGGTGTCATAAGACCCTCCCTGCTAACAGCAGAGCCTTTTCCCTTTGGTTCAAATGCCAGCAATCAGTTGCTACTTGCTGGCTGTAATGCATTGTTTACCTGCCTCTAGAGGTATGCAACTGATATATTATTGTGTTTTGTTAATTATCATTTCTTTTCATTCTGTCCCATACCTTTTTCCTGAATTGTTTCTTTTATAACTTTACTACGTGCTGCCTCTTCTGGGAAATAACTCTGTGTTTGAGGCTCAGCCCTTCAAGGTGTTGAGCGCTCTGGACCTTCTCCAAGAAAGCTCTTAAGAGAATGGTCAGCTGTAGGTGAACAAGTAGATTGGGCTAAGAAGCACCATGTTTTTAGCTGGAACCTCCAGAGCATAGTGGTCTCTTTGCCAGAGATCAGATTTAAACATATATATAATATCATTACTTTGACACTTATTGAAGGTTCCCTTAGAGCACCCCTGAAGTATTAAGAGTCCCATAGACTGCTTGTTATTAACACACTGTTGGTTGGGTGTGAATCTGAACTTATCTCATCTCAAGGAAAAAAAAAAAAAGAGAGGAGAACAAAATGCCCTGTTAGATAATTCTATATTCATATTTTTTCAGAGGCAAAAATTAAGAGTTCAGACTTTTGGTGTTTATCTCCTTTTAGATATCCACAGAAATACACATTCCAGCTGAGAGATAAGAAGATATAACAAGAACAAGAAGAGGAGAATAAAGAATGTTTGAAAAGAAACAGCAGAGTCTGGACTGATGTATTTGAGCAAGAGCTGATGTTAGGAATTTCCATGTAGAATAAGCAAAATAAAATGTCATCTCATGGTTTAAATACTGCCAGATGATTCAATATACTTTTCACAGCATTTTTTTACCATGTGATATTCTCTTATGTTTGTTGAAGTCAGGAAATGAGAAACTGCTTGAAAGGGAGAGGTTAGGCCTCATGTCATTGTATAATATATGCCCACAAGCCTATTATATTAACAGAGCTGCTTAAGATAATTCCGAATGGAAGACAGAGTTCATTTCTATTACAGTATATTCTCACTGTGATCTGCTGACAGAAATCAGTGTATCATACACTTGTTAAATTAAGGTTCATGAGGAATAGAGCCAACGAGGAAATCATATTTTTTTCTTGGGAAAGTTGACCTTAGAACAAAAGTTTTTAGCTTGAATCAGGATGAAAAATCAAACTGTTACACATGTTCATTCCAATCATCTATTAAATAAGACATAAAATGTTGGTTTGAATAAATTAAAATATTGTATGTCAATATTAGTAGACTTGTCATTTAAATTCTGGCTCCTATTTACAGTTTTTACTAGAATTAGTTTGAAGTTCTAAATGGTTATTTGAACTAAATGTGAATTTTTATATTAGAAATGTTGAAATTGGACATTTAGAGAATTTGTTAAATAGGCTTTGGAAATTATTAATTTGTGAAAAAGGAATACTCGCCACAGATTTTTTTTTCAAAGCACAGCCATTTCCTAAAGAAGAAATACCTTTTCCAAAGAACTCACAGCCACCCATAATGATGAAGTAAGCAATGCATGTTTTAATTACCTTGCTGTTTACTTTCTCTGTAGTTTCCCAGACTTTGAGGAAACTATTAAAGCAAGGGTAGAGAGGATTGTCTGTTCTGCTCGCACTCATAAAACTCAAATATTGTGGTCTGGTCCAATGTCAGCCTACTTCAGATGTTCTCCTGCCTGCTGTGTTAGAGGCTCTGTTCATGACCAGAGGCACATACGAGGCATTAACATATCAGTATCACACATAGTCTGCACCGTGTGCTGAAGGGGCTCAGAGAGGAAGAAAGGATCTTTCACTAGCCGCATTTCTTCAATTCACATGCTTGACTGTCACTTTAGATGGGAAAATCCAGTGAAATTTGGCCAGTTCTGGTTCTGGTTGGTATTAAAAATTGGATCTTCTTTCATAAATCTTATGATGTTTCCAGTTATCTCTGGGTCTAGTGGCAATTCTGACCCCCATCTTTAAATTCAAAAAGGTTGAGACGTGCTGCTGCTTTCTCACTCCTTTGGCTTCAATGTGTAATTCAAGAATCAAATGTTTAATGTGTAGTTTACAGGAAGACCTTTAAGTGCATGCAAATGGTCTCCACCATTAGCAAAGATAAGGTGGAAAATAGCAATGAGTTCTAAGTGCAGGATTTTAAAATCAGCAGAGAGGCTGGCCTAACACACATGAACACTTTGAGGCAATTAGGTTTTAAAAAACCCTGCCAGCACTTTCATTCATTCACCTTGCTGCCACTGCTGCATTGGTGTTGCGACAGCTGCCAAGGCTTGTGGCTGCTTTTCCCTCACCCAGCAGCAATTGGGGTCGTGCAGCCCACTCAAGCAGGCACCCCTGCCCTCTCCCATCGCCCTGCCTGGGCAGGAGGCTTGGCTCTTCCCCACGGTGGGATCATAAGTCCCCCCTGCCCTTCTGGAAAGCTCCCTGTGCCACCCCCAGATCTTGCAGGGGAGCTGGGCAGGGGGAGCTGCACTGGGTTCAACCCTGGGGGTTTCAGTGGCTCTCCATGTGCTCTACAGGATGGTCTGTTGAATCCTGCTGAATGTGATCTGGTAAATAACCCCCAGGAAGACCTATAAAGACAGTGTGTGCTTTACCTAGCAGTATATTCCTCTTTTCCCTGACTATAACCCATAAGCACTGGTACACAGCAGGCAAGTAGATCAGGGTTGGAAATGGGGATTTTACCAGTCTGGACTGATCCACATTTATTTTTTTGCCTCTTCTCTATTGCATTATGCACATCTATGCAAATGTTCTGTACTGTATTACTGCATTTATCGCATCATCTTTTCTGCAATTTGGCAAGGATGTGGGGTGTGCTTATGCTTTCCATACAGGTATAAAAAACTCTTTATCCTAAAGGGACAAGGTAGCTCAGTTGCTTCAACGTGAAGACCCATCCATAACTCAAGAAGACCAACAAGAGGTGTTTCTAAGAGCATTTTAGTTCAGCACACTCCATTTTTTGTCTCAGAGGGACCTTGGAAATGTGCAGTTATGGTCCTGCAACTCTTCCTTTACAGAATTATTTCTGCTAGTTGGGGCAGCACACATGGTTTTCTTGCTAATCTTTGGCTCTCCTACAGGCTTTATGCAGCCTTCATACATTTAAATTTTTTAAAGGGGTGAAAGGAGAGGAGGAACTGTTGTGGACTATGGTCACCTTTGTAACATTCATTCCAAATACCTGAGAAGATAGCAAAGTCCACAGTTTTTCTGTGCTGAGTATTGTAAATAATTCACTAAAAATCTTGGAAATAATCATAACCCATTGCATTTTCCAGAGATGACAGAAAAAGGAAGGGACTTTCAAAGGCATGGAGTATGAGCTCATTTCCATGATCTTTTGACCAGAAAAGAAGAATGCATATGTGAAACTCTTGCATCCAGTCTGTCCTCTGTTGGCTGCCCACTGATCCATGCAAGCACATAAATTACTTAGCATCAGAGAACGGTATATTGTGTGGCCTCAAGTCAGCAAGACAAACAAGTACATGCCTAATTTTAAGCAGATGAGTTGTTCCAAGAGAAAGGGCTTTCGTGAAAAATCAGAATTAAGCATTTTCTACAAAGAACTGAAACATATACATTGCTTCCAGATGAGCCTCCTTACAGAATCTAAACATCCTGGCATCTGAATATGCTGATGTACCATGCTCCATCCCAAACAGACCAAATAGAGTTGGCTTTTCAACAGAAATATGGAATACCTAAAGTATGGCGAAACCATTGTCTCAGGGTGGAAGAAGCTGGATTTGCTTACAGGCTTCTGGAGTTTCTGTTCTGGAGGGCAGCAAAGCAGCTCTGAGAACAGACTCAGTTTTCCAAAGCAGTTGAGTTCTTCAGAACTGTGTTTCAAAAAAATGCCTTTTGAGTATTCCTGTCAAAGTCTTGTATTAAAATTTTATTTCTCCCGTCAAAGGCAATAAATCATATGGTAGCAAGCCACAAACATTGCCTTATAAATGGCATTGTGAAAATATGTCGACAACATCCTACTTTCCTCAAATCAGGCACGCTAAGGACAACAGCTGCTGCCTTTCTAGCTTGGGGAGCAGGTGTTTGACCACCTACAAGCAGGATGTTTTCTCCTTGTATGAAAATCACGCACGTTTACTCAGCGAAGCCAAAGAATCAAGTCAATGCAGTAGTCCAAAAATTAAAATGCTGACAGTCTTCCTCTTATTGCATAACTTGGTCCAGCGCCATGGAAAAATATATCAAATTAATCAAAACGGAACAAAGAGTTTTCTCCCTGTACGTGCTCTTGAGGCTTTATGAAGCCACCTTTCTTGTTCTGCTGTTTGTTTATTTATTTTATGGCACCCTGGAAAAGTCTATATGGTGAATAATTAACTTGGGAAATCTTGGGAGCCTAGCGTCTCTGAAAAAATGCAAATGCCTCTGAGCTTCCTCCCAACTTAATGGATTCTAAGGAAATTGTTGGAGTTGGTCCACTGACTGAACAGCATTGGCCCAAGTCCTTAATTTTGAGTAGCATAAAGATATTATTTGGCAAAAAAGTGGTTTTTAGTGAAAGTTATTAAAAACTTCTGACAAGAAAATGGTAAATTAAAGCTCCAGCCTCGGTAAAACAGTAGGAACTGATAGGAAGAACTGCAGGAGAGCAGCAGGAATGGATGGAGGCAGAGTCCAACAGCTGGAGTAAGAAACAAAAATTGTTTTGTAGTTTAGCCTAAGGTGGGAACTGAAACTTGTTCCTCCATGGCACAGATTGTCTGGGGCTTAGGAAAAGGAGTGATAGAGCTTCTTTCATATGTTTTCTGGCTACGGCAGAAAGATAACAAAAGACCCTTAGCTTTTTATTTTTGGGAACTGAAAGAAGATCAAAACAGACCATATGCTCAGTGCAGACAGTACCGGTGTTTGATGAAATGACTGTAAACCTTTCAGAATTTGCTGAGGAAATTAGCAGGAAATGAAAAAAACCTCCTCCAGTTCTATTTTTACCTTTCATGACATTCTATTATATTATCCTGTCTTAGTACAAAGAAATCATGGCTCAAGTATTGAAAAAGGCGGCTCTTGAAATATCAAAGAAAACGCTTTCTCAAGAGCAGAAAACCTGAAAGAACATTTCATACAAGTGCAGGTCCTCAGAGGAACTTTTTCACACAATTAACTTTGTAAAGATCTCAGAGACTTTGTGTTTTAAATAATTTTTAACATCCAGCATTGAAAGCCAGAGTTCTTGTTTAATGTCAAATGTTCCTTAAAATCAAGGGGTTTCTCCTTATCATTGTCAGCAATCTCTCTCTGATATATTTTTGTTTCTATTTGTGTTAGTGCTTCAAAAAGTGTGCCGCTGTTCTGGCAATCGTACAACTGAAAATAAGAGAAAGCTGAGGCTTCGCATGGATTAAGCAAAAAAGTTTAGTTGCCTAAAATACTCTTGTCACCCCAACCACGAAGGGGGCCCGGTGAACTGGTCTGACATTTGGCATCTGTGACCCAACACTGGCTCTGACTGAAATAAACACAGTTCTTCTAGAAGATGAGTCAGAGGAAAATGGCAGCTGGGAAGACTTTTCTCAAGGATAAGACTTGCGTCTGCTCAGTGTGACTGCTATTTTGAATGGCCATCTGGTGTGAGTGTGTTCCAGCCACGTACAAGTTCTGAACCATTTCTCTGTCTATCTCCAGTACTTTGGAAGCAGAGCCTCCACAGGCCGGTGTAGATATGATCTGGGAAGCAAGCCTAACCATATTGCAGTTGAACATCACTGCATCTCCCAAGCAGCCAAGAGAACTGGCTGAAGAAGCAGTTTCCAAGACACCAGATGCTGTTGCAAACCAGTCATGCAGGGCTCATTTTCTTTATGAGAGCTTTTTTCCATCCTCCTACAATGGGTAGGCACAGAGAGAAGGATGGCCAAAGTAAGTTCAGCGCTGCTCTATGAGAAGTGCACATACTCTGTTTTGCTTTTCAAAAATAAGCTGTCTCTTGTTCATGACAAACATGAAAGCTCTCTCCACATTTTGATGTTTGTGTCCCCTCCTCTCCTGGAGGGAAGAGGTGCCAGAAGTTGTTAATTCTTGTAATGTGACTTTCTAGCAATATGTTTTTAGCTTCAGAGCAGGAGATTCCCAGTTTCAAAGCTGCCTTTGTGTCATGATTCCCTCCTAGTCTCCTGGTTTCTCCTCTCCTTTTTCAGTTCACTATTTCTTTTTTCACCGTCTCTCCTGTTTCTTCTGTTTCCTTTAAATAGCAACTTGGACCACAGCAGCAAAATATACATCACACCACTGTACTTGAGGATCTTTGTGGATGTGTAACAGGCTCGTGTATCTTCCCAGCTATTTTTCAAATCCATCCTAATCAAGCTAGAGAGTAGCTGCTACTGATGTATAATCTGTTCTTCATCTTCTTCCTAATATTGCACCCAAATTCTTTGGCAGCTTGCAAACACTTAGTGCTTGTTTTGGAATGTCTTTGATCACTGAGTTGGGGCCAGGACACGACATTCACAGCTAAGCTGTACCTTCTGCACTTGCCTTTTCTGCATCCACTGTGATGATTTTTATCAGTCTTTAAGTTTGGTTTGGTGATGTTTCCCTGAAGCTGTTGATCAGAAAGCCAAAGTTCTCTAATATCCAGCATGCCCATAGATAATCATCACTTCTGAGGGAGGACAAGAGGAAAAATACTAGATTTTTTATTAAATGAAAGTTTCCAAGTGACTTTTGCTACTGCACAATACATTGCAATCCATGATTTCAGAGCTTATATGCACAAAATCTTTTTGGAGCGATAACCTCTACTGTGCACTCTTTCTTGATCAGTTCATGTGGGATTAGAAACACAGCAGGTTAAGCTACAAACTGAATGGAGAATGGGCAGTTAAATATCTGTTTTGCCATTACCGATTCCTCTGTCGGCTTCATTGAACAGGTTTAATTCTGTATTACTCAGAAGAATTAAATATGCGTAAAATGAGTTTCTGTGGTTTGGGAATCAATTCCCTGGTTTCTAAGAAGTCTTCTTAATCAGATACACATTTCTCACATTATTCTAAATTTCTTTAACCCCATTAAAATGAGGTTAAAGCTGACTTATTTCAAATTTTATTAACATCTAAGGAAAAAACCTTGTCTTACAATTTTTACAATCAAGAACTGCTTAATATCAAACTAGGTGAAATAGTTAATTATGCATAAACTATTTTAAAATAGTGTTATGCTTCAGCTTTCTTAAAATAGTTTTTTCACTGTAAAATTAGCAAATAAATTCCATATGACTTTATGAAAATAATTTTTATTTTCCCACTAAACTATGGGGAATTATGTTTTTCTTTTCTGCTGTACTACCCTTTCTTCCTCCTTGTGTGTAGCATTTCCAAATAAATATAGCAGAGCAATCAGTGTATCTTTAGAAAATACACAAAGGACTAAAACAAGCACATCAATGAAACATAGGCCTGTTGGTCTATTTCCTGCTCCACATGATATTTTTAGCACTCATCAAGCTTTCAAAAGTTAATTGGAAGTCCTAAGTAATTCCCTCATTTCAGATTTCATTCTCCTGATGCAATGAAAACCTAACAACACTAGAAACAGAAACTCCACTTGGCCTAGCACAGTAGGTTATACGAAGACATGTATTTAAGTAGGTGAACCCTCAACGTCAACGTATTTAAAATCAGTTTTCTTTAAATGTAGTTGCAAACTAGAAGCTAAACAGATGCAAACACGTGCAGTACAAGACGCAGCAGTTCTGTGTGTGGAGGGCTGTTGACTCCCTGTTTGGCTCTCGGCATCATTCAGACGCTGGAGCTGACGGTATTGTATCCTTAAGCTATTAAAGGTAACAGCAGCAGTATCAGGACCCATTAGCCAGGTGCAGCACACAACACTGAAGCCTGCAGAAGCTCAGGAGTCCTGAGCCTGGTTCGAACTTCAGGGGTGCTGCGCTCCTCTGGTCCTATCTGAACCCCATTCTCCAATTCCTGACCTCTCGCTTGTTCCCTCCACCACTCCCCCTCTCCTTCCAGTACTCCTTGCAAGCCCTTCTGATATGAGGCAGCTCCTTCCTTCTCTTTCAGGGAGCTGGAAACCATGAGGAAAAGTAGTGGGAGTATTTCCTTGTATGTGGTTTTAATCACTGGGTCACACATCCTTGAGTGTCTGCAGGAGAACAAATTCTTGTGCCTTTCCATCTCATGATGGAGCATGCTAAACAGATAGAGATTCTTGGGGAAATGCCAAAGCCAATTATCAGGAGGAAACAGGGAATTTTCATAATTTTATATTTTAACCAAGGTTGGACAAATTTCCCAAGGAATGACTAAAGGCAAATTCTTAGTGCCATGATCTTATACACGCAGCCCTGAAATGTTTCAGATCCCAGACCCAAATCAGTAAGACACTGGCACTTCTCCAGTAAATAAAGTCATTTTTAACACAAGTAAAATAGCATTATCTCCTTAGTGTCATACTGAAAAATGGGTGAATGCTTTCAATTGAAACTTTCAAATAAAATTAATCCTGTGGGAAATGTTTTTAGGCTCTGTTCTAACAATTAAAGCTGAGCGAAATGATGAGGATTTAAAACTCGGCACCTTAAAATTTTAAGAGTTGGCTATTTTTAATTACAGATTTTTTTTTTTAACCTGAATTTCTTGTATCAATATCTTCAGCTCTTGGTTTTAGAATTGTAGAATCATAGAATAGTTAGAGTTGGAAGGGACCTTAAAGATCATTGAGTTCCAAACCCCGTGCCATGAGCAGGGACACCTGATAATCATCCTGTCCAAACTTATTGATATAAGGAAGGAAAAAGAGTGCTCATACAATAAACATAATAGATATTTACAGTGTTTTCACGTTTTCTCCTAGCCAGTCTTCCCTGGCAGGTTAATTCAGAGTAGCTACTTAAAGTAGCCTTCAACTACTGAGTTTCGGCTAATTCCCATGCTTCTGCTCTGTAGCTGTGGGTTAACCCATCCCAGCCAGACCCGGCACATCTGTAAATTGGAAATGCTTGAAGAAGCTTAGGAAATTTTAAATAATAGTTTATTCAGTGGCTGAGAGTTTAAAACTGCATGACCTTGCAGAAGTGCATGACCTTATTTCCCACTTTATTCTTGGAAAGTAGTGCAGGAGAGTAGTAGAATTAGCTGTCATCTGAAGATTAAAAATTACAGTGATCTGAAATATTTGCGATGTGACAAAAGTGACCTTAGTTGTTGGCTAACAAGACACCAGCAAGGTTGAATACTAGAAGCAGGACCAAGCTGTTAGCAGCATCAGAATTTACAAGAATGCTGCCCAGTATGAGTCTCTCCCAAGCAGATGGGTGAGAGGTTTACTTCTTCATCAGAGAGCACCAAGGGAGAGAACGATGCCAAAAGCAGCCCAGCTTTACTGTAAAATCTTGCCAGAAATGCTTGAATCAGGCTGAGTTTGTACTAATGTACTTGTTAGGTACCTTGTTAGGTAGTTTCTAATTACTAATGGTGCTTAGTGACACTTTTTGCACAATTTTACTTAACAGACTTCAAAAACAGCTTTTTTTCCCCCCCTTATAATTCTTGCATTGATCATATTTTCACACTTTGTCATTTTGAACAAGTAATGCACAGCAGCTACCATTTGCCTTAAATTTGATCACCTGTCACATAGTCTTTGACAACACGAACAGAGAGACTATGTGACACATACTAGAAATTTATAGATTACTGTGCAAAGCTGTCCGGATTTTGAAGGATTTTGGTTAAGAAGGAAAATGTGCTGCCTTCTATCCTTCTATTCCCTCTGTTTCCTCCCCACTCTCCTGATCTCTCCACCTTGGCTGCTGCTAGCCAGAATTAATTAAACACCTCACCCTGCAGTGTGTAGTGGTACAGTGATTTTGCTAATGACAGTCTCTGCCTGAGAACTGCAAAAGATGTTTGGAGTGAATCATGGAGAGCAATCAGGTAGCACAACCTGCAAGCTAAAATTAAGAACTGTGGAGGTCCATACTCAAGTTTGTATGATCTAGGTAATCCCAATTAAACTCTACTGGTGAATTTCTTAAAGGTTGGTATTCTTCCCAAGTCTTGTCATTTTATCTGTAAGACAGTGAATTGATGGATTTGTAAAAATGTCAGTTTTCAGAGGCTTCTGTGCTGTCCAAGTCCAACATCATTGGCATCAGCATGAAGTTTGGTATCTTTAGTGGTAATGCGCTAAACAGTACATTTTTAACTACAGGAGAGCAACATATCTATCCATTAGATGACAGATAAGTGTTTGGCGTGAATGTGTACTCCAGATAATAAAAATGAAATGGCCAAAAATCTTGAGATCCTGAAGATGTATCTGCCATTGCAAGGATTGCCCCAAAAGGACTTACCCTGTCCAGCTGGTGTTTTGATGACCCTGAAATCTACAGAAAGAGAGAACAGTTTAGGAACACCTATCATGATGTGATTTTACTGAAACAGCAACTTTGCAGATCAATAACTTCAGGGAGCTCACTTAATGCTCTTGGTAATGTCTGATGTAGGTTCCATTGGCCACCAATAGGAAAGAAGGTGAGAATTACAGCTTTACAGATTTAAATTATGAAATTTTTTTTAATTGTGCTGTTTTGTATTTCATTTTGTTCAGAGCCCAAAAGAACATATTTGTTGTCATGTCAGAGTCAAGCTTAGTAATTCTCAGTAATATGCTGATCCTGATAATTACTTGACATAATAACGAATGTTATCATCAGTACATACTTCTGACAGCAAACCTCCAAAGAGAAGAAATGCGATTGTTTGTGAAAATATCCTACCAATCTAAGGAAGGGAAAAAAGAGAGGAAAGCTACCAGCTCTTACTAACGAAAATAGAGCTCCAAGAAGCAACATTATGAAGAAAGTGTGTGCCCATTGGGTATTCCATAATCTAGGAGTCAAAGTAAAATTTCTCTTTGTAAAGAGAACCATTGGACAGGTTTCTACATGTGGAGTAGCATTTTCTAAATATGCATGAATTTTTTCTGACTTCTAGCCTTTGGAGGAAGAGCACAATAAAATTTTGTTTTACATGATTATGTCAAAAACTTAAACTTCAAAGACAAGATTTAGAGTAGATCAACTACAATGTGATATACAGCACAAATAATCAATTTGTTTTGAAAACAGAATGTTCTTTGCCTTTTGAAATTAAAGATATTCCATGTGGTTGTTTCTCAAAGATAAAAAATACAAGCACTGTTTTTAGAATCTCAAGAAACAGTGTCAATGATCCATATTCATTATATTTTGCAAGTTTATCTGTATCCAGTATAATTTCTGACTGTACTGTCATGCCAAACTATCAGAGTATACTCAATAGCTCATGGCAACAATTTTAACATGTTACATCTTATTGTTCAATTTTATATGTAAACAAATGTCATACTTTGATTTGGCATCAAAATTCCTCATCAACAGTTTCCTCTTTTTTAATTTGCTAGTGGGGATTACATTTTCCATTCCGTGTTTGAAGATGAGAATTACACGGTTTGACTTGTGTAATGTATTTTTTACAGTGAAACTGATGCATTGCAAGAAATACTTTTGCTGGATAATTGTCAATGTATCGTTTTATTAGTGAATATTAGCTGCTTTTTACAGTAAATATGTGGTTAGAAAAATGCAAACCTTGTGCCAAGAACAGATATGTGAACTGTGTTAACTACTAAGCCAAGAGTTTAATAACTAGCATGAAAGCTTAAACTGTTTTTAAGTAGTTTTTACACATATAATAAAAAGTAAATTCTTCATTGTTTAGATGAGAACGTCAGGAAGTATCCACAGATCTCAGTCTTTTATGTAAAAAATATAAAACCTCCCTAAAGTATTTAAACAAATGTATAGCATGCAACAACTGCTAAAGCAAGCAGTCCAAAAGTAAGTAGCAGTGGAAAGCAGAAGCTCTGTGTAACACAGCGTGCAGATTATTGAACATGAGTGATATGCAAGGGTAAAACATTTTTCTTCTGACCGCAAAGGAGGCAAAATAATACAATACATTCTTAACAAGAACAAGTGAATGAGATCAAAGTGCCTTTTGTTAACATTTCTGGCAGATTCAGTATTTGGCAGCCATTGTGTCAGTGTTAAAGCTAATCTGTAAGAACAAGGAGGGATCACATTCGTTTGGAGAGACCTCCCATCCTGAGAGCTGTTCGGGCTCCACCTCACACTAACAGGACTCCGCGCTGGTGGGCCTGGCGTAGTTCCAGTTTGCTACATGAATCTCAGTCGGTTCAAACCGGGGCTGCCTATAAAGTTAATACAGTTATTTACACTGAATGAGCAAGTATAAGCAGCACCACAAAGTAAAGCGCTATCTTCTAAACATACCCTCAGAGAGCGGCGGAGGGCCATGGTGGTAAAGGAAAGCAGTGGGACAGCTCAGGAGACCTCCACCTATGGTCTGCTCCAGAGGGGAGGGTGAAGCAGATTTTCCTGCACACAGCACCTCTCTCTAAGCTTCTGCAGAAAACATTGCTGAGATCAGAGTTCATCTTTTCTATAAATAACAGGCATATCAACAGACATGTGTCTGCTCCCAGGTCTGTAAAATCAAGGCGAAGATGCCGGAGAGCTTTGCTGCTTCCATTCGTGCTTTTAGCTGTTGTCACCGTGCTCCCTCCCCACCAGCAGCATGGTGGGAGGTTTGGTTTTACAGCACTGAGTGATGGATTTAAAAATACCCCTGCCATGTAAACATATTTTCTGCCCAGCTATCTGCACGGTTCTTGTACTGTGCCTGCTTTGACCCTTTCCCAGGTCTTTCCGCCAGATCCCTCAGACTCCGAGTGCCTCAGCTTCAGGGTCTGGAGAGGTTGCCCCCTTGCTTTGTGAGTTCCCTCTAGCCATGCACTTTCTCTTCCACCTGGAGGGTCACAGGGCTCAGACCTTTTTTTGATGGGCCAAATCACTCTGGCTTCAAATCTTACAACTGAAATACAATAACCTATGGTGGGCCAACAGCTCTGAGGTGGCCCCACCGATTGGCCAATAACACCTGGTGGAGGTCCCACATGTTGGCTTTGCCTTGCTCTTATTCCTGGCCTGCAGTACCTTGCTGGCTCTGGCTTTTCCAGCCTTCAGGCCCATTTGGCTGACCTTCCCTTTTCTTAGGTGAAGAAACACCTTTTCTGGGCTGGAACAGAATCATCACAACCATCATGAGAAAGCCAGAGCCATCCTCAACGGGGCAATCAGCTGCTGCTCTTTCACACCACTGGTCCCAGGCTCAGCTGGGGCTTTCTCCTGAACAGAAGTCCTTCATTTAGATTTGCTCCTACGTCCTCCTCACCCTCTGTAAACACCTCAGGTTCTGCAGACACAGCTCCTACCACCACGAGCACACAACTCTCTCCTCCCCCACCATGTGTTCTCTTGAACGCCAATTAAAACTGCTTTCCTTTTCCCTCCTGAGTCAGAGAGATCCTTACATTGTGAGCAGGAGGGTGGCGTCATGCTGGGAGAGAGGGGCTGAAGCGGCAACCCTTAAATGTCAGGAAGAGGAGCTCCTGCCCTTCTGCAAGTGAAGGGAACAGAGACCGCTTTCATTTCCCTCTGCTCAGAGTCGCAGCACCTGTGGGTGAATCTGTGACATGACTGCACGCCAGAGCCAAGAGGATGGTGAATGTGATCCAGTATAAACAGGGAAGAGGGAGAGGAGGCTGGCGGCTTTCACAGAGGTGCTGCAAGCTGCCGGCGTGCAGGAGCAGGAGGGGCGAGGCAGCCAGACGTGGCACGCAGCCGAGCACCGCTGGGTCCCTGAAGGCAGCCAGCTCTGTGGCCAGGCCAGGAGGAATAAGAGGTGAACACTGTGAGAGCTGGTATAGGCAGCCAGCGAATAGTTGCAGCCTCTTTGGATTACACACGACATGGACAGCTCTGTGTCCATTTTCCATGTGTCGGTGCCCTCCAGGCAGCCTCCTGGTGATCTGACGGCAGGAAACAAGGAGCACTTCATGGCCGAGCACAGACCTGCTGAGCCTATAGACCTTACAGCAATCCCGGCTACCTCCCCCCATTCCCATGGCTGAAGTCTCTGTAAATAGCTGTACACGCTTGTTCTGAGCACCAAGATGAATTCTCAGCTTTTTTTTTTCTTTTTTTTTTTTTCCCTTGCGAGTTTCATTCATTCATCAGGTTAAGCTTCCACTGATGTTTCTGAGGGAAACAGTGCATTAACTCCTTTAAGCTATTCCCCCGCATGGTACAATGGGGGAATAAAGGAAATACTGGTTTTCGGACAGAACTGTTGAGGACTGTGGACCTTGGCTGTCAGCAGTGAGAGCAATTTCCAGAAAGCAGGACTAATATCAAGAGATGGAACCAAGAGATACAATGGCTGTTTGTTACTTTCATGGAAAGTAGAAATTTCAGCAAGCCAGAAGCAGAGATTTTGTGGGGAACATTTTGCCAGTTGTCCCTCCTAGTTTGCTCCTTCCAAGTCTCACAGGGAAGTGAGAGAGCCACACAGGTGGTGCAGTTTCAGCAAGGCTTCATTTCCTATTCTTTCTCCATCTGCTCCCCCTTGCTGTTGGAAGTGCTGTGCAGGATGCATACCAGACAAGAAGGTCCTGGTGTAGAATTCAGACTAGCACATCAGTTCAGTCCCTCCTCAAGGATGGCTGCATGCCTGCTCTTCTGCTTTCCAACAAATGCTCAGGTGAGAGTGGAGGAGATCCTGGCCATGGCTGAGATAGCTAGCAAGGGTTCCTCACCTGCAGGAGGCGAAGGCGATAAACAGCCCTAAATAGCAAGAGAAGAACAATGAATTCTTGATGTCTACACAACTTGCCTGCTGGACTATTTCCGTGGTTGTTACTGAGCAAGAACTGTGGAAAGCCAAGGCAGATCAGCCAGAAACATCAGCAGTAAAGCATTCATGGTGAACCATAGAGGCCTGTAGCACAATAGAAATAGAAAATAAGCCCCTTATTGGCAAAAATAAGATGACCTTAGAGACATTGGTCCATAGATGATTGTAAAAGAAATTGCAAGGAAAAGTACTTTGACCCCTTTTGTATGTGTCACAAATGAAAATACAATGGGGCAAGGACCTTTCAAGTGGCAAACCTCAACTCTTTCTCCATGTAACGACACTCTCACGTCAGCCTTGGCAATCAAAAAATACACAGCAGGAGTATTGGCTTTCATTTCCTGCTGTTAGCCTTCATGGCTGTCACTCCCAAAACTGGAGCATGGTCCTCTGCACCTGTTTCATTCTTTTTATAGTTGTAGCACTGAAAAGGAGCCAGCCCCTTTGGGGGGATAACTCACAGTTATCACCAGAAAAAAATAGGTGGGGAAAATGAGTCCTTGTTGCTAAGCATTATCATCCAAACCTTCTGAGAACATCTCTGTGTGCGTGTATTCTCAAATGGTCAGCTGAGATAGTCTCACCAGGGTTAGTTAAGATACATATGGAGAGGATGAATAATTTGGTCTTAAAATGTCAGAGTCCCTGGTGATTAACAGATGTGATCTGTTGCAGTGCTTTGGTACCAGAGGAGTTTGGGACAGTTGGAGCTTAAATTTAGTGACGATTCAGAGGCATAGAAATGTGAAATGTCATGGAGATGATTCAGTGTTTTGAACAAAGTGCTGACCTCAGTGATGACATTCCCTTTTTCTGTTCTACAGAGAAGATGGCATGTGATATGGAGGGATGGCTGAGGGGAAAATCACATAGTTGATCCTCTTAACACGTGAAAGAACTAAGGACATGTCTCTTAGCTCGTGTGGGACCGCTACTGAGATATACAGAATGGAACAGCTGCTTAGGCCATGGCCAGTTAAAGGAGCCTTATGATACAGGACATAGATACTGGGTCTTCAAAGATAAGATTTGTGGCCTTTGGGACTGATTTCCAGGTGCATGAACACCCAATTCAGAAAAGACCAAGTCCTCATAAACTGGTCTCCTGCTGGGTTATGCAGGATCTGAATTAGGGTACCAGTATGGTTGAATGCCCAGCTGGTGAGTTGTGGCCACAGGGCCCTGCCTGGGGCCTTGCTGAGACCCATGAGCGCAGCTCATAATCCGGGCTCACCAAAGAGGATGATGCCGGCGTTTCATTTATCAGACAAATGCATTTAGCCCTCAAGCAGGCATGATGCCCATAATAAAACATCAGTAGATAACGTCATTGCAAGATGATGCTGGATAAAATCAGACATAACCCAATCTCTGATTACATCCCGAATCAGAGGCTGGGAGTCTGAGCCAAAGCATCCTTGAGCTGAAAAACAACAGCTTTGAAAGTCTTTAAAACAGGATGCAGGGTATTTTTGGGGCTCTCTGTGCTTCTTCCTTTTGAAGTGTATAGAAGGGCTAAAATATTACTTGGAAGTTTGATAATTTTGACAGCGGTTTTGCTTTGCTTAAATGCTTGGGTTTTGAAAGACCAGTTTCTCTAAGATTTTGATTTCAACCAGCACCAGAGGCTGTCACAATTCAGATGAGGTTCAGGCAATCCCCACACCAAATTGACTGCTGGAACCTCTGCTCGCATTCCCGCAGTTTCCTACTGAAACTGATCCTTCCATATATGCCACTTCATCCGTCCCTGCTCTAGGACCCCATTATACCCTCACCTTAGCTCAAGTATGCTGAGTTTCTTTATTTTTTCATCCAGAGAAATAGTTGCTGGCCATTTTAGCGAAATGACCTGTTGCTGAAAATTACTAGTGGAGGTTTCTCCTCATTACCATGGCTGGTATCAGAAATAATTGAACCACCAGCCTCTGTGGTAGACGTTCTGTCTTATTCAATACCTTGGCTTGTTCAATACTCTTACAAAAAATAAGTCTCCATGAATAAGACTGTAAATGTTTTTTGTCTGGTTAACATCAGTTTAATCACTTTCATTGTTAATCGATGAATGAAAGGTGAGTCACAGGAATCTGCTACTGATGGGCATTTCTCAGAGTAAGGTGAAGCAGTGGAAGGTGATGGTTTGCTGGGTGATGCAGATGGTCCTGCTGTGATGTATGAGGTGAAAACTGGTCTGCCTGAGTGTTAACTTGGGAGAAGCAGAGAGAAAACAATTTTGGTTGAGGGAGATTGAAATGCTTGAGGGGTAAAAGGCTTTAAAATCCACTTTGTACCTCATAATTCCAAACATTTCAGGCAGTCATCAGTGGTACCATGGATGATTTCAGCTAAGCAGGCAGAAACAGTGCTCAGGACAGAATAACATATAACAGAATGGTCCGACTTGTGAATTCAAGCACAGAATATTTTATTTATCCATGTTCAGAATTCTGAATTTTTCTAGAGAGGACAGAATAAATTTGTCAAATGCCATTAGGGACAAAAAGCATGGTTTGAAATGAAAAGAAAATTTGGAACTGATTTAGTTGCTAATAATCAATACCAAGTACAAGGCAAACAAAAACCATTGTAAAGAAAGAATTCACATAACTTGTATTCACCTCATTTGCAGTCCTGCCTTAAAAGAGCAATTACTCACAGCACTTGTACCTTCCTAACAGGCCTTCGCACAAATGTTATGGTGCCCAGCTTATCTCCATAAAATAGTTTTATTTTTAGATGCATTGGATAACTGTTTTCAAGGAGAACTTTTGATGCTCAGTCTCTCTGAAAATCAAGAAAACTTCAGTTGGTGCACACTTACAATTTGCAAGCCTTCAGTAAGGCTCATAACTTGGGAAAGGCAATGCAGCCAACCTCTGTGATTTTAAACGTGACTCTTGTGATCGTCTCTGTTCTTCAAACACCACTTTGTGATACTTCCTTAAAACAGAAGAGTGCCTCAGCTTTGTTTTTATCTTTTTGTTAGAGAAAGTTCTTGGTGTGGTGGAAAGAAAAATTTAAAAAATGTGACCCCTAACGTTGCAGAAGCCAGACTACATGTAAGAAGACTTAAAATGGTTATTTTTCTAATCTTATTATTTCAAGATCAGTATCATATTATGGTGATCATGAAACAAATTAAGGGAGTCTAGAGTTCATAGTTACATCAAAAATTGTTATCCAAAACAGGACAATAAATTATAGTACTAAAATGTAAGTACATTTGTCTTTCAAGAATATGTCACTAAATTGGACTCTATTTACAATAAAGAAATAAACAGTGAAGCCACAGAAAATCCCATTGCTTGCTTTTTTTTTTTTGTGTAAAGAGAGGAAATAGATTAACTAAAAAGTAGATAAATAGCAATAGATAACATGAAGAGAGCATTTGTTTAGAACCTCTTGTATTTTAAGACTTTCTTAGTTGTTAACTGTTTCAAAGTAAATTTGTTGTAAAGTGCCCAGATCAATGAATAAGTTAGGTGAGATCTTAAGCAACAAGCAAAAAGTAGATAAACAATAACACACATTTATTGGAGTAACTGCAGCTGCAAAGGCAATATGTAGAGGAGGGAGACTTTTCTTACTTTAAATGGGAATTAATTGTATCCCAGAGAAGGAAATGGAAAGATGGAAATCTGCAGCTGGAAAAGGGACGAAAAGGATTTTGACTTTGAAGTATGGATGAATTAACTCTAGAATTGTATCTTTACAAATGAGGACAGCATAAGTGGTGGAATGCAGAAAAATGAGGAGTCATGTAATTTTGAACATGTTACTCCAAGTTAGGCTCAGATGTCTAGGAATTAGTGAAGGCAACTCTTCCTAAAAGGAACATAATTTTGAATGATTAAAGTGAGAATTTATTTAAAAAACACTTACAAAGCAAGATTTTCTCCCATTTGATGCTGAAGGAGTTGGAACTTGTGAAACACTCTTGGATCTCTATCTACACACAGAATTAGCATGTTGGATGTCAGAAATGACATCAACGCTAGTAAATTAAGCACTCCGAGCAGTGCTCTCACGCATGTAGGCCAGCTGGCCAGGAGCAGCCCTGTCTCTGCTACGAGACTCCTCAGCCACCAAACTGGGGCAACTACACACAAGCTTCCTCCCAGGAACCAGCCTTGGAAAATTTTGTTGCCAAAACTGTGCCTGGGAATGGCGTGACAGAGTGAGACAGCCAAAATGTGCTGGGGAGGAATATTAGCCGTTCAGCAGTGTGGCACTCGTGCTCCAGCTCCCAGGCACAGTTAAATCTGCTTATATGGACATATGCAGATTGCCCAAAAGCTAATTCAGAAGTCCAGTCCAAGCACTCAAAAGCCTTTAGGCATCTAAAAGAGAGCGATTCAGGCTGCCTTCTCTCTAGGGCAGTACCTCTCCCTGATCCATGTTCAGCTAAAGGGGGGAAACATGCACTATATGCACTGCCCCGTTTCAGTGCTTCTTACACTCAGAAGCCAGAGAGGAGCCCCTGAGAACAGGCTGCCTAAATCTCTCATCACCCTCTTAATGGGAGATGTCACACCAGGTACCTACCTCCGCGCACGGCAGGCTGCCTGGCGACAATCCCCAGTAACTGCGGTGCCCCTGAGCACTGGTGTGGCATGGGAGCCTCATTAGGTAGCAGCAATATGCTTTGGGTAGAAGTCCTTCCTTGGTACTTTGGTACATTTTTGTATTTCCTTCAGAAAAAGAGAGTTTACCCCTTTCCAGATTTTTCTCATGCTGGCTGTTGGAGCTAAAAAAGGGCTGCATGAGACTGTTCTGTAGTTTCCAACATACAAAAATGCAGACTGAAGGATGCTATGCTCAGCAGAAGGTTATTTTTCCTCCAACAACTACTGGCTACTTTGGAGGCAAGGGGTCAGGCACTTGATTAGATGAATTACAACTTAAAGTCCCCTAGTATAAACTATGTCATGCCCCAGGCTTCTCAAAACAAGGCACTCTATTTTAACTCATAATGGGTAGCTGGATTCAGTAAATGGCCTAATCACAGCAACATAAATATTTATGGGAGAATTTTTCTAATTAAGGTATGAGCTTGTTTAGATGTTATCAGTTAGGAAGGGCTTTCCCAACAAGAAAATGACTGTTAGGAGACATTAGGAAATGGTTAAACTCCAAGGGATTAAAAGGTCATTGAAGTGGCAACATGCAGAGTCTATTATGGTTGAAATTTAGCTTGCATTCATGTCTTATATGTTGCCTACATCTGGAATTAAAAGACCATCTTTCATGCAGAAAAACAAAATTGTAATTTTGTTTATTCTTTGAAAAATAAATTAACATTACAAAAGATTGCTTAAACTATGTATTTATGATCATTTTAGAAACTAAATGCTCTCAAAAGAAACATGCCTTTTAAATCTTGCCTCATGCTTTGCTCTGTGAAAACCTGTATTTACCTCAGTAGTGATGCTTGCAGAGTGAAGATCAAATAACAGCTGAGGATCTCAGAATTTTGACCCTGTCTCTCAGCTACTCAGCAACTTCAGATTTAGAAAAAATATATCTAGCGTAGTTCTCTTTAATGCTGTTGTTCTTTGCTGATGTTATGAGTGCTGATGGTGTAAACATGGATAATAAATTCAGGGTAAGTGACATTTTGGTAACCAGGTTTTTCAGGTCTCCTACTACAAGCACCAACTAACAATATATAGATCACATTCAGGGCCTTGTTTACTCCAGCATAAACCTAAAATAATTTCAGTGCCTTTAAGAAAATTGCTTTAGGTTTGCTCTGGTATAAGTATCAGTAGAATTCATTCTTTAAAGAAAAATCTGTAAATTTTCTTACAGGGAAAGAGCTGTATAAAATTGGCTATGTGAAGAACAGGCAGAACTATTCCCTGAGGGAAAAAGTATGTAATCTCTGTGGGACTTCATTACTCTGCTAAGAAGTGTGTGTGTCTGCCATATGGTATTTCACTCTGAAGGTATAACTCAAAAGGAAAACTCAGAAGAGAAAAAAAAAATAAGAGAATGTTCTACAAACCTTCTGCCTTTGAGCAAAATCTATGTATTTTAAAACATTTCAATGAGAAAGTATAAAGTATAGAAATCTAAATGACATCAACAAGGTTATTAATTATCTCTGTCTACCTTTTTGAAGTCAGTATCTGCAAGAAGTTTCAAGACCAGGCACAAGGAGTTAAAAACTACTGCTTTCCTGAAATAATGAAGACTGTACTGTTTGGTAGTTGATACAATCTGCAACCAAACTGGACATAAAATTATAGTTTCATGTGAAGGCTGCTTTGCTCATTTAGAATGCCATCCTAGTCCAAAACATGAAAATTACCTCCTAAATATTACAGCTTTAACCTTGCCAGACACATCTACACAGCTGAGACTACAGGAGCTATTGCTGCAAACCATAAAAAGGCATGTTGGGAGGGTGGTGGGATTCAAATGTTGAATAAACCAGATTCTAGGCGTTATCCTTCTCCTTTAACTAACCTGCTACTGATGAACACTCCCCTCTTATACACAAGTGCAGTGACTTAGAGGACTGGGGGTGACAGTTCAAATGGCACAGACCATTGCAAATGCTCCATGGCAAAAAAGATTATTTGGAGGAAAGCAGCACCGCATGAGATGGTGTTGATTTGTTTGATTGAGATAGGTCTGAATGTGGCAGGAAAATAAAATGTAAGGAAACCAAAAGTAGCTGGTTTGAGGGCCTGGGAGTTTGGGGAGCTTATTGGATGCTGTCCAAGCCCTGGTGGCTTTGGTCACAAGAACCTGTGTGATGCTCGTGCTCACGCTGCAGCTCCACAGCCATTAGTTGGAGGCCTATGTGCTGAATGATCTCCCAGAAGTACAAATTTGATCTGGCTCAAGAACGAGCACATGATCACATTTCTGTCAAATTAGCCAGAACACACCATACGGAGCTTACATGGAGTTTATGTTGGCTTTATACCAGCTGGGGGAGGATGGAGGGACGACATTCAGTACAGCTTAAGTTAGAATGGTGTGGACCCACAATACCTGAGGTCTGCTTGATGCAGATAATCCATTAGCATTTCTGGATGGATTTGGATGGGTGGTATTATTTCTGACTAGTGTGCTTTGTCTTATGGTTGCAGCATTTCTGATGCAGTAGTAGGAGTTTGAAAGTGTAGATCTACTTCCTGGCTGAACTGCAGTTTCAGTTTTATAGCTGCTCTCCTACAGAGAAGAAATTATTTAGTGATGTTTTGCTTTCTTCTTTTTGAAGGATAGCCTTTCTATGGGTAGAGTGGTGCCCAATCATGGATGACGAAAAATACTGTTGAGATACCAAAGGTGAATTGAGCCTGGGGCTACTATCTCCCTGATACCTCCAGTGATCTCTGGAGATGTTGATGGGCAGCTAGTGCCCACAGTGCTGGAATTCTGTAGACAGGCTTACTGAGTGTCTCTTGGGCATATGTATAGGGTGAGCAATGTTTTTCCCTTCACAGAAAATGAAGATGTTTGAGTTTTCAAAAAGGTTATTCAGAAAAGATGCGATGAGTTAAAATAATGATGCCTTATTGTCTGAGTGCAACATGAGAAAAGATGAGAATACTGCTTGATGGACAACTACAGGACAGGAGTAAAATGTGACATGATAACTGTGCACTTGGTCATATGGCTGTAAGGCCTAGATGGACAGGGTCAAGTAACTGCAGCTCCCACCCCTGACTGCATGTCCAACCCCCGCCCTGGCCAGCAGTTTCTCAGTAGAATTCATAGAAGTATTGCTGTCCGTCAGGCACTTTTCAATAAAACTGAACTCTGACTAGAGATCATCTCATTTTGCAAGCCCACTTCATTATCTAGACATATGGTTCCCATAATGTTTTAGTATTATGCAGCGTTCCTGCGAGGGGATGTGACTGGGCACATGGATGGTGGGAGGAGGAGGAGGAGGTTGGGCAGGGAGCCAGTCCAACAGGAGTGAGATAGCTTTTACCACATTGTGCCCACCATACAAAGAGAGACAGTCCAAAAGTAAACAATTTGCCACTGGAAGATTATCACTGGTAGCAGGCACGCTCAAAGCGTCAGACAACTCATTCCTTCTGGTTACGATGGGAGCTATCAGTCATTTTTAGGTTGCTCTTGAACTTTATGAGAGTAATTTTCTGGGAGTTAACAATTATATACTGTTGCAATAATTTATTGCACTTCTAAAAGCACTCAGAGAAGCAGCCTTCCTTCCCAACACAAATGTGTGGGGCTATTCCTTCAGGAAGAGAGGGTGCTCCTATCCACAGCCTTGGCATCAGGCAGCTTCCTGGATGTCTTTCTTGTACAGTGGGTGAAACCTGATGCCATTTTTATTCTGACATCTCTTTGAGACATACCGATTCCTACCTAAGTCTTTCCAGAAGAATATAAAATGCTAAACCTAGCTTTTCAGAAGAAGTATACAGTTTTGAGTGTTTCAAGTTTTGCCCAACTTTTACTCATTTTGAGACAATTATAAAAAAATCTGGGTTTCCAACCTGTATTGCTTCCAAACAACTACAAGAGCCCCACAGATAGAGTTGCCCAGACTTCTTAGTCACACTTAAATATCTTGGACTCAGTAAATAGCTGTTTTGTCTGAGATTTGACTTCAGAAGCACGAAAGATTATTATGAAAAGGCAGCTCTGGAAACAGCTAAATGGCGGTGGTCTGAAGTTCTTCCAGCAGTAAAGCATCCTGTAGAGTTGGTTTCAATATCTATCTAAATTTTCAGAAATGGATAACTTACCTGACAGTGATGTTGCAAGCCAAGACTTAGATTGTGACCTGAGTGAGAAAGCTGGAAAGCAGCAACTTGCTCTTGTAAAATACAAGTCAGATGAAACTTGGAGTAGCAAAACAGTAATTGTGCACAAGGCATATTTTTCCACATTACGTAGTATCAAAAATGAGTGAAAAGAGGAAAAATAGACAGGAACAGTGACCTTTTCAAAAGTTGGCTCCTGTTCACAGGTACAGCCCTTGAAAATAGTGTATTTGGTTATGATGGTATGGTTCACCTTCACAGAGTCTGTGAACCAAGGAACCAAGCCTTCTCCTGCACTAGTGAAGCATGTAGAAGAGAAGGTGGCAGCTCTACAGATGGAATGGCCCCGCCACAGTGTAACAGTAGCAAGTGGACTCCTCCAATACTTGGGCATTAGGATGCCTCAGAAAACCCAGAAAATGACAAATTTGATAGAAGAGGTTTATGTGAATGATTCAGCAGACCTGCAATTATCAAATTAGCCAGTTCAGGCAATAGCTGCTGAGAGGAAGAGCTGGTAAATAAGTCAAGAACTTTCAATATTCAAAATCAAGTTAATTTTTTAAAATATCTTCTCAAAATGTGGCATTTTGCTTCTCTTATTTAAACTACAACCAGTTAATTTTAAATTTTAGCAATATGCTTTTTCCAAGGAACGCTTCCCAGAAATTTTATAGGCACTTTATCCAAGCCTAAGATGAGAGGCTACCAGTGGTAACTCCTCTTAACTGTAACAGCATGAACTGCTTGCTGTAATTCATTACATCATATTTGGGGGTGGAAGAATTCACGCTACGAAGCTTTTCCCCCAGAATGCAATGTGTATTATAGTGATAAAAGCAGTGGAGAGATTTGCACCGTGCTGCAATTTCCCAATGCCTTGCTAAACTCCTGAAGATAAGGAGACACCTGAGGGTCCTCCCTCCCATGCTTCAAAGGCAAAAGCCTTTCACCAGTTTGTACCCAGAGAGAGAGCTTCTTCCCTTTCAGCAGTTTTGTCATTACTTTGTGGAAGTGCTGAGAGTTTTCAGTGGAGTACGAAGAAAATGGCTGCTCTAGATGTTATTTACTTCACATGGCAGATAAACCAGGTTGTCATTTACACCATCCTAACCTGTGGAGAATAAAGGAGAGGCAGAGATAATTTAATTGAATGTTTTCAAAGTGTTTCGAGATCTTAGTTTTTGAAGGAAGTGTTACACAAATGGAAAAAACAAGATCGTTTCTGTGATATTACAGACACATGCAAAATAGGATTTTGTTTTGATGGTAACAGTGATGATGACACAATCCTCTGCCTTGTGTGCTAATTGATCCATCAACAGACTGTACCACACCTCTGCTTTTCCTCCATATGGTGTATTAGTAATTAGGCCATTTGAGTCTATTTTATGGAGGTGGCTGCTTGGTACCTCTAAGTCAATTAAAGTGTTTTTCCTATGAGGGTGGTGAGACACTGGAACAGGTTGCCCAGAGAAGCTGTGGATGCCCCATCCCTGGAAGTGTTCAAGGCCAGGCTGGATGGGGCTTTGAGCAACCTGCTCTAGTGGGAGGTGTCCCTGCCTATGGCAGGGGGGGTGGAACTCCATGATCTTTAAGGTCTTTTCCAACGTAACCCATTCTATGATTCCAATTTTTCAGACTTATTAGGGATTCACTTTTTCTGAGAGTCTTTAGAGGAAAATATCAACTGTATAGAAAAGAATTTTGAGGATGATAATGCAATTGGTTTTGCTTGGATTAACCTGTCAGTAAAAAGCAAAACAGCACAAGAGGATCAGAGGAAGGTGTAAGCCTTATGCAGATGCTTTTGTTAGAGAAACTCCCAATCATCTTAACATGTCAGTCAACTCAAAAACAGGAATGAAAAGCCTTAGCCTTCTTTTTCCTCTCTATTTCTCTCCTGATATCATAAAACTGACAATTCAAAGACTGGAATATTTCTTAGCTCTAGGAAAAAAAGAGGGGGGGGAGTATAAAGAGGACTAAAAATGGTCCTACAATTGATATGTAAATCAGGCTGATAAAGTCTGGCTACAGCAACAACTGCAGCGCATGGTTGAGCTATCATCAGCAGCTTGGCTCCTGGAAGCAGTGTGATGCTTCTGAGCCACTTCCATGCCGGGTTCAGCAGCCTCCCATCAAAGCTAGAAGACGAAAGGCTCAGCAGGACCGAGGATGCATGGCTGTGCCTGTGTCTTTTCTGGCTATGATGGCTTTGCCTTTGGATAAAACGCCTCTTTGAGGACATGGCTGCGGTTCTGGAGTGGACTCCGCTGCAGGAGTTGCTGCCTGACCCTGATAAGCTGCAAAGAGCCAGGGGCTTGTTCCCCAAGCCTGGCTGCCAGCAACGTGCAGCCACATCCAGCCCCACTGCAGGTGTTGGTTAATTAGCCTTATTAAAGCAACCTCACCCCTCCAGCAGTTAATATCTCAATTTCAAAACTTCATTACTGGGGGTTAATAACTCAGGCAAAGAAATGCACTTGGGACTTCCATCTGATATAACATGGAGACTGTTTTTTCTTTCCAGTTGAAGTAAATATTGTAAATGTGAAATCCTACCAGACATAGCCTAAAGTCACCCAAATCCACTGCTGGGTACTCACACCCCTCATGGGTTCTGTGGCGGGGAGATGTCTGAATATCATTTGAGGGGTCAGACTCTAGAGTGGGGTATGTATTTTCCTGTGACTTGAAAGGCCATGTTGTTAGTCCGGGAGAAAGCACATTTAAATGAGAAAGCTCATTTCCCTTAGGGGTTACAGGCAATTAGCACTGCGACATTGGGATTGCATTTCTGACATTTAGAATAACGTGCAGAAGTTGCAGAAACGTCATTTCTCTGTACAGCTCACTCGGGTTAGGAAAGTGTTTCAAAATGGAAAAAATGTTCACTGAAGAAAACCCTCCTGCCCTGCCAGCCGTGGCAGGCAGGGCCCGGCTGGTCCCTGCTCCCTGCCATCCCCGCCAGTTGTTTGCAACAAGGATTAGTTGTCTTGGGAAGGCCCTCTAACATCTGGTCTGCATCTCTCCAGGCTGGGGACCCATGGGGCTTTCACAACAACAAGTTTTGAGCCCTTCACAACAAGAAGTAAACCACTATTGAAACTGTGCATTCATTAGCTATTTTGCTTCCGCTACTTCCATTGCTGGAATCAACTCCAAAACAACAGAAATCAAAGATTTCTCTTTATTATTTTTATTTTCTGGCACAATGATCACCACCAGTTTAGGCAGGGAACGTGTTGTGAAAATTGCCTGCTCCCTGGATCCCACTTCCCTCTTGTTCACTCCCACCGAGTTGGCAGGGCTCTCCGGCGGCAGGCTCCGGGGGATGGAGGGGAACGCCGTGCTGCCGACACTCCCCACACTCCCTCTCCGAGCCTCTGGAGATGTTCCTGGCCTTTTCAAACCTGGCTTGTTTCTTTTGGTCCAGTCAAGCTGAGGGCAGCGCTCTGATTGTGGAGTTGGCTGTCTGAGTTGGTCTTTGGGAATGTTGAGGGTTTGAAAATGTACATCACCTTTGCGAAAAAAATGGGGCGTGTGGCAGGTTATCCACATAATTATCCTTCAAAATAGGTTGGAAAATATCAGCTAACAAATATCATGAATGCCTGCAGAAGGATTTCATTTAGACTGTACTTTTGGAAATGAACTCCGAACTTTGGTTTGGTGTCTCCTTGTAATTAATATTCTGAACAAACCTCTTTGCAGTTTTGTGGTTTATTGCCCCCGCGTGCATGAGGAGTATTTGTGACATGGAGCAGCAAAATATGTCTCCAGCTGAGGTGTCAAGAACATCCAGAACTGGAGAGATTGCTCACAGGGCTCTGATGATTTATTTGTCCCATTTTCCCTTGATAGCCACAGACAAAAATGGATCACAAATGACACCAAATTGCAATCCTGAAAGAGAAAGAACCCTCTTTCTTCCCTTACCTCACCCTTGCTGTCTGTCACCACCTGTCACCAGATGACATTTCTAAGCTGGGAAATGGTCCCTCCTCCCATTTCTCCCCAACTCCAGAGAACAAATCAGCAACATCTTACCTTGCTACCAGGTATGAGGTTCTGTGTGGGAACTGGTCCCTTGTCTTCCACAGTACACTGTCACTGCCTGTAATTAGCTCTTCTTTTTTAAACTGCTGCGTAGTCTGATGATCTGCTACAGTTGAATAATGGATGGGAATAGTTTCATGGCTCTGTGGTTAATATCTAGCTCTGTATGTTGCTTTTTTGGTGATCAGACCTTACTCCTTTCATGGCACTTATCTGTGCTGCAGAGCCTCTGTGATCAGGAGGAAGCTCCATGCTGAAGCTGTGAGCCTTGCCAGAAGTCCGCACCACCATGAGAGCTGCACCACCACATTCCTGACAATGGAAACGATCTGACAAAACCAGCCTCTTGTTATCACCCACGTCTGGAGCAGGGACTTGCTGATACTACATTGCTGGGTAGGATGTATGATCTTGAGGTATCCATCTAGCTTAGCTATGCCAACCAACACTTTGTACCATGAGTAGAGTGTTTTTCCACCAGTTACCAGTAGATTCCCCAGAGACATCTGTTTCCAAGGCACCCACAAAAGGAGAGGATGCAAAAGAGTTTTGCAAGGTCTGTATATAGCACTAATGAGCATTTATAAGGAAGTAGTGTGCCCCTTGGAGATCCACAGAGAGAGGCTGGAAGTTGTGGCTGCTGACTGAATCTGATATTCTTTGGACAGAGGGTCCATTCCCCTTGAAGGCAGTGGGAACTCAGCTAGTAATTTCAATGGAAGAAGACCCCTCACTTTACGGGTCTCCAGGAGGTGTTTCTCATTCTTCAGGGTTAGTAAAGTGCTGCAAATCCTTGAGCATCAAGTAACTAGGCATTGGGAAGGGGCAAGGTGAGGTGGCCTGAGCTCTCCCACACCACGACAACAAGACTGGAGCCCTTTATCTCTTTTGTGGTTTTGTTTTTCCCAGTCTGTTTTCTTAGTGCAGAATATAAACACTTTTAGGGCAAGGTCTTACTGCGACAGCATATCTGGTATGGAGAGAGACTTCTAAATCCAACTGCATTGGACGATGATGCAGATGAATACATAATTTGGAAGCCAAAAGAGCCACCAGCACATTTACTTTGTCAAGAACTAGAAAGGAATAGTAGAGATTATCAAATAGAACAAACTGTCTTTAAAAAAAAAGGTGGGGGAAAAATGCTTCTCTGCATTTATGCATACTTCTTGTGCTCATACGAATCAAAAATTATCATATATACGTGTATTTTCCAAAGAAAGTCTCCTGTGGTTAGTAAAGGTGAGAACATATTGCACTGCCTGGTACACATGACAAACCATTCCATTCTGCTGGAAGAGGTAAGTGATTATTTTTTTTCTCTTACTGATTTATTTTAAATCAGACTCATTAAAGTACAAATTCTTTTCTGAAAATCTCACCCTCCTCTGTGCATAGCAAAATGATATCATGGTTTGTTCTTGCTTTGTGTTACTTTCTCCTTCATTCAAGTGTTGCCAGCAGGTCCAGAGAAGTGATTCTCCCGCTTTACTCTGCTCTAGTGAGACCTCATCTGGAGCACTGTGTGCAGGTCTGGAGCCCTCAATATAAGAAGGACATAGACCTGA